>CM031598.1:80026613-80051170 GCA_018398815.1 Conus ventricosus
AATTCACGAAGAGTGTACAAAAAGACGGAAAATTCACTACCGAAAAGTTTAACAATGTACTTATCTGTCCCAACAATGTCCCACTGTTCTCCATTCTTTTCTTTTTTTTTTTGGTGGGGGTGATGGTGGGGCGGGGGAGAGATCTAGATTATATGGTGATGTTTTACACCAGGCAAGGATAAGGCATTTGTTAGGACAGATGATTATGGGAAAAAACTGATTTGTTTCTACTACCACACTAGGTAACTTCTGTATTGTGTGATAAGAGCAGTGAGCACAGTGACAGTCTTCAGCAGATATTTATTTGTTCAATATTAGCTAGTGTTTTGGGTTGTGTTAAGAGCTTTGGTTTTTTTTTTTAAATTTTAATAAGTATGACCAAATTCTGAAATGTTTAAAGCAGCAAGGTTGTGCCAATAAGACTGACATTATCTATTATTGGTGGAGCAGGTTGGGTGGACGTGACCTGGGATTCAGGGGTTCAAACTCCTATCGCATGGGGGCTGAGGGCAAGTTCGATCTGGGCCTCGCCACTCACAGGATTTTGAACGTCTCCGTGCAGCGAAAGCAGAAGGAGGCGCTGTCGGGGAGCCAAGCTGAAATCGGCTGGCATCTCCACAGACAAGATTAAAGTAAGCACAGAAGTTGAAGCTGATCCAGTGTGACTGTTACAGGGAAGAAAGGAAATGAGCTGTAACAGATGCTCACAGAATGATTGATGGAATGGTTGCAGATGTAAGTAAGGAGCAGAAGTGTTGAGTGTATGGCTGAAAAAAAGGTGGTGAATATCTTAAGTAGGAATTTTGAGAACAAGAGAAAATTGCTTTTTTTTTAATGTTGCTGACCATAAATTTACAAGGTTTTGTGAACAGTGTCGGCCGACTGTAAATTCATAAGAGTTTTCCCAGTGTACATAGTATGTAGATTCTGCATCACTCTGCCTTGGAGTGTTGTAGAGAAGGAAGAGGGGGGGGCTCAGCTGGGTCACAGAGTATGCACCAACACATTTCACGGAAATGTTCTTTCTTTCCACGCATGAAAGTGGTTCCCTGAAGACGAGATTTAGCAGTGTACAACTCCATGTCAGTGAATTTTAAAAGTTTTTTTAAGGACTCCACTGAATAACATAGACAAACGAACCACAAGATTTGCGAGTCGTATGTCTGCGTTATTTGGCAGAGTCCTTGAAATACTTTTAAAATTTGTTCAGATTTCCGCCTGCAGTCGCCTCACTTTGCAACTAAATCCATTTCAGTGGTTTCAGCTGTTCTCCCCCAAAACAGAAACAGCATGAAACAGTCCACATAAAAAGCTGGTTAAATGCATGAGTAGTTTCCCAGTTTGAACTGCTCCTGATGGTGGTGGTTTGTGATTTTTTAGGTGAGCGTGCTGACTAGTCGTAAGAGCAGCTCCACCCCCAGTCTGAGTGACGTCAGTGACGCCAAATCAGTGGCCAGTACTGAGCAAGCCTCATCGGCTGAAAATATTTCCTCTAATGTTAGAGCTGTGAGTGGTGACCTTTATTCATTTATTCATTCACTTGTTCATCTATTGGTTTATCAGATGATCTTTGTGTTGCATGAGTACATAAATGAAAAACAGTGTTTTGTAATTTGAACATTTGTTGGACAGAAATCAAGGAATAAGATGGAAGAGAGAGGAGCAGTTTTTTTTTTTGCTTTCCCCTTTTCCCCCATCTCTTTTGAACTGCTCGTTAAGCATGTTTAATTGTAAGAGAATGTAGGACCTGAAAATCTTTTTTACGTAGAGAAGGCTGAAATAGCATCATCCACCATATTCATCCTGATCATCATGCTATCATCATCATTTGAAGAAATGATAATGATCAGAATAAAAGTTTCTTGATAGGTAGATGAATGAATGAATGAATGGATAAATGAAGGTGTCACCTGTAATTCTTAGGCTTGTCAGCACATATTAGTGCAGTTAAGCACAAATTCATGGAGATTGCAAACACAGATTCATGGAAATTGCTGTCAAGCTAATAGCTAGTTGCCTGTTCCCCTCTTGTCTTTCAGTAGCTTTGACCATTTATTTTCAGGCAACCACTAACACTCGGTTGTTTGCAGATGTGTGCCCGAATCTCAGATTCGATGTGTGTTTAGGTTGCCCAGAGTGTGGCAGAGCGCATGGTCAGCCTGGCTGACACAGAGCCAGTGGTGACGGTGACCCTCGACCCAGCGGAAGAAAGTGGGGCCACTGCCGCAGACATCGGTGAAGAAGAAGCCATGGTGGTGGTCCACCATGAGCCTGACTCCACCACCCTGACTCCGGCACCCATCACCACCACCTCACAGCCACCCCCCACCACCACCAGCACCACCCCCTCCAACAGCAATGTCCCAAGTCACAGCTCGGCCATGGACAATGTTGCCTCTGGTCTGGACCCGCACAACTGGCTAGGGCTGTCCAGTGCGGCTGCAGCACTGCTGGGTGCAGAAGGGAGTGTGAGAGGGGCGGAGGGAGGCATCAGGGAGCAGATTCACAACCGGCAGAACGCCAGGGACCGAGCCGCTAAGGCGTCTGAGGGTAAGTTCAGAAAGAGTGATCAGGTGTGCTGCAAAACGTCTTCCTCACAGACTTGGAAGAGGTAATGAGTTGAAATTCAATCGTTACTGACTGATGTGCAGAACTGAATGGCATAGACACCCCTCCACAGCCCCTCTTTGTATTGGTCAGGCGTTATTGACAATTATCTCACACAACATAAGCTGGAATTCACTCACGGCTAGCTGAATTTCTGATTGGATCACGGGTACAGCGGAGAAGAGGGTGGTGATCTTAAAGTTGTATACAGTTTCATTATTACGAGTTATCGCATCAGGGCGATTTATTTTGGACAAGTCCTGAAATGAGGTGTTGTATCTGCAGGCTGTGCCATGCAATTTTGCTCGAGGATTAAATCTGTTTACATGGAGATCATCTTTACCCATTTAATCCTGCCACATGACTTTGTGCTACATGACCATGAGAATACCATGCCAAGAGAGGTAACTCCGCAATACTTACACACTTGCTGTAAAGAAACCTTAATAAAAAATTTGCTTTTAACTCATCTATTCTGTAAAAGTAATGAAAAAAATTCAAAGACATCACTCCATCCAAACCAGCCATTTTTTCCCATATATAGTGAACTGGTACAGGAGGAAAAAAAACAAAAACGAACAGAATAACTCTACTTCAGTGTTCTCGGTGCTAAAACAATTTTCCCTAAATTTACTGTACCCACAGAATGTCATGGATTAGGAGCACATACTGCACAGCTTTACATTTCCGTCCTTATTGAGACACTTAGTGAAAGGGCAAACAAACAAGGCTTTACACATTTGTAATCCAATATTTGTGTTGCTGTAGTCTGAGCAGAGGCATGTATCAAACTTGTGTACTACTTAACTATGGAAAATTAACTTCCCAGAAAGTGATGACGTCATTTTTGCACAATATTGTGTTTGTTGTCATTGTTCTAATATTGCCTGACCACTTGCGTACAAGCTTTCATGCGGCATCTATGTTATCTACAAGAAAATAAACCCAGTCGAGTTCGGTATTAAAAGAATTGTTGGGAATTCGCCAATTCAGTCATCTCAATAGTGCAGATATATTACATTTTTCATGACAATAACTAATTATCAAACCTACAGCCCCATTTGTAATGGCCGCTCAACCTTGCCGAACGCATTGCTGCCAGACCAGCTATGCACAGATGACATTCAGTTGGCCGAGTACAGTGCGGTTAGCTGGCTGGTGGGGAGCGGCCTGCAGAAAACATTCCTTTCCCTCACCTGCATTCACAGCTTGGTCTCTGCAGCTGTAAACTCCCCTGCGACTCAAAACTAAGTAACTTGCTCTGAACAGCCGTGACTGATTTTCCAAGTCTAAACAAAGTACTGAATCCTTCAGGAACAAAATAAAGTCATTCTGTATGGTCTGCACACTAAGTAATCAACTTTCGTGGTGAAGGGGAAAAAAAACCCAAACTTCAACAATTTTGTTAAACTGAAGGCATCACATACAAGAAGATTTGTCTTCTAACTACTGAGGGGAAAAAAATAACACAGATTACTGGATACTAGACTTGAAATTGTGGTGGAATTCAGCAAAAATGTGCTTTTGCACAAGTGCACTAAGCAATCAACCCCCCTCCCCACCCCCCCACCCTCTGACACACACACTGTGGTGATGATGTACCTGTTGTCCGTCTCCTCTTTGGTTTTTGATAAATGATGCAGTTTTTGGTTTAGGCCAGAGTTTATGCTCATCCTTTTTTGCTTGTTTTTGTGCAGCAATTAAATTTGTTTCTCGCTAAAAGTCTGCCAGAATTCCTCTGAAATCAAAAGGCTAAAGGTGACACTCCCACAGGCAAATCATGGGACACTCCCACTGACTGACCTGGTTTCCTGGCTGTCAAGACAAGTGAAACTTTTGGGGGGCTTCACTTCTTGTAGCCTACCACTCCAGTCAACAAAAAAATCTCTAGCAACTTTTGTTTTTCGAATCTTCTTTTTTTGCGGGGCTGGGCCCAGTAGTAATGGGCAGTTCAACATCGTCATTCTTATCGCCCGAATCATTATCGATTCCAGCCTCCAAATCAGTCAGCAGTTGATCTTTAATTTATAACTAGGTCAAGATCGACATCCGAATCGTCTCACTTCATCTTCTTTAAAAGTGTAGCCCTCAAATACGCTCTCTTCATCACTATCACATCTGAAAATGAATTCTACAAGTTGCATAGTTACTTGATTCACCATTTTCCTGAAAATCTTCACGAAAAAAAAAGCCAAACTTTGAAAATTCACAGCAGCAAAACTACTCCACCAAAACTCGTCTAACAAAAACCAAAATGGCGTCTAGAAACGGCCGTACTGGAAGACTCTTCTGTCGCAGTTGCATTCTGAGATATGTGATGGTGAAAGTGAAAGTAGTTGACCTATTCAGCGGTCGATCTCGGTCGATGCGGTATTCAGAAGGAGGAAATCTTGCGGTCGATCTCAGTCGATCCGGAAGGCAATGGGTTAAATCGGTACAATTTTTCATGCATGGCCTTATTTTTGTAAATGGCAAAAGAAAGGCAGCAGCACTCATGAATGGATATTACAAAACCTGCTGTCTGTTTTTTTTTTACTGCTTGCTGACATGCATTATATATACATATAGAAGGGATTCAGGCGCTACAAGAACTGGACAGTGCTGGGGCAAAACTCTCCATCCCTTGTACGTCAGGCGTTTGTGAGCTCTAAAACCCTGACCTTGTGAAGGGAAGTGCAGCACACAGGATGGTCAAGAGTCGTGACGACCTCTATGATAGCAGAGCATGGACATGAACAAAGCAGATGTATGTTTACTTGTATGCTTGTCTGCCTGCACTGTTAGTGTTTTGCTTATTGATCTGAAGTGTTCCACTCGGTCAGATCAGGTAGTTTGGTCTGCCTGAATTTGCTGTCGTGGTGGAGACCCTGTAAGAGGAAAGCTTGGGCGTGACCTGGTGTGTCGGGTGGTGTGCAGCTGGGAAGAAGAACAGCAGTGAAGGGCAGACCCGAGGTTCCCCTACCAACCTGATGAGCGTCAGCGTCCCCAACTTGCCGTCCTCCATGGAGCAGACCGTGACGTTGCTGGACACCTTCGCCGCTGTTGCCCGGCGCAACATGTCCGCCGGCCATCCTAGTAACCTGCCTCGCAACGCCAACACCTCCAGTCTAGTCCGCATGGCTCTGTCCAATTCACCCAGTGAGTTTCAAGAGTTAGAGATGAAAGGAAAGGGATATAAGGGAAGGGGATGGGGCAGGCAGTGTGGGGACAGAGAGATTTTTGGACACAACACACACCGCACGCACGCATGCGCACTCTCTCGCACACACACACACACACTCACACACACACACACATTTGCACACTTACACACACACACACACACACACACACACACACACACACACACACACATTGTGAGAAAACTGATGGGAATATTATTTTTTTCATATTTCAAATGGATTGGAAGGGTTAGTGTCTTTTTGGCATGTAAGGGTTGTGATTTTCTAATAAAATCTTGATGCACTAAACTGACTGGGCTTTTTTTTTTTTTTTTAAACAGTTTTAAATATTACCTGAAAAAGTAGCTGGGCTTTTATACAGTTTTAGACTGAGTGAAAAATTTAAAAAGTGGAAACTAAACACAGAATGTGTACAGATTTGCAAATGTGAACATCTTTATTCCCTTTCTATTAGCAACACTGATCCCTGTGCTCAACATCCCTAGTTCAGACCTGCCTACCGTCCCGGAGTATCCGTATTTGTCCCCCGAAATAATAAAATCATGCAGCCTGTCCCTGGAATCCACTTTTTTATTCGATGTCCCGCGAAAAAAAAAATCCGGAGGAAAAAAAAGAAAAAAAACCGAAGTCGAGTTCGTTAGCCGATCACCGACTGACCGACTTTGGTCGTGGCCATCCCGACCAACTCCGTCGAAAAGACCCGAACATTGCCGAACTGATCAGTGCGCATGCGCATACACCGTCTTCCCGAGTTTTGAAAGCGAGAAAAATGGACGCGAAACAGGGAAAACGAAAAAATGCCGATGGCGATCTCGACAATGGGGCTACTGTCAAGAAGAAGAAACGTCAGCAGACGTTCCTTTCGAAATATACGGAAACCTGGCCGTTCATCAAGCGTGGCAAGATCGAGACATACGCGTCGTGTGAAATTTGTGCGTGTGAGTTCTCCATCGGATCTGGAGGTAGGGACGAAATAACCCGTCACGTCGCTACTGAGAAGCACAAGAAGAACACAAAAATCCGTGAGAGCGAGAAATCTTGCAACATTAGGGGATTCTTTCAACGTGCTCAGACGTCAACCAGTCAGGAAACTTTTGACGTCATAAGAGCTGAAACGTTGATGGTTGACCTTGCAGCTGAACTGAATTTGCCGATGGCCGCGTTGGACAAGTTAAACAAAGGAGTTAAATTGATGTTTCCTGACTCGGACATCGCAAAGAAATTTCAGTGCGCTAGAAGCAAAGGCACGGCGATTTTGAAAGAAAATGCTGCCCAAGTTACCCTTACTCTCGGGATAGAATGAAAAAAACAGCCTTTCACAATTTCAACAGATGGAAGCAATGACAAAGGACAGAAACTTTTTCCACTGATTGTGAGGACTGTTGATCCAGACACTATGGAGGTGCGATCGGATGCACTAGATCTAGCTGTGCCAGCGATTGAAGGATCAGCAACAGGTTAGTAACTTTTCTTCAGATTTGTTTAGGACTGCCTATTACCGTTCTCTTCAGCCTGCAGTGCAGGACCTGAATTAACCAAAAGCCATGGTAGAAGTTGTACATAGTGTAAATAAAGGTAAGCTTTCACTTTAATGTTGATGTGGTTGTGATATGTGCTACCGCTGCATGTGTCCCTGGAAATCAGTCTGTGTCCCTGGTTTTGAAAATGTATGTCCCTGAAAGTGGCGGAAGGGGGTAGGCAGGTCTGCTAGTTTTCTGTTTAGCCATTGCCTTTGCATTGTCTGTTCCTATTACCAGTCATGGTGCATTGTTTTCAGACAATTGTTTCCTATTACCAGTCATGGTGCATTGTTTTCAGACAATTGTTTCCTATTACCAGTCATGGGGCATTGTTTTCAGACAATTTTTTCCTATTACCAGTCATGGTGCATTGTTTTCAGACAATTTTTTCCTATTACCAGTCATAGTGCGTTGTTTTCAGACAATCTGTTTTGCTGTTACCAGTCATGGTACATTGTTTTCAGACAATCTGTTTTGCTGTTACCAGTCATGATGCATTGTTTTCAGACAATCTGTTTTGCTGTTACCAGTCATAGTGCGTTGTTTTCAGACAATCTGTTTTGCTGTTACCAGTCATGGTGCGTTGTTTTCAGACAACCTGTTTTCCTATTACCAGTCATAGTGCGTTGTTTTCAGACAACCTTTTTTCCTGTTACCAGTCATGGTGCGTTGTTTTCAGACAACCTGTTTTCCTGTTACCAGTCATAGTGCGTTGTTTTCAGACAACCTGTTTTCCTATTACCAGTCATAGTGCGTTGTTTTCAGACAACCTGTTTTCCTGTTACCAGTCATGGTGCGTTGTTTTCAGACAACCTGTTTTCCTGTTACCAGTCATAGTGCGTTGTTTTCAGACAACCTGTTTTCCTGTTACCAGTCATAGTGCGTTGTTTTCAGACAACCTGTTTTCCTGTTACCAGTCATGGTGCGTTGTTTTCAGACAATCTGTTTTGCTGTTACCAGTCATGGTGCGTTGTTTTCAGACAACCTGTTTTGTTGTTACCATCATGGTGCATTGTTTTCAGACAACTTGTTTTCCTATTACCAGTCATAGTGCGTTGTTTTCAGACAACCTGTTTTCCTGTTACCAGTCATAGTGCGTTGTTTTCAGACAACCTGTTTTCCTGTTACCAGTCATAGTGCGTTGTTTTCAGACAACCTGTTTTCCTGTTACCAGTCATGGTGCGTTGTTTTCAGACAATCTGTTTTCCTGTTACCAGTCATAGTGCGTTGTTTTCAGACAATCTGTTTTCCTGTTACCAGTCATGGTGCGTTGTTTTCAGACAACCTGTTTTTCCTGTTACCAGTCATAGTGCGTTGTTTTCAGACAACCTGTTTTCCTGTTACCAGTCATGGTGCGTTGTTTTCAGACAACCTGTTTTCCTGTTACCAGTCATGGTGCGTTGTTTTCAGACAACCTGTTTTCCTGTTACCAGTCATAGTGCGTTGTTTTCAGACAACCTGTTTTCCTGTTACCAGTCATGGTACGTTGTTTTCAGACAACCTGTTTTCCTATTACCAGTCATAGTGCGTTGTTTTCAGACAACCTGTTTTCCTATTACCAGTCATGGGCATTGTTTTCAGACAATCTGTTTTGCTGTTACCAGTCATGGTGCGTTGTTTTCAGACAACCTGTTTTCCTGTTACCAGTCATGGTGCGTTGTTTTCAGACAACCTGCTGAGCACTGCCCAGAGCTACCCCAGTCTGACCAACTCCAATGTGGCCACCTCCAACACACTGACCACCACCCAGACCATGGCCAACATGACCTCCCTGCTCAGCCAGGCCCTCACCCGCAGCCTGCCCTCCACCTCCAGCGAAAGTGACGAGTTCCTCGAGACGTGCCGCGCCACCACCTTGCTGGCCGAACTGGAGGATGAAGAGGACCTGCCAGAACCTGACGATGATGAAGACGAAAATGATGACGAGAATGAGGATGACGACGACTATGAAGATGTAATGGTGAGTGTCGTTAATTTGCAGAAGTATGATAAGGGGGGAAGGAGGGGTTGGGCGCTTTAATGGAGAGCAGTAACAACTGTTACACCGTGACTGCAGAGTATTGCTTCCTTAGAAAGGTTTGAGAAAAAGCTGTTTGTGGGTCTAGCGTGTCGATGACTGCACGTAGGAAATGCAGTTGTCTTTCATTATCAGAGGCAAAACATTTGATGTTTACACTAGGTCCCAGGCTGCAGTGGTACAGAAGTGTTTTGGATTATCTGGACTTGTAAACAGCATGTCAAAACAGGGTGCCCCTGCTGGGTTTGCCAGAGGCTCTTTCAGGATAAACAGCATACCTGCTACAGAGAAACTCTGTTCTAGTAACTCACTGGATTTCTGCCTAAGGGAAATTCTGTTCTAGTAACTTATGGCATGCCTGCCTTAGGGAAATTCTGTTCTAGTAACTTGTTGCATTCCTGCCTTAGGGAAATTCTGTTCTACTAACTTATGGCATGCTTGCCTTAGGGAAATTCTGTTCTAGTAACTTGTTGCATTCCTGCCTTAGGGAAATTCTGTTCTAGTAACTTGTTGCATTCCTGCCTTAGGGAAATTCTGTTCTAGTAAGGTATTGCATTCCTGCCTTGGGGAAGTTTTGTTCTAGTAACTTATTGCATTCAAGCTTCAGGGAAATTCTGTTCTAGTAACTTATTGCATTCCTGCCATAGGAAAATTCCGTTCTAGTAACTTATTGCATTCCTGCTGTAGGAAAATTCTGGTCTTGTAGCTTATTTAGGAAAATTCTGTTCAAGTAACTTGTTGCATTCCTGCTGTAGGGAAATTATGTTCTTGTAGCTTATTTAGGAAAATTCTGTTCTAGTAACTTATTGCATTCCTGCTGTAGGGAAATTCTGTTCTAGTAGCTTATTAGGAAAATTATGTTCTAGTAACTTATTGTATTCCTGCCGAAGGGAAATTCTGTTCTAGTAGCTTATTTAGGGAAATTCTGTTCTAGAAACTTATTGCACTCCTGCAGGGTTCGTACGCTCCTTGAAACTCCTTGAATTCTGACAGTGAATTTCAAGACCTTAAAAACCTTTGAAAATCAATAAAATCAGGTTCTGTTGACCAAACCTCCTGAAAACCTTTGAAAATCAAGCCATCAGCTCCAAAAAAAATGTAATGTGGCAAAAAGAAATGGCAGTTTGATTTTTTTCTGCATTGAGGCAAATGAAAAATTATTTAAAAACAAATTTTTACATTGTCGCGATCCTGGATTGCCGTCTGCTATTACCAAGGGAGGTAATTTGTAACTTCAACTTTGATCAAATTATCTCCCTTGGTATTAACACTCGCGACGATGTTTGTAAACTTTTTTTTTTTCGGAAATGAAATGAGGTAGGGAACAGTAAACGATAAACAGTAAACAAATGGGGTATGTTTTGCTCTCATAAGGAAATCTAACACAGAGTAACTTTTATTCAAGACTGGCACAGCCTTTTAAACTTGAATAAAGTCAGACAAATACATAGACGAACAATCTAATAGTGGGGGAAAAAACAAGCGCAGGCCAACAACTGAACTGTCTGGCAAAGATTTGGACTTGAGGGGAGGGGAGGGGAGAGGGGAGTTTGAAGATGGAGAAACTGGGAGCAGGCAATACAAATATATCTGCCTTCAAAAGGGATTGCGATGGTTCCCTTATGCAGCTAGAGAAGAGTTTTCATATCTGTAACTTTTTTTTTTTTTTTTTAAATTTCATTTTCCCAGTTTCTCCATCTTCAAACTCCCCTCTCCCCTCCCCTCAAGTCCAAATCTTTGCCAGACAGTTCAGTTGTTGGCCTGCGCTTGTTTTTTCCCCCACTATTAGATTGTTCGTCTATGTATTTGTCTGACTTTATTCAAGTTTAAAAGGCTGTGCCAGTCTTGAATAGAAGTTACTCTGTGTTAGATTTCCTTATGGGAGCAAAACATACCCCATTTGTTTACTGTAAATTATCGTTTACTGTTCCCTACCTCATTTCATTTCCGATTTTGCTTTGATTAAATTGAGGTTATTTGTATTTGTTTCTGTCCGTCTGTGTGTTTGTCTTTTGATCTCCCTTGCATCTTTGGGTGGATCCTCAGGCGTAGGCTCAAAGACTGTCCCCTACATTTTATATTATTTGCATAATGTCTTTAGTTTTACAGCAACTTTTTTCCTCCCCACACTTTCGTTTGGTTGCATTTACTACTCTTCGCTGGCTGCTCTGGGGGTGCTGTTGGATTCTTTTTTGTACCCATGGTGGTGAGAACACCACAGTATTATGGACTGTGGTGTGTCTCTATTTGACGCCGGGAGCGCAGACACAACCAGCCGTGTCTCCCTGATGAGTCCCGATCCAGCGGGCGAAAGGCCTCGGAGCAGGCAATACAAATATATCTGCCTTCAAAAGGATTGCGATGGTTCCCTTATGCAGCTAGAGAAGAGTTTTCATATCTGTAACATTTTTTTTAAAAATTTCATTTTCCCAGTTTCTCCATCTTCAAACTCCCCTCTCCCCTCCCCTCAAGTCCAAATCTTTGCAAGACAGTTCAGTTGTTGGCCTGCGCTTGTTTTTTCCCCACTATTAGATTGTTCGTCTATGTATTTGTCTGACTTTATTCAAGTTTAAAAGTCTTGAATAAAAGTTACTCTGTGTTAGATTTCCTTATGGGAGCAAAACATACCCCATTTGTTTACTGGGTTTTTTTTTCACTTTTTTCCTCCAACCAGTCTCTTACACACCATGCATACTCTGTATGTTCTCTTACAAATGGACATATTTTTGCTGATTTTAGTGTTTTGGCATTTAATACAAAGAGTCTGAGTTTGTTAATGTTCTAATGTGTGGTGTACTGTCACACTCGCTCTGATAAAAACTGAAAAAAAGAAATGGCAGTTTGATTTTTCTGTGTTCAGGTTGATGAAAAAATTATTTTAAAACAAAGTTTTTTGTTGTTTTCTTTGTACAAAAAAAATGTTTTTAAATATTTTTTTTTTCATCAACCTTACCACAGAAAAATCAAAACTGCCATTTCTGTTTTCAATTTTTAACGCAAGTATTGTAGCCTTGAAATAGAAAAGGCACTTCTTGAAAACTTGAATTTTGTTCTTGGGAGTCTGTAGGAACCCTGTCGTGCCGCAGTGAAATTCTGTTTAAGTAACTTACTGCATTCCTGCCATAGGGAAATTCCTATTTAGGTACTTACTGCATCCCTGCCAAAGGGAGATTGTTCTGGGGGTTCCCGTCTGACTGAACAAAGAAGTATACAAAATTCAAAATTTAAAGACATTTTACCTATACTTTGATACATGTGACATCCCTAAGTTATGATTTTTATTGCTTGACAGGGAATCTGTCATAACCCAGTTCTGTTTTAAAGTTTGCTCCAGAATGTGTGACCTGTTAAAAGATGTGTAGATAAAAGCAATCATGAATTTATTATATACATACAACTGTACATGTGCATTTTATAATTTGTGTTTGGTTTGGTTCAGTTGCTTTTTTTTTGTTTTTGTTTTGCTTTTCCTTATTGTCTTTTTCGTGACCTTACGTTTCTGCCAGTAGGGTGATGGCCCAATTTGGGCCCTTTGTGGTGGGCTGGGCTATAACAGACCTGTTTTACCCGTACGATTTTTGCGTATTTTGTACGCAATTTGACTGGCAGTACGCCAGTACGCCAAAAACATTTTGAGTACGATCCAAAAAAAAAAAAAAAAAAAGTCCGGAAAAGTTCCGATCCAAGTTTTAGAGGCGCCATCTTGGATTTTCTAAGTCAGTGTGGCGGCATTGTGATTTGTAAATTTTACAAGATGTCAAAGCGTTCAGTTGCTTCAACATCGTCAGCAGGCCAGAGTACAGAAAAGAAGAAGAAGAAAGAGCAAGGTTTTCTTGATAGATACAAAGAAAATTCCAGGAATTGAGCCCTCTTCACTTGGGATTACCTTTGCACATTGTCTGTTCTGCAAATCGGACTTTTCGATTTCTCATTCTGGCATCTATGACATTGAACGGCACTGCCAAAAGCAGAAGCATAAGATGCAAGAACGTGCTGCAAAGACTACGTCAATGTGCACTTCCATCACAAAGTTTATGCCGTCACAGACAGTGAAGAGAGAAGAGGAGGCTGTGATCAGAGCTGAAGTGATGCTCACAGAACTTATTGTTAAAACAAATCTTCCGCTCAGCACTGCTGACGTCATCACGCGAACAATGAAATCAGCGTTCCCAGACTCACAGATTGCACAAGGCTATTCATACTGCCGCAACAAAGCGACTGCCATCATGAAGTGCATGGCTGAGGACATTAAGGTGGAACTGAAACAGAACATTTCGTCTGGACCTTTTTTCTGTGTCGACTGACGGCAGCAATGAGCAATGTGAAAAACAGTATCCAGTTGTGATAACATTTGGGGATTCTGGAGTTGAGCAGAGTCTGCTGTCTGTACCTGTTCTTGGTCTTCAGTCAGCATCCACAGGTGAGCACCATCGGCATCCCCCCCCCCCCCCCCCCCCCCCCCCCCCCAAACACACATGTGAATTGTACTTAATAGCAAAACATAGGGATGTGTCAAAATTTTTCAAATTTTTTGGCCAAGTCAAGGATGCTGTTGGGATACCAATGTTTTCCAACCTCAGCAAGGTGTGCCTTGGAATTTTGACAATCCCACACAGTAATGCTGGCTGTGAACGAATTTTTTCTTGCGTTCGCAAAAACAAGACTGATCAGAGGGCATCACTGTCTTCTCAGACACTGGACAGCTTGATGGTCGTCAAATCAAGACCGGGGACACCAGCAGACAGGAAGTACAGCAACACACAACTGGCCAAGTTCAAATCGTCCTACTATAAGTCACTGTCCTAGATAGTGTTAGTTGTATGAAACAGTTGTCAACGCCATGCAGTGACCAAGACTTCAACAATCATTGACACCGACATTGCCACACTGCATTGTAGGAAATTAGGGAAAATAGCTTAATGGGGGCATGGTTTTTCTGAAGTAGGTGAATAGGTTATCACACCAATGTTGTTTTTTTAAATTCAGCAAAGTGTGCCTTGGAAGTTTCAGTGACAATCCCACACAGTATTGCTGGATGTGAAAGAAGTTTTCTTGTGTTCAAAAGAAAAGGCCTGACCAAAAGACATTACTTTCATCACAGACACTGGACAGGTGACACTGTCAGGAATCAATTATGTGTATATCTAAAACCGCTGAAATGTAGTTTCTGTCGTCCTTTGATTAGTACACAATTTTTGGAGGAGTACACATTTTTCTGGACAAGAGTACACAAAGCTCAAATTGAGGGTAAACAGGTCTGCTATAAGGAAACTAAAGGTAAATGCTAGTTTTTTGCTATGCAGGAGGACGAGGAGCTAGACACCCGTGACCGCAGATCATGGGATGATGACTACGTCCTGAAGCGGCAGTTTTCTGCCCTCATCCCGGCCTTTGACCCCCGTCCTGGCCGCACCAACATCAACCAGACTCAGGACTTTGAGATACCTGCACCCGGTCGGAGACCACTTCGTCCCCCAGGCCTCGGGGGAAGTGCCCACACCGCCAAAGCTGGTGCTCACTCTCAGTGCTCCCAGCCTCCCAGGGGTGAGATCATTTGATGTGTTGAGTACAACCTTGAATGTGTTAGTCACAGTGAAACTTCTTTGTTGTCTGTGTTACTGTTTTACTGAAGTTACTCACAAGGTAGTTTCTGACTAGCTTTCCTTATATGCATCTATGTCTGTCTGTAGCAGTCAGGGCACTGGGAGTGTTTTAAACCCTTTGCAGGCCTGCCAGCCCATCCATTTTCAGTGGAAATTGTCGCACTTAGGTTCACTTCTTTTGGCTGTTCCGCTTGAACCCCCAAAATTCTGTCGATGCTGGAAAAAAAATGTTTATGGTTGCTCAATTTGCATAGCAGCACAGCTGCTGTGTTTGTAGCAAGTTTACAGTGTCAATCAAAGTTCAAGTTAGCAGCTTCTGTTTACTTCATTTGACACTGGCGTGACTGCCATTATGTTTTAGTGTGGATCTGATTCGCATCATATTAAGAGGTATAAAACGGAATTATATGGAAGTTTCGCTTATGGTACATAGAAACTATCCATGTAGTATTCAACCCAGTGTTAGTATCATTAGGTAGGTTGAAAATACAAGAAGGAAATGAAATGTTTAGAATTGCAAATCTTTTTTTGTTTGTTTATGTTTCTGGCATGATGCTGCATATAGTAGGTATTCCAATGCAGGCCCCTTGCCTGGCGAACAGCGCTGCAGGAGCGAAATTTTCCGTGTTTTCAACTTGTGCAAACCACATAAAATGGCCGATTTAGACAATAAAAATAACACCAATCAATTTACCAGTCTTTTTTCTTTCGTTTTGGATAGGTTTTATCATTTAAAAGAACATAATAAGTTTATTATCAACCTTGTAAAGAAGTACTTCTTCGCGGTCGGGAGGCATGCCGTCGCGACTTTCAGAACACAAGTGTTTACACCCACCTTCTTTCCCCGATGAGGGGAGCGCGGCGCGCACAAATAGCTCAATGAAACTCATACAGAGTTGTAGAGGAGACTTCAAGCTTCATTTTCGTATGCAGTAAGGGTACAGAAAAAATTAGTTAAGTTCCCTAAAATTATGTTTTAAAACTTCAAATTATTCTAAAATCCGTAAATATGAACGAAATCTGTTAAAAAAATATATCAAATTAAAGCTCATATTCCGCACTTTCCAATAAATGGGGTCAAACAAATACGAAACAGTGCGCCGCGCTCCCCCGGCGGTTCCCCGCATATTACTATTGGAAGACTTGAAGCATGTCAACAATGGCGGACGAGTCAGACGTATCTGTGTCATCGCTTACAAATCCAACACTATTTTCATCAAATTTTCAACATCTGGCGCTAGAAACAACACAGAAAGGTAAGTCGATATATTTACTAAATTCTATAAGTTATTATTTTGTGTACTTAGAGCGCGATTGTATTAAAAATCTTTTTTAAAAACGTGAACTGAGAGAGCCTTTTTTTGAATCGACACTTCAACTTCACGATCGACTTTATTTATCTTCAGCTACGTGGAAGGATTTTTAACATTGTAATCAAGTAATCGAAACATCAATTTGAAAAACCTGTGTCATAAAAATATGATTTACATTGTAGTTCTTCAGTATTTCTTATGAAAAGGTCACGTGACTTGGACCAAGTTAGGGTCCTGAACAGAACGTGTCGTCTGCTCAAACACTTGGCCGCGATGATCGCAGCCGCGACGGAGTCACTGAATGCATTGCTTTTACAAACTCTGTAGATTCTTTTGCGCGCGTGCATGCATGTATACACACACACACACACACACACACACACACACACACACACACACACACACACACACAATGAGGTTCATCTCACACTGTAAACATCACAAGAATACAAAGACCTTGGCACACACACACACACACAAATAGTTTGCTGCTGATTTCAGTTTGTTTACAAAAATAAATTTGCAAACTGATTTATTTTAATGTAGTAAGAATTGCCCAAGCACATGGTTTTTCTTCTCATTCTTATGTCCCTGACATATTTTCTGCTGTTCATGGTATTTAGTAATTTTACCCATAAAAATTGCAACATAATTCATTAATTGTATTTACCTCCATCTTGTTAGTAAACACAATGGTTACACATGTGTGTATGCATGTGTGTGCGTGCGTGTGTGTGGAAGGGGGAGGGAGGGTACTGTGCACATGCATGCATGCGTGTGGTGTGTGTGCTGTATCTGGTGTGTGCGCATGTGCGAGTGTAATGTGTGTGTGTGTGTGTCACTGTGTGTGTGTGTGTGTGTGTGTACTTTGTGTGTGGTGTGCTGTGTGTGTGTGTGTTGCAGAGGACGACCAGTACAAAGAACTGAAGTGCTGCTTCTTGGTGTTTTGTAAAGGAAGAAGACCCCCCCCCCCCCCCCCCCCCCCCCCCCCCCAAACATATCCAGCTGCACAAACAGACTGTTACTGAGCTTGACAGACTTCGAATTGAAAATGAGAAGTCTGTAACTTTTGACACTGTGGCAGAATGGTTTCTTCAGGTTTTCCCCGACACCAGCTTCCGATTAACAGGTTGAAAGGGTAATCCAGCACTGTACACTCAAGGCTGAGAAGTTGCCAGCTAAAGAACTTTCAGCAATGCTAAATGAAGATGTTGATTTGGATAATATTGATGATGCTCTGTCTTCAGTTGGCATCAATTGGAAAACTCTGAAAAGGCTGAGCTTTTGAAGATTCCATGTGACACCAAAGTGACAAATGCTGTTGCTGTCGCTTTATAAACTTTGAGGAACAAAGAGGGGTGGAGTTCAAGCTTTGTTGTTGACTGGCTCAGACATGCCTACCGTACCGGAATAGCCGTATTTGTTACGGAAAAACATAAAAATCGAGGTTTGTTCCGGACGTTACGGTCAGGGATCACGTGTTCCGGAAAAAAAAACAAACAAACAAAAAAACGAAATCAAACGAGTGGACAATTTTTCACAGAGGGACAAACCGGATGACGGTTAGGACGCTTGAATTGAAGCGCAGTGCGCATGCTCACACTGCCATATCCGTCGACGAAACATACCGAACGGAGCCGAGATTCAGACAAGCGCGCTCGACTATCAAACATGGCTAGCATGAAGACTGCGAAGCGAGTGTGCGAGACAGATGATGATGAACCTCGAAATGGACCCCAGCGGCAGCCGCGAAAAAAACAAGATCGCCGTCGGCAAACCTTTTGTAAACAATACAGTGAGAGGTGGTCATGTTTACAAGAAGGACGGAAAGGGGAAAACTTTTGCTGGTGCACGGTTTGCCAGTGCGAGTTCTCCATCGCACATGGCGGCCAAGATGACTGTCGTCGACATGTCGAATCCAAAAAACACAAGGACTTTGAGATATCTTGTGGTCACACTCGCAAGATTTCTGGATTTTTCACCAGTTCGTCGACCAGCAAAGCAGAATCAACAGATGAAGTGATTCGTGCCGAAGTTATGCTCGTCGACCTTGTTGCTGAACTGAATCTGCCTTTCACCGTTTTGGATACTTTTACAAAAGCGTTCAAACTGATGTTTAAAGACTCTGATGTGGCAAAGAAGTTTCAGTGTGGCAGGAGTAAGGGGACAGCCATTATAAAAGAAATAGCGGTGAAAACAATAGAAGACCTCGGACTATGCAGACCTGAAGAGTGCCTACTACAGGTCTCTGAAGTCTGCACAGTGAAAACCATGCATGACATGCAATGTAGGGCCTACATAGTGTAAATAAAGGTAAGTTGTTTTTTCTGCCTGAAAGAGAGGGGTTTTGCAGAATTGTTATGGTGTTTGTGTCTGTGAATGTGTGTGTGTGTGAACCTACACACGCGCGGTTGTGTCCACAAAAGGAAGGTTGAGTGTTCCTGAAAATTTTGAAATTTTCAATTTGTTCCTGATTTTTATAACATCTGTTCCTGATAGTAAGATTTTGGGGTAGGCATGTCTGCTGGCTGCAAAGACTGAACAAGACAGTAATGGGACAGAAAGACATTTAGATAGTCCATAGACTCTAGCCATGAAGATATTACTGCGTCTCATTTTTCAAAGTTTTAGTTTTATCTTCAGCCGCGCCACTCTTCCACCATTATTTCTTTCCCTGACCTGTGATCAAGACTTGTCGGGTAAGCCACCCCTCATAAGACTTATGAGGGGTGGCTTACCCGACAAGTCTTGATCACAGGTCGGGGAAAGAAAGAATGGTGGAAGAGTGGCGCGGCTGAAGATAAAACTAAAACTTTGAAAAATGAGAGGGACAGAAAGACAGTCACAAAAATTATATCTGACTACAAAACTCTCTGTCGGAAAAAATCAAAAGATCCAGAGAAGTTCAACTGCTTCATGGAAACCATACATTATTATATACTTTTTTAATGACTGTGCACTATATTATTGGGACTGAAAACTGTTAAAATATATTTTTGATGGCCGAAAAGCTGTAAAATGTATACTTTCTCTTCTTTATAAGATCATATTTTATTGTTGCATAATTAAAATTATGTATGAAATATCTCGCAAAATGTGTTATATATGTGTTTTATAAGCTTTTTAAAATCCTTTTGGTATAAAAACAACACTGTACAACATACAGATACAAATTAATGAACATGTAAAGACAACCGTAATTTACGTAAAAAGTGACCCTTTTGCGCAAATTGCATATTTAACCAACTTCAGGATTACACTGTTGACTATTTATTCAGAGAAGACAGAAGGAAAAAATTGGGCATTATCTGTAAGTGCATGAGAGTAGCCAGGAACAATTTGGGCTCATTTGAGAACATAGAAATGGATTTATGGTACCTCAAAGTTGGGGTCCGAAGCAAATTGCCACTTTCGCAAAATTTTCTAAGTCCAAAATTTCTTTAAAAAATCATAACTTCGTCAAATATTATCAGAAGAACATAAGTTTTATATCAATGTGTTCAGAAAATTGAGCTCTTTTAAATGAAACTACTTTTAAACAACTCTAGGCTGTTTAAAAAATCACCTTGGAATACCTACATATAGATTCTCTCCATTTTCTCATATTCAACTCTTGCTGGAAATACTCAAGTCTGATGCCAGATTGGCATTGTTGGAAAGACTCAAGGCTGATGCCAGATTGGCGTTGTTGGAAAGACTCAAGGCTGATGCCAGATTGGCATTGTTGGAAAGACTTAAGTCTGATGCCAGATTGGCATTGTTGGAAAGACTCGAGTCTGATGCCAGATTGGCATTGTTGGAAAGGCTCAAGTCTGATGCCAGATTGGCATTGTTGGAAAGACTCGAGTCTGATGCCAGATTGGCATTGTTGGAAAGACTTCAGTCTGATGCCAGATTGGCATTGTTGGAAAGACTCAAGGCTGATGCCAGATTGGCATTGTTGGAAAGACTAGAGTCTGATGCCAGATTGGCATTGTTGGAAAGGCTCAAGGCTGATGCCAGATTGGCATTGTTGGAAAGACTCAAGGCTGATGCCAGATTGGCATTGTTGGAAAGACTCAGAGCTGATGCCAGATTGGCATTTTTGGAAAGACTAAAGGCTGATGCCAGATTGGCATTGTTGGAAAGACTCGAGTCTGATGCCAGATTGGCATTGTTGGAAAGACTCAAGGCTGATGCCAGATTGGCATTGTTGGAAAGACTCAAAGCTGATGCCAGATTGGCATTGTTGGAAAGACTCAAGGCTGATGCCAGATTGGCATTGTTGGAAAGACTCGAGTCTGATGCCAGATTGGCATTGTTGGAAAGACTCAAGGCTGATGCCAGATTGGCATTGTTGGAAAGACTCGAGGCTGATGCCGGATTGGCATTGTTGGAAAGACTCGAAGCTGATGCCAGATTGGCATTGTTGAAAAGACTAAGGGCTGATGCCAGATTGGCAGTTCTGCCATTGATCAGGATGAGATCCAGTCACATGGGACATGAGACCTGTCACTGTAGGTAAGACACCTAGAAAGTGGAAATTGGTGGCAGTTTAGCATGGAAACGTATCGCCTGCTGTAAGTGTAACACAGCTGATGGCAGTATGAAGATCGTTGTTAACTTGCTGAAGTAAATCTGCAGATAATGATGTTAATATAAAATCAGTAGCAACACAGTTAGCTATCATCAAATTGTTGACTTGTTCATTCTTTTACACATAGAATCAGATTATGATAAATAGGCTTCCTTTGAGTAAGTATTGTTGGTAAATGCTTGTTTAATTGGGCATTTAGTATACTCATTTATATGGTCAGATTACATAATTGACAAATAAGCAGACAAGAGTTCATTATATTTGACATTTATTTGACTAATAAGGGAAGTTTTTTTTAATGTCAATTGGTTAGAAAACCAACAAAAGAGTGGATCAACAGTTTTGTGGTTTTGCATTACCTGTTAAATCAGGTTAACTAGACCTGTTTTTGAAAAGATTGCGGAGTTGTAATTATGTGAATTTGATTGCACAAACGTCATCAGCCTGACCTCACTTAGGCTTGGTGACAGTCTATTGCATGTTTTTACTTTCTGGTAAGTCATTTGCTGCAAGCCATTAACACAGCACTTTGTGTGTTCAGATGACGGAGGATGAGGTCACACTGGACAATACTTACAGTTGTGTTTTCAAGTTCGTGCAATTACTCTTGGCCCAAGGAACCCAGAATGGTCGATGTGAACGTCTGCGTCGAATCTGGGAACCCACCTACACGTAAGATAATGGCTGTCACTGCTGGGTGTTTGTCAGAGCAATGATTTGGCACTTGATTAGATGTATGTTGTGTTTCTTTCTGTTTCAGTGGTCCGGTTTTTTGTTTGTTTGTTTTTTGCATTCAGACCTTAACATGCACATTTGTCATAGGTGATTAAGTCAGGGTTAACGATTTTAGGATCGTGGGGACAGGGGACATACTGAACACAACTTTGATGAAAGCAACACATCAGACTCTTTCACTACTTACACTGGTTGAGCTAGTCTTTTCCCGTGCATGGTCTGTGGTCGCACAACTATTACATACATAGCATGTATACCAGATTGCTGTTTATTTTCATTTCTGAGTTAAATTCCTGATCTGGGTCAGATTCCTGATGTAGTTTGATAATTAGGTGTTAAATGGATAGATTCAATTCTGACACCTAAAACTAGTGATAGAGCAAGAAAAATTGTTTTATGCACTGAAGTGCACTCAGTCAGTGCCTCTCAGTGATGGACGGTACATTGTGTGTGGAATGTAATGCTACCACCCATGTGAAGGCGGCATTTGGGAACAAAGTCAAGATGGACTGTGAAATGTCAGTTTAAACTGTCGCTACTATCAGCAGGACTTTTACCCTTTGTCTACTGTTTAATCTACATTTTCCACAATTCTGAATTTCCATCATGTAATGTGTTGCTTTTCAATCCAAAACAAAGCACAGGGCTAGTTCATGAGAAAATACTTGTTTCCTTTCCTTCATACTTACCTGTCCAGTCCTGAATGCATTCACTCAGTGAGCTCACTAAGGGAGATTATATATGTGGGCTTGGTGTTATTAGGTAGAGTTAGCTCCGTGCCTTCTGTTTAATTTTAAGGCATTTGCTTGGACAGGTAAATGTATTATTAGACGACTTTCAGTAGTAAAATTCATACTGTGCTTTGACATGACCAAAACATGACAGATGGTTGGGAAATTGTAACTCAACACTGGTCGCTTATCCGTAAGTTCATAACAGACTATGGAAGAGACTGAAATGAGCAAAACTTTACGAGAAAACACTGAAAAGATAGCTGGCTGTAGCAAGCAGATCAGAATGTGTAAGATTGACGAAAAAGATTGACCATGAATCCCACTGTGAAAAAAGAAGTAAGTAAAAGAAAAAAGGAATGAACACTGCCAGGATATAATACCATTAACAGTAGCCACGTTTACATGAAGGACCGAAAGAGAAGACTTTGGTTTGCACACAGTCTACAAGTGCACAATTTCTATCAGTCGTGGCAGATCATGTGAGTGTGCAAATATACATACATGTATTTCTGTACAGCATAACATTTGTTAGAAGAAAGTGCTGTCCAGAAAAGTTTCGAAATTGGCATTGTGTTCCAAGTGCTTTTGTTTCATCATTTGTTCCTGATGGAATGATTTTGGGTAGGCATGTTTGTGCATGTGAAATATTAACTAAGGCAGAGGCTGCCGTCATGTTGAACATTAAACTGATGGCATGATTTTGGGTAGGCATGTTTGTGCATGTACTAAGGCAGAGGCTGCCGTCATGTTGAACATTAAACTGATGGAATGATTTGGGGTAGGCATGTTTGTGCATGTGAAATATTAACTAAGGCAGAGGCTGCCGTCATGTTGAACATTAAACCAGACATGGATGAACTTTTTTGCTTTTTTTTTAATTTTTTTTTTTTTAATTCAGTGCTGGCTTGTTTTGTTGTTACAGGGTACGGTACAGGGAAGCCAAGTCTGAAGAGTGCAAGGATGCAAGAGAAGAAAAATCTACGGTAAAGACATTGTTAACAAAAATTGTTCTGATTGCACTTATGATGATTGCTGCAAACGCAGTCTGAGCTGATTGTTTAATCAGTGTCGGTGTTTGTTTAATCAGTGTTGGCGGTTCTAAAAGACTTTGACCCTTAACATCAATTTTTTCTTTTTAAAATTCCACTGTTTTATCCGAAGTATTTTCTAAGCGGTGGCATTACTTCCATGAAGCTTACCACCATTTCACCTACCTCTTCCCTAACCACATACAGGATTGTTCTGTCGGTCAACAGTGTTTTTGAATATCAGGTTGTGGTTCAGCAACCCTCAAGAGGAAATCCTGTTCTGCTGCCGAGTCACTTTAAGGTGTTCTTTGGTGCCAGTTCTGATCTGACATACACAGGACATATCTGCGAAACCTCACTGCTGGACAAAAACTGCTTTGTTGCAGAGCCAACATGAATGCTATCTTTCGGACGGTTCAAGCCTTTCTCTTGGTTTCAAGGTCCCGTTGTGAAGAAAACCAGATGCCTCTGGCAGGTTTTGTCTCTCCCTGTGACTTACAGTTTTACGCCCTGCTTGGACTGTGTTACTCATGGTGATTGTTGAAATTCAGACTACAGCATCACCAGAGTCGGATTTGGAATGTATCAAAAAGTAGCTTTTTCATTGAATGTTTTCCTGATGTCCTTTGTCACAAAGTCTTGCAAGCTGCAGCCAGTTTGCTGGTTCAAGTCTTCATGCCTGATTGTTGTAGCTAAGATGCCCGAGAAAAAACATCTTTCATTTCTGACCAATGCTGGGAGCTGGATTTGCGTCTTTTCATTCCACAGCCAAATACTGGAAAAGGTGATTGCTTTTCCTTCAGGAATATGAATCGGATTGCATCTCTTGTTATTTTGTGCTAGCATTGTAAATTGTTTCATTTTAACAGTAACTGAGAAGTAAAAGTGATGTGAAATGATGTCCTGCAATGGAGATATTCTTTCAACGGGGAATAACAAAAGGATAAAGAGGGGAGGGTGGGGGACACCCAAGTAATAAATTCTCATTTCTTGACCATGAGAAATAATGAGGTAGATAACGAAGGGTTTCATTTGTATGTGTGTGTGTGTGTGTGTTGTTGCCTGTGTCAGGACTGGCTGAGCCTGCCTGGTCAGCCCAGCAGTGAAGGAGAGGCGGTCAGAAGTTCTGATCTCAGTGCCTGCACCGTGCAGGGTGTGCTGCAGTTGCTGCAGACTCTCTTCACCATCATGGAACAGTCATCGCCATCATCCTACAGAAATGGTGAGCTTGCCATCTCCATT
>CM031598.1:80059294-80071102 GCA_018398815.1 Conus ventricosus
CAAGCCACAGGATATCAGCCCCTGTATGAAGCTGGATGACATCTGGTGAGAATCATTATTAATTGGCATAGGGTCTCACTGTGTCGACTTACCAGTAGGACAAGTCAAGGGTAATGCGTATGATGGGTCTTGCCATCCACCTGATGTTCATAATTGCTTCTCCACAAATCGTAGGAGCTGGTCAAATTGAAAGGTTGATAGAGTGAGTGCATGACAAGCCAAAGAGAGAATGCAGATTTTGCATAATAAAAAAAACAACAAATAGGTACTAAGTATGATGATACGTTTTCTGCTCATCTTTTCAGGGCTCCTCATGCAGCGTGTTTGTGCATCATACACGCAGTGAAACCGACGTATATGTTTTAAAGTTTCAGACAGAGGGTAGACTGGCAACTAAATGTTTGCCAGTAAGTCAGATATACATCACATCAACGTCAAGAGCATCTGTTTTTTAACCATCTGATGCATGAACTTGAGACAAGTACATATTAAGGAATGCTTCAAAACATCTTGGCTGAAGGGATATAGTTGGCTAGAAATACAAGAGTGCAAGTCAGTTGTTGAAATCTAAGTTGAAATAGGAAAATCTATTTATCTTTGATCAAAAATCGGATTGTTTACCAAAGAGGTTCAGTTTCATCCTGCATTTGTATTGTGTGTGGGTTTTTGTTGATGTTGCTGTTGCTGCCTCATCTTTCAGGCCATCTCAGTGGCGCTGCACTTCTGCCATGTATTCCAGCTTCCCATCCACAGCCACAGCCCGAGCACAAGCCTTTCACAGGGAGCAGTCAGTGTCTAGTGGTCTGGAGGCAACCCACCAGAGGGGATAATGGGCTGCTGCCCAGTCACTTGAGCCGTGCCTGTTCTGATCCAACATGATGCCACATACTAAGACTTCTACTGACAATGATAATTGCTTAGTTGAGGAGCCAGCATGAGTGAGCCTTGCCTCTGAAGGGTGCCACCATGCCCATCCTACGAGAGTTCCCATCTATTTTCTGATACCAGTGACACTGACAGAACCTTGCTAAAGGCGTCGTATACATGGAGAGGAAATCGGAACTGAGGTCACCATGAGAGCAGGCATGAAGGGCACAGAATTGGAGACTTTTGGGGGGAGGGGGGGTAGTGCTGATCGGGAGGAGGATGGTAAAGATTTCCCTTCTGGTCTGAGTGCTGCGACAGGACTGTACTCTATACTTACTTTTACGATGTATGGATGTGTCAGCCAGGCCCAAGAGATATGTACAGACGCCTGCAGTGCTTGTCAGGAAATTGGAGCAACACTCTCAAAACGCGTCTATTTAAGTGGATGAAAGTTGACTGTGTGGTCCCGGGTTTTCTCATGTATTTGAGCCGATGTCCAACTCGGCTCTGGGTGGAAACTGGCAGAAAATTCCCACAAATTAATGGCTGTAATGGGAATTGAACGTGACCACGACCCCCCCAGCTGGAAGTCGGCAACACATAAACTGTTGAACTGATTTGAACAAAGTGTGATGGAAAGATGGAATGTAGCCCCAGGACAGTTCTGTTGACATGTAGTGCAGATCTTGATCCAAGGTCAGCGGGGACCAGAATAGCTCAGTGGTAGAGTGCTGGACTCGTGATCTTGGTGAACCTTGGGTTGCGGGTTCGAATTTCCGTTGGACGGTTTTGGTACACAGGGATTTTTCCATTGGAGTTAACATTGGTTCTGATTCCATTTCCCATACAGTCCTTCAAATGAGACTATAAACCGAGGTTCCGTGTGTGAACGCACATATCACATCTAGCACACATGTAAAATCCCATCACCAATTTCTGGAAGAGAAGGGCAATTTGGCTGTTGGTATGGATGACACATTACACATAACATGCACCTTCCTGAAGTTGTAGTATGAGTGCTTTAATGGCGGGATAAAAAAAAAACGGTCATATACACAAAACTCCACTCCCTTTGTTGGGTAGATGGGATTAACAGACATGCCTACCGTACCGGAATAGCCGTATTTGTTACGGAAAAACATAAAAATCGAGGTTTGTTCCGGACGTTACGGTCAGGGATCGCGTGTTCCGGAAAAACAAAAAAACAAAAAACGAAATCAAACGAGTGGACAATTTTTCACAGAGGGACAAACCGGATGACGGTTAGGACGATTGAATTGAAGCGCAGTGCGCATGCTCACACTGCCATATCCGTCGACGAAACGTACCGAACGGAGCCGAGATTCAGACAAAGCGCGCTCGACTATCAAACATGGCTAGCATGAAGACTGCGAAGCGAGTGTGCGAGACAGATGATGATGAACCTCAAAATGGACCCCAGCGGCAGCCGCGAAAAAACAAGATCGCCGTCGGCAAACCTTTCGTAAACAATACAGTGAGAGGTGGTCATGTTTACAAGAAGGACGGAAAGGGGAAAACTTTTGCTGGTGCACGGTTTGCCAGTGCGAGTTCTCCATCGCGCATGGCGGCCAAGATGACTGTCATCGACATGTCGAATCCAAAAAACACAAGGACTTTGAGATATCTTGTGGTCACACTCGCAAGATTTCTGGATTTTTCACCAGTTCGTCGACCAGCAAAGCAGAATCAACAGATGAAGTGATTCGTGCCGAAGTTATGCTCGTCGACCTTGTTGCTGAACTGAATCTGCCTTTCACCGTTTTGGATACTTTTACAAAAGCGTTCAAACTGATGTTTAAAGACTCTGATGTGGCAAAGAAGTTTCAGTGTGGCAGGAGTAAGGGGACAGCCATTATAAAAGAAATAGCGGCGAAAACAATAGAAGACCTCGGACTATGCAGACCTGAAGAGTGCCTACTACAGGTCTCTGAAGTCTGCACAGTGAAAACCATGCATGACATGCAATGTACATAGTGTAGCCTAAATAAAGGTAAGTTTGTTTTTTCTGCCTGAAAGAGAGGGGTTTTGCAGAATTTTTATGGTGTTTGTGTGTGTGAATGTGTGTGTGTGTGAACCTACACACGCGCGGTTGTGTCCACAAAAGGAAGGTTGAGTGTTCCTGAAAATTTTTGAAATTTTCAATTTGTTCCTGATTTTTATAACATCTGTTCCTGATAGTAAGATTTTGGGGTAGGCATGTCTGGATTAACCCTTGCCTGTCTATACAGGGAGTGTCCGCAGGAGTATTAGCCTGCGTATGCAGAAAGGAAGAACGATCGAAGGTCAGATCCAGGATCTATTGGAGCCTGGCAGAGAGCTGTGCTGTCCGGAGTGCCAGTCGGGTTGACATGGCTTGCTGAATGTAGCTTTGGCTTGTTTGTCTTGGCTATAAATAAGTGGAGGGTGCCCCTTTGAAATGATGAGCTGGTTTTACCATGAAAGACCTTGTGTTCCAGGTTGACCTTCCAGTTTAATCCGTCCTCCAAGGTCTGTGGCTACCAAGCTCATGATCTGAAAGTAGATGGGGAAAACGAGGTGAGTAGTGTTGATTGTGATTTTAGTTTTCGTTTGTGGGTGTTGTATTTGTTGGTCACAACAGGTCTGCTGTCATTGTTCTGTTCTGTATTTTGGTGTGTTTGTCTAATATGTATGTGTGAGAAGAGAGAGTATGATGTAATTAGAAGCAAAATAAAGCCAGGAGCAATAGCGCAGCTGATTTTTTTATTATTATTATTTTTTTATTGTTGGAAGTCAGTGATAAGATTTGAGAAAGATTTGGGAATACCAGAGGTAGGGAGGGGAGATGAGTTCGTGTGCATGATGTGATCTCACCCATATCTTTGTTCACCCATACCTGTGTCCACTCGCACTTTCAAGCTTGCACATATGCATGTACATGCTCATGTATGCACACATGTATCTTTACAGCTACTGAGAAATTTCGGACAAGCCAAAGGCTTGAGTTATGTTGATGAGAGACTGGCACTACGTGATAAAAGCAGGTTATAGCTTTGTATAACATAACTGGTCTACAAATTTGATGAAGTTTTATGAACAGGATTAGCCAGATTGTTTTTTGTTGCTTTTTTTTTCCCCACGAACTGCCCTGAGATGGACCCAAGTTGTAGTCATAGTTAGGTAATTGGTGGAGTGAGTCATATGATTTCAGTGGGGATGTGTTTTGTTACAGGACGTAACCTTGGACAATGTTGAAGAATACATCGACCTAGTCATGGACTTCTGTTTCAACTCGGGCATCAGGCGTCAGATGGATGCCTTCAAAGGTGAGGGGCTTCGGACAGGT
Organism: Conus ventricosus; assembly: GCA_018398815.1. Classification (NCBI taxonomy): domain Eukaryota; kingdom Metazoa; phylum Mollusca; class Gastropoda; order Neogastropoda; family Conidae; genus Conus; species Conus ventricosus. The sequence goes on from CM031598.1 coordinate 80,063,487, forward strand.
GTGGAGGCCTGTGTCTCGAGAAACCCATGTGGTATTGATGGATGGAAGGCAGTATGTTGTGGCCCCAGTTTTGGTCAGCATCGCCAGAAAGCTGTTTGTGTGATTGATGGTTAGTGAGATGATTTGTTGTGATGCCTGCCTGACCAATTCACTTGGGGACCCCTGGTGCATGTCTGATGTTTATGGCAGATCTGTGGAACAGTTTGGAGTCTTCCCTAAGGGGGGGGGGGGGGGGGGGGGGGGGTGGATGCCAGGGGGTCCTGTTGCAGTATGAATTATATTCTGGTCCACTAGAAATTCTCTCTAAGTCACTTCCTCTTTTTCTTTCACGCTTTTGGTTCATTTTTTTTTTTCCTGAAAAATAAATTCTTTCCCAACTTCCCTCTATTTTCTGCCATTGCAATCCCGTGTGTTTGCAAAGTCTGCGCTTTCTTCCTCACCTCACCAGAAAGCTGAGGGGTCATTCTGTATAAATTGTATCCCCATTTTCTGGAAATTCTGTGCCAGTCATTGTCCCTTTTCTTGAATTCTCTCTCTTCATTTTTTTTTATGTCTTTGCTGTTGTGTGCTGTTGTTACGTAATTTTAGGCCATTCATTCTTTTCTTCAATCTCTTTTCTTCGTCATCTGTTTTTTACTGAATTGTGGTCCTTTCACGTTTTCTTTTCTTTCTCTTTATTGTCATCTACTGTTAACTTGTATTCTGAGCCTATGCCCTTTTTTCTTTTCTTTTTTTAAACAAATAATTTTTTACTGTCATCTGCTGGTTTTCTTGCATTTGTTGCCATATTCACATGCCTTTTTGTTGATAAGTTTTTACACACACACACTCTTTTTAGGGGGGTTGTGTGTGTTTTTTGTTGTTTGTTTTGATTATGTTAGTTGTTAGATTTTGTTATGTATAATAGAAGGGGTGAGTTTCACACTGGAATAGGTACCAGTTGTCCATTTGTTTGTGTGCCATTTGCTGATAAAGCATATTAATCGCGTGTGTGTATGCCGTTTTGTTTTGCTTTTTGGTCTTCTGTGCCATGTCTATGGCATTGTGTGCCACCCATTCCATCTCCCTGTCCACAGCCTGGCTTGTGTGACAGCCCTGGCAACAGTAATCCACATGGAACAATCATTGAAGCAACCCATCAGAGGAGACACTGCACTGCTGCCGAGTCGCTTTGTTGGTGCTCAGTGATGCCTGTTCTGATCCCACACATGCAGTGCACCAGCTGTTAAGCCCCCCCCCCCCCCCCCCCCCCCCCCCACCCCCAGCTGACAAAAATAATTGTTTAGATGCAGAGCCAGCTTGTGTGAGCTCTCCTTCAGTAGGACACCACCACCTCGTCCAGTAATAGTTCCCATGAATTTGCCAACGTGTGTAACGGTGAAAGAACCAGGCTTAAACATGGGAAATTGAAACCCAGGTCATGATGAGAGCAGGGCTTGAAAGGCTACAGAATTAGAGACTTTTTATGCTGATTGATGGGATGAGGATGACAAAGATGATGATGCAGGTTTTCACCGGGTCTTGGACCACATGACGGGGCTGTACTGTACACTTATTTTCATGATTGCCGGTGTCTGTCAGGCCCTAGAGATGGAGACTCCTGCAGTGTGAGGAAATTTGAGCTACACTCTCAGAGACATGAGCAAGGGATGAAACCCACTGCATGGTCCCAGTCTTCCCAGTTGAGCCAGTAGCAAACTGAACTTCGGAAGGAGCCGGTCGGGAAGAAAGATCCCAGAAACAAACTCCTAACCTCCAGCTAGGACCCACAGTGCTAACTACGGCAGCTGTTATTGATGTTTTGTTTGTTTTGTTGGATTTAATTTATGTTAGTTGATTAGCTCTCACATTATTAATTGATGTGACAGACCTTATAGTTCCCCACGTTGTGACAGATGACAGTGTAGTGAAATGAGGAGTGATGATTTGACTTCCACATGTATTTTGTCGGGGCATCTGGAGAACAGCAGGTGATAAAAACATCATCAGAGGATGAGAGAGGATGTCTGATCATAGTTTATACATCAGTGACTCAGTGACCCAGCATTGGCCATGGTGGTTGTACTGAATAAGTGTTGAACAGCAGAAGGCAGGTAGAGTGTTGGGGTATTGACCTGTGGTGGTTGTGGGTGTTGCAGCTGGCTTCAACACTGTGTTCCCCATGGAGAAGCTGCACATGTTCAGCCCCATGGAGCTGGGCAGCATCCTGTGTGGGGACCAGGCCCCCAGCTGGACCAAAGAGGACATCCTCAACTACACCGAGCCCAAGCTGGGATACACCCGTGAGAGGTCAGTAAGAAGGGGACTGGAGGGAATGGGGTTTGATGTCTCCACACACACTTCAGGGGTATGACAGTCAGGTACCTGTGGTCTGGGGCTGATGTGTGTGTGTGTGTTCTGAACTGATTTGCAAAATATTTTTGATCAGTATTTATGCTATAACATCTTATTTTCCAGTCTCATTTTCTTCTTCCCCATTCCTCACTCCTTGCTGTCCTGTTTTTTTTTTTTCATATTATTTTTTGCCCAAAGTCAGTGTCTTATTTGTGTCTTATTTGTGTCTTATTTGTTCCTTGTTCAAGGAATTTTTTTGTTTGTTTTGTTTTTTAAATGTTATTTCATTTCAAAGAGAAACTCGACAAACAATGGGAATGGATGAAAGATAATTGAGCGAATGTATGCGTATGTACACGTGTTCGTGTTTACGCCTGTGTAGGCGCCTTCGTGAAGGGTAAACGCTGGTATACTGAACACATGTTGTTTGGACGTGTGTGTGGGCAGCCCGGGGTTCCTGCGCTTTGTGAATGTGCTGAGCCACCTGTCGCCGGATGAGCGCAAAGCCTTCCTGCAGTTCACCACAGGCTGCTCCTCCCTGCCCCCCGGGGGGCTGGCCAACCTGCACCCCCGCCTCACCGTGGTGCGCAAGGTGGACGGCAACGACCACAGCTACCCCTCCGTCAACACCTGTGTGCACTATCTCAAACTGCCTGAGTACTCCACCGAGGAGATTCTGAGGCACCGCCTGCTGGCGGCCACCCATGAGAAAGGTTTTCACCTCAATTAGGTCCCCCACGTGACAACCCCTCCCTCTGTATGACATTTTATGAGATTTCTTTCTTTTTTTAAATCTTATTTTAAAGGAGATGAATGGGCTTAAGGCCAAAAATTAGAAATTTTAAGTTGGAGTAAGAAGGAAATGATAGTGTATGAAAATGTTACCGTCCCTTTTTAATGGTGGGGTGGGGGGGGGGGGGGGGGGGGGGGAGAGGTAGATAATATCATAAATGTGTATTGTGTGAGTCTTGAAGCCTTTTCAGGTGATATACATTTTCACTGCTGTGTGAAAAACAGCAAGTCGAACCTTTTCTCAATAGACAAACAAGGGAGCTACTGTATGGGCAGAGGTTTGTTCTGTGGTGTTGTGGGCAGTGTGAGTCCCAACATCCATCAGTGTGGAGAAACTACTGTTGATGGCACTTCACCGACCTTCACCCTGCTCGCGTTCACCAACTGCCCAATGCTCTTTCTGGGAGTTTCTCCAAACAACACCTGCTACTGCCTTATGTCCTGTTGGATTGTGAACATCTTCAAGATCTATCTTGTCTGTGAAGCTGGCATATAACTTTCACCTCTGTGCAGCGATTTTTGTGCCTCTGTACTACAAAACTTGCCTGAGAGTGCATCAAGTGATATGCATGTACATTTGCATGACAAAGGTGGTGTTGATTGAAGAGCAGCACCTCTCTAACAGTGCAGTTTTTTTTTCGTGTTTTTTTTTTTCGAAATATTACCATGACGGTTGTTGTGTGTGGAGCTTAATGTGAAACAGACAATTGAGAAACAGTGGGTATCTCTGCCAAGTGACGGAACCTGACGGAGGATTGTGAACGGTGTAAGATGTACATGCAGTGCAGTCCATATGTGTACGGTAGATCACTTCTGATTGGTGATGAATGTATTGATAAATGGGGAGGGGAGGGGGGGGGGGGGGGGCTGAGGGATGATGGGCAAGGTCAACTGTTGCGGCTGCTGATGGACAGACAGCCCAAGCTGTGTAACGGTGGCATTGCTGTATGGAGAGGAGGAGCTACAGTGACCCTGTCAGGGACAGATGCACCGGCTACCATTGCCTTCATCTTGTGAGCAGGTTCCCTCCCTGTGTTGTCATGGATGTGGCCTGTTTAGTTACTGGAGTAAGAGGACAGAATTACGAAGTGACCAGTTGTGAGGGTTTCAGTCCCTCCTCTCTCTGGGTTTATATTCATTGGTGGATTTCAGCACTGGCCTGGTGCTTTTGTGGTTTGCAAGTCATGGAATCAAATACTGGGGTGAAAAAAGTGTTTTTTTGTTTTTAATGTGGCTGGAAGAAAAAATGCTTTTTACTAGGGGGATGGTGATGTAAACAGAATGGCAATTGTATGTGTGTATGAGTGAAGATCTAGGAGAGAGGAAAAGAGAGTGGTTGTTTTAATCATGGCATATTCTCTATTTGTTGAAAGATGATACATTGTCTGTGAAGAAGTCCGTTAACAGTTGTTAAATGCCTCAGAGGTATGTTTGTGCATGTTTTGTTTTTCTCTGTGAATGTAGAGCGTGTGATCAGAGTTCCACTACCAGTGCACTTTTGTTTCTCAAGGTCTTTTTTCTGTTTGTGTCTAGTTCAGAGCTGTGCTTTCAACGGACTGGTATTAATGATGTGATGTTTTCCAGTGTGATCAGTTGAAGCCAGACTGTTGAGGTTCTTGTCAGTTGTGGGTGTGTGTGTTTTTATTGTCTTTATCTGAAACAGCACTGCAGATGGATTTCTTTGAACAGCAACTGCCTCCCACCACCACCCCCTTCACCTCCTTTTCATTCCTTGTGGCTGTGTTTCAGAAGATGTCAGCTTGTTTTCATGAACGTTTAAAACAAATCCAGGTTTCTGATTTTGTTCTCTTTCCTCTGTTTTTTCCAGTTGTAAAAGTCTTGTGTCAAAGGGTAGTATCTTGTAAAGATGTGCCATAAAAAAAGTTTTCTGTTTCTCCTACAAAACACGCTGCTTCACGGAGACGGACAGCTGTCCTGTTACACAGTGTGCTTCATTCAGCACTCGCTTTGAAATCTTGCTCCGGTCACTGTACATGTCGCATCCATTGTCCGGTCGGCTGTCGCCTGTATCCCCAGGTTTTAGATGTTAATATGTTCAGGAGAGTATTCAAACAGGGATTGGCATTGTGTTACAATGAAAAATGACCTTCATGTAATTGCAGTTTATGATTACAGCATAGGCTTCTGTCTGCTGAAGAGAATGAATGACAGACTGGTAGTTTACTTTATTTGGTTTCATAACTTGAAGGAAAAATTCAGGACGGCAACATCCAAACAGACCATGGAAAGTTGACCTTTTTTTGGCATTCTTCTGTGAATGTGGTAGTATATTGGTTCTGATCTTGGCAGACTTTGAATACGTTTCAAATGGCGTCACTTACTCAAAACATGCGTTTGTTTTAAAGAATGATGCCCGAATTCTAAGAATATGAACTTTTTTTGTAGAGAGGAGATTCATGGGTTAAGAAACAATGGTGGTTTGATGTCCCAGTGTGCTTTAGAAGGTATAATCAAGACCTGAGAGTGCAGCAACCAGAAGTTAACTTTGTTTCAGCTTATAGAATTTGTATGGAGGTTTCAGCTTATCTCATTTTGGTTTGTGAAGGAACATAACTTGGATGGAAGGATGGAGTCTATTAAATTTTACTAGCTCAAGTACATCAGGTGCATCATTTTGAGAGAGTGAGAGAGAATAAAGGTTTAAAGGAGTGATATATTGTATGTGAAGTGTTTTAACTGGCACGTGCGTTTCATGCTTTAGAGACATATGATGATGTATATGTTTCAAGGATGACCAAAGTTTTTAATGAGCAGTATGCTTGAACAGTGATTTGATATCAGATACTGTACGGTGTAAAACTCTCTAAAACTGTCACCAATGTGTGGGTTCTGTGCGGCCAAATTTTGTGGCTATATGAAGATGCCCTACATCTTCTGTGTCTGAGCAATGAGCATTGGACAAAATCCTGTTCAGTAGAAAGCGGAAATGAGGCATGTCATGAACAGAACTCACACAGGGTGCAAACAGATAATAAGATGCTTCGAGTAGTTTGAGTACATTCAGATTCATATGCACACAGTTCCTGTCTTTATGCTAATTTGTGTATGAGCATGTATGTGCATGACTGAGTCTAAATGAACGTGCAGATTGAGTGTGAATGAATGTGCTGACAATTCAAGCTTCTTCTATTATAGTATGATTGTATTACGTTCATGTGTGTATAGTTCGGTTATATGTGCAACGTTAACAGTTTCAGCACTGGTTGGTTAACGGAAGTAAGTTTGAGTTGAACACGGACTGAGTGTGTGTGTGTTTGTATGCGTCACAGTTAGTGCAAAGATGAAGAAAAACAGAGGAGGATTATTGGTGTCGTGGTACATAATTCTGAGGAAAAATTCAGCCAAGAATGGAAAAGTGGATGAACATATTCATAACTGTCAGGTGACCGTTTGACTGGGCCACCCACAGCAGAGAGTTCTAGTCTAGATGGGGATAAACCTGGGGGAAAACTATGCAACTCCACAAGGAAACCAGACAGCTTTTCCAGTGTCCACATCGATACAGGTCTGTGGGCCTTTCAAAGCAGGACTTGGTTGGGACTGAAGTTTCTGTGCCATTCACACATTATCCATGATTCAGAATGATTTTGCTCACATTGCCCTTTTCCCTTTGCTTTGCTGCATGCTTTTTATTTGTGTGTGCTTGTTTATGTTTCAAATGCCTGAAAATTTTTTACTTCGTTTTCCGTCATCAACTGGACTGTTCTCGTGTCTGTGCTGGAAAGTTGATACCTTTCTTTTTTTTTTTGTTCCCCTCCAAGCTGATAGTAATTAATGACATGCCGGCTTTTTTGTTTTGGTCTGGGGATTAGGTAGTGAAAATCGTACACACTGCCCAGAGTGAACACTGGCCGTCTATTCTAGAGGGTTTTTTTTAATGTATTTTTTTGTAGCATTTAAAGTCTGGGAGTGATAATTAGGGAGTGCTAGGTGCCGTCGGCACAGTTGTATTTGCCGTCAGATGTCATAGTTCAGCTACCATGTCATGAACTGCTTTACTGTTTGCTTTTCTTTTTTGGGATAGAATTTTGTCTGATAATCTGTCTTGCATAAAAAATGTGATGTCGTTTTGTTTTGTTTTTTTCCTACGTGAGTTTGACAGCCTAGAAAAGGCTGTGCAGTCGGAGTTGGTATGCACCAACACATTTGTCATTATAGAATTTGTTAATCTGAAGATGTAAAGCCTGGTCAGACTATATGAAGCAAAGATGAGGGAAAGGTTTGGGTGCAATAATGTTTGTTTATTGTTTGTTTATTTATCTGCTAAAAAGTGTATTTTTGTGTGCACTTGTCCCATCAATGTCCAGAAGGGAAAGGAAGGACAAGCATAATGAAGTTTGGACTCCATTACATAGCGATGAATTTCTAGTTTAACAACGGATGAAAACGTCTCACATGAAGTTAACAACTGAGGAGGAGAACATTTTTTTTCAGGCCTTTCCAGCAGCAGAGTGTTTAAATCGCAGATC
>CM031598.1:80071202-80083702 GCA_018398815.1 Conus ventricosus
ATCTGCAAAGGAAAGCAATGTCCATGTGAATGATACATTCAGCAAGTGGTTCAGTGGTTTTCAATGTGTACTTGTTGTTCTGCGTAAAATATGAATAAAGTACCTGTTGTCAAGTTTTGTTTCTGGATCTCTCTTCTGAAAGGAGATTCTTCTTGTATAGGTTGGATCTTTTTGCTTTGAGATGGTGTTGGAAACTTTCATCTTTGTTGGGGTGTAGAAAAATGTTTGAAACTTGCACGTAAGTTATCTGTGTGTGTGTGTGTGTGTGTGTGCCTATTTTGGGATCAGTTATGAAGTTTCCACCCTCTTCCATGCCATCATCTCTGGATTTGCACCCGTCAAGTGTCACAGTTACTTAACATCTGCACATCTCATCAGCTCTGTTCTTGATATTCTGGTCTCCTGCGACAGCCCCACATTGGAAACAAAGATGAGCAGTGAACGGTCTTCTTTCTCTTTCTAGGCCCTCGGGGGTAGATGGATCAAACTGCTCCTGTCTCTCAGACTCGCCGATTCTCTCTCAGACTGTATTGCTTGGATAGTTTTGTGTTGAATATGTTGGGGAACTGTTGGTTGGTTACTGGGTTAGGTCTGTATGTTTATCATGCCCACTGCACATGTGAAGAATACTGGAACAAAGCTTTGACCAGCAAGTTTATCATGTAATCTGAGGTGCCTCAAGTCTGTCTCTGCAGCGTGCACTTAACAAATGTCTGATGATATGGGGGCCGGAATAGCTCAGTTGGTAGAACGCCGGACTTGTAATCTAAGGGTTGCAGGTTTGACTCTCCACGGGTCGTTTCGGTACAGGGGGATTTTTCCCTCGGAGTTAACATTGGTTCTGACTCCCATTTTCCATACAGTCCTTCAAATGAGACTATAAACCGAGGTTCCGTGTGTGAACGCACGCATAACATCTTGCACACACGTAAAATCCCATCACCAACTTTCGGAAGAGAAGGCCAGTTTGGCCGTTGGTATGGATGACACGTTACACATAGCATGCACCTTCCCCGAAGATGGAGTATGGCTGCCTTAATGGTTGGAGAAAAAAAAACGGTCATACACACAAAACTCCACTCCCTTTGTTGGGCAGATGGGATTAATACTTGCCTGTCTATACAGGGAGTGTCCGCAGGAGTATCAGACTGCGTACGCAGAAGAAGAAGAAGTCTGATGATATTAGCATATAATATGAATTAACAATCTGCATCAACTGCTCTTACTCAGAGCACCATCTCTCGAGCAGAATACAGGGTTTGTTGTTTTTTGTTTATTTGGGTTTTTTTGTTTGTTTTTTTTTTGCTTTGTTAGCAGTGCGTGTTCAAATGAACACATTTAGTATGTTTTCTGTGTATTCCCCCTTCCCTCCTCCTGGTTGATGTTATTGCTGTCAGTGCTTTAGTTGTGTGGACTGATTTTGAACAGCTGCCACTTTTTTGTTTGTTTTTTGTTTTGTTTTGATGATTGTGTTAAAACACTTGACTACCACTGTTGTATGACTGTAACACTGAATGGAAACGGGGCAGTATTGTTTGTTGGGGAACATGCACAGACATCACTTTACCAGAACAGTCTAGCAATGCAACTAGTCTTCCCCCCCCCCCCCCCCCCCCCCCCCCCCCCCCTCCTTTTTTTTTTTTTTTTCTTCTTTAACCTCCGTTTTGTTTCTCTTTTGTTTCATAAGACACAATCATAATCCAGATGTGTCGGGGTGCTGCTGTAGTGTTTGTTACCTAGGGTTGTGTTTTTTGTGTGCGTATGTGTGTTTAGATGATTTGTGTGTGTGTATATATGTGTATTCAGATGATTTTCGACAATTTGGTACTTTGTGAGTTCAATGGGATTATCTGTTTTGTGTGTAGTGAATGTTTGCATCATGCTAGTTGCATATATTTCTTTGAATTGATATTTTATGGTGAAGTTTGGTGAATACTGCATGTCTGATTATGTTTACGCAGCTAACATCCGCTTTCATGTTGTTTATTAACTTGTGCGAAGGCAAACTTTTTTCTTTTTTTTAAAATTTGATTTTGTTATCAGTTGTCTTGCACATGATGACGTTTGAGGTGCATGACCATGATGACTGTCTCTCATCAGAGGATACCAGTAGGACTTGTTAAAATGGTTGGCTTTACTGGAGCCGTGTCTTTGAGTTGTAGTGTGTCTTGCCAGAGAGTGGAAAGAGGAATTTTTCTAGTTTATGTCAAGTTATTTTGTTTGGTATGTTGTCAGTTATGGAATAAGACGGTTGGTCTTGTCCATAACAAAAATGCGTTTTGAAGTACATACTACGTTTGAGAATGGATTTTCGTTTGTATTCAGCAGGTGGATTAAAGTCTCTGTGTGTGTGTGTGTGTATGTGTCACTGTTGTTGCAATGTATAACTTGGGTCGATATCCATCATGAAGTTTTTAAGAATATTTGAATGTAGACCGTTGTTCAACAGAACTGGAATTAAGAGCGTGTCTTGTGTGTCACCGTGTGCATTTGTAATGTGGATACTTTTAGCTGATTCTCATCATGAAGCTTCCTCCGCCTGTCCATGGTGTCCAGTTCCTGTGATGCAAACTGTCGCCAGCAAAACAGCGATCTTACAAATCAAAACACTGTGCAAAGGTGTTTGCCATGTTCCTTTCTGCCAACAGCACAGTGAAGGCCATAGAATGTTGTCTGATTTCTTGAGTCTGCGTCTGTCCATTGTTGAACAAGTGTGGCTAGTTCTTGGCTTGACCAGACTGCGAGAAAGAGAATCGGTTCAGAGGTGAAAACCGTGCGTCGCGTTCACTTCTATTATTTGATTTTTTTTTTTTTTAACAGTATGTTCCCACATTTTTTATTTATGTGTGAAAACGGATCTTATCCCTTTGTTATCCACTCCTCACTTTCATTAATAACTTTGTGTTTTTTTTTTTTTAAATGAAAATTGCATGTTACTGAATATGTGTGCGTACGCGTGATTGTGGTTTGGGTTTGGTGAATAACATGTAGGTTGCTTTCAACCTTTGTTTGACATTTTTGTGTTGACGAATAAATAAATCAGTGCTTTCACAATACTACACTACATATGTGTGATCTGTGCATGCATCAGTGTGTATCATGTATGCTGTGTAGGTGCATATGTTTGCAAGCAGGACGTTAGAAAGATGTGCAGGACATAGATATAACATAGATGTCCGTGAGACAAGTGTTTTGGTCCTGAAGTCCCTAGGCTTCAAGGAAGACCCTGCTGCATCCAGATGATGACTCCTGAATGCCCAGCCATGACTCAGGAGTACTTTTGTCAATGATGTCTGAAAACTGAGAAGAATGACGGAGAATAGCATCATAGATGATATCCACTGAAGGAAGACCCTGCTGCATCCAGATGATGACTCCTGAATGCCCAGCCATGACTCAGGAGTACTTTTGTCAATGATGTCTGAAAACTGAGAAGAATGACGGAGAATAGCATCATAGATGATATCCACTGAACTACTCGCTATGTTGTGGATCTTCTTGCCTGCATGGCATCACATCCATATGCACAAATCAACCCATAACATCACCTCACAGTACTTTCTGCAGACACTACCATAGTACTCCGTATTAACCTCATGTGTAAGTTGCAGCGAATTTCTCTTCTCCACCCCCATTCACTATCACCATTTCCTACATCAGTCTATTTTTTAAATTTTTATTCACTTACCTCTCCACTCGTTTTCCTACTCTGGCTTTCTTTTGATTAATTACGTATATTTCTCTTCTTTCTTTCCTGATGTGTGAGTGTATGTTTGTGTGTGTGTGTGTGTTCAATAATGCTGTTAGTTTGTTACTTATCATTTTTATTCCTTTCCACCATAGCAGTTGTACTACTACTACTGTTGCTATAATCATAATTACTATTATTCTGATCAAAATTATAATTACCATTATCATATTAATTCTGTTATTATCCTTCATAGCAATAATAATGATATTAGTAATTCATTGTTATCATTATCATCATCATCAACACTTTCATCATTCATGGTGCATGATGAACTTTATTCCATTTGTATTTTCCAAATTTCTGTGAATTGATAGTAATGTAACATTTCGATTTTAGCTTGGGAGTATCTTTCCCACTTGCTATATCATTATCATTATTTTCATGATTATAAATATCATTATACCTATCGGTTTATTTCATAGATTCTTTCTGTCTCCTTCGTTCTCTGTGTTGTCTTCCATCTCCTTCCTCTCCCCAGCTCCTTCTTCTTCGTGCTACCATGACCATAATCATTATATCATATAACTGTTCTGTCGTTCCTCGCCTTCCTCGTCTGTTAGTGTTGTTATTATCAGTACTGTAATTACGATTATTGGCATTCTTAGTATTATATCAATATGATATTACTATCATTATTTTGATCATTTGTCGTAGTTATATTTTGTTTATTTTGTGCCATTATTGTTGTTTTGACCCGTGTAGTCTCCATTTGTTTTGGCTTTGCTTCCAGTCCGTGGGTTTGGTCATTCATCCAAGACCAAAGTTTGCGTCCAATTCAAAGAGATACGTATCAATTCATCCACGATTTTCACTGTCTTGAGTGTTATTTGTATTGAACTAAAAAGGTAAGGCAATGTTGCTTATAGCTGACCACAAAAGGCCATATCAGGGCTGTCACTGGGTTGAAGTCAACTCACAAGTCATTCATTCACACAACCCTTTAAAAAAACATCTTCTAAAAAACCCACCCGAAATTTTGTTAAAAATCTTTCCACCGTAAAATCTCAGATCCGATGAAAAATGTTAATCTCTTTCAAGAATTCAAAGATCGCATCAGGTGGAACATCTCTGAACAAGGTTTTCATGGAATCTGCTGTAAAATGTTTGTGTCTCACATCATGCTAGTCCCAACACTCTAAAAGAATATGTTTCAGTATGAGTGGTACTTGACATGGAATGCAACACCGAGCTTCTTCACTCTTTAAAAGGTACAAATGAGTAGAATACGAATGGCCGGTGTGCAGCCGGCATAGAGCCGTCATTGAACTGTGACAGACGTTCGTTCACAAGCAGGTAAAGAAAAGCATACTCATCATTCAACGGGAGAAAGACACTGTAGAGGATCCATCGATCGAACTTTTGACTTTGGAGACTGAATTGCATTCAGAACTTGTTAACAATCGACGAGTATCAGAATCTGGGTTGATATTTGTAGGATGATAGAGAGCATGATTTAGGAACATAAGGATGGCTACCAGCTTAGCTCTAAGAATTGTATGTGTGCGTGTGTCCGGTGAGTAAGCGACAAATCTGAGCTGCTGAACACCATCAGAATGTGGAACATTGCCACGCTCGACACCAGCCTTATTGTGGGAATATTGGGCCGTGGACATCATCCATAATGTGGGAATATTGGGCCGTGGACATCATAATGTTGGAATATTGGGCCGTGGACATCATCCATAATGTGGCAATACTGGACCGTAGACATAATCCATAATGTGGCAATATTGGGCCGTTGACTTCATCCAGAATGTGGGAATATTGAGCCATGGACATCATCCAGAATGTGGGAATATTGGGCCATGGACATTATCCATAATGTGGGAATATTGAGCCAAGGACATTATCCATAATGTGGGAATATTGGGCCATGCAGATCATCCATAATGTGGGAATATTGGGCTATGGACATTATCCATAATGTGGGAATATTGGGCCATGCACATAATATGGGAATATTGGGCCAAGGACATCATCCACAATGTAGGAATATTGGACCGTGGACACCATCCAGAATGTGGGAATATTGAGCCATGGACATCATCCATAATGTGGGAATATTGGGCCGTGGACATTATCCATAATGTGGGAATATTGGGCCGTGGACATTATCGATAATGTGGAAAATTGAGCCATGGACATCATCCATAATGTGAGAATATTGGGCCATGGGCATCATCCATAATGTGGGAATATTGAGCCATGGACATTATCCATAATGTGGGAATATTGAGCCAAGGGCATTATCCATAATGTGGGAATATTGGACCATGCAGATCATCCATAATGTGGGAATATTGGGCTATGGACATTTTCCATAATGTGGGAATATTGGGCCATGCACATCATAATATGGGAATATTGGGCCAAGGACATCATCCACAATGTAGGAATATTGAGCCATGGACATCATCCATAATGTGGGAATATTGGGCCATGGACATCATCCATAATGTGGGAATATTGGGCCATTGACATTATCCATAATGTGGCAATACTGGGCCGTGGACATTATCCATAATGTGGGAATATTGGACTGTGGACATTATCCATAATGTGGGAATATTGAGCCATGGACATCATCCATAATGTGGGAATATTGGGCCATGGACATCATCCATAATGTGGGAATATTGGGCCATGGACATCATCCATAATGTGGGAATATTGGGCCGTGGACATCATCCATAATGTGGGAATATTGGGCCGTGGACATTATCGATAATGTGGAAAATTGAGCCATGGACATCATCCATAATATGGGAATATTAGGCCATGGGCATCATCCATAATGTGGGAATATTGGGCCGTAGACACATCATATAATGGGGTAATATTGAGCCATGGACATCGTCCATAATGTGGGAATGTTAGGCCATGGACATCTTCAATAACGTGGGAATATTGAGCCATGGACATTATCCACAATGTGGGAATATTTGGCCGTGGACATTATCCATAATGTGGGAATATTGGGCCGTGGACATTATCCATAATGTGGGAATATTGAGCCAAGGACATTATCCATAATGTGGGAATATTGGGCCATGCAGATCATCCATAATGTGGGAATATTGGACTCTGGACATCATCCATTATGTGGGAATATTGGGCCATGCACATCATAATATGGGAATATTAAGCCAAGGACATCATCCACAATGTGGGAATATTTGGGTCATGGACATCATCCAGAATGTGGGAAAATGGGCCGTGGACATCATCCATAATGTGGGAATATTGGGCCCTGGACATCATCTATGATGTGGAATATTGGGCCATGGACATAATCCATGCTATTGGAATAATGGGCTGAGGACATCATCAATAATGTGGGAATATTGAGCCGTGGACATCATCAATAATGTGGGAATATTGGGCCATGGACATTATCCATAATGTGGGAATATTGGTCCATGGACATCATCCATAATGTGGGAACATTGGGCTGTGGACATCATCCATAATGTGGGAACATTGGGCTGTGGACGTCATCCATAATGTGGGAACATTGGGCCATGGACATCATCCATAATGTGGGAATATTGGTCCATGGACATCATCCATAATGTGGGAATATTGAGCTGTGGACGTCATCCATAATGTAGGAATATTGGCCTGTGGACATCATCCATAATGTGGGAAGACTCGGCGTTGGGGACCATCCAATGTGCATTATGCTGGGGGCAGATTTCCATCAAAATGTAGAATTTTGCACGCTGGATATCAGCCGTTAAGTGGGAATATTGGGTCGTGGACATCATTCATATGGAATGGTGACAGGGCGATGAATTCCATCCTTGAAGCGGGAGCATTGGGCTCTAAACACATCCGTAATGTAGGGATACTGGGCGCTGAACACACACCATCCATTATATTGGGCGCTGAACGCCGTCCATAATGTGGAAATATTGGGCGCTGAACGCCATCTATAATGTGGAAATATTGGGCGCTGAACGCCATCCATAATGTGGAAATATTGGGCGCAGAACATCATCTATAATGTGGGAACATTGGGTGCTAAACACCATACGTACATAATGTGGGAATATTGGGCGTTGAACATCATCCATAATGTGGGAATACTGGGCGTTGAACATCATCCATAATGTGGGAATATGGGCGTTGAACATCATCCATAATGTGGGAATATTGGGCGGTGAACATCATCCATACTGCGGAGCATAATGGGTGTTGAACATCATCCATAATGTGGGGAATATTGGGCGTTGAACATCAACCATAATGTAGAGAATATTGGGCGTTGAACATCAAGCATAATGTGGAGAATATTGGGCGTTGAACATCATCCATAATGTGGAGAATATTGGGCGTTGAACATCATCCATAATGTGGAGAATATTGGGCGTTGAACATCACCCATAATGTGAATACATTGGGCGCTGAACATCATCCATAATTTGGGAATATTGGGCATAGAATACCAGCTATGTGGGATATGGGGTGCTAAACGACATTCACAATGTGACAATATTGAGCACTGAACAGCATTCACAATTATGAGTATTGGAAACCCGTCGACAATAATTATGGGGATACTGATTGCTGGACACCATCCAAGGAGAGGGTACACTGGCTGGGCATTGAACACCATCCATGTTGTGGCAATAGTCGGGCCTGGACACTATTCATTATAATTATCGGAATACTGGGCACCAGACGCAGTCCATCATGTGGAGATCCATAGGCGCTGGACGCTATCCATAATGTGAAATTATTAGGCACTGGATACCGTCTACAGCGAAGGAATTTGGGGAGTGTGACACAGTCATAATGTGGGGATATGTGGGCGCGTGACATTACTCAAAATGTGAAAGTATTTGGTGCTGATCGTCATTCATAATGTGGTTTTATCCTCTCTTTCTCTCTCTGTCTCTGTCTCTGTCTCTCTCTCTCTCTCTATGTCTCTGTCTGTCTGTCTGTCTGTCTGTCTCTCTCTCTGTCTCTCTCTGTCTCTCTCTCTCTCTCTCTCTCTCTCTCTCGGTGTGTGTGAGTGTGAGTGTGTGTGCGTGCGTGCGTGCGTGTGTGTGTGCGCGCGCGTGTGTGTGTGTGTGTGCGTGTGGTGTACCACCCTTTCGGGACCCCCCTGCCACAACGCCATTATTGTGTCGGCTAAAACGATTATGTTTTGACTCCCCTTTTCGCTTTTCCCATCCCCCGATTCGCGCTCACTGACAAAGACACGTAATCTCTCTCTCTCTCTCTCTCTCTCTCTCTCTCTCTCATGAAAATTTGAAAACAAGTCATCAAGTTTCATTTGTTCTCTCTCTCTCTCTCTCTCTCATATGAAAATCTGAAAACAAGTCATGAAGTTTCGTCATTTGTTCAAAAGGCGCCTTTCTTTGCGGAAAGAATGTATCAGGATTATGTAAATGAGTGTGTGTGTGTGTTGTGTGGTACATGGTGCGTATTCTTGTTCATTCAAGTGGCCATGGACCAGAGGCTTCACACTTTTTCCCCCTTTACTTTGTACTTTGTTTTTGACATCTCTCTCTCTCTCTCTCTCTCTCTCTCTCTCTCTCTCTCGTATTTTGTTTTTGACACCTCCCTCTCTGTCTCTGTCTCTCTGTCTCTGTCTGTCTGTCTGTGTCACGGTCGCTAAGCCGGACGGCCCTACCACCCCTACCCACGCCTATTACACACTAGAGCAGACAACACAGCACACTAACACAGCTTTACACTCATGCACACTTCTTTATTTCACACACACACACTATGGCGCCACCACTCACGTCCATCCACACTCACACACCGGTATCCCACTTCTACCCTGACCCACACTACCCTGCTACGACCCTGAGAACCCTAACCTATGCTAAAGCACCAGTTGCGGTATATTGCTGCGACCTAGGGACGCAGAGATAGCCCGCACACGTGGTGGCTAACTACTGGGGACAAGGACAAACCCAAGGGACTCTAATATCTAAACTACTACCACCCACACCTCTCCCCAGGACCCACCCTTCTCTTTTGACCCGGGACCACTACCGCACTGGTCACTGCGTCCCTAAGGGAGGCAACAACAAGTACCCTACACTGTGCTGGCCACTACGTCCCAAAAGGAGGCAGTAGCTAACACCCTTAACCCTACTCCCTAACACTACACCCTCTCTACCCCACCTATGGGACAACCCATCCCGGCCCGGAGGGCTCCAGTCCTCGGCGCTGTACTTGGCCCCTCACAGGCTGACACCTCTCCGGAAGACTCTGCACTCCGGCGCTGACCGTGGCCTCCCACAGTCCGACTCCCCGAAGACTACACCCCGGCGCTGACCCTGGCTTCCCCGCAGTCCGACTCCTCTCCCGCCGCACTACACCCAACGCACACCAGGCGCCCTCTCGACGAGTCCGGGGGCTCGAAGGACGCCTCCTCCTCTGAAGGCCCCCCCGCCGGACACTGAGGGTGAGGGAAGGTCTGGTGCGGCGCCCTCTCACAGGACGCCCGAACAGGGAAGAGCAACAGGTGGCTGGAGAACTCCCGGAAGAACTCCGGTAGCGGAGGAGAGCTGCCCACAGACGGCAGACGGCCTGGATGGTCTCCCTCTCCCGGGAAAAGCAGCAGGCAACGGGAC
The DNA here is from genome assembly GCA_018398815.1 of Conus ventricosus. NCBI lineage: Eukaryota > Metazoa > Mollusca > Gastropoda > Neogastropoda > Conidae > Conus > Conus ventricosus. The sequence continues at coordinate 80,081,550 of CM031598.1, forward strand.
ACCGCCGCTCACCTGCCGGCACGCGGCAGCAGACTGCGGTGGTCTGGCCCCAGTCTCAGGACGGAACAGGATACCTGCTGACAACTGTAGGCCACTACTGTAATGTTGCTACTACCCGAGTCATCAAGGCTCATAGGCTGCATGGTAAAGCTGTAATCCTCCATCTCCCTTGCCTACCTCCCACTCGGGCATGAGAGTGACCCTTGAATTTCGAGTACACACCCCCAACCCGTTACTCGCTTTGGGGTTATCAGATCCATTTCCTGCCAACCCTTACAATAGCAGTAAAACATATTTTCTCTGAGCCAATCTACGCTATTACATATGAAATTATGGCTCACACATATGAAATCATGACACATAATTCTCGGAGCAATGAAACCAATCTAAGCAATCCAACACGGACTCCATGGGCCTCCTTAGGAAATACTAAATCAACTAGGAAATGGGCAAAATTCCACAAGGAAATGTTTCCACATAGTAATCAGTAGTAATACACATCTCTCAACAATAAAAACCAACAAAAAAAACTTATCACTTTTTAGCAGTTCAGTTCTAGCATGTTCATACAAGAGATCGGCTCGCAGCCACAATCCTTCACATTCTTACCCCTCTTTGCACTGTCACTTATAATCATATATCACCACAACATGATTTGTTCGCCAAAATTTCCATCCAGCACCCCACTCTCATGTCATCTCTTGTCAGATAACCCAGTGGTTAATCCTTGTTATGCCAACACAACCATACTTCATACAATATTACATGCTGCACATCCTTCGTTTTTATCTATCAACTGCTGAGCTACCCGCCTTAAACTTTACCTTACCCTTCTTTCCGACTACTAAAATTCATAATGGGACTGTCTCCCTACAACCTAAGATATCCTTTTCCAACCCTATTCTGTCACAAACACGTACATCCCTGCATGTGTGACGACTGTCATTTACTTTTTTTAAAAAAAAAAACCTCCAACCATATGGACTCACTGTCCTGTACCAAATACGTACATCACAGATACAGTCCGCACGCGCACGACACCCGCGTCGAGAACCAAGACTCGTAACTTAAGTGAAAAGACACCAATAAAAGTTGAATAGTCACGACCGTACTCCAGTATACACCACTCGACTACCAATTAGCCTTGGCCCTACTGCACAGTTAACCAATTCCAATGCTGTGCAGGTCAACTCCGACATCGTTAATCAATTTCAACGAACTACTACTATTTACAACTGAAATTGAGCACAATCCCTTACGATTCACACAGACACATCTGCACCTGACTCATACTACGATCCTCAACAAAATGCAACCTCGTATTCCCACTGACATAACATGAAATAATCACAACCAATATCTACATCACCGTCCATCAACGGTTATTATATCGAACTCACATTGTCTAGCCAAACTGTCACATGACAATCGAACTCGGGAACCACTATGTACACTACTTACAGAACATACAGAAAAGAGGTAACACAAACCGGCTGACAAGTTTCAATCACAGAACCAAGACGACATCATACCAGACAACCAGTATACGCAACAAACAATACAACTAAACATAACATAACAACTACAGTACAAACTCGCCATAATACAAGACAACATGACGAACAACACCACCATGAACCTAACAAATCACCAACCTGGACAGACAGACGTTCAACCACACAGTTCTGCAACTGGCTGAAGTGGCTGCAAACAGAGACGACACAGAACCCGGCACAGGCCAAGGGCACACCAGACCCAACGAGGACCTGGCCCTAACTATGACCCGAAGTCACTCAGCTCGACTAACGGCGCTGCCGCCGCAACTACAAGGCGCGTCCACTCCGACGAACACCAGGGACCGAAGTGAAGCTACCCCAACGCATTCCGCACTGGTCGGAATCAAGCGAACTCTACTCACAACACAAAACAGCGATTGGTCAGAGCAGCGTATCCCTCCGCAGATCTGACACGCCGGACCAACGGACTAGTTGTTGCTCGTGCAACAACACGACAATTTACCACAACAACTCAGACTTGACAACACAACAACAGCCGATATCCTGCCCCGCCTTCTCTGGTGTAGAACCCAAGTAACAAAAGGGTAACAATCGGAAACGAAACCAACCTCCCGCTTCCATCCCTTCCATAATGAA
>CM031598.1:80088702-80108702 GCA_018398815.1 Conus ventricosus
AGAGTTTGAAGAGAACCAACCAAGGAGGTGACACGGATTTTCACTGCCATCTCCAGAGAATCCTTGAACTCAGAAGTTATCACCCAAGACTGGACACAGGCCCCTGTAACTCCCACAAAAAAATGAAAAGCCAGCACTATGATCCGTACATTTAAAGGCCAGTCTCGCTCACCAGCGCGCCATGCAAGATCTTTGACATACACTGATGAGCAGCATCATGATCCACAGAGTGACAAACAGCATCTTGACTCCACGTCAGCATAGCTTCGGAAAGGGACGCTCCCCTGCAACACAGTTGCTGGAGTTTGCTGAGGAACTGTCAGAGAAGCTGGGTCAGATAGTGACTCTAACTAACGCCATTGTGATGGACTTTGCAAAGGCATTCAATAGAGTTGTGACTCTCACGCCATTGTGATGGACTTTGCAAAGGCATTCAATAGAGTAGTGACTCTCACGCCATTGTGATGGACTTTGCAAAGGCATTCAATGGCTCGCAGAGCCTTCTAATTTGTAGGCTACATCCTTAGAGCGTCAAGGGCAAGGCTAACCATTGAACCGCCAGCTCCATTCGGAATGGAAGGCAAACAGTAGTTCTAGAAGGCGTTTGCTTCAACCCTGAGAGCTGAAATCAGGTGTGGCCCTATGCTCTGCATTGAGACTCTGTCTGTTCCTCGTATATATCAAAGACATGCTAGACAGAGTGTGACAGCTTTGTGTGGAAGACGCAATCCTCTAGAGCCACATCCCAGACAAACGGGACATCCAAGCCCAGAAAAGTTGAGAGGAAGAGTGGAACGTGATGCCCCACCCAGACGGATGCACCTTTTTTTTTTAGCGTCACATGGAAAAGAAATTCTCCGGAACCAAAGCACCACCTCCACGACCAAGACCTACAGAGCACCACCAGTACCAGGTACCTTAGCATGACCCTACACAACGAAGGGAACTGGACAGCCACACCCACAACATCAGGACCAAAGCAAACAAAATGCTGAGTTTCTTTGAGACAAAACTTGAAGAAAGACCAACGAAGAGATCAAGGCAACAGCTGGCAAAGTACTAGTAAGTCCAGTGCTGGGAGTACGCTGCAACAATCTGGCACCCATACAGTCAAACAGAGATAACAGGAATTAAAAGCCGCCCAGAGATGAGCAGCTCGCTTGGTTATGAGTGATGACCAATGGCCCTCCAGTGTCCACAACACGCTGGACAGAGCTGAAATGACCAAGGCTGCAGAAAAGACAGACACAGCTAGACCGCCTGCCCATGCTGCACAAAGCACTTCACTGTAAGATAGCAGCAAGTGGCAAGCACCCGAGCCCTCTTTGAACAAGCACTTCACTGTAAGATAGCAGCAAGTGGCAAGCACCCGAGCCCTCTTTGAACAAGCACTTCACTGTAAGATAGCAGCAAGTGGCAAGCACCCGAGCCCTCTTTGAACAAGCACTTCACTGTAAGATAGCAGCAAGTGGCAAGCACCCGAGCCCTCTTTGAACAAGCACTTCACTGTAAGATAGCAGCAAGTGGCAAGCACCCGAGCCCTCTTTGAACAAGCACTTCACTGTAAGATAGCAGCAAGTGGCAAGCACCCGAGCCCTCTTTGAACAAGCACTTCACTGTAAGATAGCAGCAAGTGGCAAGCACCCGAGCCCTCTTTGAACAAGCACTTCACTGTAAGATAGCAGCAAGTGGCAAGCACCCGAGCCCTCTTTGAACAAGCACTTCACTGTAAGACAGCAGCAAGTGGCAAGCACCCGAGGCCTCTTTGAACAAGCACTTCACTGTAAGACAGCAGCAAGTAGCAAGCACCCGAGGCCTCTTTGAACAAGCACTTCACTGTAAGACAGCAGCAAGTAGCAAGCACCCGAGGCCTCTTTGAACAAGCACTTCACTGTAAGACAGCAGCAAGTAGCAAGCACCCGAGGCCTCTTTGAACAAGCACTTCACTGTAAGACAGCAGCAAGTAGCAAGCACCCGAGGCCTCTTTGAACAAGCACTTCACTGTAAGACAGCAGTAAGTAGCAAGCACCCGAGGCCTCTTTGAACAAGCACTTCACTGTAAGACAGCAGCAAGTAGCAAGCACCCGAGGCCTCTTTGAACAAGCACTTCACTGTAAGACAGCAGCAAGTAGCAAGCACCCGAGGCCTCTTTGAACAAGCACTTCACTGTAAGACAGCAGCAAGTAGCAAGCACCCGAGGCCTCTTTGAACAAGCACTTCACTGTAAGACAGCAGCAAGTAGCAAGCACCCGAGGCCTCTTTGAACAAGCACTTCACTGTAAGACAGCAGCAAGTAGCAAGCACCCGAGGCCTCTTTGAACAAGCACTTCACTGTAAGACAGCAGCAAGTAGCAAGCACCCGAGGCCTCTTTGAACAAGCACTTCACTGTAAGACAGCAGCAAGTAGCAAGCACCCGAGGCCTCTTTGAACAAGCACTTCACTGTAAGACAGCAGCAAGTAGCAAGCACCGAGGCCCTTTGAACAAGCCTTCACTGTAAACAGCGCAAGTAGCAAGCACCCGAGGCCTCTTTGAACAAGCACTTCACTGTAAGACAGCAGCAAGTAGCAAGCACCCGAGGCCTCTTTGAACAAGCACTTCACTGTAAGACAGCAGCAAGTAGCAAGCACCCGAGGCCTCTTTGAACAAGCACTTCACTGTAAGACAGCAGCAAGTAGCAAGCACCCGAGGCCTCTTTGAACAAGCACTTCACTGTAAGATAGCAGCAAGTAGCAAGCACCCGAGGCCTCTTTGAACAAGATCCAAGAGGGACAACGATCAACAAACAACTCAGTGAAATCCGTTACAGCTCAGACCAACGCCACATGTCCTTTCCCCCTAGAGCACTCCGGGATTGAAATCACTTCCCCCAAGAGGTAGCCCGAGCCCCTTCAACAGATTGCCTCACTGTCAGGGTATAAAACCACCTGGGGAAACCGCGCTAACGTGGGCGTTTCTTTCTGTTCTTTTTTTACATTTTTTTGTCCCACGCGTCATAGTCACAACGGTCATTATTGGCTGCAGTTCCTGACGGAAGAAGCGAAGAATGAGGTTTTGGTCCATGTCGCCCTGGCCGTCGGTGTCGGCGGAGCTTTATTCCATAACATGGTGAGGTATACTACAGGGCGGCCCTTTCCATGAAGGTGTCAAAGCCAGCTGTGGCTGCACCACAGGAGGCTGGCAGTGATGTGAGGGTTCAGTTGTGCTGGAACTGGTCGGACCATATTGATGCAAAGTCTGGCATGTAGACAGAATCGCCTATCGCCCAGATGTTGCTAATTCCTTGTCATATTATTAAGTGATGAGTCGTGCGTGCGTGCGTGCAAGCGTGTGTGCGTGCGCGCGCGCGTGTGTGTGTGTTCACAATTTCTTCCATTTCTCTCTCTCTCTCTCTCTCTCTCTCTCTCTCTCTCTCTCTCCTCTCTCTCTCTCTCTCTCTCTCTCTCTCTCTTTCATCATGCACGTACGTGATTAAGAAGAAGCCGTAGGTCTATCTTTTTAATGATGATGGCAGTCTAGCCTGTCAGGTCTTGAATCACATCAATTGCTCACGTCTCTCTTCAAACCGTAATTATGAATGCCTTCATCGGCGCCATGGAAATGACAGACAGCCTACTGATCTCCTCAATGACAGACAGCCCACTGATCTCCTCAATGACAGACAGCCCACTGATCTCCTCAATGACAGACAGCCCGCTGATCTCCTCAATGACAGACAGCCCGCTGATCTCCTCAATGACAGACAGCCCGCTGATCTCCTCAATGACAGACAGCCCACTGATCTCCTCAATGGCAGGCAGCACACTGATCTCCTCAATGGCAGACAGCCCACTGATCTCCTCAATGACAGACAGCCCACTGATCTCCTCAATGACAGCCCACTGATCTCCTCAATGACAGCCCACTGATCTCCTCAATGACAGACAGCCCACTGATCTCCTCAATGACAGACAGCCCACTGATCTCCTCAATGACAGACAGCCCGCTGATCTCCTCAATGACGGACAGCCCACTGATCTCCTCAATGACAGACAGCCCACTGATCTCCTCAATGACAGACAGCCCGCTGATCTCCTCAATGACAGACAGCCCACTGATCTCCTCAATGACAGCCCACTGATCTCCTCAATGACAGCCCACTGATCTCCTCAATGACAGACAGCCCACTGATCTCCTCAATGACAGACAGCCCACTGATCTCCTCAATGACAGACAGCCCGCTGATCTCCTCAATGACGGACAGCCCACTGATCTCCTCAATGACAGACAGCCCACTGATCTCCTCAATGACAGACAGCCCGCTGATCTCCTCAATGACAGACAGCCCGCTGATCTCCTCAATGACAGACAGCCCGCTGATCTCCTCAATGACAGACAGCCCGCTGATCTCCTCAACTCTTCCCTCTGCTCTGTAAATCCATCCTGACTTCCTGCACACTGCAGTTTGTTGCCCTTTAACCTCGCTTCCCATCTACCACCCCCCCCCCCCACCCACCCACCCCCCTTTTGCCCTCCTTTCCCAGTAACCATCCCTGAACTTTCCTTCCCTCATCTCTCCGCTTTCGGTTGTTGCTGGTCTGTCACCGTGATGACAGAAGGTGGCTCAATGACCGTGATCTATTTGGTGCGTGAGGCATGTTGTCGTGGGTTGTGGTCAGCCTGGCGTGTCTTCCTGTTCTCTGCTTCTGTCACTTCGCCTCCTCTCTCCCGTGCCTGTCTTTGTCTCACTCTTTGGGTGACAGCCGTTTCCTTTTTTTGTGCCAGACACGCACTTCCCCCAAACAACATCGCTGGGTCCGGCACATTCATTATGCTTTCGCACGGACAGCCCATTGTACTTAACAGAGCTCTCAAGGACTTAAGGGTTGATTCTTCCCCATTCCTGCATGCCACAAGTCTGTCACTAGAGGCGTTTTAAATGGCAGGTTCGTGGTTAGAATACCAGCTAGGACGGACTTTAATGGGTTTTATTTCCGCCCCACAGTGCTTTACTTACTTTTCTTGCTACAGAAAATCTGAAGGCAACACTGTCAGGTTTATTATCAGTACTAGTTCTTAATGTCCTGCATCGTTCCCTGATTCTCTGACATGCAGTGTCCAGATTTCAGCCTTGCATGAGGGGGGGGGGGGGGGGCGATATAGCTCAGTTGGTAGAGCGCCGGACTCGTGATCCTGGGGTTGCGGGTTCGAATTTCGGTACAGGGGATTTTTTCCCTCTGAGTTAACATTGGTTCTGACTCCATTCCCCACGCAGTCCTTCGAACGAGACTATAAAACGAGGTTCCGTGTGTGAATGCACACACAACATCTTGCACACACGTAAAATCCCATCACCAACTTTCAGAAGAGAAGGCCAGTTTGGCCGTTGGTATGGATGACACGTTACACATAGCATGCACCTTCCCCGAAGATGGAGTATGGCTGCCTTAATGGCGGGATGGGAAAAAAACGGTAGTACACACAAAACTCCACTGCCTGTCTATACAGGGAGTGTCCGCAGGAGTATCAGCCTACGTAAGCAGAGAGAGAGAGAGAGAGCCTTGCATGGACATGGGTCACAACGCTTTAGTACCTCCTCAGCTGGCCTGGGTGTGCTTTGTGGCCAGCGAGACCCAACCAACGCAGACCAATCCAGAAGATGATCTCTGGGTTTCCTCGGTGGCTGACGGTCTGAACTCCATACCATGCAGAAGCTTATATGTGTGCAGAAGGTCGTTTGACGTTTCAGTTTCTCAGTTGTGCAGTTGCAACATTTCCTCGACCCAGGAAAGAGCAAGTCAGGCAGCTCTGTGTGAGAGTAAATAATGCCGAGTGTACTAACACCACACACACACACACACACCACACACACACACACACACACAGAAACACAAGAGCTTGAGAGCAATAAAGTTCGGCCCGAACCGTTTCTGTTACAGTATGTTGCAACACTTCAGCTTTTAGTTTGTGGCAGACGTCTGTGCGATTCTTTCGGGGCTGGAGGGGTCGGGGGACACTTTCAGTCGAAATGAATCCGCAGACGGTATCCAGTTTTGCGTCTGTTTTGATGGCACTCAAGCCATGACACACTATTACTTTGTAGGATACCATCTGTAGGATAGGATCTTTAGGATAGGATCTATGGGACGGGATCTGTAGGATCAACGTAGGATCTACTCCACCGCACCTAGATGTCTGCCTTTCACAGATCGAGGTTTTCCCAAAATTAATCAATGCCTTTCACCATTGTGTACACATTTCCCTTAGTTCTATTCGGCAAACAAGTAAATCTCCCCCCGTCGCCCCCCCCCCCCCCTCCCCCTCCTTTTGTGTTTTTGTTTTGTTTTGTTCTTGTTTTGCTTTGGGTTTTCTTTTTGTTGTTGTTGTTTTTTTGTTTTTGATGACATGACTTCGCACAGAACTTGCGAGTGAGCGTCTGCATCGTGTACATGTATGTGCTCTCTCTCTCTCTCTCTCTCTCTCTCTCTCTCTCTCTCTCTCTCTCTCTCTCTCAACTCCCATTCTTTTCATCCATAAATCAAATTACATGAAGGTTTCCTAGTGAAATGGGTTGGGTTCGCTCGTTCATTTCTTTCGTAGGTTTGAAGTTTTGTGTGTGTTTAACTCAGAATACGACGTCGACGGATAATCTGGTGGAGAGAAAGTTGGGATTTTAAAATTTGTTTGTTTAGGTGTTGGTTTGTTACATGCATTCAATTATGGACACCACGGGAATGTGCGATGAAGGGGTGAAAGCTCCCCCATCGAAAGCTCGTGCATTATATATACCATCGAGTATACAATTATCTAAGTTCTATTTAGCAAAACAGGTAAACGGTTTTCTCCCTTCTTTCAGGATATGAACTCACAGAGAACTTACGTACGAGCGTCCACATCGCGTGCATGCATGTTCTCCCCCCCCCCCCCCCCCCCCCCCCCCCCCCCCTCTCTCTCTCTCTCTCTGCTTAAAAAAAACTCCTCTTGAACACATACCGAAACGAAATTTCATGACGATTTTCTGGTGAAATGGGATGGGGTCGCTCATTCATTCGTTTCATAGGTTTGAACTTTTGTGTGCCTTTAATTCAGAATACAGTGGAGATGAATATTCTAGTAAAACAACGAGATGCAAAGCATATAAACGTACTCCCAGTTTATCCTGAATACGCGTGAGATATTCCATAAAGAGGAAAAACCGTCTTGGGCTGGTGTAGCCGTTAGTAATGGCTATTCTGGCAAACAGCGGCCATCGTCTGTGACCTAAAATGAACATACTTACAAATTTTCAGAAAGATCGGTCAAGAACCTTCTGAGATTTTCCATAAAGAAGAAAATCATTATGGGCCGTTAGTAACGGCTATAACGGTAAACCAAAACATCGGGCATCATCCGTAACCCATAATGAAGATACTTGCTATTTTTCACAAAGATCGGCCAAGTACTTTCGGAGATATTTTATAAAGAAGAAAAGCGTTACAGGCCGTTACAGCCGTTAGTAACGGCTATAATGGTAAACTAAAACATCGGGCATCATCCGTAACCCATAGTGAACATACCTGCTAATGTTCACAAAGATCAGCCAAGTACTTTCTGAGATATTCCATAAAGAAAAAAAAACGTTACAGGCCGTTACAGCCGTTAGTAACGGCTATAACGGTAAACTAAAACATCGGGCATTATTCGTGACCCATAATGAACATACCTGCTAATGTTCACAAAGATAGGCCAAGTACTTTCTGAGATATTCCATGAAGAAGAAAAAGCGGTACAGGCGGTTACAGCCGTTAGTAAGTGTATAACGGTAAACTAAAACATCAGACATTATTTGTGACACATAATGAACATACCTACAAATTTTCAGAAAGATCGGCCAAGTGCTTTCTGAGATATTCTATAAAGAAGAAAAACTGTTACAGGCCGTTACAGCCGTTAGTAACGGCTATAACGGGGTAAACTAAAACATCGGGCATCATTCATGACCCATAATGAATATACCTGCTAATTTTCACAAAGATCAGCCAAGTACTTTCTGAGATATTCCACAAAGAAGAAAAAGCGTTACAGGCCGTTACAGCCTTTCGTAACGGCTGCAACGGTAAACTCAAACATCGGGCATCATCCGTGACACATAATGAACATACCTACACATTTTCAGAAAGATCGGCCAAGTGCTTTCTGAGATATTCTATAAAGAAGAAAAACTGTTACAGGCCGTTACAGCCGTTAGTAACGGTTTTTACGGTAAACTAAAACATCAGGCATTATTCGTGACCCATAATGAACATACCTACAAATTTTTAGAAAGATCGGCCAAGTACTTTTTGAGATATTCTATAAAGAAGAAAAACCGTTACAGGCTGTTACAGCCGTTAGTAACGCTATAACGGGGTAAACTAAAACATCGGGCATCATCCGTGACCCATAATGAACATACCTACACATTTTCAGGAAGATCGGCGAAGTACGTTTTAATATATTGTAAAACGAAGAAAAACCTTACAGGCTGTTACAGCCGTTAGTTACGGCTATAACGGGGTAAACTAAAACATCGGGCATCATCCGTGACCCATAATGAACATACCTGCTAATTTTCACAAAGATCGGCCAAGTACTTTCTGAGATATTCCATAAAGAAGAAAAAGCGTTACAGGCCGTTACAACCGTTAGTAACGGCTGTAACGGTAAACTAAAACATCGGGCATTATCCTCGACCCATAATGAACATACCTACACATTTTCAGAAAGATCGACCCAGTAGTTTTGTCTGGAGCGAGTGGAACACATTTTAACCACGGACAGACAGACAGACAGACATACACACACACACACACACACACACACACACACACACACACACACACACACACACACACACACACACACACACACACACACAGAGCATTTCTTCGTTCCCATTCTAAAGTACTCCCTGTTCTTTAAGAACTGGGAGTACAAAAAGAGGGAGGATGTGTGTGTGTGTGTGTGTGTGTGTGTGTGTGTGTGTGTGTGTGACATTTGTTTATTTAGTCGTTGGTTTGTTGCATGCACTTCATTACGGACATCGCAGAGAAAGTGGGAGGGGGAAAAAAGAGGTGGGGATAGGGAAGGGAGGGGGGGGGGGGGGGGGGGGATCTAAACAGCCAAGGCTCGTGACTAATAACGTGGAATCGCCTGAGGATCGTCCACTATCAGGTGAGAGGGCAGGGTGGCCCAGTCTTCAGCTGTTGTAGGCAACAGCTGTGTTTGACATCGTACTGGGGGTTCCCAGGTCACATATAAATGACATGCCACCACACTTCGTGCACACACCATGATTGGAAGTATAGCTCTTGCATGATGATCACCGCGTGAGCCCTTGGCTTGCAGATGGGAACTGACCATTGCGTGCATCGACTCGCTCACCCGAACGTAACGGGAGCGGTAGATGGAGAGGGCAGAGGGCTGGGATGGTGGCTGGGGGAGGGGGAGGGGATTGGGTGGGGGGGGGGGGGGGGAGGGGGCTTTATACACTGAACTGTATATACTGCAAGGCTAGCAACATTTTTCAGATTCCACCATGGTGAGCTCACTACCGAATACTCGATTCATTCCAGCCTCATCCCAACTTCAAGCACAATCCACCAGTTCCACCTGTTGTCCAGCCTCCTCCTTATCTGTGTCTGGCCAGCGGCAGTATGAACGCATCCTTTCCACGTCACCATCAGTGAGGGGAACCGGCTTCAACCATGGGCATGTTTGTGGCCAGCGGGAGATAGCTTCAAAACCCGGATTTGAAGATCACCCCCACCTCCCCATCACTAAACCTCCACCCAGCAACCCCCACCCCCACCCCCAACTCCTACCCCATCTGGTGGTTTCCACTCTCCTTACCTATCCCCATTAATTGTGGTTTGATTATCTGGGCAGCTGCTTCACACACACACACACACACACACACACACACACACACACACACACACACACACACACACACACACACACACGCATCCAGCACACCACCAGAACCTGTACCCCAACCCCGACAACCACCTGAAAACCACCAGCACGATGATGGTATAGACATCCCACGAAAGATGATCGTAAGATCCGTTCAAAGAATAGTGGAGATTCCAGTGACATGCACGAACATGTGAACATGGCGGGGCTGGCGGAGAGGAGATGGTAAAGAGAAGAGGGGGGAGGGGGTGGGGGTTGTCAAACGGAGCAGAAAAGACAGGAACAGTCACCATTCCGTTTCTAGCGTGATTCTTTTTCTGATAGGATGGAGAGGAAGGGAGGCAGGGAGGCGGTGGGTAGGGTGGGGGGAGGGGGGGAGAGGGAGTGCTACGTATTGTGTCTTATATTGTTAAGTACAGGTTACATGTTCGTGTGTGTGTGTGTGTGTGTGTGTGTGTGTGTGTGTTGTAATGACTGATATGGCTGCTCACTGTCCACCTCTTCTCCCTCCCACTACTCTCCCCCTGTGCCATTGCCAGCATGTATGACCAGGAAGAAGGGAAATGTGAGTGTGGGGTGGGGGGAAGGAAGGATGGAAGGGCTGGGGGAGGGAGAGGAACGGGAGAGAGGAGGCCAACTGACAGAAGCAGACAACAGGTAGACACGCCAGGCTGACCACAACCCACGACAACATGCTTCACGCACGAAATAGATCACGGTCATTGAGCCACCTTTTGTCGTCACGGTGACAAACCAGCAACAACCAAAAGCTTACAACGACCCAATTTGGCGTCATATACTATACCGTGTCAGACCATAGCATTCAACGGCAGTTAGTCAGCTCTGTCAGGCCGAAATTTTTTGTGGCTAATGCCGTTATAACACAGTCACGTGACGCCCACCCTACTTCCGCCAAAGGAAGAAAACCGGTGTCTGCTTCCTGTTCCTCATTCAGCTTCGGCCTGCAGTCAAAGCAAGATTTAAGTCTTGTGCTCTGTCTCGCCTATACCTCTGCTTTTGTGTAAAGATTACTTGTGTTTGCTTCTTTGCTTATTTAGTTGTGGCTTGCGCTAAACCCTAAGTACATCTGCCGTGTGAGGCTTTTGGTGGGCGAGTTTTTCATTTAAGCCTAATTCTTTCTTTCACGCGCGTCGTGATTCTTGCGACTTTGTTCGACCGTCGTATTGCTCTCGCGATTTTGCTCTCGCGAAGTTGTTTTGTCATTGCCAGTTTCTTCGGCACTGTCTCGGTGTTCGCGTTCCTCCTGGGGTAACGCTCCCATCTGCTTGTGTTACTGGCCCTCTGCGCGTTTTGGTGTTTACTTGTGTTTTACACTCACGCTCCCGGTAACGTCACTTCGACGATCTAACACTCGCCGGTCCTTTGGCCGCCATCTTTCTCTCCTCACCTCTCGGTCGTCTTTTCCACCATCGTGCCTCACCCTGTGCCGGCCTCTTACAGCGTACCGGGGTTTAGTGTACAGAGTTCATAGTAACACCTGATGCAGCGCAATTTGTTCCAATGCGGCAATTTGTTTCAATGGTACAAACTGCCGCACCGACTGCGGCAATTTGTTCCAATGGTACAAATTGCCGCACTGACTGCGGCAATTTGTTACAATTTTCTTTTGGTACAGTTTGCCGCACCTGTACCTGTTAAAGGAGATAGAGGTTGAAAAAGTCAAACTTGTAATATTTAGAAATTAAGATTAACACATTCGGGCCAACCAAAGAGGCATATTTTTGTGCCATTTTCCGACCACCACCGACATCTCCTGACACCCCGCCCTGACCCTCTGACATCCATCCTCGACATGGGAAGGTATATTTTTGTGCCGTCTTCCGACCACCACCGACACCTCTCGACACCCCAAACCCGACACTTCGCCACCCTTCCTTGACACGAGTGCGTAACGCTATCACTTTCTTCTGCCCTCAGGTCACACACACACACACACACACACACACACACACACACACACACACACACACACACACACACACACGCACACACATGCACGCGACGCAACGCACACACGCACGCATGCACGCACGGTGGTGGAGATGGTGGGGGGGGGGGGGGGGGAAGGGCGGGAGGAGAGGGGGTGGGGAGAAAGGTATTTTTCGAACAAATGGGGGGAGTAGGGGCAATATTTATAGGCAGGGGATGGAGGCAGATGCATACCCCACGACAGTAGCGATAGCCGCCATAGTGCTAAATGATCGTAGTTGTGTTGAGACGTAGTGCTAATGACATAAAATCGTAGTGATAACGTAACATATTGATTTTGGTGATAGTGCCAACGTAATGTAGAGCTAGAGAGACGTAGCGATAGTGATACGCACCCGTGTCGGGGATGGGTGTCGAAGTGTCAGGTTTGGGGTGTCGAGAGGTGTCGGTGGTGGTCGGAAGACGGCACAAAAATATACCTTCCCATGTCGAGGATAGGTGTCGGAGGGTCGGGGTGGGGTGTCGGGAGGTGTCGGTGGTGGTCGGAAAATGGCACAAAAATATGCCTCCTCGGTTGGCCCGAATTGGTTAATCTTAATTTCTAAATATTACAAGTTTGATTTTCGCAACCTCTATCTCCTTTAACAGGTACAAGTGCTGCAAAATGTACCAAAAGACAATTGTAACAAATTGCCGCAGTCGGTGCGGCAATTTGTACCATTGGAACAAATTGCCGCGTTGGAACAAATTGCGCTGCATCAAACCCCTAAGCGTTCCCGTACTAGTACACACCGATCGAGAATTCGATCTAGCATTACTCAGTGTAGTGTTATTAGTACGGGTAGAGTGAGTTTTCTATCGATTTCTCGATCCCCTTGTATGACCAACGAGCGACTTACGATCTCGCTCAACTATCGGTCGGTATCTGTATCTATCAGTACTGTTCCACACGGCCGATCGAGTTTATTTATTATTTTCTCGATCGATCGTCTTGTCTCCTCCTTGCGATCGTGCACTCTGGGTTTGCTCTGCCGCCAGTGCCCAACATGGTGAAGGACAACGACGGGTCGAGCCACTTCGCCATCCAGAAGTCGCTCATATTCCCGGAGAGCCCTCTTGTCGATTCCAATTCAGAGCAATCCGTTCTTGCTTTAGAAGAACGTACGGCCAGGGTAGAAGGAGAAGGCAGTTCCGTGGAGGGGACGCGCGAACATACCTCCTCTACCCGACCGACGGACACACGATCGCTGCGTCCAAAGGCTAAAAGGCAAGCGGCCACCATTTCTAAGTGTCTTTCGTTCAACCTGCCCAGAAAATCCAAGGGCAAGGCTCCCCTAAAAGGGCAAAGCCGTTCTAAAACGTCTGATCGAAATTCTCCCTCTCCTCCATCTTCATTGGC
Organism: Conus ventricosus; assembly: GCA_018398815.1. Taxonomy (NCBI): domain Eukaryota; kingdom Metazoa; phylum Mollusca; class Gastropoda; order Neogastropoda; family Conidae; genus Conus; species Conus ventricosus. The sequence goes on from CM031598.1 coordinate 80,101,966, forward strand.
CAGCTTGCCTTCTACCCTCCCGACGCACAGTGAGACTTCTCTCTATCATGCTGTGTCATGCGACCCTCGGCCCCGGGGAACTTTGCCGGGGCGCGGACCAGCACGGGTGATGGGTCGGGGCTGGAACCACCACCCGTCACTCACCTTGATGAGCCGCGTGTCACTGTTCTTCACCCCAATCATCAGCAGGCTCATGACGCTCTCCCCCACCAGGCACAGGTGCAGCCAACACCCATGCACGAAGAGCATCGAGACTCCGGAAGCGGACTGATGGTCACACCGTGGGAAGACCCCGGAGGTGTCCATAACTCTGGGCTTATGGTCAGGCCATGGTACTATCCCGGTCCTGTCCATAAACACGGGCGGTCGACCAACCCCGATCGACCGTCACATGCTCCCCTAGGGTACAGGGCAACGTCCGTGGTCCCATTCCTCCAGGGGGAGGATCGACCAGCGGGACCATGGGTAACCTGACCTATTCCACTCGGGGGGCCGGGGGGGGGGGGGGGGGGGGGGGCGGGGGCACGGTGCCGCAGCCAGTCCAATCCGCACCCAGGCAGGTTGGGGGCTCGGCTGCCGTGTCCTCCTCTGCTCCATCAGTTACACAAGGGACCTCCAAGGTTCCCACCAGGGAGGTGTATCAGGCAGTACACGCTCCGGGGCGGGTACGACAGGCCACGGCCCCTCAGTACTCCCCCCCCCCCCCCTGGTGTTTCAGGTTACCCAGGTCTCCAGGGAGATTCTGCCCCAGGGCCACCACAGCCCACCTGCCTCCCCAGGGACCGGTGGCTCTATGCCCCCAAGAGGAACCAGTGGCTTAACACCGACACCCAACACGACCAGCTCCACGGTCGGATGTGGCACCCAGCCTCCTCGAGCTGGCTCGACCTCGGCCTCCCCTCTCGGGCGCTGTCCGATCGGCAGGACGGGCTTCCCCCCCCCCCCCCCTTAGTCTGGCGCCGACCATAGAGTCACAAGAGACCCGCCCTCGCATTAACCCACTACCCAGCTAGGGTGGGACCCTCCTGATGAAGGTTCTGCACAACCTCTCCAGGAATGCAACCACCCAGAGGGTGAGGATGAGGAAGAAGAACTCTTCCCCTCATCGTACGATGTGTACACCCTGGAACGGTGGCACCCACATCTTGTCGTGAGGGAGTCCACACCCTCTGACAACGTCCTTTCTTTCCGTAAATTCGCCGGGCTGCCCCCAGCACAGCGATTGAAACCCAAGATCGTTGCACCTCAGTCACTCACATCTCTCTGGGAAGGTCCGGCAACTCGTGCCAGGGGTGCACAGGCCGTCCCTCCACCAGGGCAAGGAGCCATCTCGACCCCTAATGCGGCCCCCATCGGCACCCTCCTCGGGGACTGCAAGAACTCCCCAGTAGCCTCCCTGTTCTCTGACAACCCTGTCACTAAGGAAATGGCCATTTCCCAGGCAGATTGTTGGCTTATTCCCCATCTGCCCCCCCCCCCCCCCCCCCCACCTCCGCCACGGTTTCCATGAAGAACCTGAAGGAGTGGGACCGGGTAGCCAGAATGGGGATCCTGCAACCTCTGCTGGACATGCCTTCCTAGACATGCTCCTGCAGCAGGCAGAGGAACTCTGGCTGGAGGAGGACGGCGTCGTCCCACCATCCTCTGACTCTGACTCGGAGACACACCAGGAGACGGACTCTCGCTTGTTCAGCGACCCATTCGTGCGATACCTGGTCAACAGGATCTCGCATCACCTTTCGGCTGCGGCGGACAGCACAGCCAGGAGCCTCTTTAATTGCCTTTTGGTCACTAGAGATGCCGTGCTGTCACGAGCCAATCTCACCCCGGCGCTTAAGGCAGCCTTGCGGTGCATCCCAGGGCAGGACCAGTCGCTCTTCGGCGACTATTCGACTGAGGTCATATCACAATCAGTCGAAGAACACAAGCTGGCAGCGTCATTTGCGGCCAGGCCACCGCCACACCCTGCTAGGCCCCCTTTGCGTTCCTCCCCCGCCTTTTCCAGGCCCAAGCCCTATCCCAGGCAGTCACCATCCCGCACCGCACGGCCCGCCAAGCGCCCTAATATCCCCTCTAGGCCGAAACCGAAACCTCCCCAGCAGAATTTTCGGTTCGGCCAACAGACACGGCCCCGGAGGTGACTGGGGGAGTCACCCACGGGAGAACGGTATCAGGAAGAACCTGCTCAGATAAACCCACTGCCTGCCCTCTCGCCTCCCCCCCCAGGCCGGACCTTCGGCCCCCCTGGCGAGCAGCCTATCCCCGCATGCCCATCAGTGGAGACGTATGGGCTTCAGCCCCTGGATAGTGGCGGTTTTGCAGGAAGGGTTTCGCCTACCTTGGGCCTACGAACGCCCCCCCCCCCCCCCCCATGCATTCTCCCCCTCCATCCCCCAACGAACCCTCCCCAGGCCAGGCTGAGGCGCTTCGCCTGGAAGTCCAGGAACTCCCCCAAAAAGGGGCCATCATGGAGATTTCCCATCCTAACCCCGGATTTTGCTCCCACCTCTTCGTGATCCCCAAACCCTCGGGAGGATGGAGGCCCATAATCGACCTCTCTCCCCTCAACAAGTTCCTCAGACCCACGAAATTCAAGATGGATACTCTGACTCAGATCAGAGACTCCATCCACCATCAGAATTGGGCTACCTCTATAGACCTGAAAGACGCTTACTTTCAGATCCTGATACACCCATCCCGCAGACGATACCTCCGGTTCGTCTGGCAGGGTCGGGTGTTCCAGTTCAAGGCCCTCCCCTTTGGCCTCTCCCTCGCACTCTTCCTTTTCACAAAGGTGTCAAGGAGATGGCCTCCCTGGCCAGACAGGAGGACATTCGCCTCCTGGTGTACCTGGACGACTGGCTCCTCCTGGCTCCCTCCCGCGCTTAGTTGCAAACCCACACCACCCACCTCCCAAGCCTTGGTTCAACACTAGGGTTTGTCACCAATCCCAGTAAGTGCGAACTCAAGCCCAGTCAGCGGTTCTCCTCTCTGGGCATGAGTTTCGACACGATCTCCATGCAGGTCTCCCCGACCCCCGAGAGGTCCGCCCGCATAGTGGACCTCATCTCCCGCCTCCGCGGGGCATCACACACCTCGGCCAGAACCCTGACCTCCCTCCTAGGGGTGATGGAGTCCCTCTCATCCCTCATTCCCCTGGGCCGGGTCCCCAAACGCCAACTCCAAAGGGAGTTCCGTCGTCGTTGGTCCCAGACCTCCAACCGATGGGACAAAACCATTCCCTCGGGCCTTGGTTCCTTTGGGCTATGGAGGAGTGGCTCAAGCCCTCCACACTGTCCCTCGGGGTTCCCATCTCCCTCCCCACCCAGCCCCTGGAACTCTACACAGACGCCTCCAACTTGGGCTGGGGCGCCCACTTGGAGAACAGTCATGCCTCGGGAGTGTGGGACGCACAGACTGCACGTCTCCACATCAACATCCTAGAATTGGAAGCGGTCACGGACAACACTTCGGTGTCTTGCTATGTCAACAAAAAGGGGGGGGGGGGGGGGGGGGGAGGCTCACTCCATCGGCCTCTCTCTTCGGGCAGAGGCCCTCCTTCGCTGGTGTCACGCACGGGGGATCACCATCCAGCTGAACACTCGGTGGTACATGCTCAGGCAACCCTGCTCAGGTCGTCCTCACTCCAACCCCCAGATGCTCTGCCTGCACGCTTGGCTCCTGTGCCAGCCCGATTGTGAACACCTGCCCCTACCTCCCACACGGACAGATGCCAGTCTGTCCTAGACATACTCGCTGGGCGGGGGCCTCCCAGGGCCTACGGGACTTAGCCTCGGCCTCACACAGGGCCAGCACCGAGTCCCTCTACAATTACCGATGGGAGAGATGGGTCTCCTGGTGCTCGGACAATTCTGTTCCCCATGATCACCCTTCCAATATCCAGATAGGCAATTTTCTGTTCCACCTATCTTTAAGCTCTCTGCTAGCTCCATTCGGGGCTACAGGTCGGCTGTCTGCACCACTATTCGCCAACTCGGCGGTCCCTCCTTTGAGAATGACTTCCTTCTCAGAGAGATATCTAGGGGAGTGGCGCTACGTGAAGCTCAGTCCGCTAGGCGCATTCCCCTTTGGGACCTCTTCACTGTCCTGGACACTCTCAGAAAACCCCCTTTCGAGCCTATCGCCACCCTACCCTTTGACCTTCTTTCCCTCAAAACCACCTTTCTCCTGGCCTCGGCCAGAAGACGGAGTGAGATCCATGCCCTCAGTGGGGACCCCAGAGACATCGCCTTCCACAGGGACGGCTCTGTCTCTCTGAAGTTTCTTCCGGAGTTCTTAGCTAAGAATCAGGAACCAGGCACTGCCTCCCCTTCCCTCGTCATCCGCTCGCTGGCGGATATCTTAGGAAGAGGGGAGAGCGGGGGAGACATGGACCTGTGCCCTTCTAGGTGTCGGAGACACTGCTGGGAACGCTCGCGCCCCAGGCGCTACTCCCAGAGACGTCTCCTCATTTCTATCAACCCCAATAATAACAAAGACATCTCTGCGGGCACTATCTCTAGGTGGCTCTCCAAGACGGTGAGATCTGCCTACCCTCAGGCGTACAAGGATCTCCCCACCCTATCTCCCCGGGCCCATGAGGTCAGGGCGCTGGCCACTTCAGCAGCGTTCCAGCACTCTGTCCCCTTGCGCCATCTCCTGGAGGCAGCCTACTGGCGTTCGGAAAATCCCTTTATAAACTTTTATTTAAGGGATATCTGCATGACCAGGGCTGATGGTTCTAAAGGGATCTCCTTTGTGGCGGCCAATGCAGCCATATCGGTTAACCCCAGGAACCACTAGGGCGCTCGGCCCTCCTTTTCCTTTAAATTCTGCTATGGTCTGACATGGTAAAGTATATGACGCCAAAATGGGGAGTTTTTATTGTACTCCCTGTTTGGCTAGTATACTTACCATGTCAGACTCTAATGCCCGCCCTACCTTCCCCTCTAGCGCCAAGGTTCTCGGGGTTATCTTGCGCGCATGCCTCGCTGAATGAGGAACAGGCTTTGGCGGAAGTAGGGTGGGCGTCACGTGATTGTCTTATGACTACAACAAAATTCGGCCTGGCAGAGCTGACTAACTGCCGTTGAATGCTACGGTCTGACATGGTAAGTATACTAGCCAAACAGGGAGTATAATATAAACTCCCCATACCTGTGTCACGTGGACGTTCGGGATGATGGACGGCCGAGGCAGAGGACACGCTCCGTTCCGATGTCAAGGCTGTGGATTATGCTTCCGTAACCTTCACAGTCAGCGACAGGGGAATGTGTGTGTGTGTGTGTGTGTGTGTGTGTGTGTGTGCGTGCGTGCGTGCGTGCGTGCGTGCGTGCGTGCGTGCGTGCGTGCGTGCGTGCGTGCGTGCGGTGTGTGTGTGTGTGTGTGTGTGTGTGTGTGTGTGTGTGTGAAGGTGAGAGAGAGGAGGGGAGGAAAGTTGGAGGGGGGGGGAGGTGATTGAAAAGGAGGGGGGGGGGGTGGGATGAGGAGGGGGATGAGATGGGAAACGAGGTGAACGGGCAACAAACTGCAGTGTGCAGGAAGTCAGGATGGATTTACAGAGCAGCGGGAAGAGTTGAGAAGATCAGTGGACTGTCTGTCATTGAGGAGATCAGTGGGCTGCCTGTCATTGAAGAAATCAGCGGGCTGTCTGTCATTGAGGAGATCAGCGGGCTGTCTGTCATTGAGGAGATCAGTAGGCTGTCTGTCATTGAGGAGATCAGTGGGCTGTCTGTCATTGAGGAGATCAGCGGGCTGTCTGTCATTGAGGGGATCGGCGGGCTGTCTGTCATTGAGGAGATCAGCGGGCTGTCAGCGGGCTGTCTGTCTTTGAGATCAGCGGGCTGTCTGTCATTGAGGAGATCAGTGGGCTGTCTGTCATTTCCATGGCGCCGATGAAGGCATTCATAATTACGGTTTGAAGAGAGGCGTGAGCAATTGATGTCATTCAAGACCTGACAGGCTGGACTGCCATCATTACACCATAGACCTGTGGCTTCTTCTTGATCGCGTATGTTGAAAGAGAGAGAGAGAGAGAGAGAGAGAGAGAGAGAGAGAGAGAGAGAGAGAGAGAGAGAGAGAGAGAGAAGAAGAAGAAGAAGAAGAAATTGTGAAGAGATCTGCTTCTTCTTTTCTACGTCTTTCCGTATAGTCTGGTTCCAGTCCAGCATCAGGTCGTTGCTGTAGACAGAGGCGTGCAACCACGTTTCGTTGCTGTTGATGTCATCTGGTCTGAAGCTGTCCAGAAGTCAGGTTTGATGGGGTCTCCGATCTCCCATGATCGCCTGAAAATGACGTTCAACAAATGCAGAGGCCAGTCTCTTTCTTTGTACTGTTGTACGCTCCTGTTGGAGTCAAAAATGTAGAGGAGCAAAAAAATCCATCCTTTGAGGAGGGAGAGGATTCATCTGTGCAGGAACACCCAGACTTCTTTATGCTGTCCTGTGGCTGTCTGACAGTGCAAAAAGATATTTGAATTTTTTTTAAAATCCCGACTGTCATAATCTCCACGTATGATACAGTGGCCATGAACTGTCTATATCATTTAGCGAATTGTTGACGTTCCTTTACTTTGGCGTGTAGCACGAAACCCTCGTTTACAAGTTTCACATGTTACACCTCTCTGGTTCCTAAGTTTCACATATACACCTCTCTGGTTTCACGTGACACTGATGCCACTGACTTCACATGGACTGAAAATCATCGACACCAGCTGAATGTCGAGATTCATTTTCGGC
>CM031598.1:80123540-80136040 GCA_018398815.1 Conus ventricosus
TTTTTGTTTTTATGAGAGGTGTCTTTGTAAGTCAGCGGCTATCTCTTCTCCTCAGAACTCGGTTGGAACTTTACCAAGGAGGTGCTTCAGATAGTCGTGCCTGGAGGCTGACTGCATGTTGTTCAGGCAGCTGTCGAATGCTACATGCTTCTTCTGCTCGATGACACCGCCTGCTTCTTGATTTTGTCGAAGCACTCCTATTTTGAATATCTGGGAACCTTTTTTTTTCTTCCGCGGAGCCGTATACAGCTGGCCAAGTGTTCTCAGGGTCGTTTTTGTGGGCAGACTCAGGAGCTCATTTGCCAGACTGGTTGGCTAGGATTTCTGTGACCTCAGACAATGCGAGTCTGTTTACATCCAGCTTCCTATCGGCGTGAACCATTTGGAGTTAGCTGGTGATTGGAACACACTTTCTTCCCTAACAGCAAGGGTACTAGGGTCCACCTAGGTTCTGGCTAGCTCCAGCTTGGACAAGCTGAATCTAGCCAGAACTTAGGTGGGCCCTAGGTGGGTCCTTGGACCCTTGCTGTCTGGGTTGTCTTTCGTCTTCTTCTTCTTCTTCTGCGTACGCAGGCTGATACTCCTGCGGACACTCCCTGTATAGACAGGCAAGTATTAAACCCATCTGCCCAACAAAGGGAGTGTATGGGAAAGAGGAGTCAGAACCAATTTTAATTCCGAAGAAAAATCCCCCAGTGGCGAAACGGCCCGGCGGAGATTCGAACCTGCAACCCCAAGATTACGAGTCCGGCTCTCTACCACTGAGCTATTCCGGCCCCTTCTTTCGTCAATAATCGAGATCTGTAACTGCAAGAATCATCCGTCACCTGCGAGCTGCATGTACATACAAACTTAACATACTGAACAACTGAAATACAAGCACTCAGCGAATGTGAGTGGTCCTTACATTGTTTTGTGTAGTATACATTTGTAATTGTTGTTGTGGGTGTATGTGTGTGTGTGTGTGTGGGGGGGGGGGGGGGGGGGGGGTCGGGAGAGGGGGAGGGGAGCAGAGTGGCTCAGCGTGTTGATGAGGCAATCGCTCAGGAAGCGGGAAGACTCCGGGTTTGCAGTGAAGTCCCGCGGCCCCCTCCACCCCTACCTCACTCCCTCTCACCCCACCCCCTCCTTTGCCACCCCCCCCCCTCTTTCCCCTCTCCGCTTGGCCTGCCGTGGCTATTTGACTCAGAATGCCAGTATGAAAAACAAACAAACAAAGCGACCTTCTGCATGCAGAACACACTGAGCTCATTTCAAGTACCAGGAGACCATGATAACATCAGTAGAAAACACTGGGGGGAGGGGTGGGGGGTGGGGGGGAGGAAGAAAGTGGCGTCATGCATGGGTGACGGCATTGTTCTACTTTCCATACATGGAAATCTGTTAGATGAAAAAAAAAAGGTAGAATACTGTAGAACTTATCACAGCACTATATATTACAACCATTCAGTTACATGCAATGCGGTAAGTTGCAATACCATCTGATAGGCTAGTCAACTAAAACAGTGATTATTACCGCGCGGTAAGGTAATGTTGCTTATAGCCCAGCCGACCGCTAAGGGCCATATCAGGTTAGGGCTGTCACCGCGTTGAAATATTCCCGCGACTGATCAACTCATGGATTGCTTATGATGAATAAGATTTACTTTATCAAACAGCAAACCCCCATGCGATTGAGTATTGAAATCCGTACGTTATGGAATCGTACGGAAACACATGGATTTCCCGTGTGTCTTTTTTTTTTTTTTTATGGCGGAGGAGCATGTAAATTACGTGTATCAGAGACCTGTGAATTTTCGTGCGAATCGAGCAGTATTCAACGCGTTCTGGAGATTAAAATATTGGCAAAATCTCAGAAAAGGGACGGAGGGGTGGGGGTGAGGGTGAGGGGGGCAGCTCTTTATAACTGATCAAGATTGAACTCTATGCTCTGCGGCAGACAATAGAATATTCTGTAAAGCTCCCAAATGTTCAGAAGAAAACAACATGGTGGATGCACTCTTTTCGCCCTAGCCAGCCAAATCTGAAGCCACTACATACATTTTTATTTAGAACCGCCATTGCTCTTCTCTTTCCACATTCAAATGGAAGTCGACACAACCCACCTTTCAGTTCAGGTAAGCCTTTAGAACGCTTCCCTGGGCGTTTCTTGTTCTACGTTGTGTGTGTGTGTGTGTGTGTGTGTGTGTGTGTGCCTGTGTGTGTGTGTGAAAAAGAACTTAGAGAGTGCTTGTGTATGCGCGCACACGCATGTGTGCACATATATGTGTGACGTGTATGTGTATGCGCGCTTGTATGCATGTATACGTGCGTGCGCGCGCACGTGTGTTTGTGTGTTAAATGCATGCGTGATTTGTACGAGTAATTCGTTCTTTTCAATAAGCATATGTGTCAAAGTTTAAAGTGAGTGTTTGTGTGTATGTGGGGCGCGCTTGCTTTTAAAGGAAATGTAACCCGTCTTGTAACCTGTCTATTGTAACCCGTCTATCGTCTATTGTCGTATTTACATTTCGTGTGTCTTGAAGATCTAAAGCGCTTTGAGCTTCAGCAAGCATGATTTAAATGTCTATGGTTATGATCATAATTAATCACATTCTTCTCCTCCTTCTTCTTCTTCTTCTTTTCTGTCGCCGACATGGTGTGTGTGTGTGTGTGTGTGTGTGAATCGGGTCAGATAACGCATCGGCCATGGCCGCGTCCTGAATCCAGGTCGGGTTGCAGACAACACAAATTGAACTGTGCGTTCCACGACGCGGCCGCCAACCAAAGCTGTCGCGCTGGTGTGTGTGTGTGTGTGTGTTGTGTGTGGTGAAAGGATCTGAACGTGTGCATGTTCGTCCCCGTCTCCCCCCCTCCGCCCCCCTCCCCCCGGCCCCCCTCCCCCCCCCCCCCGCCCCCCGCCCCCCCCCCCCCCCCTCCCCAGCCACACAAGGTGTCGTGTGTGAGATCAGCTAATGTCATTTTACAGGCGCACACCAGACGTGTTCGCTTCAGATTCTGTTATTAGCTGACCAGGTAAGTCGCACGTTTGTTAGAGCTAACCTCGAGTGAATTAGGAGAAAGAAGAAAAGAAGAAGAAAGAGAGAGAGAGAGAGAGAGAGAGAGAGAGAGAGAGAGAGAGAGAGAGAGAGAGAGAAAGAGAGAGAGAGAGAGAAGAGAGAGAGAGAAAATAAAGGCTAATTCTCATTGCCTGTGGAAAAGTTCGATACACAAGAAAGGAAACAAAAAATTCCAGTTTTCCGCAGAGAAGTCGATTTGTAAAATTTCATATCCATCGAGTAGTTTCTAAGCATGCTTTTGTTTCTGCGCTTGTTTAATCATTAACATGATCGCGAAGAAATTATGCTTTATATAATCGAGGATAAACCTGTGAATCTTGCTGGAGTCTGCTCTCGCTTCTTTTCCTTCGGGAATGAGGAAGCAGTGACAACAACAACAGCAACAGTAACAACAACGACGACAACAACAACAACAGCAACGGCAACAACAACGAAAACAGCAACATCAACAACAGCAACCATGACAAAGACAACAACAACGACGACAACGATAACAACCAACAATGAAAAGGAAAAAAAAAAAGTCACCAAATATAACTGTTGTGTGCCGGCTTCTCTCCCTTGCCATATAATCTCTGCACCCACAAGCTGTCGCCATGCGCAGACGGGGGGGGGGGGGGGGGGGGGGGGGGGGGGGGGGGGGGGGGGGGGGGGGGGGGGGGGGGGGGGGGAGGAAAAAGTGGACCAGAGAACGCAAACCAAAACGAAGCCAGCGAGGCATTCAGTGGAGCGTATGAATTACTGTGCGCGCGGATCGATGGACCTAATTATAGGACGTGACTGGCTTTATCTCTCCCCATATTCCAGCCCTTAAAACAGAATTAATGTCGTTCGTAGCGGAGACTCAGTAGATTTTTTTTTAAAATCAGAAAACAACTGGTCGTTCGAACTTTTTTTTCTTTAAAAAACAAAACAAAAAACTAATCATATTGGTCTCTTACATTCATTATTAATGTATGTGTTGAGTGTCGCGGTGCAAAATGTAGCCCCAGTGTAAAATGGTACCCGGTGACATAGTCTGCACGACGACATTGCAGTGCGTCATGTTACTCGCTTGCTTGACATTTTTGTACCGGTAGGTCGTTTATCTATGTACCGTTGTGGAACATAGTTATTGCCATTTGTTAATGTAGGTTTGGGGGTCCGGATCTGTTAATGTAGGGTTTGGGGTTTGGATCTGAATCTTTTTTTTTTTTTTTTTTTTCGTTTTTGTTTGTGTTTTTCTGTGTGTCTTAAGGTTCGTTTTCTGTTGTTTTGTTTGTTTGTTTTTGGTGGTACAGGAAGTGCAATGAAATATAGGGATATAATGGTGATCACCGACATCTGTGTCTTAATTGCCACTGCCGATGCTAGTTTCGATGGCGATGGTGATGTTTTCATGGCGGTGGTGGTGTATGGTGTTTAAAAAAAAAAAAAAAAAGCCTGGTCTTCGGCATGCCTGACTGCGCTCATATTCCTCCGCTGAACTTGAAAGGAAGACGACTTCTTCGACTGACGACAGGGGGCCGGAATAGCTCAGTGGTGGAGCGCTGGACTCGTAATGTTGGGGTTGTGAGTTCGAATCTCCGCTGGGCCGTTTCGGTACAGGGGAGGGGGGGGGGGGGGGGGGGGGGTTCCCTCGGAGTTATCATTGGTTCTGACTCCCATTTCCTGTACAGTCCTTCGAATGAGACATATAAACCGAGGTTTTTGTGTTGAACGCACGCATAACGTTTTGCACACACGTGAAATCCCATCACCAACTTTCGGAAGAGAAGGCCAGTTTGACTGTTGGTATGGATGACACGTTATACATAGCATGCACCTTCCCCGAAATTGGAGTATGGCTGCCTTAATAGCGGGATAAAAAAAAACGGTCATACACACAAAACTCCACTCCCTTTGTTGGGTAAATGGGATTAATCCTTGCCTGTCTCTACAGGGAGTGTCCGCAGGAGTATCAGCCTGCGTACGCAGAGAGAGAGAGAGAGAGAGAGAGAGAGAGAGAGAGAGAGAGAGAGAGAGAGAGAGAGAGAGAAGACGACAACGACGACGACGACGACAGCAACTGCTGAATGACGACGATGACGACGAGGACAATGATGATATTACTGCATGTCAGGTGGTCAATATTGCTGGGCCTGTATCTTCGATATTTGTTTTTGAAGAATGGTGCGGGAAGCATCCCTAAATGAGCCAATGTTATCCCTGCACCAGTTTGGCCATGGTGTCTTTTCTCGATTCCCACGGATTCTGTTTTTCAGGCGCTGAATCCAACTTCTCAAGCGATTATCGTGCAGGCAAACCCATCTTCTCTGCTGCATCCCACAGTTTCAGTTTCATCAAGAAGGCGCCCCTGCGTGCGGACTAATCCATATACGCTACACCACATCCGCTGAGTTTCTCGAGACCAGACTGCGCATGATTTAAAGTCGATGGATACATTAATTAATGACGAAGATGAGAGAACTGAAGAAGAGGGTCTCGTGGCTACGACTTGGCAGATGTCTGACCTACAGCATTAGTCCAACGCGCTGGTCAGACCATGAGTAACCTACCTGATATTGGCTGTGACATGATTATAATTATTACATCCCATAGTATACGTAACCAGTCAGTGCTGATCCCAAAGCGTCCATTCACCTGAAACACGATAGTATCCACACACAAAAAACCGTCCGTTCACTAATTGCAGCTATTTGTTCCGCAGTAAGACATGAATATGTAACCAGCCGGTACAGAAAATCAAGTGTCACCCAGAATACCATTCTGGTCTGCAGCGTCGGCATAAAATGTCACCTCAGCAACATTTTGTACCAGATTGACATTATCTGTCTCTACGTCGGTAAGCAACAACAACAAAATCACCGAGTTACAATTTGGACAGGGGTGACATTTTTGTACCACGACCGTGTTGCCCCGCTATTCACGACGAAATTCTGTACAGTTGCTGGCTGTAAGTCGAGAGGTCAGTGCCTGCTAGACGAGGTCCAAGAACTCGGCTGAGAATTGTGGATCGTGATTAAGACTGAGCAGGGACAACCGATTAAAAGAAAAAAGAAATTTCCCTCCGATGTTATTTTTAGCCGCTGAACTTAAAACGTGAGAAACTCTTGTCGCTGACTCACGAAGAAAGCTGTAATTTGTTTTAAAATGTGATGTTTGACATCATGTACAGGTGTATACACACGCGTCCGCGCGCGTAGGTGCGCACGCATGCGTACATACGAAACACACACACATACAGACGCGCAAGCGCTCGCGTGCGCGCGCACAACACACACAACACACACACACACACACACACACACACACACACACACACACACACACACACACACACAAATACTAGCGAGTCGGAGGTTATCAGTATCCCATTGTCTATCCATGAGGGATACAGTCTTCTAGAAAATGCATGCTGGAAACATTTTAGGAAAAAACAACAAAATTCGGGATGTTCTCTTGATACTCGCATAAACCAGCTATTAAACTTTGACACACTTCATTCTTTTTATCAATGTAGTTTGCCGTTTTCTCGGATCATAATTTCGCTAATATATAAGATCAAACTAAACGCTTTTAAGACGAAGTTTTGCAAAAATATAACATGCCTTTGTGGTGAAATGATAACAAATTCCCACATACTTTTCCACTGCAAACAGTTAAAACCTCATCTACCACCACCTCTACCGAATTGTTCTCTGGATACAGTTGTTACCGATTTATCACTAATGTGTAAAATTGCTATTTCATTGCGTCAAAGTCCTATTTTTTCTGTTTTGTAAAATGGGAACTAGTGTTTCAGTAACGTCCTTGTTATGACCGGTTATTCTTCGATGTTTTATAGTTAGTTTTCCATTTTTTGCTGTTGCTGTTCTTATAGATTATGTTCGTCTAATATCACATAATGTGTATAGACGTTAAATTGAAGACCTAACCTAACACACACACACACACACACACACACACACACACACACACACACACACACACACACACACACACACACTTACACATGCGTGCGCGCATGCACGCGCACACACACACGTACACGCGCGCGCGCATGCACGCACACACATACATATGCACACTTATATATAAGATACATGCGTACAAACACACAGATACACGCTCAATACACACACATACATACATACGTACGTACGTACGTACAGACATACATACATACATATACACATGCACACGCGCGCACATAGAGAGAGCTAGAGACAGAGACAGTGGGGCAGAGAGACTGGAGAATAATGGTTTTAAAGATGAAACTGTTTAGTGTTTGTTCTTCGTTTTACGGGAAACACACACACACACACACACACACACACACACACACACACACACACACACACACACACACATACACACACACACACACACACACACACACACACACACACACACACGCTTACTTACAAGCACGCACACACGCACGCACACACACGCACGCACGCACGCACGCACCACGCACACGAAACACAAAACCCCCACACACACACACACACACACACACACACAAAAAACATTCTCTCTCTCTCACTTCTCTCTTCCTCTCTCTCTCTCTCTCTCTCCCTCACAAAACCCCACCCCGCGCGCGCACACACACACACACACACAAAACCCCCAACACACACACACACACCCCACACAACATATATATATATATATATAAGACGTCCTCTAACGAATCAAACATTTTTGAAGTTGTTAAAGGGACTGATTAAAGCCCAATAGGACATTTACTTTAACGTCTATGTTATTTTCCCCATCTTGGTGTTAGTTCCCTTATTTAGTGTTTCTTTTAAAGTTTTGGATTCATTTATGTGGTGTGTGTGTGTGTGTGTGTTTTTTTTTATTTTTTAATTTTTTATTTATTTTATGTAGGCCTAAATGCATTATACATACCTACGTACGCCAAAATCAACACCAACCGTTCGCATGCATACAACCCCAAAACCCACATGCACACACACACACATAACACTTACATACAGTCTAAGATCACTTTGGGTGGATAGACGTTAAATTAAAGAACGAAGAACCACATACATGTAAAAGGACAAGACCTGGATGGAAGAAAGAGGAGGAGACCTTGGCGTGTATGAATTCGACCCACTGCCATAGTGAAAAAGCAGTGAAAATGTATTTATTGTTAGCCGCCTGACACTGACACAGCGAAACCCTGAACCCCACGGTAATGGATCGACAGCTACGATTACAGCTAGGGAAGTCCCCCTGGGGGCCCGGGGGGTAGGGTGGGGGTGGGGTGGGGGGAGGAACGTGACTTGCAGAACTCTCTTGCCCGGGCGGTTCCAACAACACCTTTAAACCACGCGCTGCCAAAACAAACCGTTCCCAGACAAAATAACAATAGAACGACATCAACGGGGTGGGGGGGGGGGGGGGGGGGGGGGGGGGGGGGGGGGGGGGGGGGGGGGGGCTCAAGACAAGACATCCCCAGAGTCATCATCCCTTTTCTATCTCTGCAGGGGTCTCATTGCCCGCAGACCTCAAGGACCGGCATTCTGGCAGTCCTGTTCCACCTGCCATGTCCTGAGACCTCGCAGCCTGTTCCGGTATGTTGAAACCCGGGGGTGCAAAAAGAAAAAGGAAAAAAAACCCCAAAAAACCCTGAGGGATCTGCAGGAGGATATGTAGCGACGGAGAAATCTGCTCTGGCATATCGTACGTTCCCATCGAAGACGGCCGATTTTAGTCCTGTCATTTATTTAGTTCAGGACCCCCTGACGTTAAATTGAAGACCTAACACACACACACCACACACACACACACACACACACAACACACACACACACACAACACACACACACACTTACACATGCGGCGCGCAGCTAAAATTTAAGACCCCCCCCCCCCCCCCCCCCCCCCCCCCTTTTCCCCCATCAAGACGTATTAGATTTTTCTAAAATTTCCCGTTTGAAAAATCGTGATAGAATAGAAGTCCCAAAATCTAAAGGTTAAAATCTCCAAAATCAATCCCCGAACTTTCAAACCCATCTAAAAAAACCAACAAACAACAATAAAACAGAAACGAAGAGGAAAAGAAGAAATTCGTCCCTGTTGACGTTTTTGTTTTACACTCAAAGTTACAGTTTCCGAGGACACTGCTTTTCGCGTTGCCCTGGATTCTTAACGGGCAAAGTCGTGTCCATGCGTTCCTTATTGTCCCCCTTCCCCCCCCCCCCCCTCCCCCCCCCCCCCCTCCTCCCCCCCCCCCCCCCCCTCCCCCACCACCCACCTTGACAAGAAGTAAGCGTAGTCTGCTGGTTCGTTGATGTTCAAAGCCAATCTACCTTTGATTGGTACACACAAAGTGTGTGCTCTGTGTTGTCGTTTCTGCTGGTCGATCGGGTGTCGTAAGCAGCATTCGTTTGGAGAGCTGGGCGCGCGCTTAATTCATCACGGGAACAAGAGTTATCCTATACGGTTGTTACCAACTTTGATTGTTTCCATCTTTCATCTCTGCTTTGGGATCAACCTTGTGAAGTGTCCGCACATTCTTTCCCTGGTCTTGAAAAAAAAAGTCAAACTATTTTTTTTAAAGGAAGGAAGGAAGGAAGCAAAAAGAAGGAGAGTTAACAATCAGCCAATGAGAAGGAAGGAAGGAAAGACAAGACAGACAAAAAGACCACCCCCCAAAAAAAAAAGTTAGTACGTTGACGAAGAAATAATAAAAGACGAACAATTGAAATTCAAACTGAACCTCGACCATTTTACTGTCCCTGTAAATGCTGTAAGATTAGACCTGTCTACATTGTTACCAGCATTCTGGCATTGATATCAGCAGAGCCAAGCCAATGTCGATGCTGTTGCGTGGGTGTGCATGGCTCTAGTTCTGTGATGGCACAGCAACTAGGAATGTGTCAGCTGGTGAGTCTACTACTATCGTTCAGGTGAGAAATAAACTTTAATGATTAAAAAGACTGTGGTGCGATGGGAGGGTATGTGGTAGGAAAAGGGTATGTACACACACACACACCCACACACACACACACACACACACACACACACACACACACACACACACACACACAAACACCCGCAAACACACATAAACACACGCACGCACGCACACACTACGCGCGCGCATGCACACACAACACACACACACACACACACACACACACACACACACACACACACACACTCACACACACACACACACACACACACACACACACACACTCACACTCACACTCACATACACAGAGAAAGAAGTGTGTGTGTGTGTGTGTGTGTGTGTGTGTGTGTGTGTGTGTGTGTGTGTGTGTGTGTGTGTGTGTGACAGGAATGAAAGATAGTGTTTATTTATGTCTTGATGTATGTGCATATGTACAGTGTATAACTGCGTATTCATTTGTGTGTACATGTGTGTGTCTATGTGCATACGTGCCTGTGTCTTCTTGTTGCTGTTGTTGTTATTGTGCAGAAAAGAGGAGAGAGAGAGAGAGAGAGAGAGAGAGAGAGAGAGAGAGAGAGAGAGAGAGAGAGAGAGAGAGAGAGAGAGAGAGAGAATGCGAATGTTGTATTCAGTTTCAGACCACAGCCCCATACTGAAGGGGTATTCATACATGCATCACACAACATTCCTAATACATAACACAATGAAATCATGAAAAAACGTAGATACGTTACAAAACGCAGAGTACACTAAGCCATTACTGTCCGAATTCTCTTATTTGCTTCGTAAATATACATGGCTAATTTCCAAAGTGTATTCTCATTCCTTGTTGACAGCAAAAGAATTAGTCTGAAATTACATGGTTCGGTGTAATATTTGGGTTGAATAAATTTTATTCTAAGATCACTCAGAGCAGGACAGCAAAACAAAAAATGTATTTCCTCTTCTCTTGCTCTATTACAAAGTCGACACATCAGTTCATTTTCAACAACATTTCTATACCTGAGGCTATGACATGCGATATCAGACACGCCAAATCTAAATTTTGTCAGTGCACATTTGATAAATCTATTCATTTTTATCCCAATGTAAGGTTCTAAGCTATATGTCGATTTAAAGAGTTTATATGAGCAAATCTATCACTATTATACATATGGTCATGCCAGTCCTGCCACCTACATCTATAATCCTCTGTTTAAAACAATTCAGAAATTCTGATATATTTTCTACACCCTGGTTATCCCAAACAAAACCATATCCATATGAATTCAAACACTGTCGAACATGGGAAGCCCATGTTCTTTACCATTATCATCTAAACTTAACAGTACCCTGTAACCTTTAAAGGGTATCCTATCGTCATTCATTCTTGTTAACTTGAGCCAATATTTTATACATTTCAAATAGGAATTTAAATAAATTGGATATCGTCCAAGTTCACCATAAACCAGATCATTGGGCGTTCTACTGTCTACATTCAAAAAGCGCTTCAGCGCATACAGGTGAACTTTTTCAATTAAGGCACCTTTGTCAGAAGCCCATACTTCTGCACCATATTGTAAAATTGGCTGTACCAGTGAATCAAACAATTTTGTAAAATCACTGAACGAGTTACACTCTAACTTGTACAAAATATGAAAAATACTATTGACCGCCTTTTTGGCTCTATTGACTATATCTTGACAAGCAAAACCAAAACTAAGTTTCGTTGTAAAGTAAATACCAAGGTATTTGTAAGCATTAATCACATGTATTCTCTCACCTCCATAGGTCCATTTTTCAGTGCGGGCTAAATATCCTCCTTTACGAAATACAACAATATGGTCTTATTCATATTAACATTTAGTTCTAATCTACCTGCTGCAGAATACAAATTATTTAGTTGTCTCTGGAGACCAACCACTGATACTGAAATTAAAATAATATCATCGGCAAAAAGCAGCACAAACAATTCTAAAAGATCAAAAGTTTCTCCATGACGGCCATTTTCAATTATTTCTAAGGCTAACTCATTAATAAGTAAGGAAAACAAATCGGACTACAGACATCTCCTTGTTTAACCCCACTTGTACACTTGATGAATTCCGATAATTTTGCGCCTCATCGTATTTTTGCCTTTACCTCACAATACATACTCTTTATTGTACTGTACAACTTACCCCTGATTCCAGTTTTTAACAAAACAGGCCATAACAATTTTCGAGAAATGGAATCAAAAGCCTTTTCAAAATCCACGAAGGCAACATATAACTTCCGATTCTTTACGAGTTGTTTTGAACAGCAGCAAGCAGGGTGAATATATGATCAATTGTAGAATAACCTCTTTTAAACCCCGCCTGATGCTCTCCAGTTATATTGTTTTGAATTACCCATTCATGCAAATATTGCATAATGAAATACCTCTATAATGATTAACATTGTTAACATCACCCTTCTTGAACAAGGGTAGAATTATAGATTCTTTCCAGCTGTCAGGGTAAGCGCCACTATCGAAGAGGAAGTTAAACAACTTCACTAAGAAATTCAAG
>CM031598.1:80141040-80153540 GCA_018398815.1 Conus ventricosus
TAACGGGAACTGCTGAAGATCAGAGCTGTTCAGGATCTGGCTGGCAGGACCGTACAGAGCCAGGCTGTCATTTGAAGAACGCGTTGTTCAAGGACTACACGGACTGCAAGGGAGTAAGTTCGGTTCGAGGTCAGATAACAGACGGGTGTTCAGGGAGGAATGTGGTGAGGAAACCATCTCTGCTGCAAGTCGGAGGACTGACGGATGTGCTAAGAGGACACAAGGTGGCAGCCATTTTGCTTCCAGATCAAAGAAGAGAGGGGTGTCCCAGAAGGACACTAGGCGGGTACTATCTTGGTTCCAGGACACAGAAGAGAGGGTGTCCCAAGAAGACACTAGGCGGGTACTATCTTGGTTCCAGAACACAGAAGAGAGGGGTGTCCCAAGAAGACACTAGGCGGGTACTATCTTGGTTCCAGAACACAGAAGAGAGGGGTGTCCCAAGAAGACACTAGGTGGCAGCCATCTCGCTTCCAGATCAAAGAAGAGATGGGTGTTCCAGAAGAAGACACTAGGTGGGTATTATCTTGGCTGTTCTAGAGCACCCTGAGAGGGAACGATCTTGGTTGCAGTTCAGAAAGCACATTGATGTCCCAGGAAGAGTTTAGCTGGAATTTTGTCTCGGCTGCAGGCCACGGAGAAGATGCACATCCCAAGAGTTTTCTTGTAAGGAACCACTGTGGGTGCAGGTCGGAGAGCAGATGGATTTCAAGGAAAGAGCGTCGACGAAGGCGACGACGACGGCCTCGGTTCCATTTCGAATGTTCCCGATCCTAGAGAACGCACAACGCTTACGAGAAAGCGACAGAAAGCGTCTTGACTTTTGTGTAAAGAAAGATGACTCGAAATGATTTTTTTTTTTTTTTTTTTTTTTACCCATACAGTACCGAGCGAAATGTTCTGTCCATGTTACTGTCCTCTGCTGTAATTGAACTTCAAGAGGATGGTGGAAGAGTGTTCGAGCTATTGCTCGCGGAATGCAAAACTGGATTGATAATGACCCGTAGTTTCCACGTTGGTCAACGTACGTGGACAAGGGCGCTAGAGGTCGGCGCGGAGTCGTCTGGCCGGAAAATGACCGTGGATTGATAAATCATCTCAGACCCTGGCTGTCACTGGTGGGGGGTGGTGGGGGTGGGTGGGGTTAGGGCGCTCAGACCAGACCTTCAGGTGACTGTCCAGTCTTTGGCGGCGGACTGGCCTGTGGATTTATTATAGCCATGGCGCCTGTCCAGCTGTGATCACACACACACACACACACACACACACATACACACACACACACACACATACACACCCACACCCACACCCACACACACACACACACACACACACCACACACACACACACACACACACACACACACACACAGAGGCGAGGGACGTCGAGCGAGGACGGGACTGTGTCTGGACATCAACGACGTGGCTGCTGTGTGGGCCGGAAGGTGTGGAGCTGACCTCAACATGCTGACCTGTTCTGTCGCTGCCCCTCAGCCCGGGGGGTCGGGGATGCTGCGTCTGCCGCCTCGTCCCCGCTGTCACCTTTCTCTTTCTGGCAAGGTGAGTGGATACTGCTGGAAAGCGGAAATTCTACAGTATGTATGTATGTATGTGTGCATATCTATCTATCTATATGTATGTTATGTTTCTACTGTGTCTGTACGCGTATTTGTTTGGATTGAGAATTGGAGAGACGCGTGTGTGTGTGTGTGTGGTGTGTGTGTGTGTGTGTGTGTGTGTGTGTGTGTGTGTGTGTGTGTGTGTGTGTGTGTGTGTGAGCATGTTTGGAGTGACTTTTTGTGGTTTTACTCTGTCACAAATCTGTAAGACAATAAGCATGTGTGGAGTGACGTTTTGTAGTTCTACTATGTCACAATCTGTAGAATATAGTATATAATTATGTTCGGAGTTACGTTTTGCAAAGCTCTGAGAGCTGTTTATTAGGGATTAAGCGCTGTATAAGAGTGTGATATTGTTACTGTGCGTTGACATGTACTGAAATGAAGATATGAAGGATATGCAGTGCGGCGAGTGGAGAGAAATAGCAGGGTGCCACCACGCTAGGTTTAAGTGGCAAAGAGTGCCGACTTCACTGTCAAATGTTGTGGGTTCGGATCCCGATCGGCGGCTAACGTAAAAAAAAAAAAAAAAAGGGGGGGGGGGGGGGTCTTATCGCTGCACATCATGATATGTTGTCGTTCTGGTGGAAGTGGTGTGGTGTTCGTTAAGACGACTGTTCTCGTCTGCCGGATCACCTAAGATGGGTGAAGATGTTAAGCGGGAGGGGGGTGGGGGGTGTAACTACTAAAAATCAACCCTGTCATATACTGACCGAGAGGGCGAATGGAAGCCCGTGTGTGTGTGTGTGTGTGTGTGTGTGTGTGTGTGTGTGTGTGTGTGTGTGTGTGTGTGTGTGTGTGTGTGTGCGTGCGCGCGCGCGCGTGTGTGTGTGCGCGCGCGCGCGCGTGCGTGCGTGCCTGTGTGTGTTTGTGTGTGTGTGTGTGTGTGTGTGTGTGTGTGTGTGTGTGTGCGCGCGCATGCTGTTGTATGTATATGTGTGTGTGTGTGTGTGCGCGCGCGCTCTTGTATGGGGGCGGGGTGGGGGGGGGGGCAGACGGACAGACAGAAACAGAGACAGACAGAGTTGAGAGAGAGAGAGAGAGAGAGAGAGAGAGAGAGAGAGAGAGAGAGAGAGAGAGAGAGAGAGAGAGAGAGAGAGATAACGCACGCTCCGATCCGCATATCCGACGCTGCACAGTCAAAGACGTTCCTCCCGATACGAATGACCCCATCGCGTGAGTCCTATGACGCAGTTGGTCAGGATGTCCTGCCAGATCGGCCACGAGATAAGCCGGCCCCGGAGGAAACGACCACAGCCCGGCTTCCGGCTCTCGGGAGTAGCCACAGGGGACTTAATCAGACTGACCACAGGGCCGGGCCGGTCAGTCCGAAGACAAGTCCGTCCGCGGACACGCTTGTTTGTGCGACAAAGGCCATCCTCTGCAATCTTCATTGGCACGGAGAGGGCTCCCTCCCAGACGGTCCTGCTTTCTTACGGACGAGTCTGGTTGGGTTGTACAGAAGATTCTGCTTTCCTTCACTTGCAGGCCTTTTTCATTCTGCCAGGCCGCTGTTCGCGCTTCCATCCTGCTTTCCTTCGGACGGTCCCACTGTCTGCAGACAATCCAGTTTTCGTCTGCGCGATCCCAGGGTGATCTGCGGGCAATCCAGCTTTTCCTCCAGGCAATCCAGCTTTTCCTTCAGACAATCCAGCTTTCCTCCAGAGAATCCAGCTTTCCTTCAGACAATCCAGCTTTCCTCCAGACAATCCAGCTTTCCTTCAGACAATCCAGCTTTCCTTCAGACAATCCAGGTTTCCACCAGACAATCCAGCTTTCCTTCAGACAATCCAGCTTTCCACCAGACAATCCAGCTTTCCTTCAGACAATCCAGCTTTCCTCCAGACAATCCAGCTTTCCTTCAGACAATCCAGATTTCCACCAGACAATCCAGCTCCCCTCACGTTTCTTCCAGACAATCCAGCTTTCGTCTTGACAATCCAGCTTTTCTCCGGACAATCCGGCTGTCTCCAGACAGTCCATTTTTTCCCCCAGACAATCCAGTTTGCTATAGACAATCCAGCTTTTCGTTAGGCAAATTAGCTTTCCTCCAGACAATCCAGCTTTCCCTCAGTTTTCTTCCAGACAATCCATTTTCTCCAGACAATCCAGTTTGCTATAGACAATCCAGCTTTTCGTTAGACAAATTAGCTTTCCTTCAGACAATCCAGTTTTCCTTCAGACAATCCAGTTTTCCTCCAGACAATCCAGTTTTCCTTCAGACAATCCGAATTTTCTTTAGGCAACCCAACCCTTCTCCAGACTATCCAGCTTTCCTCCAGACAGCCCAGCTTTCTTCCAGCTTTATCCAGACAGCCCAGCTTTCTTCCAGCTTTATCAAGACAGCCCAGCTTTCTTCCAGCTTTATCAAGACAGCCCAGCTTTCTTCCAGCTTTATCCAGACAGCCCAGCTTTCTTCCAGCTTTATCCAGACAGCCCAGCTTTCTTCCAGATTTATCCAGATAGCCCAGTTTTCTTCCAGCTTTATCAAGACACCCCAGCTTTCTTCCAGCTTTATCAAGACAGCCCAGCTTTCTTCCAGCCTTCTCCAGACAGCCCAGCTTTCTTCCAGCTTTCCTCCAGACAGTACAGCTTTCTTCCAGCTTTCTCCAGACAGCACAGCTTTCTTCCAGCTTTCTCCAGACAGTACAGCTTTCTTCTAGCTTTCCTCCAGACAGCCCAGCTTTCTTCCAGCCTTCTCCAGACAGCCCAGCTTTCTTCCAGCTTTCTCCAGACAGCACAGCTTTCTTCCAGCTTTCTCCAGACAGCACAGCTTTCTTCCAGCCTTCTCCAGACAGCCCAGCGTTCTTCCAGCTTTCTCCAGACAGCACAGCTTTCTTCCAGCCTTCTCCAGACATCCCAGCTTTCTTCCAGCTTTATCCAGACAGTACAGCTTTCTTCCAGCCTTCTCCAGACAGCCCAGCGTTCTTCCAGCTTTCTCCAGACAGTACAGCTTTCTTCCAGCTTTCTCCAGACAGTACAGCTTTCTTCTAGCTTTCCTCCAGACAGCCCAGCTTTCTTCCAGCCTTCTCCAGACAGCCCAGCTTTCTTCCAGCTTTCTCCAGACAGCACAGCTTTCTTCCAGCTTTCCTCCAGACAGCCCAGCTTTCTTCCAGCTTTCTCCAGACTGCACAGCTTTCTTCCAGCCTTCTCCAGACAGCCCAGCGTTCTTCCAGCTTTCTCCAGACAGCACAGCTTTCTTCCAGCCTTCTCCAGACAGCCCAGCTTTCTTCCAGCTTTATCCAGACAGTACAGCTTTCTTCCAGCCTTCTCCAGACAGCCCAGCGTTCTTCCAGCTTTCTCCAGACAGTATAGCTTTCTTCCAGCTTTCTCCAGACAGCCCAGCGTTCTTCCAGCTTTCTCCAGAAAGCATAGCTTTCTTCCAGCTTTCTCCAGACAGCACAGCTTTCTTCCAGCTTTCTCCAGACAGCCCAGCTTTCTTCCAGCTTTCTCCAGACAGTACATCTTTCTTCCAGCTATCCTCCAGACAGTACAGATTTCTTCCAGCTTTCTCCAGACAGTACAGCTTTCTTCCAGCTTTCCTCCAGACAGTCCAGATTTCTTCCAGCTTTCTCCAGACAGTACAGCTTTCTTCCAGCTTACTCCAGACAGTCCAGCTTCACCCATATGATCCGACGTTTTATTTTCAGGACACGATCCTATTGTCCCTCTACCAGTGCTACTTTTATACTGCCGATACGGTTCCGTTCTGCTTTTCTTCAGACCATCTTGGATTCCTGCTACTGTCGATCTGGTTCGATCCTGCTTTTGCCTCCAGACAATCCTGACTTTCCATCGGCGATCCGCTTCAGCCCTCCTGTCCTCCAGACACTCTTTGGGTTCCCACTGGCTATCAGAGTCAACCCCGCTTTCCTCCAAACGACCTGACGTTCCTCCAGACGATCCCTGTCTCATCTGTAGGGGTTCCAGGTCTGTCCTGGTGATTCTGCTTTACTCTTGGTGCCCCTCTCTTTCTTTCTGGACGATCTTGCTGGATTTCGTCGTCGTGATCCTTCCCTCCCAGACAAGAAGACCATGTTGAGCTCCAGCTCGTCTTTTTCGTGTCTCGAGCCGAGGGGGTCTTCACATCGTCTTCTTCAGAGACCCACGGCGCCAAGTGGTTTTTGCCAGCGTGGTTGTGGTGACGGTGAGGTTCTAACCAGTGACAGTGATTGAATGGCTGTCGGAGAGCTCTGGGCTGCCCGCCTGATAGCGGACTCTGAACGGTCCATCGCTGAGGCATCATTGAAAGCGTCCTGTCGGAGCCTCTGAGAGTGTCCGATGATGAGCGTTTGAACATCAGACATAGCTGACGTGCAGATGATGTCGTCGGCTGCCCCAGATGAGACCTGACTCGTTGAGAGGTGAGGGGGATATGTGCAGGGTTTTTAACATAGCCGTGGGGTGTTAGGCTTGTGTCGTATACCATACTAGTGTTCGTGTTCGTGTGTGTGTGTGTGTGTGTGTGTGTGTGTGTGTGTGTGTGTGTGTGTGTGTGTGTGTGTGTGGAGAGAGAGAGAGAGAGAGAGAGAGAGAGAGAGAGAGAGAGAGAGAGAGAGAGAGAACGTGTGTTTGTGTGTGTGAGCGAGAGTTAGAGAGAGTTTGTTTGTATGTATGTGTGTGTGAGAGTGTGTGTGGTGTGTGTGTGTGTGTGTGTGTGTGACCCCCCTCTCTCTCTCTGTGCATGTGTGTGCGTGCGTGTGTGCATTTGTGTGTGTGCGTGTGTGTGTGTGTTCTCTCTCTCTCTCTCTCTCTCTCTCTCTCTCTCTCTCTCTCTCTCTCTGTGTGTGTGTGTGTGTGTGTGTGTGTGTGTGTGTGTGTGTGTGTGTGTGTAGTGTATGTGCTCTCTCTTTCTCTCTCTCTCTCTCTCTCTCTCTCTCTCTCTCTCTCTCTCTCTCTCTCTCCCTCTCTCATTCTCTCTCTCTCTCTCTCTTTCTTTCCCTCTCTTTCTCTCTCTCTCTCCCTCTCTCATTCTCTCTCTCTCTCTCTCTCTCTCTCTCTCTCTCTCTCTCTCTCTCTCTCCTCTCTCTCTCTCTCTCTCTCTCTCTCGCTGTGCGCGTGTGTGTACCTGTGTGTGTAGGTGTCTGCGTGCGTGTGCACCTAGCCAACTTTAAATACAAATTGCAAGTGTCGCTTTGCGATGGTGGTAACAGACGGCCTGGACTGTTGACCTTTGTGATGGTGGTAACAGACTGGGCTGGACTGTTGACCTTTGTGATGGTGGTAACAGACTGGGCCTGGACTGTTGACCTTTGTGATGGTGGTAACAGACTGGGCCTGGACTGTTGACCTTTGTGATGGTGGTAACAGACTCGGCCTGGACTGTTGACCTTTGTGATGGTGGTAACAGACTGGGCCTGGACTGTTGACCTTTGTGATGTGTAACGGTGGGCTGATGACTGGATGTTACAGACTGGGCCTGGACTGTTGACCTTTGTGATGGTGGTAACAGACTGGGCCTGGACTGTTGACCTTTGTGATGGTGGTAACAGACTGGGCCTGGACTGTTGACCTTTGTGATGGTGGTAACAGACTGGGCCTGGACTGTTGACCTTTGTGATGGTGGTAACAGACTGGGCCTGGACTGTTGACCTTTGTGATGGTGGTAACAGACTGGGCCTGGACTGTTGACCTTTGTGATGGTGGTAACAGACTGGGCCTGGACTGTTGACCTTTGTGATGGTGGCAACAGACCGGGCCTGGACTGTTGACATTTGTGGAGAACGATCCCTACTTTGAAATGAGTTTCAGCTGGCGAATGTCAGCTTCAGTACCACCAAGGAGTAATCATTTGCTTCGAGCCAGTACACACACACACACACACACACACACACACACACACACACACACACACACACACACACACTCACACACACACACACACACACACACACACACACACACACACACACACACACACACACACACACACATACATCTATCGACCTGTGTATTATATAGATATCTATCTCTATTAATCTATCTGCGTGTGTGTGAACAATACCAGTGCGTTTTATATATATATATATATATATATATATATATATATATATATATATATATAAGAGAGAGAGAGAGAGAGAGAGAGAGAGAGAGAGAGAGAGAGAGAGAGAGAGGTGTATGTGAACAATAACAGTGCCTGGCATTTATATAGTGCATTACCTATGGATCTAGACGCTTAGAAAGACACATTCTCTGTCTCTGTCTGTCTGTCTGTCTGTCTCTCTCTCTCTCTCTCTTTAAAACACACACGTGCGCACGCACGCACGCGCGCACGTTAGAGAGAGAGAGAGAGAGAGAGAGAGAGAGAGAGAGAGAGAGAGAGAGAGAGAGAGAGAGAGAGAGAGGGCGACAGAGACAGCGACAGAGACACAGAGAGAGAGATTCTATACATAATCACACGATGGACAAAGGAACTGACCACAAAGCGCTGGGAAGAGTCCAGACCTGGAATGACCAGCTTGAAAAGAAATGTTTTAAAGTTTGCTGCATTTCAAAAATTGCGACAGAAGTGGCATCTCCAAAATCAAATGTAAGGGAGTGCAAAGGCTGAGGACCATGAACAGAAGGAAGAGAGGGAACCCATGAAACTGATCTTTGAAGCGGTTTTGTCAAAAAAGTCGCGAGTCAGAAGAAAAGCAGAGAGATCAAAAGAGAGTGTGTGTACAGGATAATTAGACGAGAGAGAGAGAGAGAGAGAGAGAGAGAGAGAGAGAGAGAGAGAGAGAGAGAGAGAGAGAGAGGAAGCATGGGCAGTGCCAGTGACAATATTGTAGCAGAAGCAGGATTATATGAATTGAAGTTCACTCTTGCGGAAACAGGGAGTCAGTGAAGTTTCGTCAATAAAAGGGGAACAGTCAACGTTGACAACATTGCGTCTTGGAAGATCAGGCGAGCGACAGAGATTGGGTTGTGGGAGGTAGAGTTGAAGAGCAGAGTCAGGGCAACCAGTACATGGAAATGCTGCAGTAGTCTAGCTCTGAAAGAATGAAAAAAAGAAAAACAAAACCCGAGCGTTTTGGTGGCATCTTCAGAACAGAGAACTTCCTAGTTTGTAGTCTATCCTTTTAAGTTCATACTAACCGTATCTGACATGATGATTTTTTTTTTTTACATCTCAACATTGTTTGTGCTGTAAGCTTGTCAGTACAGTACAGTTGATTTCTAACCTGGGTCACAAAGCGCATGACTTGATCAAAGGTCAAAGGTGAATGGTGCCCCCGAGCCCAACGGGACCGTGGTTGTTTTTGTTTGTTGTTTTTTTTAACCCTCCGCCTTTACTAGTTTTTTTCTTTTTTTTTCTTTCTTTTTTTCCCTTATTTTTTCTTTTCGTTTTAGTTGTTGTTTGTTTTGTAAGGGCGGTCTTTTGTTTTACCCCCCTCTCTCTCTCTCTTCTCTCCTCTCTCTCTCTCTCTCTCTCTCTCTCTTTTCTCTCTCTTTTCCCCCTCCCACCCCTCCTTTTTCCGTCGGCACTTGCTCACCATGCAGATCTGTGTGTTCTATTTGCTGATGGACATTCGTATGCAAAGTTTGATGTTTTGACGTATGGTACAGTCATAGTGTGTGGGTTTATTTCTGTTTTCATGTTTTAGTGCGCTGACACTTTGATCCCGTTTGTATGTGACAAATGCAATATTTATATACACACATACGCATCAAAAAAAAAAAAAAGAAAGAAAGAAAAAGAGGAAAAGAAGAAGACGAAGAAGAGCACAGAAGTATGACCGTGGGTTTACGTTGTGGCGATGAACACCGCACAGATGTCTCCATGACCGTGGGTTTACGTTGTGGCGATGAACACCGCACAGATGTCTCCATGACCGTGGGTTTACGTTGTGGCGATGAACACCGCACAGATGTCTCCATGACCGTGGGTTTACGTTGTGGCGATGAACACCGCACAGATGTCTCCATGACCGTGGGTTTACGTTGTGGCGATGAACACCGCACAGATGTCTCCATGACCGTGGGTTTACGTTGTGGCGATGAACACCGCACAGATGTCTCCATGACCGTGGGTTTACGTTGTGGCGATGAACACCGCACAGATGTCTCCATGACCGTGGGTTTACGTTGTGGCGATGAACACCGCACAGATGTCTCCATGACCGTGGGTTTACGTTGTGGCGATGAACACCGCACAGATGTCTCCATGACCGTGGGTTTACGTTGTGGCGATGAACACCGCACAGATGTCTCCATGACCGTGGGTTTACGTTGTGGCGATGAACACCGCACAGATGTCTCCATGACCGTGGGTTTACGTTGTGGCGATGAACACCGCACAGATGTCTCCATGACCGTGGGTTTACGTTGTGGCGATGAACACCGCACAGATGTCTCCATGACCGTGGGTTTACGTTGTGGCGATGAACACCGCACAGATGTCTCCATGACCGTGGGTTTACGTTGTGGCGATGAACACCGCACAGATGTCTCCATGACCGTGGGTTTACGTTGTGGCGATGAACACCGCACAGATGTCTCCATGACTGTGGGTTTACGTTGTGGCGATGAACACCGCACAGATGTCTCCATGACCGTGGGTTTACGTTGTGGCGATGAACACCGCACAGATGTCTCCATGACCGTGGGTTTACGTTGTGGCGATGAACACCGCACAGATGTCTCCATGACCGTGGGTTTACGTTGTCGCGATGAACACCGCACAGATGTCTCCATGACCGTGGGTTTACGTTGTGGCGATGAACACCGCACAGATGTCTCCATGACCGTGGGTTTACGTTGTGGCGATGAACACCGCACAGATGTCTCCATGACCGTGGGTTTACGTTGTGGCGATGAACACCGCACAGATGTCTCCATGACCGTGGGTTTACGTTGTGGCGATGAACACCGCACAGATGTCTCCATGACCGTGGGTTTACGTTGTGGCGATGAACACCGCACAGATGTCTCCATGACCGTGGGTTTACGTTGTGGCGATGAACACCGCACAGATGTCTCCATGACCGTGGGTTTACGTTGTGGCGATGAACACCGCACAGATGTCTCCATGACCGTGGGTTTACGTTGTGGCGATGAACACCGCACAGATGTCTCCATGACCGTGGGTTTACGTTGTGGCGATGAACACCGCACAGATGTCTCCATGACCGTGGGTTTACGTTGTGGCGATGAACACCGCACAGATGTCTCCATGACCGTGGGTTTACGTTGTGGCGATGAACACCGCACAGATGTCTCCATGACCGTGGGTTTACGTTGTGGCGATGAACACCGCACAGATGTCTCCATGACCGTGGGTTTACGTTGTGGCGATGAACACCGCACAGATGTCTCCATGACCGTGGGTTTACGTTGTGGCGATGAACACCGCACAGATGTCTCCATGACCGTGGGTTTACGTTGTGGCGATGAACACCGCACAGATGTCTCCATGACCGTGGGTTTACATTGTGGCGATGAACACCGCACAGATGTCTCCATGACCGTGGGTTTACGTTGTGGCGATGAACACCGCACAGATGTCTCCATGACCGTGGGTTTACATTGTGGCGATGAACACCGCACAGATGTCTCCAGCATTGTGGCGATGAACACCGCACAGATGTCTCCAGCTGTGACGGGTGTGGGCAAAAGTGCTCCAGATGACAGCACACCTCTTCTCGCCCCCCCCCCCCCCCCCCCCCCCCCCCCCCCCCCCCCAGCAACGTTGTCTGACCACCTCTTTCCCTGCACTCCGGTCTCCTCGGTCCCTGAACTCTTCACTGGAGGATGGTCTTGGAGAGCTGGCTTGACCGTCCCGCAAGTCCACACCATCTCCACGTTGTTTGCCTCCCTGTGTGGTCAGCGGGTCTGGATTGACGGCTCCCATGCTGCCTGGTGGTTCTTGCAGGCTTCGTCGTTTTGTGGCACGGTCAGTTTGTAGGAACTGTCGAACCGAGCATGTCTTCTGAACTATATCTCACCTTGTCTGCGTGGGATTTTTCTGTGTAATTTTACTGTCGAGAGGAAAACAGAAGGCCAAAACGACTCAGAGTGCATGGCCAAGAAGTAGAAATGTATTTTCTGCGCGTCCGCCTGACCGCGACCTTAACATTTACAGTAGCCTGACCCTGACCCTAAGGCTGAAACCCTTACATTAATTAACATTAACCCTAACCTCTAACCTAAAGGTAACGGTATCAAACCTTGCACTAACCATCGTCGTGACTGTGGGTTTTTTTTTCCCCGCTGGTCAGAGGCATAAGTCTGGGTGAACTGGGTCTTATTTAACCTGAGCGGTTGCATCGCCTTTTAGAACCAACCGCTCAGGTGAAATAAGACCCAGCTCACCGTAGGGAGTCTTGTCGTGTGAGGTACATGCCCAATATAAGCCAGACAGCTTGGCAGTCCTCTTCATTGCTCTGAACAGCGCCTCGCTGAAATGCG
The DNA here is from genome assembly GCA_018398815.1 of Conus ventricosus. NCBI lineage: Eukaryota > Metazoa > Mollusca > Gastropoda > Neogastropoda > Conidae > Conus > Conus ventricosus. Next base: position 80,153,054 of record CM031598.1, read on the forward strand.
CGCTGAAAACGTTGCCGTGTTCTACAGGGCGTGCACAGCTGGGTGTCCTGTTGGAAGCCGTTTCAGTTCAGTGAAGCGAGACAGTGGCTGCTGCAGCAGCTGGTGGTGAGGTGACTGTCCCCCGACCCCTCCACAACCCGCACCCTCCCCCTCCCCCTCCCCGCCCCGTTTTCTAAGAAGAAAACAAACAAAAAAAAAGACTCGGAGAGACAAGCCATGGAGTGACGACTGATTTCTATCAGCTGTGCACGCCATGATCGATGGGCTGCTGCTTTCAGATGGACATATGGAAGGTGTCTTAAATCAGCACTCCACTGTCTGTCTTGTCTGTCTGTCTGTCTGTCTGTCTGTCTGTCTGTATGTATGTATGTATGTATACACCTCTCTGCATTTCTGTCTCTCGCTCTCTGTCTCCGTCTCTCTCTGTCTCTGTCTGTCTCTGTGTCTGTCTCTCCATCTCTGTTTCTCTCTGTCTCTCTCTGTCTGT
>CM031598.1:80156040-80173540 GCA_018398815.1 Conus ventricosus
CCAGATCCCATTACAAGGATCTGCCTGCTCCTTTCAAACCCCATTACAAGGATCTTTCTGCTTCATTCAGACCCTATTACAAGGATCTTTCTGTTCCATTCAAACCCTATTACTTACAAAGATCTTTCTGCTCCATTCGGATTCCATTCCAAGGATCTGTCTGCTCCATCCAGATCCCATTACAAGGATCTGTCTGTTCCATCCAGATCCATTTCAAAAATCTGTCTGCTCTATCTAGATTCCATTCCAAGGATCTGTCTGCTCCATCCAGATCCTATCACAGGGATCTGTCTGCGCCATTCAGACCCCGCTACAAGGATCTGTCTGCTCCATTCAGACCCCGCTACAAGGATCTGTCTGCGCCATTCAGACCCCGCTACAAGGATCTGTCTGCGCCATTCAGACCCCGCTACAAGGATCTGTCTGCTCCATTCAGACCCTGTTATAAGGATCTGTCTGCTCCATCCAGATCCCATACCGGATAAAGCCGAAGATCTTTACGAATACTTATGGCTTTGGAAAACTGAATTGTATTCCAAACGCAGTCATAGTCTGTTTCAATCGAAATATTTGTTAAATACAGTTCAGCCATTTAGAGGTATGAAGATCACTTTTATGTAAATTAGATAGCGCTCTATAAAGTGCACTCGTGTATTAGCGCTCTATAAAGTGCACTCGTGTATTAGCGCTCTATAAAGTGCACTCGTGTATTAGCGCTCTATAAAGTGCACTCGTGTATTTTTCAGTCACGAGACCAAGAACGTCCAAAATCATCTTTAGAGCTTCAACCTGCACAGGAGCTTGATATAGTCCCAGTTCTCATTAAACGAGTTCCGTCATACTTCTACGGTATGAATGAAGAAAACGTAAAAATAAGGAAGAAAAAAAAAGAAAAAAAGAAATGAAATGAAGCTGCAGGGTTTCCATAGTTTGCTGGTCGTTATAGCAACATCTATATAAAAGAACCGGTTACCTCATTGAGTGAAACGAGTCCAAAAGAATATTTATGATTTTTTTTTTCAACTTCTAACTAATTGAACAAATATAACCAGTGCACCTAGCGCCTCGTCACACAACTGTTCCTAACTTTGCTGCAACGCTCCAAACCTGCTAGAACGAGTCCCGAGGTACTTGAATGTGTTAACTGTTTGTGTAGTTTGTTCACCGAATCCGAACCCCATACCTTAGGTTTCCACAGCCCGTTGAGCAACAACTACTTCAGTTTTCTGTGTGTTAACGTTACGTTTCAATTCGGTACAATACTCATGTAGCGTAGCAAAAGAGTCTTTGGCAAACCATCATGAAAATTGGCAAACAAAACGGCGTCGTCAGCATGCAAAAGCAAACAAACATAGTTACGGTTTCAGTTTCATCAAGGAGGCGTCATGGCGTACGGACTAGTCCATATACATGTGGCGAGAATTGTTAGTGGGTCGGTGGGTCCTCTAGGGGAAGCACTTGGAATATTTTCTCTATGAAAACCATGTTAAAATTTCACCTCCACCCTCTCTCTTACTAATGGTGGAAGGAGCAACTTTCCGGTACTAGTCATCAAAAGAAATTATTATTTGTTCCTGGGACTGTTAAAACACTCAATAGTGGCTCAGGGATAGGTTTCCTTTGGCTTGTACTCTTAAAAGTACTTGTAGCTCCGAGAGACAGAATTAGAGAGAAGTTCAAACATTCAGTGCTGATTGAACAGCAAAGAACTGACACAAGCTAAGTGCACTTTCACACGTCAGCTTTCCTTGCTTACACAGGGGTAAGTAGTTAAAGTTAGTTTACAATAGACATGTCTGTCCCATAGGCTGAGGTTTGGTTCTCACTGTTTCATCATTAAGTGAGGGAAAGTTCTGAATGAGTTGAGTTGAATTGAAGTCCACTTGGAACAATGGGACTTACCTAAAGTCGGAGAGGATAGTTGATCTCTCTCTCTCGTGGCTGGTGACTGACTTTCTGTGCAGACCTGTTGTTGTAGTGCTGGGCTGTGGCGTGTCTTTACAACCTGTCTTGCCCCGGGTATGTAGCGTAGCTACGGTATGTACCGTAGCCATGGTATGCAGCGTAGCTACAGTATGTAGCGTAGCCATGGTATGTAGCGTAGCTACGGTATGTACCGTAGCCATGGTATGCAGCGTAGCTACAGTATGTAGCGTAGCCATGGTATGTAGCGTAGCTACAGTATGTAACGTAGCCATGGTATGCAGTGTAGCTACAGTATGTAGCGTAGCCATGGTATGCAGTGTAGCGACAGTATGTAGCGTAGCCATGGTATGCAGTGTAGCGACAGTATGTAGCGTAGCCATGGTATGCAGCGTAGCTACAGTATGTAGCGTAGCCATGGTATGTAGCGTAGCTACAGTATGTAGTGTAGCCATGGTATGTAGCGTAGCTACAGTATGTAGCGTAGCCATGATATGCAGTGTAGCTACAGTATGTAGCATAGCCATGGTATGCAGTGTAGCTACTGTATGCAGCGTAGCCATGGTATGCAGTGTAGCTACAGTATGTAGCGCAGCCATGGTATTAGCGTAGCTACAGTATGTAGCGTAGCCATGGTATGCAGTGTAGCTACAGTATGTAGCATAGCCATGGTATGCAGTAGTGTAGCTACAGTATGTAGTGTAGCCATGGTATGTAGCGTAGCTACAGTATGTAGCGTAGCCATGGTATGCAGTGTAGCTACAGTATGTAGCGTAGCCATGGTATGCAGTGTAGCTACTGTATGTAGCGCAGCCATGGTATGCAGTGTAGCTACAGTATGTAGTGTAGCCATGGTATGTAGCGTAGCTACAGTATGTAGCGTAGCCATGGTATGCAGTGTAGCTACAGTATGTAGCGTAGCCATGGTATGCAGTGTAGCTACAGTATGTAGCATAGCCATGGTATGCAGTGTAGCTACTGTATGCAGCGTAGCCATGGTATGCAGTGTAGCTACAGTATGTAGCGCAGCCATGGTATTAGCGTAGCTACAGTATGTAGCGTAGCCATGGTATGCAGTGTAGCTACAGTATGTAGCATAGCCATGGTATGCAGTAGTGTAGCTACAGTATGTAGTGTAGCCATGGTATGTAGCGTAGCTACAGTATGTAGCGTAGCCATGGTATGCAGTGTAGCTACAGTATGTAGCGTAGCCATGGTATGCAGTGTAGCTACTGTATGTAGCGCAGCCATGGTATGCAGTGTAGCTACAGTATGTAGTGTAGCCATGGTATGTAGCGTAGCTACAGTATGTAGCGTAGCCATGGTATGCAGTGTAGCTACAGTATGTAGCGTAGCCATGGTATGCAGTGTAGCTACTGTATGTAGCGTAGCCATGGTATGCAGTGTAGCTACAGTATGTAGCGCAGCCATGGTATTAGCGTAGCTACAGTATGTAGCGTAGCCATGGTATTAGCGTAGCTACAGTATGTAGCATAGCCATGGTATGCAGTGTAGCTACTGTATGTAGCGCAGCCATGGTATGCAGTGTAGCTACAGTATGTAGTGTAGCCATGGTATGTAGCGTAGCTACAGTATGTAGCGTAGCCATGGTATGCAGTGTAGCTACAGTATGTAGCGTAGCCATGGTATGCAGTGTAGCTACAGTATGTAGCGTAGCCATGGTATGCAGTGTAGCTACTGTATGTAGCACAGCCATGGTATGCAGCGTACAGCTCTACGGTATGTAGCATAGCCATGGTCTGGGAGTTTTCATGGTCTGGCAGAATAGTGAAACTTAGCTGTGGAGATAGAGTAGAGCAAGATTAGCATTCACTCTCTCTGTTTACCCTCCTCTCTTTTCGTGCTTCACCTGCAGCTGGTCTGAGGAACAGTGAGTGTGCGACACTAGTTGTCTTCTATTTGTATGCTAAACTGTGTATTCCAGTTTGTTCTGGGTCAGGGTGACAAGGTGTCACTCAAGACAAATGAGAGGGAGGTGGGTTGTCTGTCATTCCCCACCTCTTACTGTGGATTGGACCAATTGCGAACGTTTGAAGTACACCTGTGCCTTGGCGCCTGGATCAGCATATGGTAATTCACAAAGCGTGGCAGAAGAACACATGCAAAGTAGCCAAGCACTGGTTAACATATGTACTTGCATCATCTACCACCTGTGCGCCCGGCCCGTGACAGTCATCGTGCAGAAGGTGGAGTTGGAGGGAGGGGGGGGGGGGAGTAGGGAAGGAGGGAGGTGAGCAAGAAGAGGGAGAGGGTTCTCTGTAGTGTGCCGACTATTACTCGATCGCTAGGAAAGGGAGAGAGACAGGTGATAGACTGTGAAATCGGACAGCATCTTATTCAGTAACAACATGTTGCTAAGTCTGCTGGTTTCAAAGAGATTTTCGGACTGATGGCTGGGACGACGTGACGTAAACTGGTCATGCGATACTTTCGCTACATCAGGGAGAGAGAGAGAGAGAGAGAGAGAGAGAGTGGGGGGGGGGAGAGTTGGCATAGATTAAAATAGATTTGAAATCTGTACTGCCATGTGTGAGACACAGGGGGCAGAGAAAGGGGGAGAATGGCGTGTGTGGGTATGTACGATTTGTACAAAAGGGTAGGTGTCTGGGACCAATCGGGTGGACTACTTGTCAAGTGAATCGTCACAATACGCAACACCACATCTGTTCAGTTTTGAGACCACTCTACGCATGACAACATAACTACATATATCTGAACCATGAAAATCTTAAGCTTCGTTCAATGACGTGACATCGACATCATGGTCAGTGAAATGTTGGTCGACATTATTCAAAAACATTGGGGGGAAAAAAAAACCTGTCCTGTTTCGCTACTCAGAAAACCACCAAACAAACCAGATTTTTTTTTGTAACCATGGACGAAAACATTGGATTGAAACTGATACTATATGTTTAAGCCTACTGTTACCCGGAGGACCCTTCCATTGATTCTTTACTGAATACACTTTTGCCACAGTCTCTGTTGTCACACAAAGTCAAGCGCCTTCTCGAAGTTGACAAAAGCACAAATAAGTTGTCTGTTTTCATCAGCAAAAGTACGTATCTACCAGAGTTTTCCAGAACAAATGCGTCATCCAGCGTTGAATGACAGTCTGAATGGTTTTTTTTTGTTTTTTTTTGGAGGGGGGGGGGGGGGGGGGGAGTAATCTTACTATTTTCAAGAAATGAAGTCTGTCGTGTTTTTTTTTGTTAATCTGTTATAAACAGCTTTTTGACACAGCTCATGTTTTCAGGAAATTCAGTCTGTCCGTTTGTTTGTTAACCTGTTGTAAACAGCTTCCTGACACAGCCCATATTTTCAAGAAATTCAGTCTGTCGTTTTTTGTTTATCTGTTGAAAGTGTAGCTTCCTGACAGCTTATATTTTCAAGAAATTCAGTCTGTAGTTGTTGTTGTTTTTTGGGGGGGGGGTTGTTAACCTGTTGTAAACAGCTTCCTAACAGCTTATATTTTCAAGAAATTCAGTCTGTCGTGGTTTTTTTTGTTGTTAACCTGTTTTTAAACAGCTTCCTGATAGCTCATATTTTCAAGAAATTCAGTCTGTTGTGTTTTTTGTTAACCTGTTGTAAACAGCTTCCTGACAGCTCATATTTTCAAGAAATTCAGTCTGTCGTGTTTTTGTTTTTTTGTTAACCTGTTGTAAACAGCTTCCTGACAGCTTATATTTTCAAGAAATTCAGTCTGTCGTGCGTTTTTTGTTAACCTGTTGTAAACAGCTTCCTGACAGCTCATTTTTTCGCAAGCGCTGTGGTGTGAGAGAGAGAGAGAGAGAGAGAGAGAGAGAGAGAGAAGAGAGAGAGAGAGAGAGAGAGAGAGAGAGAGAGTGTGTGTGTGTGTCTCTCTCTCTCTCTCTGTGTATGTGTGTGTGGTTGGGATGTGTGTGTGTGTGTGTGTGTGTGTGTGTGTGTGTGTGTGTGTGTGTGTGTGTGTGTGTGTGTGTGTGTGCTCGCGCGTGCGCGCGAGCCTGCATATAAAAGAATAGCTTATGGAAATAATTCATACAGGGTACACACACCATACCCCTGGACGAAACCCCTGTTTATCAAAAGGGATGGTATACTTATTTCCTTCTTTTTTTTTCTGAATTTCAAAGATCCCAAGACACACGGTAATGGTAATTTTACTCACAACAAAATTTGAGGTGGAGAAACATTTTTCTACCTTGCGATTTTAGGAGACGCAAGGTCACTGCATACCTATATAAAAATAAAAAGATATTCCGCTGCAGAAAAAACTAACAGCAAGTGCAAAGCGCCCCAGACGACACATACACAGTCTAATGAACGAAGCGAAAGCGCTGACAATTTCTACTCGCCTTTTTCATGTCAATGCAGCGGCGAACTCCACAAAGCATATCAACCATGTCAGCCAAGCTGAAAAAGGAACCTCAGTTCATTTAGAAGTTGTGAATGTATCTGCACGTTCTCAAGTCGGACAGAGAGAGAGAGAGAGAGAGAGAGAGAGAGAGAGAGAGGAGAGAGAGAAGAGAGAGAGAGAGAGAGAAGAGAGAGAGAGAGAGAGAGAGAGAGAGAGAGAGAGAGAGAGAGAGAGACAGACAGAGACAGAGAGAGAGACAGAGACAGAGAGAGACAGACAGGCGGGGGTGGGGGTGCGGGGGGGGGGGGGGGGGAGAGAGAGAGAGGGAGACTTTTGACTCTCGCCTGATTTTTGGTTTCAGATTTGCTGGAGTCCCCAGCATTGGGCGATCACATCGACGACATCATCATGACCACCACCACGGACAACATCAACAACATCCTGGCCATGATGGTCTCCGCAGACAGCCCGCTCAGCAACGGTGACTCCTCCACCAACGACAGCCCCATCGAGGACAGCGACGACAACATCATCAACAACAACAACAACAATAACAAAAGCAACAACAAAACACCACAACCCTGTTGAACGTGCCAGCATCTGCCAGGGAGCTGCTAACCCGGCTGTTCCGTTCGGGGACCCTTCTCCGGCGAGATAACTCCTTCGGGGCAACCGCGGGGTGTCGTCAACCCGCCCCAAAGTCGTCTACAGACATTTCCCCGCATGACGTTTCCAACAATTCCCCGCAGAATCACGACCTCTGCCCGAGTCGGTGAATCCTCTGACGGTTTTGCTGCGGGGCGGAAAGCATTCCATGCAATCCCTGTCCCCTGCTGCTGCGTCTGCTGCTGCTTCCTCGACTTCACATCCACACCCACTGCATGACTCCGTGCTGGGCGGGCCCGAGGGCGGGGCGGGCAGGAGCGGGGCTGCCCAAGTCTTGGGCCCGTTCTCCTCTCCCTTTTCACAGCGTCCCAAACCCGGGGTTGCGTCCGTTTTTTGGAAAGGATCCGGGCCGGCGGACCCAGCGCTGGACTTGGGCGGGAGGGGCCTTTGTCGTTGACGATTCGGCGTCATAAAGGCCGCGTCACGTGCCTTGACGTCTGTGGGGAGCTGCCAGGGGCCATTATTTTTCGGGCCCGGGGTCTGCTCCTTGCAAGGTGGGTCCCCCCGTGTTGTCTTTGGTTTGCGGTTTCTTGGGGGTTTCTTTGTGGTTGGCGCTTTGCCCGGGGACTGTCCACATGTATCTTTTCCCCTCTTTTTTTTCCGTGCTGACTGTGGATGGGTTCAGACTCCCGTTAAGTTTCCGGGCGCTGTGTTGTTTAGGGTTTTCCTGCACGCGACGAGCTTAAGGTGGGGTGTGTGCGTGTTTCCTGGCGCGTGTTTTTTGGGTTTTTTCCGCACGCGCACGAGTTAAGTGGGGGTGTGTGTGGTGTTGTTGTGTGTGTGTGGGGTGTGTGTGTGGGTGGTGGTGTACACGACAGGGGGGCGAGAAGAGAGAGGTATTTGTGCATGTGTGAATATAGAAGAGAAAAGAGAGAGAAAAGAGAGAGAGAGAGAGAGAGAGAGAGAGAGAGAGAGAGAACTGATTTGGGTACGAAATCCCAACAGCAATTATTGTGAAAAAACCATTTCTGTTTGTCAAGCGAATGGACTTTCGCAAAGAGGAGAAATTTGGTACTTATTGCTGGCGGTGATAAGACAAAAAAAAAGGAAAAAAAAAGGAACGACCTGCAAAAAAGATTTTCCCGGCTACCTCCATTCATTAAAAGAAAAACAACATGTCCCTTTAATTGTCTCGAAAAAAGTCGCTCTTCATGAAGATGGATACAGCTAATTGTAACGAATTTCATTCATTGTTGAATGTCCAAAAAAAAAAAAAAAAGCACTACGTTAATAAAAATCCCGAACCAAAACTACCACTCTCCATTGCTGCCCGTTTCTATTTTTTGCAGCATTTTGAGTTCAACAGGTGTAAAACGAGAAAGAAAATTCGCAATTAAAAGTACGTTTCTCTTATGTTTTGCGGAGGAACACAGCAAGAGCAGGGGTAATTAGAAAAGTTTTCCCCTTTTTTGGGAGTTCATCAGTTAAAAAAAAATTTTATTTGTATCAAAGGGAACGGTTTTTTACAAAAAAAAAAAAAAACAGATCAGACTATGGGGATAATGACTTTTTCCCGGAAAAAAAAAATCGGGGGGAAGATAACACCTGATCATTACACGTTCTGCTTCGTTTTTTGGGTAAATTAACGTCACACAAACCCCCAAAACATGTCGATCTGATCGATCAATGAAGTGGTGATAGGTGAACAAACTCGTCAATTCACGGGAGAGTAACAGTCTATTAGCTTTTTTATTGCATTTTTTGAAGATATGTATGTTCCTTAAAAAAGTTTTGTCACTTTTTTGCTAGTTACGCCCCGTTCCTCAGCAAAACCAAAGGGGCAGGATCCCCCCCCCCTTTTTTCCCCCCCCACACACACAGCACCACCACACACAATACACACACTACACACAGAGACAACAACAACAAAAACCACACCACACCACACACACACACCACCACACACACACACACACACATACGCCGCACGCACGCAGCACGCGGCAGTGGGGGTGGGGGTGTTGTGTGTTTGTGTGTTTTGTGGTGGTGGGGGGGTTTGTGTTTTTGCTTATCTGTTACCCTTGGAATAAAGATCCCATAAAGATTATCAATCAATCTCGTTTTCCTTACAGGTAAGATACAGTTTGAAAGGTTTGGGGGGCCCACGCAATTAGCAATAGACGTAAAAAAATTTTTGGGGCTCGACTGGTGGCAACTGGCGTGGGGGTTTTTGTGGGGGGCGACATTTAATTTTTTTTGAAGGGTCTTTCTTATTTTAGAACATACCCCATCTCTGCCTTTGGGCCTTTAAAGGTGGGGTGAATTCAGTTTCACTCCTTCAATTCACACCAAGCATCACACAAACATACAAAAAACACACACACACACACACAACACACACACAACAACACACCACACACACAACACCACAACACCAACGCACAACACACACCGCGCGCGCACCACACACACACACCACCACACACGACACACCCACCAGACACACACACAACACACCACACACACACACACACACACACCACACAACACAAAAACAACACACACCAGATACACAGACCACAGAGACCAGACAACACATACACACAGACAACACAGACACACACAACATTTAGAAGGTGATTTTTAAAAAGAAAATTTTAATGGTATTTTTTTTGTTTTTTTACTTTTGAGTTGACTTCACGTAGTGACAGCCCTATTGACCCCCTAAAAGCGGGCTGGGCCCAAACAAAAATTCCTTACCTTACACACATACCTCTCCCCCTCTCCCTTTTTCCTCCCTCTCTCCCCCTCTCTCCTCCCCCTTCTCTCCCTTTTTCTCCTCTTCTCCTCCTCTCTCCCCCTCTCTCTCTCTCCCCTCACACCCACACACACACACACAACACACACACACAAACACACACATCCCACTAGTTCCCTGCATGCCTTTCCCCGTAAAAAAAATTCAAAAGCCAGGGAAAACGTTGGAGGGGGGGTGGGAAAGGGAAGGGGGGGGGGGGGGAGCGGGTAGGGGGAGGGGGGTTGGGGGGGGGTAGGGCAACATAAGACTTGAGCCACAAAGGTTGAGTGGGGGAAGTAAATACCACACGACTGGAGAGATGAGGGAACAGAAAATACAGACGACCTACCCGACCGCAGCCACTTTTGTCCAGTCGGTCAACAGAAAAATCAGACCCACCTACCCCGACCGTCACCACTGTCGTCCATGGTCAAAAGAAAAGTACGACGACCTACCCTGACCTCAGCCACTGTCGCCATCGTCAACAGAAAAAGTACAGACCCTACCCTGACCGTCAGCCCTGTCGTCCATCGGTCAACAGAAAATAAGACACCTACCCTGACCGGCACCACTGTCGTCCTCGTCAACAGAAAAACAGACACCTACCCTGACCGTCCCCCTGTCGTCCATCGGTCAAAAAAAAAGTACAGACACCTACCCTGACCGTCAGCCATGCGTCCAGTCGGTTTTGCTTTTTTGACCTGTTGGAATCGTTTGCTCTGTGCCCACTCGCTCCAAAACTGTCTAGTCGCCCACAGCTGGAAAAAAAAGCGCATGACCGGGTACCCGTCACAAAAATTTATAGAATTTGAAGAAACCGCGTATTCCGACGCACTATATGAACTCAAAAAGCAGCACAAATGAGAAAAAGATTTTTGTATTTTAAAAGGGAAAAGTGAAGGTGGGCTCTATAAGTCATGGAAGATGGGGATTCAGGGTCGTGGAAGGGGGACTTTTCGGGGGGCAGGAAAAAGGGGGACTCTGCATATGCAGTAAGGGTGGGCTCTACAAAGGCAGTGGGGGTGGACTCTATGGTTCCCTGAATGGTGGACTATCAGGGGACAGTGGGGGGGGGTGGACTTTGCGGGTCTGGGAAGGTGGACTCTGCAAGATGTGGGGAGGGATGGACAGGGTTGGTGAAAGGGAAACACAGTAAAAAAGAAATGTGACGTCCCTTTTTAAATTGATGTAGTCTACTATGACGTCAATATAATTTATTCATCGCTGCTAAGAGTGTACTTGCATCGTCCGAAGAAGCCTTTGGCGAAAGCTTGAAAATGAAATCCGTGGGCGGTGCTGACTACTTTTTTTTCACACTAATATAAATATATTAAATATATATATTATATTATATAAAATAACTTTCACTTTTTTTTCTCCCCCTGTTTAATTGTTTTACATAATATATATATAAAAATATATAAATATATATATATATAATATAAATGCGAACAATTAAGTATGGGGGAAAAAAATACAGGCTAACAATCCTTCCATCATTATGAACGATTTGGGCAAAGATTTGGACTTTATAAAAAAAAAATAAAAAAAATAAAAAGGGGGGAGGGGGGGGTGAAGAGAAGCGAGGGGGGAACAAAAAATTAAAATATATAACAAATCGAAAACCCCCTTCCCCCTTTGCATGAAGAACCATCACAACCCCTCTCGAAGGCGACTCTTTTGTTGCCTGCTCCGGGCCTTTCGCCGCTGGATCGGACTCACAGGGAGACACGGCTGATTTGTCTGTCTTTTGGCGTAAAATAGAGACACACCACAGTCCTAAATTTTGTGGTCTTCTCACCACCAAGGGTTTTAAAAAAAAAAAAAAATCCCAAAAGCACCCCCAAAACAGCCAGCGAAGGGGAGTAGAATGAAACAAAACGAAAGGGGGAGGGAAAAGGGAAAACTTTGCTGAAAAACTAAAAAAAGATGCAAATTGTAAAAAATAAGACAATCTTTTCCCCAGCTTGAAAATCCATTTAAGGGGGGGGGGGCGGGGCGTACACAGTATGAAATATTTCCATACCCTACCTTTTTAACACACTCACACGTACGCACCACACACACACACACGCACACGCACGACACACCCACACGCACGCACACAGCACACGACACGCACACACACACACACACACACACACACACCACACACACACACACACACACACACACACACAAACACACACACGTATGGAGACAGAGCCACACACTGCTCATTCGGAATAAAATATGTGTGTCTCTCTGTGTTTGTTTGTGTGTCTCTCGTATTCTCTGTCTCTGTCTCTGTCTCTCTCTCTCTCTCTCCTCTCTCTCTCTCTCTCTCTCTCTCTCCTCTCGTATTCTCTGTCTCCTCTCTCTCTCCTCTCTCTCTCTCTCCTCTCTCTCTCTCTCTCTCTCCTCTCTCCCTCTCTCTCTCTCGTATTCTCTGTCTCTCTCTCTCTCTCTCTCTCTCTCTCTCTCTCCCTCTCTCTCTCTCGTATTCTCTGTCTCTCTCTCTCACTCTCTCTCTCTCTCTCTCTCACTCTCTCTCTGTCTCTCTCCCTCTCTCTCTCTCGTATTCTCTTCTCTCTCTCTCGTCTCCTCTCTCTCTCCTCCTCTCTCCTCTACTCTCTCTCTCTCTCTCTCTCCTCTTTCCCGCACGCACGCCACACGCGCACACACACACACACACACACACACACACACACACACACACACACACACACACACACACACACACACACACACACACACACACACAGGCTTACACAAGTACCAGACAAAACAAATTTACTACGTCTTACGCTCAAAATTCTCTCTCTCTCTCTCTCTCTCTCTCTCTCTCTCATCTCTCTCTCTCTCTCCTCCTCTCTCTCTCTCTCTCTCTCTCTTCTCTCTCTCTCTCTCCTTTGTCTGCCTGTCTCTCTCTCTCTGTCTCTGACTCTCTCTGTCTGTCTGTCTGTCTGTCTGTCTCTCTCTCTCTCCTCTCTCTCTCTCTCTCTCTCTCTCTCTCTCCTCTCTCTCTGTCCGCCTGTCTCTCTCTCTGTCCACGACTCACTCTCTCTCTCTCTCTTCTCTCTCTCTCTCTCTCTCTCTCCTCTCCTCTCTCTCTCTCCTCTCCCCCTCTCTCTCTCTCTCCTCTCTCTCTCCCTCTCCCCCTCTCCCCCTTCTCTCTCTCTCTCTCTCTCTCTCTCTCTCTCTCTCTCTCTCTCTCTCTCTCTCCCTCCCTCTCTCGAGGGCCCTGAATGGGTGAAATCTAGTCCACCTACACCGCGTGTGGGCCAGATCATCACCACCACCATCACCACCACCACCACCACCAGCAATCGCTGTATGAGCAGAAGGCTAAAAGTACATCCAGGCCCTATAGACCACTGAGCTAAAAGATACAAAACACGGCGGGTTGGGGGGTTTGGAGGGGCGGGGGGAGGGGGTGATGGCCTTAAGTGGGCCAGACCAGGTGGGGCACACACCCCACCTACCCCCCCCCCCCCCTTCCATGGTAGCGACAGTTTTGCTTGCTGTAGGTGCTTGACCTGTGCGGTCTCTCGCCCACCCAATGGTCAAGTGAGTGGTAGGCAAGGCAAGGCAAGGCAATTATTTTATTTCATACCCACAAGGGGCACAGAAATATAAGACAATACTCACACAAAATGATAATCGCACATCAGAACAGAGTGATATCCATAACCAAGTAAGCAAAATAAACGAGCAAACGACGCAAACAATATTAAGCATAAATGAAAATTTCATAGACAGTTTTTCCTATACATAGTGCAAACTTTGTGTAATGTTGTAATTTAGTTATATGAATTATTGGAAAAATCTATTATAACTGTAATATAATTCTTTAGTTTGATTAAGAGTTTCTTGTTTTTTGATGCAAACAAAATGTTGAATTTAACAGCATTCTGCCGTACAAAGAAGTATCGCGGAGGTATTTTTTTCTTTCTGCATCGAAAAAAGGACACACGAACAAATAATGAAATTCATCTGCAATATCATGCATAGCACATTTGTCACAAATTCTTTCACATCTAGGTGTGTCAGCATAGCGTAGCTTATTTACAGGCAGATTATTATTTGTTGTCTAAATTTGAGTAGAGTAACCATGTAATTCTGTGGTAAAACTAGATAGTATGGATCAACACCAAATGATGTTTTAAACATTCTATAGTTGATATATAATTCATCATTGTCAACATGCGTGTACCAGGTATGTATGAAACTATCTTTAAGGCATCTTTTACTTTCTCTTTAAACCATAATGGATGTACGTCAAGTGTGTTCTGATTTAGCCAGAAATTACTCAAACCAATTTCATTTAATAATGTATGGATGTATTTGATATATTTATTTTCATGTACATTTAATTCATACATTCTGAGAAACAATTAAACACAAGAAATGATAATTTATAACTATGATGGTTAGATACAAGGTTAAACCAAAATGATAACATTCTGGATTTAACAATGACCGGTAAGGGAATTTTCCTGTTTCACCGAAAACCATGAAAGAAGGTGTCGACTGTCGTAGTTTTAGAACCAGCTTATAAAATTTTAACTGTAATCTTTGGACAAGATCATTCATGTCAAATCCCCAAATTTCACATCCATATGTAAGAATTGGTAATACAGTTTTATCAAATAAATCCATCACTAGGTCTGCAGGAAGCAACAATAATTTAGCTTCCTCATCAAAGCAAACATTGCTCGAGAGGCTCGGTCAAACAGTTCCCGTTGAGCAACATTCATTCGGTTATTATAATTCAGCCTCAACCCTAGATACAAGAAATCATGGACGACCTCTAGTTTTTCTGTACCTATAAGAAATCAGGAAAACGTCTAACCTTACCTTTAGAAAAAATAACAACTTTACATTTGTTTGCATTTAGTTTCATTTCCATTTATCACAATATTCTTTAATAGACTTTAAACCTTTCTGTAGTCCGAACGGAGTTTCTGAAAAAGATCACAGTGTCATCTGCATATAATAAGAGAAATAAATTCAACAAAATGTCAACATCTGATTCGCCTATGCCTATTTCAATTGCTTCTTTTGCGACAGTCACAAGGCCAGCCATGTCGCTAGACATAAATTCTTTCATATCATTTAAAAACAAGCAAACAATACGTGACAATTTCTCTTGTCTTACACCAACATTGGAACAGAAAAAATCAGAATAATCACCATTGACAGATACACATGACTTGGCTTGAGAATACATATTTTGTATAACTTTAATATTTGCACTAATACCACTATTTATCAATTAATGCCACAGAAACGATCGATTAACTTTGTCGAATGCCTTTTCATAATCCAGAAAAGCACAGTATAGTGGTCAGGCGTTGAGAGCACCGCCTGCTATCAGCTGCCCTACTTCTCTTTTTATCTTTCTTTTCTTTTCTTTTTTTCTTCTTCTTCTTACTCTGCGTCAAAATATGGGTGAGTGCATTGCCCTGTGTAGGTGTGTGTGTGTGTGTGTGTTGTGTGTGTGTGTGTGTGTGTGTGTGTGTGTGTGTGTGTGTGTGACGGTAAAATTCTAAAGCTCTCCGCACCCGTTATCGCAGAAACGTTAACTTACATTTACAACCTCTGTATAGATAAACAATGCTTTCCAGATACCTTAAAAAAGGCAAAAATCATACCAATATACAAATCAGGAAACACTACTGATCCATGAAATTATAGACCTATTTCGATTCTATCAGTTCTTTCTAAGCCATTAGAACTCCACATCAATAAGTGTCTCCATTCCCATGCAGTAAAATACGATTTAATCCACCCAAATCAATCGGGGTTCAGAGAAAACCATTCATGCCACACAGTGCTAACTAGACTAATAGATAGATGGCTATTAAACATGAACTACAAACAATTTTCAGGAATTCTCTTCGTAGATTTCGCAAAAGCATTCGACGTTATAAATCATGAACTTTTACTCAGAAAACTAACTTTGTATAAACTATCATACAAAACACTGAAACTGATTTCATCTTTTCTGTCCAACCGACAACAAATTGTGTCCGTAAATACATACAAATCTAATTTTCTTCCCAACAAATTTGGAGTCCCACAAGGGTCAGTATTAGGTCCTCTGTTGTTTTCATTTTACATCAATGATCTGCCATTGTACTTGAAAATAAACAGCGAAATGTTCGCTGATGATACAACTTTAGACACAAGTAATTCTGATGCCCAACAGGTTTGCAGTGACATCCAAGAAAACATCAATCTTTTGGTTAAATGGACACGATTTAATCACATGGCTATCCATCCTCAAAAAAACTAAATTCATGATGATAACTACTAGACAGAAGCGTCAAATTCTAAGCCAGAATCTATCAGTACTTTGTATTTCTAATGAAACCATCGAAGAAGTATCCAGTCACAAAGTCTTAGGAATAACAATAGATAATAATCTAACTTGGTCAAAACACTTAGAGTCTTTATCTAAAAACGTTGCAAGAAAACTACATCTTCTAAAAAGGATTAAGAACTTCTTAAATTTGCATGCAAGAAAACTATTTTTTCACTCTTATATTCAGCCTATTATCGACTATGCCTCAACACTTTGGGACTCAGCGAGCAAGAATTCACTCAAACCACTAATTAGCCTTCACAAAAGAGCTGTCAAATTAACATTAGGTCATCCATCTTCACTGGTAGATTCAGACTATAAGCAATCAGGCATTCTCCCATTTAAAGCCAAACTTCTATACAATAAAGGACTCTTATGCATAAGGTACTCCATGGAAATGCTCCACTTTCTCCTAACAAATATGTTCACTTTTAACGACTATCGACATTCACATAAATAAACCTCCCGTTTGCCATGATTAATCTATACAAGTCTAGTCTGGCGTATTCCGGGGTTGGCTATGGAACCATATTCCTGAAGAACTTAAAAATCAATCAAACTTTAAAAAGTTCAAGTCTAATTTTCACAAATATCTATGAATGTCTCAGATTTGACTGCACTATACCCGAAAATGTATTGATAATTCTCAATTCAGATTCAATTTAACAAACATGTGATGTTCGAAGTTGACTTAATTCTACGCAAATTGCAGTGATCATCCTGTGCCATTAATGTGGGTTTTTTTCAAAGTTTTTCGTAGGTGATTATCTATATCTGCTTCATTGTCTTTCTCTTCCTTTATCTCTGCCTTTCTTTCGCCAGTCGGTCGATCGTCAGTCGGTCGGTCTCTCTCTCTCTCTCTCTCTCTCTCTCTCTCTCTCTCTCTCTCTCTCTCTCTCTCTCTCTCTCTCTCTCTCTCTCTCCATTCACACTGCCCCCTATTGCCCTGATCATTTTTCTCGTTGTTGTTGTTGTTGTTGTTATTGTTGTTGTTGGTGGTGGTGGTGGTGGTATTCACCGGTTTCCTTTTCTTCTATCTTCTTTTTTGTCAAAGGTTCCCATGCAAGGAATTGTTGCATTTTTTTTTCTGATTTGCTTTTTACTATATATCGATTATTTTTTCCCCAGAGGGCTGGATGTAAAAAAAAGTATTCATGCTTAATCCACTACCCTCTTAAAATAAAATTCGTTCGTTCGTTCGTTCGTTCTCTCTCTCTCTCACACACACACATACAGACACACAGAGACGCACTCACTCCGCATACACACTCTCTCTCTCTCTCTCTCTCTCTCATCTCTCTCTCTCTCTCTCTCTCTCCTCGCTCTCTCTCTCTCTTCTCTCTCTCTCTCACACACACACACACACACATACAGACACACGCACGAACGCACGCACGTGCGCACACACGCACACATACGCACGCACACAGATACACATACGCGCACGCGCGCGCACACACACACACAC
>CM031598.1:80182166-80259666 GCA_018398815.1 Conus ventricosus
AGATTCATTGTTTTTCGGAATTCTTGTGTTGACTGTGTTATGCTGCATTATGTGTTATGTGATTGGTGTGCGCAGGAGATCTTCTTTGTTTTGTTTCTTTTTGTTTGAATTTGTTTACTTTTTCCATTTTCATCTGGTTTCCAGTTTAGAGAAATACTGTCTTATGCAGACACAATATTCTCCTGATTGTATTTGTTTTGGACAGAAAGCTATGCATGATCAATCACTGTTCTTTATGCTGAACAGTATCTCTTTGGATTAAACAGAGCCTTGTTTTCACAAGGAAAAAGACGCAAAATATTACAAGTGCAATGACTTGCAACCGTGACAGTTCATCCACAGATAATTGTCCTGAAAAGATTATTGAAAGCATAATCGCCAATGTTCTCCATTCAAATTTTTCAAGTCTGGGATTCTGGTAGAGAATTTTACCTGGAAAATTTTTCCACGCATCACAGTCCATCCTGATGAATGGGCAGCTCACTGACATATCTTTTTAGGAACGCAACCAAAATATTTTTTAGGGGGTAAAAGAAATCCGACACTCTCCTAAGACACAATCATGAAATACTCAAATCTTATTCTCCAGAACAGGGTTCTATAGAATCATTCTGATGACAGGGATTGCTGAACAATGACAGAATGTTGGCAATAATATCAAACAAATGCTTTGCAACAAACGCATGCTGACACAAAAACATGCTTTGGACAAGTGCAGGCACATACTTAGGATACTTGCATACATGTGCACATACAACACATATTTGTATACATCAGACATGCCTACCCCAAAATTTGCTCATCAGGAACAAATGTCTCACAAATCAGGAACACAGGATTTTTGTCAGGAACAGACAGTTCAAGTGCGTCTGCCTGTTAGTGGATGAAGAACTCAAAGTGAAAAATCCCGATATTTTCAGGCATTTGCCCACTTCCTTGGCTTTGCTCTCATACTCGGCATGTTTTTTCGATTCGATGTGCCGACGGCAGTCGTCCTTTCCACCATGAGCGATGGAAAAGTCACACTTGCACACAGAGCAAAATCCGAATGTTTGCCCCTTCTGTCCAGGTCTTAAACAGGGCCACTTCTCGGAATAATCCGTTTTGAAAGCCTGCATTCGTCATGGTTTTTTCACATCCCGTGGTGGAGTTTCAGAACGATCTTCAGACGAACCACACTGATCGCTTTGCTTCCTCTTGCTGGCCATTTTGAAACTTGAATGCCTGCACCTACTAGCCTAGGCCTAGGCCAGCCAGCGAGCTTGAAGGGAAGTGAAGTGAAGTGGGTCAACCAATCAGAAAACTTGGTTTACAAAGCGTTTCCCATTGCGCATGCTCGAACTCACACTTGGTGAAGGCAAGCCAAAATTCCCCCCCCCCCCCCCCCCCACAAAATTTTCCACGGCGTTTTTTTTTCTCCGGAGCATACTTTCGATAACCGTACTTTCCAGACTAAGGGGATATTTTTACTTAGATCCGGATCAAATACGGCTGCTCAGGAACGGTAGGCAACTCTGATACATACACACTAGGATATAGACACATTAGCGGTATAATACACACACATGAATGCATACACGAACACAAGACTCAAACATGCACACATTCACACAGGTATAGCACACACACACACACACAACAACAACACACGCACACACACAGAGGCATAAACACAGTGCGACAAAGACATTTACAATGATACACATGAACATGAAAGCGCGCGCGCACGCACACACACACACACACAGGTATAAACACGAGTGACAAAGACATTTACAGTGATACACATGAACATGAAAGCATACGCACACACACACACATTCACACAGAGGCATAAACACAGTGTGACAAAATCATATACAGTGATACACATGAACACGAAAGCACGCACACACACAGAGGCAAAAACACAGTGTGACAAAGACATACAGTGATACACATGAACACGAAAATACGCCCACACACACACTCACTACATCTTTCACACATACACGCACTTTCCTCCACGTACTTCTGTCACCTTGAGGCCAGATTCGCCCAGAAACTGGCTCACCTGCTGTCCGTCTGAGTTGTGAATCTGCAGTTCACCGACCCGTTTGGACGCCAGGGTCCAGTTGCCCACAACAAGTTGCACGGAGGAAGGTTGGTCAGGATGGGCTGGCTGGGCGTGCCCGCTTTGATCTGACTTCTGGCTCTCTGCAGCTTCTCCACAAACTCCCCACGGTTTTCTGTATGGACAACAAACGGCAAATCTCCACCCACTATTCCATTCTTACTGCAGAAAGTTTAGAGAAGGAATGGGGAGGGAGGGGGAGCGGGGGGGAGAGGGCGTCCCCTGAAGTCTAAAGAGGCAGTGAAAAGCTCTCCTCGGTTTCCTGTCTAAAACCTAAAACCAATAACTATCTGATTTTCTATCATGCATCCCAGGTATCCCTTATGAACCAAAAAAAGGACTTTAAAAGGAACAATAAAAGGACCCTACCAAAATAAAACAGGACCTACCGGAATCTCTTCTACTGTCTGTTTTTCACATTTGCTTCAGCTCTTCTTGTTTGTTGACAAGTTCCTTCTCTAAGAGGGTCACCGTTTCTTGTTTCTTTTTGGAAGAACTACACAGTTCATTGGCTTGTCCTAAGAGCCTCAAGCTGCTTTGCTGCTGGGCTTTGAGGCATAGTGCATCAGCTTCAAACAGCAACTGTTTGCCATCCTTTTCAGTGGCTGTCTTTCTCCTCTTGAGGGTGTGGATCTCTTCCTCACACACACACACACACAAACACTCATGCAAGCACCCACACACACTCACACGCACCAGACCTGTTTACCCCTCACTTCACCTTTCAGTGGTCAAGGCGACCCAAGTCATAGTTTTGGAGCTCAACTGTCAGTAGTCACAGCCACTGCATGCTCTGGATCCACCAACTATCCCTTTCAGTTTCCTCCTTCCCCTTATCTGTTGTCCTATCCCTTACCACTGCACTGCCCAGCAACTAAACTAGCATGGGCGTCGGGTTTCACAAACCCAGGCAGGCCTTTCACACTTAGTCATGATGGATGCCTTGCTCTGTAGTGTGTGTGTGTGTGTGTGTGTGTGTGTGTGTGTGTGTGTGTGTGTGTGTGTGTGAGTGAGTGAGTGAGTGAGTGAGTGAGTGAGTGAGTGAGTGAGCGAGCGTGTGTTGTGTGTGTGTGTGTGTGTGTGTGTGTGTGAGTGAGTGAGTGAGTGAGTGTGTGTGTGTGTGTGTGTGTGCGAGTGTGTGTGTGTGTGTGTGTGTGTGTGTGTGTGTGTGTGTGTGTGAAAGGGATATGTGTGTGTGTGTGTGTGTGTGTGTGTGTGTGTGTGTGTGTGTGTGTGTGTGTGTTTTGTGTGTGTGTGAGTGAGCGAGTGTGTGTGTGAGTGAGTGAGCGTGTGTGTGTGTGTGTGTGTGTGAAAGGGATGTGTGTGGTGTGTGTGTGTGTGTGTGTGTGTGTGTGTGTGTGTGTGTGTGTGTGTGAGTGAGCGTGTGTGTGTGTGAAAGGGATGGAACCAGCATGCATGTCTGACAGAAGGGGGCATAATCAGAACAAGCTTATCTACTCTGTTTACTTCCCTTGCCTGGGCTGTCACTATCGACCCTTTTTTTTTTGGTCCACCCCCTCCCCTCACCTCCCCCTCTCCATGGTTCGAGATTGTATGACCGTAGGACCAAAATTAACAGACCATTTCCGTGGAAACTATTCATTATTCTGTAGAGGTACACAGGTCTGACACACCACACACAGAGGTCTTTATCAGACGTGCTTGGAGTGGACGCTGAAACATGTGTCGGTTTAGGTTGTCGAGTTGGCTGTGAATCATCATGACTCTGGGGCTGCGTTGAACCACCAGCGAAAAAATCAGCAACACTGCATCTACTGTCACTTTGATGCTGTTTCTCTTTCTTCTGATGCTTCACACTTTTTGCTTGTTGCTTTAGCATGAATTCTCCCATTGAGGCGATGTTTACAGAGCAATCGCAAAACGCACAGCGCGCTACATGTTTGTCGCTCAGAACTTTCCGCACCCAGTCATTGTAATCCTTGTCTCTCAGCCAACGATCTTGAAAAGAACATTTGCCCGGCATTGTGGACGAAAAACTGGGCTTAAAATTTTCAGCAGTAAACACGTGTGAACGATGCAAGATGGCGCCTGGAAGTATCGTCAAATCTCGAACGCGAGACTTGCGAGGAAACTGGCTGCGAGAAGCATCGTCTGCTTGCGCGACCCGACAGAAATGCCGATCTTTTGATTTCATACCTGAAGTTCTCTTTTTCTTTTCCGCAACCGAAAATATTCTTTTGTATCGCAAAATTAAAAGACTTTACCTGACCAAAGTGCATTTTAAAGGCCCTTGACAAAATATTAAAGGACCTTTTGGTCAAATTAAGTACTTTAAAGGCCTTTTCTGAAAAAGTCTAAATATAAGGACGTTAAAGGACTTCAAAGGACCCTACGACCCATGTCTATACTATTCTATTTCTTCCCTAGCACAGAAAAATTCTCAAGACAAACAGCCTCCCCCTTTATTTTTTTTCTGTCAACACAAAATCATTCCAAACCTACCACACAGCAGTTACATCACAGATTTTTAATTTCCGTTAAAAAAAAAAAACAGAAAGAAAGAAACAACAAAACAACCACAACAACAACCAATCAACCACAGTAATGAATAGGAAAAAAAATATTGATAAAAATTAAGTGCATCTTCCTCGAGCCATAGCCTTCCAAACCACGAAGTTTACATCGAGAAAACTCACAACTCCAAAACTCTCTCTCACCTTACTCTCTCTTACCAGTTCAGGCATTTTGAACTGATGCTAATTTTTCAAGAGAACTGGGCTATGACAGTTTAGCGATCATAACATAAAGATGATGCATGACAGTATATCATCTTACACCTCAAAGTGTAAGTAAACGTCTTTAAAATTTTGAATTTGTAAAGAATCTGCAGAATCTGACTCCTTGAAAATGTTTGCAAACCCTGCAACTGTAACACTGCAACTGTAACACTAACAATGGAACACACCAAGGTCACAACACTGAATGCAGATATTCAAAATTCAAGGACCAAACTGAACAAGAGTTAGATAGCAAATCAGCAATGAAACCCATCAGGCAGACCATGATCAGACACATACCATTAAAAGATGAAGGGGGAAAAGTGTGAAACTGGGCAAAGTGGACACTGGAAAACAGTGAGAGGAGAGGACAAAAGAAGAGATGTGGTGTCCTCAAACTGAAAAGATTTATGCCTCAAAGAGGAAAGATTAATGAAGCTTAAACCATTACCAGTTTGTTTCTTGGTTACCAAATGTCAACATTTGATGCTAAGCCCGTATCATTTTTCTATTGTTAACAGTTGTTGGCAACAACAAACGTTTCTCGAGATCATAACTGCATTTCTTACCAAATCAAAATTCAAAACCATATACCAACATTTTGATTGTTATAAGGACACATTTTCATGCATAATCTTTATTTCATTATCTTTAAACTGTCAAAACCCAATTCCATGCAAAAATAAACACCAAACTGTCCTTATCAAGGATTTTGTTTCTAAAACAACAACTTTACCTTCACCCCACACCTGAGACAATTTAGCTTTCATAGAGAAAACAATTTTCCACGAAGGATAAATACAACAGTGCCACCACAACCCTTGCAATTCTGTTATGATCCACCCCCAAGCCAAAAAAAATTGCTGGCTTAACTGTACTAAGAAGCGAAGTAATATCAACATACGATTACCGGAGCTGTCCGAGCCCCCTTCAGGACTGCCACTGGAATACATGGTGGACAGTTTGCCATCGAGGATGAAGCGAAACCAGCCATTGCTGCCGTTGGACAGTTCCAGGGCGGCGGAGTCGCTCCACATGTACAGGCAGTCCCGCCCCTTCACCAGACACCAGTCCCGCCAGTGGTAAGGTTTACCTTGGATGATTTCTGTGGCATCTTCGATCCGGGTTTCGTCCTCCTCCTGCCGAAGTATGAACTCAGGCCGTTTATAAAATGGGAACAATTACAGAGAAAAAACAAACACACACATAATCTGGATCAAATAAGTTATCAATACACACATTTATCTCATTCAACTTCGAGGTCCCCCCCATTTTCCCATATAAACGTGATGAACAATGATAACTATACACTCTGAAGAGTACCATAACATCTGTGTGTCTGCGAGAGTGTGTGAACATCAAAATCTCTTGCCTTGTCTTCTTTTGCCTTGGCGCCTTCCTCTTCCACACCGACAGGGCCAGCCAGACCGGAGACACGGGAGAAGAGTCCAAGGCGAGCAAAGTGCTCCAGGAAAACATGACGAGCCTTCTCCATCAGGTCTTGCATGATGTTCAGCACCAGCAGATGACCATCGTCATCCTCCTGGACAGATTTCAGTTCACATAATTCAGTAAAGGACTATCTCACAAATGTTCAGCATTAAGAAGGGTTGCAGGGAATCACAAGTGACGAGAGCACAAGATCATGATTATTAAAACATTAAGTGACAATTTTTTAAAAACCTTCAGTCAATGAAGGTAAAAATTATTCAATGCAATTGTCTGTTCTTTAATGTAATATTTCTACGAAACAAAACGCAGGCACACAAGCATAAACGATGCAAGCACGCACAAACATGCACACATGCCATACCAACTTAAGAATGAATACTCTACACCACTTGAAAGATGCTTTCTCTCTGGTTCCATATAAATAACATCTGTCATTGTTTTCATGATCAACTGACAAACTGTTCCTATGCTATGTGAGTATGAAAGCCTCACCCAACAACTACAAATGCTCACCTCTACGTCCAGCACAATGCTTAGAACTTCTGTCAAAGAGGATGGAAAGTTGGCCGAGGACACTTCTGGTCCACACATGTCCATCAACTGGCTGGCCTCTATGTAATGCACCATTTTGCGGACCAGGGACAGGCTGGCTTTTCTGCAACCATCCAGAGCACACAGAGATTATAAGATCAACTCTGAAATGAAAAAAAGACAACAAAAGATGATCACGAGAACAAAATTATAAGCTTGAAACAAGACATTTAAAAAAACCGGACAGAAACCTTAAAGACCAATGTCAAGAAACATACAAAATGAAGCAAACATAATCATTCTTTGTCAAAGATTCTGGAAACCATCTATATTAACAGATATGTCAAGACAATAACATTTTCACAGTCCAAGAATGTCACCCTTGCACTACTTGAATTATAAACCAGGATACATCATTCCTAAAACATCAATATGCATTAATTGTAAAATGATAGTCTCCTACTAAAGAAAAGCAAAAATCACAGAAACTCTATGGGGATTGGCATGCTCCCCCTTTCCTGTAAAAATTGAAAAAAAGGTGCACTCTGACGTAAATCTTAGTCTTGAATGGCGAATTGTCCAGCTACTGTCAGGACCATTTTGTTTGTGCAGCTTTTGTCAGTCTCTTTCACTTCTGCAGCATCTTACCTGCACACAATGTCAGGGACTCATTTTGCCTTGAAACTGGGTAGACAAAATGATAATGTATACCCACTCTCTGGAAGCTGACACGAGTATTGTGATCTCAGTGTTGTCTACTAACCATATCAAAAACACATGCAGCACTCCACAGATTCCACTCCCATGGTTTTCCTTCTCTCCTAATTTTTTTCCTTTTTAGCTGAAATTCTTTTCCCTGCAGATTTTCATTTCCTCTTAACTGAAATCTATGAACTTTGCTGAGAAGAAGGAACTCAAAATTTTTCATCAAAATGTTGATCCCCCCCCCCCCCCCCCCCCCCCCCAAAAAAAAAGGAAGTTTAAACAGAATATGCCCCATAAGTAATATCAGAGTAAGAAAAGGGGAAGATGATGACTGAACTATCACCACACAACAACAAAACACATGAGTGAAAAGGGTGATGTATCCAGACATAACAACTGAACAGTGCACAAAACCCAGAGGAGGTGCAGTGTGTTGTTGTGTGTGTTTTGGAGGGGGGGAACGGGGGAGGGAAGGGGTGAGGGTGGCATTCAAACAAACATCCAGGATTTTTACAAGTTGCATTAGTTGGGTTTTTTTCCCATTCCCATTATCAGTACGACTTATCCAAAAATGTAAGAACATTTCCTCACTTTTAATCCAATCAAAAGTTGAACAGCTTCAAAAATGCATTTGTAGTTTTTAATATGCTTTCTTTTTGTATCTTTCTGGTGATTTCTCCCTTTCTATTTTTGGGATTGGAAAGAGGAAGAAAAAGAGGTGTGAGTGAAAGGGAGGGAATGCTAGGAAAAGTATGAATTGTTTGTTTTTTTCAGATGAAAATTATATTGTCTTTCCTCAAAAGCAAACAAACAAAAAAAAAGGAAATCTGTTATAACGCTAGCAAACTGGCATACAATCTTCATCCAAGACCTTTAAAAAAATCAAAGAAGGGTCAAAGTTTGTACCCTATACATCATTACAATCCACACCAAATGCACCAAGGTTAGTATATATGTTCATGAGCGGACAGGTGATTGGTGACTGAAATCACATGAGCAGACAGACCTAAGGCATAGCTATTACCAGACCATACAAAGCTGTCACACTCTAAGTTCATGTTTGAATCTAGACGAATCCCTGTCTAGAACTTCTCGTACCGGACAGAGGCCAGCATAGATGCATGGAAGATGTCCGTGAACACTGGCAGAAGGTGCTGCACATAGAAGGGCGCCATCTCAGGGTCGCCTTTGGGCTCTGAGACTTCAGTTCTTTCTGCTTCGTTGCTCTCCTCTTTCTTCTCTTTTTCAGCCTCAGTGTTCTGGGATTCTGCGCCACGGTTCACTGGCACCATCCACTCCCCTGAAAGGAAAAAAAAAAACCCATACAAATCATTCAACTCTTCTCATGTCATGTATTTTAGAACTGTTTCTATACAAGGAAACCAACTATTTCTTTTACTGACTCAGAATTTCATCACCTATGATGCAAAAAAAAAATCCAGAAAATACAATTCTAATTGAATTGCCATGAGATTTGGTGAAATTATGCAAAAATGCATGTAAATTGTTCTGACCTTAATTTCAATTGTATAATGTTGCTGTGCTTTTGGTGGTGATGTTGTTGCTGTTGTAGATTGAGGCGCTTGCTGGATAACGTGAAAGAGAAAAAAAAAAGTTCATAACTGACGTACAGTAATATCATCTGTTTTTGTTTCCGAATGGGAACTGTCGTCTGCATTCAACTGATCGATCAGTTCAGCCACATGTTCTTCTTTCAGCACTCTTCTCTTTGTCGCTTTGGAACATTCCTCCAGTGTAAATGCTTCCAAATCGTCATTATCACTCCCTAATCGCTCACCTCCATCATGAGAACCGCTCAAAAAATCGGAAAACTCACCACTGAATTGATGTTTTGGAGCTTGAAACTACAGACGAAGGATGTAGCCATGTTTCTTTCAAGTGTGCATGTGCTAGGCTGTCCAGGGGAAGTGATATCAGCTATAAAATTAGCTTAGTGTGTGTGCTGTGTGCTTTTTGGCGGTAGCTGCCGCCTTTGGCTCTCAGGTATAGGAAATGTCATTGGCGGTATATACCACTGTTGGTTTGAGAAAGAGTTAAAATTCACACATATCTGGCAGGGAAGGGGCACGGGGGAATTATTCTAGTCAATCAAAATGCCAACAAATGCATTATGAACAAATACAACCCCGAAACAAGTCATCAAAACAGAAATTGTGGCAATATTCACTTGTTGGTCTGATTTCTTCTCAGTAGTAAAGATGGTAACAGATATATATCTTTAGTCTGATGTACACCTTTCAACACAGGAAATGCAAACAGACAGACATCAGTGCAAATGAGTTGGTGGGACTGAATATGAGCACAGCTGAGGCTCATATGATCTATGCCCTTTTCCATCACATTTCATGTTTGATTTTTTTCTTCTTCTTTTTTTGTGATCAAAGAAACTACCATGAAATTATTTCAAAATGTGTACTATTTTCAATCATTCACACACACACACACACACACACACACACACACACAACACACACAAATAGACACAATCTTATACCTTTCTCCAGTTTATCTAAAATATGAAACAACTTCCTGTTTCGCTTACTTACATGTTCAAACAACCAACCTATTCCACTTCGCATGGAACATCGCCGTATCATCAGAATCCCCCCTAAATAAAAGCAGAAGAGCAGGAAGGTAGCTAAACCTCGATCACACGATAAGCCTGGCAATAAGGGATTTTGCTGGGACAGTTGTATACCACAAACTTTTTCAGAAGTAAGATTCCTTTTTTTCAAAGGAAGGACGATAGAGGAATTTTCTTTTCAAAATTATACTGTCTGAGCAAAGAATGTGACAATTTATCTGTGCTCCTAGCAAAGAAGGTGACAATTTATCTGTGCTCCTAGCAAAGGTGACAATTTATTTGTGCTCCTAGCAAAGAAGGTGACAATTTATCTGTGCTCCTAGCAAAGGTGACAATTTATTTGTGCTCCTAGCAAAGAAGGTGACAATTTATCTGTGCTCCTAGCAAAGAAGGTGACAATTTATTTGTGCTCCTAGCAAAGAAGGTGACAATTTATCTGTGCTCCTAGCAAAGGTGACAATTTATCTGTGCTCCTAGCAAAGAAGGTGACAATTTATCTGTACTCCTAGCAAAGAAGGTGACAACTTATCTGTGCTCCTAGCACAGGTGACAATTTAGAAGGTGACAATTTATCTGTGCTCCTAGCAAGAGATAAGATAATGTTGCTTATAGCCCAGCCGACCGCAAAGGGCCATATCAGGGCTGTCACCATGTTAAAATCAACTCACCAGTCATTAAAAAAAAAAAAAAAAAAAAAAACAAACAAACTTTCACACATCTTGTTAAATGACATCGTCTACAAACGCACCAGAAAGTTTGTTAAAAATCTTTCTGCCGTAAAATCTTAAATCAGATAAAAAATGTTAATCTCTCTCAAAAACTCAAGGATCACGTCAGGCGGGACATCCCTGAACAGGATCTTCATGGACTCCGCCGTAAAATGTTTGTGTCTCACATCGTGCAAGTCCCAACACTCTAAAAGAACATGTTTCATTGTGAGTGGCGCATGACATGGAATGCACCACGGAGCTTCTTCACTCTTTAAAAGGTAAGCATGGGTAAAATACGAATGGCCGGTGTGCAGCCGGCACAGAACCGTTTCCTCTTTACGACCTCCCGACGTGGATGGGAGGAAGTCCTTAAGGTTTGGACGGATCTGAAAGAGTTTGTTAGTCGTCTGTGTGTTCCAATCCTCCTGCCAGAGGTCTCTCACATAATCGTTAATTTTGGGTTTCACGTCTGAGCAGGGGATATAAATGTTGGACAGTTTCTCTCTTGTGGCGTTCTTGGCTAAACGATCAACCATTTCGTTCCCGCCGATGCAACATGACCAGGAACCCAAGCAGAGTAATGTTTGTAACCGTCGCCTTCAAGTTGCTAAAAAGTTCAAAAAAAAGTAAAAGTTCTGGATGCTGAAGGTTGCGGTCAGCTATAGCCTCCAAAGCTGACAGCGAATCCGACAGAACCAGAAAGTCCTCTTCGAAGATTGTGATATTATCTTCAAAGCCAAACCAGAGCAGTAAGTTCAGCAGAATATACAGAAGCATCTGAATGATATGTTTCAACAGTTTCTGAGAAGGAGCCCAGGGCAGTAGGCTGCACAGGCCACTCCCTCTTCAGACTTGGAACCGTCAGTGAAAACTTTTTGATAGGATGGGAATTTGGAACAGAGCTCAGCATACAAAGCCTTGTACGCCAGAGAGCTGGTAGACTCTTTGCGAAAAGCTGCAAGATCGAAATGATCTCTGGCGTGAAGAAGGTCCACGGAGGTTGATCGGAAATTAGAAAAATCCGACACAACTCCTAGGTATAGACCTGCATTCCGCAGTTGAGGCTGCATACGAAGACCAAACGGCGGAATACATTTCGGGTTGTTTTCAAACTTACTTTGGAACGGAAGGACAAAGACACAGTCATAGAAGGAGTTTTATTAAGATCACGGGCTAAATGGTAGCAGAGGGAGAAAAAAAAGTTAGTAGTTATTTTTTGCAATCTTGAGAAAAGACACTACATTAGTAAAAACATGTCCAGACTAATTGATAAACAAAATAATGTTTTAACAAACCAAAATGACATACTTAAGAAGTGCACAATTTTTATAAATCATTATACACTGATAACGCTGTGGAAAATTGTGACATAGATGACTTAGTTGAGGACATCCTCAGTTTGAATGAAACAGAAGCAGCTGAATTAGAAGGTCTTATTACATTAGAAGAAGCAAACATATGTCTTAAAGACAATGAAAATAATAAAAGCCTGGTTCTGATGGCTTTACTGTTGAATTTTTCAAAGTATTTTGGAAACAGATAGGTGTTTTTGTCGTCAGAGCATTAAACGCAAGTTTTAAAAAAGGAGAACTGTCATGTGTACAAAGAGAGGGAATTATTACATGTATTCCAAAGGGTGATAAACCTAGGCAGTATATTAAAAACTGGAGACCTATTTCTCTGTTGAATGTAGTCTACAAGATAGGGTCTTCTTGCATTGCAAATAGAATAAAAATTGTGTTGCCGAAAATTATAAATGAAGATCAAACTGGATTTATTAGAAATAGATACATCGGCGACAATATAAGACTGATATTTGACACTATTTCGTATTTAGACGAGAATAATCTGCCGGGTTGTTGTTGAATATAGACTTTGAAAAAGCCTTTGATTCGAATTTCTGGGAATTCATGTCTAAAGTCCTTAAAGCGTTTGGCTTCCAAAGAGACATTTGTAGATGGAATAAACATTTTCTATAAAATATTAAGTCTTGCGTTATTGTTAACGGACAGGTTTCAGATTGGTTCAATGTTAAAAAAGGCTGTCGACAAGGAGACCCAATTTCTCCTTATTTATTTGTGATTTGTGTTGAAATATTAGCCAACATGATTAGGGAAAAACCAAGATATTCGGGGAATTAGAATAAACGAAACTGAATATAAGTTGTCTCAGTATGCCGATGACACAGAGTTTCTACTTGCAGGGGATAGAAAATCGTTTGAAACTTGTATTGACGTTCTTTTTAGATTTGACAGCGTCTCGGGTCTTCATATGAATCTGAGTTAAAACGAGCGCAGTTTGGTTAGGAAGTTTAAAAAATAGTGAAAATCGCTATATGGAGCATTTGAACATTGTTTGGAACCCACAAAATTTTCGAATTCTTGGGATATGGTTCACAAATGACTTGAAAGATTGCGTAGAAATGAACTATTCAGAAAAGCTAGCAGATGTAAATCATTTGTTTAAAATATGGGTTAAAACGCCAGATTACACCTTTAGGTAGAATAGCTATTTTGAAATCCATCATCCTTTCAAAACTGATTCATTTATGGCTGCTTTTACCAAACCCGCCGGATGTTTTCTTTCAAACATGTCAGAAATATGTAATAAATTTGTATGGAATAAAAAACCAGCAAAAAATTAGTCAAAAAACAGCTTATAAAAATGTATCGGAATGGAGGTATGGTCTTCCTGAGTTAAAACCTACGTCGCATCTCTTAAATTATCTGGATCGTAGAACTGAACGATCAAACATAAATGGAAACAAATTTTAGTGAGTAACTTTCCTCAATGGCTCTTATTAGTAAATATGGTCCAGAAATTGTCGCAAAGTTCACAAATATAACCGTTCTGGGCAGACGTTCTTGAAGCATTATATACTTTTTTATTACAAATGCCAACCCAAAAATTCTGCTGAGCTACTAGCAGAACCTATATCCTACAATAAAGTATTCAAGTCGGGAAAAGGTACATTGTTTCTAAAATGCTCGCAAACAAAGGTATTTATTATATCGCACATTTTTTTGATGATAATGGTCAGTTTCATTCCCACAGGAACTTCAAGGAAAAATATGATGTTAATATTGATTTCTTACTTTTGCAGGATATAAGAGGCAATAACCAAATTTATAAAGAAGTTGATTCCATTGAAAACATTAAAGGTAATAATTCTTCACTCTGTCTATAAGATATGTTTGCCACCTGCAGAGGCTCAAAAACGTATTACGATGTATTGATTGATAACAAATTGAGAGCATCCATGCTGTGACAAATGGGATATGAAACTTTCGAAGACCATGATGGGAATCGTGTTTCTTTAATATACATAAGATAATGGATGTGAAGCTTAAGTGGTTTCAGCTGAGAATAATCCATAGATGCTTAGGAACAAATGTAATTTTGAAAGAAATTGGAAGTAGTCGATAATGATAAATGTAGTTTCTGCGGCCTATTTAAAGATAGTATTGACCATATGTTTTGGAAATGTACTTACATTAAATGCTTTTGGAGTATGTTCACTGAATTAATAAAAGAGAAATGTACCATGCACAAAATATACGTTTAACAGAGTCTCTTGTACTTCTAGGTTTTGATGCAACAATTGCAGGTGATGTTATTTTCTACTTTATCATTCTTCTGGCAAAACAGTATGTATATAAATGTAAGTTAGAAGGCAGTCTCCCACAATTAACAGTCTTTTTGAGAATATTGAAATATAGATTTAGAATTGAAAAAATATAACTCATATTTAACAATGAACCATATGGATTTCCAGACAAAATGGCTTGCATTGAGCCCTCGTCTTTGATGATTAACTGTTTTTTGTCAGTGTGAATGTATATAATGCAATATGTGATAAATAAGCACTAGACTAACATATAGTATTTCTACTCCCTTGCTGATGACAGTCTATGAGGCTCATGTATGTTACTCAAGGTGTACAGTTTCTGTTGTTGTTTGTTTTCCTTTCAAGGTTGCTATCATTGAGACAATGTGTTCTGTGAAAATAGCTTATCTTCATTTGCTGTGAACCAACCCATTCTATCTTAATGTTTGTCTGGTTAATTGTCAGTGTGTCCGCTTATTTGTCCTTCTACCTGTCCCTCCTCGTGCTATACGTTTATCCTCACTGATCTCTCTATCTTATTCTCTTTCTTTCTTTTTTTTCTTTCTTCTCTTTAAAAAAGGAAAAAAAAAAATTAAAGCATGATTACACTAGTCCATACTTTAGATAGATAAATGATGATATGCTGAAGGCTATATTTCCTTCTTTTTGTTTGTGTATACTTACTTGTCTGTGTATTTATATTTAGTTTGTCTTATACCTAATTTCTGAATATTGTGTTGTATATTTCAGTTTATGTAATAACAATAAAAGAAAATAAAATGTTAAAAAAAAAAAAAAAAAAAAAAAAAAAGACACAGTCATAGGCAGGATTCTGCGGTTCTGAGAACAGTCGGATATAATATTCAAAGACAGTTTCAGCCTGCGGTTTGGACAATGAAGGTTCACCGCCTCTGCGTACAGGCTGTACACAGGGGTGGTGCGGAACGCTCCAAGACAGAGACGAAGCCCTTGATGGTGGATAGGGTCAAGAGTTTGAGGTAAGAGGGTCTTGCAGAGCCGTACACGGCACAACCGTAGTCCAGTTTGGAACGGACCAAGGCTCTGTAGAGGTGCAGCAAAGTTTTCTTATCAGCGCCCCAGTCGGTTGTGTGCTACGACCCGCAGAATATTCAGAGCTTTCTGGCAAGAAGTTTTGAGGTTTTTGATGTGGCTGAGAAAGTTGAGTTTTTGGTCAAAAATAACTCCAGGAATTTGGCTTCTTTTACAACTGGAATGGTGGATTGTCTAGACGAATTTCAGGATCATCAAAGAATCGACGAAAATTGTGGAAATGAATTGACTGAGTTTTGGTACGGGAGAAGGTAAACCCGTTTTCCTCGGCCCACTGTTGGATTCTGTTGACGCAAAGTTGGAGTCGACGCTGTACACTGTGGTAAGAAGCTCCAACTGCATACAGCGCAAAGTCATCAACAAACAGAGAGGACTCGGTGCCCAGGTTTACCGATTGGACAATGTCATTAATTTTAATGCTGAAAAGGGCGGGAGAAAGGATGCTCCCCTGAGGAACACCCAACTCCTGCCCATGGATGTCAGAGAGTGTGGTGCCAACACGCACCTGGAACTGTCGATCGGCTAAAAGTTTTGAATGAACAGAGGCAGGTGACCCCGAAAAACCAAGTCTGTGCAGGTCCATGAGGACTCCTGTTTTCCACGTGGTGTCGTACGCCTTTTCGAGGTCGAAAAAGATAGCGACCACATGCTGCTTGTTAACAAAGGCGTTGCGGATGGTGGTTTCCAGACGGATTAGATGGTCAACGTCGAGTGGTACTTCCGGAAACCGCACTGTTCACTGGCCAAAAGACCATCGGTTTCAGCTTCCACATCAGACGGGAGTTGACCATCTTTTCCATCAGTTTACAGAGGCAGCTGGTCAGAGCAATTGGGCGATAGTTGGAAGGGTTGGTAAGGTCCTTTCCAGGCTTTGGAATGGGAATGATCAGGGCTTTCCGCCAGGAGGGCGGAAAAGGACCCTGTGGTCCCAGATATGGTTATAGACTTGGAGAAGAGTCTGGAGACAGCTTTCTGGGAAATGTTTCACAACTGATAATGAATGTCATCCAGACCAGGGGCAGAATCAGTGCAGGTTTGTAAAGCTGATTTGAGTTCAACGATTGAAAAAGGAAGATTATAGGTTTCAGAGTTGTCTGATGTGAAATTGTATGAAGATTTCTCTCTAACCTCTTTGTTTCTTAAAAAGACTGCAGATTTATTTGAGAAGAGGAGTTCTGTTGGATGGTGGAGGCCAACAGATTGGCAACAGCTTGTTTGTCAGTGATCAGAGCATCAGCAAGTTTCAAGTGATGAATGGAGGGGTTGGTGTTCTTCCCTTTGATTTTTCTAATGATGTTCCAGACTTTTTTCTTGGAAGTTTTAGATGTCAGCCTGGAGCAGAAGTTTCTCCAGGACCGACGTTTACTGATTTGAAAGTGTGTCTCGATTTAGCACGGAGTTTCTGATGGGCTCTAGCGTTGGGACCCGAAGGTCGTTGGTATACCCGACGCCGAGCCCGTTTGCGAACTTTTGAAATTTGTTGGCAGTCTGAATTGAACCAGGGTGTTTTTGGCATTTGGAGTTTGTCGGAAGACACTGGAATACAGGTTTTAGCACACTTGATCACGGTGTTAGTCAGTGATTCTGCTGGGTCTGGACTCTGAAAAAAATCAGTGTCCTGGAATTCTTTTGAAATAGTGGTTGAAAATAGATCCCAGTTTGCTTTCTTATAATTGAGATGTTGAGAGACAGAGGCGGTTTCAGTTAATATGGGCTGTAAAAGAACAGGGAAATGGTCACTTCCGTGCAGATCGTCATGGACAGACCACTCATAGTCCAGGACCAGCGAGGGGTCACAAACCGACAAATCTAAGCACGAAAGTGAACCTGTGGAAGAGTGGAGATAAGTTGCAGATCCGTCGTTCAGACAACACAAATCCAAATCTGAAAGGACATCCTCAATTAGCAAACCTCTGGATGACGTACTGGCACTACCCCAAAGAGGATTGTGACCGTTAAAGTCACCCAACAGCAAAAAAGGTCGAGGAAGTTCTTCTATCAGACTGACAAGGTCCTGACGACAAACGGGACAGAAGGTGAGAGATAAAGGGAACAGATTGTCACAGTCTTGTGGAGAGTGACTCTCGCAGCTACAGCCTGAAGGGAGGTAGACAGAATGACAGGACTATACAACAAAGTTTTGTGTAGGAGAAGGGCAACACCGCCCGACAGTCCCAACGTGGATGGTTGTGCAGGTTTCGAAAGAATATTAAAGCCAGAAAGAGTAAAGGTCTTCTGGCTTTGAATTTGAGTTTCTTGAAGAGCCACGACGGAAGGTTTTAGAGACTGACACAGAAGCTGCAGCTCCTCGAGTTGGAATTTAGACCACGGATATTCCAATGGAATATTGTTACTATCCATGGTGCAGAGGCGAAAAGGAGAGAAATCAGGTCATCTCCTCTTCAACGTCCGCATCTAATGGAGCAAATTTATTAGTTAGTTTCACTGGACTGTGGTGGCCTTTGGACCTGCTGGCAGACTTGCCCGCAGGTGACAAAGGCCTGGAGTTTGGAGATGGTGGAGGTCTGGATTTGGGAGATGGTGGAGGTTTCTTCCTCATCTCCACCATCTCCACACTGGGTTGAACTCCCTTGCCGCACGGGCACTGGACAGAGGAATTCGAGTTGCGGTGTGCTGGTTTTTTAATCTGCCCAGCAGCAGATGTTGTAGACTGCTGGGCAGTCTGAGGGGGTGGCGGATTTTTTGCCTCCACCAGGGGCATTCACTGTGGGTTGGGAGGTGGTGGACCTGCTTCACCAGAGCTGACAGTTCTTCCTTGCAGTGTCTTTGAAAAGATAAATTCATCAGTCTGGCAGCAGACTGACCGAGTGGAAATTTTCTTTACGGCCGAAGCATATGAAGATGCTGTGGCCGTCTGACTGCCCACAACCTGCTTGCGGGCTTCAAAAAAGGAGATCTTCTTTTCTGTCTTAACTCTTTGTATTGCAGATTCTGAATCCACAGAGGACAATTTTGTGAAGAGGAGGGAATGGTCGCCACCGCAGTTTGCACAATGTGCCGGATTTTACACGGCCCATCATGGGTTGCCTTGCAGCAAATACCGCACACCTCCTGCCAGAACAGCGGTCTCTGACATGGCCAAACCTCTGGCATCTGAAACACCTTACGGGGACGGCACATACAGCTGAACATGAACATTTAGGTAACCGACTTTGATGACCGGAGGCAGCACAGGGTTGCAGAACGTCAGAAAGAGGGTGTTGGTGTCCACTCTCTCTGAACCTTTCTTTACCGTCACCTGCGCACCTCCGTCACACCTTGGGACGCCAGTTCCGTCTTGATTTCTGCCTCTGAGACCCCTGATAGATCTCTGCAGCGAATCACACCTTTTGACGAATTTTAACTGTTTATGAGGAGTCACCCTGATCTCCTGTCCACTATCTTTGTTGCTCTCAACAGTTGTTCAGATTGCTTTTTAGATCGACATTGAATTAGAAATGAGCCATTCCTCAACCTTTTGACTGACTGAGGGTCACCTGCTAGACCTTGAAAGCTCTTTTGGATGGCAAAAGGGCTCAGAGATGAAAGGGGTCTTTCCTGCTCCGTCCCTTCCATAACGAGCCAGGAAGCCAGAAACCTGTCTTCTGTCGTACCTCAGTATCAGAATCGCTGTCTGTTTGAAAGTCCTCTGAAAAAGGGGATGCTGCCTTCCTCTTCCTTTTGGGGGGGTAGTTTTTTGAAAAAGCCATGTGTATTTTATTATATTTCATCCCTCCCTTACCCACCCACCTTGGAGTCCAACTAAGGGGCCAGGGCCAAGAATCACTGTCTTGACCCCTTCCAGGCTTCAGGAGAGATATACAACAGACAAAAACCTACCAACCCTATCCCCCCTGATCATGCCAACTCCCGGGAACAGAGAGCTGAGCACTACAGGGGTTATCTTGGCCAGCGGAGAAATGCCTGTTTTGACCCAGCCCCAAGAAGGGGAGCCGATTAGTACACCCGGGCCAAGGTTGTACTCCCTGTCTAGGAGAGGTCCGAGCCAAAGTGATGTGTTGAGAGCGCTGGCCCTCTCAATCACCAGGATTCATCCCCTCCGACACAGGTCGCACCGCACGGCCAACGCGGCGGATCTTAAGGAGACCACAGAGAGAAAAGCAGTGTGGAAAAGAAGACTTGAAGGGGAGACGAAGAAAGAAAAAAGATCCGTTAAGAAAGGCAGAAGACAGAATAGGAAAAAGGTGGGTTACTATTTGTCTGGGCCCTCACTCCTAACCTTTCTGACATGGGAGACCCTACCAGGGGCATCAATTCCTACCACGTAATGCTTGGCCAGTCAGCAACTTGGCTATACAGGCCTAGCAGTGTTCACAACTAACCATCTAGCTGAGTTTTGATGCCCCCGTCAGCAAAGCCTAAAAGATCACTGGA
This sequence comes from Conus ventricosus, assembly GCA_018398815.1. Classification (NCBI taxonomy): domain Eukaryota; kingdom Metazoa; phylum Mollusca; class Gastropoda; order Neogastropoda; family Conidae; genus Conus; species Conus ventricosus. The sequence continues at coordinate 80,202,094 of CM031598.1, forward strand.
CCGCGCAAGCCCTCCGACCACGACAAGGTCGCAACCCCCGGACGGGTGCTCCTAGCAAAGGTGACAATTTATCTGTGCTCCTAGCAAAGGAGGGTGACAATTTATCTGTACTCCCAGCAAAGAAGGTGACAATTTATCTGTACTCCTAGCAAGAAGGTGACAACTTATCTGTGCTCCTAGCAAAGAAGGTGACAATTTATTTGTGCTGTCTTTTCTTCCCCTTATCTGTTGATTGATTTGTATACCTGGTGACTGCAAAATTGTGATGACTTCTCTATGACCTTCATCGCCGCGTTCACGAGCCTTGTCCAGTGGAGTTTTGCCATCTTCGTCCCTCAGATCAGGATTAGCTCCAAACGCCAGTAAAGTCTGTGAGGACAACAGTGAAACATGACACCTCTGGTCAAGTCATAAATGCACACACCTTCAACATTACTGGACTGCAGACTTTTCAAACAACGTACAAAACAGCTCTGGATAAATATGGAGCTGGGTGCGTGTGTGTGTGTGTGTGTGTGTGTGTGTGTGTGTGTGTGTGTGTGTGTGTGTGTGTGAGTGTGTGTAGGGGTGGGTGGGTGACCTGAGTGAAGGAACTGAATCCTCATCAAACCAGAACACTCTTACCATAAAACCAGTTTGATCAATCACTAAGAAATCTTTAACACTGATATCAAACAAGTTTCAAGTGCATTGCCGACGAGGAAACAAAGCAGATTACAGCTGATAACTTTTTGAAGCCTCAACTTTCTACCAAGAGATATATTCCACCAACTTTTAGTACAAGCACTATTCCTGCACAGTTAACTTTTACCTGTGCTAGCTTAAAACTTACTCTGAATGCTGATTTCATCATCATAAAACTGACCTGCAGATGACTTTATGCTGTGAATCCTATCATGTATTCTAACCTCCTCGGAATCTTGAATGTCTACGACTGTGTTTTGACATGCATAAGTGTACCCATTCGAGCAGTTTTTTGTATACTGAATATAATCTCTACACACTCTTTTACAATTATGTCATCTGTACATACAACTAAAAAGTTCAGACCCCACTGACATACCTTGACAATCTGTGGGCGACCAAAGCAAGCAGCGTAATGCAGAGATGATGAACGCAATCCTCGGTTCACATCAGCACCTCGTTCACAAAGAAACTCAACCTGTAGCAAAAGACCAGGGGTTACTAATGTAAATTTCAGAAATTCATAATCAAAAGAAAAATTCAGTAAAAACCCATTTTTCCATACACCAAACAGAAATCGGTCTAAACATTTTTCTGTTTACTGGGAACTAAAAAAAAAAATTGTGATAATAGGTGAAGTATGTCTCAACCTTTGAACTTAGATAAGATAAGATAATGTTGCTTATAGCCCAGCCGACCGCAAAGGGCCATATCAGGGCTGTCACCACGTTTAAAATCAACTCACCAGTCATAAAAAAAAAATAAAAAAAACCCACTTTCATACATCTCATTAAATGACATCGTCTACAAACGCACCAGAAACTCTGTTAAAAATCTTTCTTCCGTAAAATCTTAAATCAGATGAAAAATGTTAATCTCTCTCAAAAACTCAAGGATCACATCAGGCGGGACATCCCTGAACAGGATCTTCATGGACTCCGCTGTAAAATGTTTGTGTCTCACATCGTGCAAGTCCCAACACTCCAAAAGAACATGTCTCACGGTGAGCGGCGCATGACATGGAATGCACCACGGAGCTTCTTCACTCTTTAAAAGGTAAGCATGGGTAAAATACGAATGGCCGGTGTGCAGCCGGCACAGAACCGTTTCTTCTTTACGACCTCCCGACGTGGATGGGAGGAAGTCCTTAAGGTTTGGACGGATCTGAAAGAGTTTGTTACTCGTCTGTGTGTTCCAATCCTCCTGCCAGAGGTCTCTCACATAATCGTTAATTTTGGGTTTCACATCTGAACAGGGGATATAAATGTTGGACAGTTTCTCTCTTGTGGCGTTCTTGGCTAAACGATCAACCATTTCGTTCCCGCCAATGCCAACATGACCAGGAACCCAAGCAAGAGTAATGTTGTAACTGTCCGCTTTCAACTTGCTAAAAAGTTCAAAGAAATGCAAAAGTTCTGGATGCTGAAGGTTGCGGCCAGCTATGGCTTCCAAAGCTGACAGCGAATCCGACAGAACCAGAAAGTCCCTCTTTGAAGAATGTGAGATTATCTTCAAAGCCAGTACCAGAGCAGTAAGTTCAGCAGAATAAACAGAAGCATCTGAATGTATATGTTCCAACAATATCTGAGAAGGAGCCCCAGGGCAGTAGGCTGCACAGGCCACTCCATCCTCAGACTTGGAACCGTCAGTGAAAACGTTTTGATAGGATGGGAATTTGGAACAGAGCTCGGCATACAAAGCCTTGTACGCCAGAGAGCTGGTAGACTCCTTACGGAAAGCTGCGAGATCGAAACGAATCTCTGGTGTGAAAAAGGTCCATGGAGGTTGATCCGGAAACTTGGAAAAATCGGAAACTACTCCCAGGTCTATACCTGCATTCCGCACGTGAGGCTGCATACGAAGCCCAAACGGCGGAATACATTTCGTGTTATTTTCAAACTTACTTTGGAACGGAGGGTCAAAAACACAGTCATAGGCAGGATTCTGCGGTTCTGAGATCAGTCGGATGTAATAATTCAAAGACAGTTTCAGCCTGCGATTGGACAGTGAAGGTTCACCTGCCTCTGCGTACAGGCTGTACACAGGGGTGGTGCGGAACGCTCCAAGACAGAGACGAAGCCCTTGATGGTGGATAGGGTCCAAGAGTTTGAGGTAAGATGATCTTGCGGAGCCGTACACAGCACAACCGTAGTCCAGTTTAGAACGGACCAGGGCTCTGTAGGGGTGCAACAAAGTCCTCTTATCAGCGCCCAGTCGGTGTTGTGCTACGACCCGCAGAATATTCAGTGCCTTTTGGCAAGCAGTTTTGAGGTTTTAATATGGCTGAGAAAGTTAAGTTTTTGGTCAAAAATGACCCCCAGAAATTTGGCCTCTTTAACAGCTGGAATGGGAGATTTCCCTACTTGAAGTTCCGGATCTGGAAAAAACTGACGGAAATTATGGAAGTGAATACACTGGGTTTTTGTAGCAGAAAAGGTGAAACCGTTTTCATCCGCCCACCGATGGATTTTATCTACGCAAAGCTGGAGCCTGCGCTGGACACTCGGTACAGGCTTCCAGTTGCGTAGACGGCAAAATCATCCACAAACAATGAGCAGTCTGAACCCTGCTGAACTGATTTCACAATGTTGTTGATTTTAATACTAAAGAGGGCAGGAGACAGTATGCTCCCCTGGGGAACACCCAACTCCTGCTCGTGGACATCAGAGAGAGTGGTGCCAACCCGGACCTGAAACTGTCGTTCTGCCAAAAAATTTTGAAATAAAAAGCGGAAGATGACCTCGAAAACCCAGATCGTGGAGATCATGAAGTATCCCCGACTTCCAGGTGGTATCGTAGGCCTTCTCCAAGTCGAAGAAAATTGCCACTGCGTGCTGTCTGTTTAAAAAAGCGTTCCTAAGTGTAGATTCCAGACGAATCAAATGGTCAACTGTACTACGATGTTTGCGGAAACCACACTGTTCTTTCGCCAAAAGGCCATCGGTTTCGAGTTTCCACATGAGCCTAGCATTGACCATTTTTTCCATCAATTTACAGACACAGCTGGTCAAAGCTATGGGACGGTAGTTAGATGGATTAGAAAGATCTTTTCCAGGTTTGGGGATGGGAATAATGAGGGCTGTCCGCCAAGAGGGTGGAAAGAAAACCTGTAGTCCACACGTGGTTGTATACCTGTAACAGGATGCTCAGACCTTCCTGCGGAAGATGCTTCAATAGTTGATAATGAATGTCATCTAAACCTGGAGAGGAATCGCTGCAAGAGAGTAAGGCAGATTTCAGCTCGTTTAATGTAAAAGGAAGATTGTAGTCTTCCATGTTGTCGGATGAAAAGTTGCAGGGAGATTTTTCTTTTAGGGCTTTGTGTTTGACAAAAGTGACTGATTTATTAGAAGAGGAGGAGTTCTTTTCAATGGTTGAAGCAAGCAGATTAGCAACTGCTTTCTTTTCTGTTATTAAAGAATCCGAAAACTTGAGATGGTTCACAGTGGACAGGTGTTCTTCCCTTTGATTTTCTTAATGATGTTCCACACTTTTTTCTTAGAAGTTTTGATGTCAGCCTGGAGCAGAAGCTTCTCCAGGACCGACGTTTACTGATTTTAAAAGTGTGTCTTGATTTAGCACGGAGGTTCTGATGGGCTCGAGCGTTGGGACCCGAAGGTCGTTGGTATACCTGACGCTGAGCCCGTTTTCTAACTTTGGAAATTTGTTGGCATTCTGAATCAAACCAGGGTGTTTTGGGCATTTGAAGTTTATCGGAAGACACTGGAATACAGGTTTTAGCACATTTGATCATAGTGTTAGTCAGAGATTCTGCTGGGTCTGGACTCTGAAAAAAAATCAGTGTCCTGGAACTCCTTAGAAATAGTGGCTGCAAATAGATCCCAGTTTGCTTTCTTATAATTGAGATGTTGAGAGACAGAGGCGGGTTCAGTTAATATGGGCTGTAAAAGAACAGGGAAATGGTCACTTCCGTGCAGATCGTCATGGACAGACCACTCATAGTCCAGGACCAGCGAGGGGTCACAAACCGACAAATCTAAGCACGAAAGTGAACCTGTGGAAGAGTGGAGGTAAGTTGCAGATCCGTCGTTCAGACAACACAAATCCAAATCCGACAGGATATCCTCAATCAGCAGACCTCTGGATGACGTACCGGCACTACCCCAAAGAGGATTGTGACCTTTTAAAGTCACCCAACAGCAAAAAAGGTCGAGGAAGTTCTCCTATCAGACCGACAAGGTCCTGACGACAAACCGGGACAGAAGGAGGTAGATAAAGAGAACAGATGGTCACAGTCTTGTGGAGAGTGACTCTCGCAGCTACAGCCTGAAGGGAGGTAGACAGAGCGACAGGACTATACAGTAGAGTTTTGTGTATGAGAAGGGCAACACCGCCCGACCATCCCAACGTGGATGGTTGTGCAGGATTTGAAAGAATATTAAAGCCAGAAAGAGTAAAGGTCTTCTGGCTTTGAATTTGAGTTTCCTGAACAGCCACGACGGAAGGTTTTATAGATTGGCACAAAAGCTGCAGCTCCTCAAAGTTGGAATTTAGTTCCACGGTATTCCAATGGAATATTGTATTATCCATGGTGCAGAGGGCGAAAAGGAGAGAGATCAGGTCATCTCCTCTTCAACGTCTGGTGCTAAAGGTGTAAATTTATTTGAGGTTTGTACTGGACTGTGTTGGTCTTCAGACCTGCTGGCAGACTTGCCAACAGGTGAAGAAGGAGGTCTGGATTTGGGAGACGGTGGAGGTTTCTTCCTTATCTCCACCATCTCCACACTGGGTTGAACTCCCTTGCCCGCACGGGCACTGGACAGAGGAGTTCGAGGGGAATTGCTGGTTTTTTAATCTGCCCAGCAGCAGATGTTGTAGACTGCTGGGCAGTCTGAGGGGTGGCGGATTTTTTGCCTCCACCAGGGGCAGTCATTTTGGGTTGGGAGGTGGTGGACCTGCTTCCACCAGAGTTGACAGTTCGTACTTGCAGTGTCTTCGAAAACGTAAAGTCATCAGTCTGACAGCAGACTGATCGAGTGGAAACTGTGGGAACTTTCCTTACAGCCGAAGCATAGGAAGAGGCTGTCGGGTCTGACTGCCCACAACCTGCTTGCGGGCCTCAAAAAAGGAAATTTTCTTTTCAGTTTTGATTCTTTGAATAGCGGATTCCTGAATCCAAAGAGGGCAGTTTCGTGAAGAGGAGGGATGGTTGCCACCGCAGTTAGCACAATGTGCCGGATCTTGACACGGCCCATCATGGGTTGCCTTGCAGCAAACACCGCATACCTCTTGCCCTGAACAGCGGTCCCTGACATGGCCAAACTTCTGGCACCTGAAGCACCTCAACGGGGACGGAACATATAACTGAACATGAACATTCAAGTAACCAACTTTGATGACCGGAGGCAGCACAGGGTTGCAGAAGGTCAGAAAGAGGGTGTTGGTGGCCACTCTCTCTGAACCTTTCTTTACTGTCACCCTGCGCACCTCCGTCACACCCTGGGATGCCAGCTCCGTCTTAATTTCTGCCTCTGATACACCAGATAAATCCCTGCAGCGAATCACGCCTTTTGATGAGTTTAACTGTTGTGGGGAGTTACCCTGATTCCCTGTCCACAAGTTTCTTTGCCTTCAGCAGCTGTTCAGATTGTTTTGGTGATTTACACTGAATAAGAAATGAACCATTCCTCAACCTCTTGATGGACCGAGGGTCACCTGCTAAAGCTTGAAAGCCCTTCTGTATGGGGAAAGGGCTCAGAGCTGAAAGGGGTCTTTCCTGCTCCGTCCCTTCCATCACGAGCCAGGAAGCCCAGAATCCTGTCCTCTGTCGTACCTCCATATCGGAATCACTATCTGAATCAAAATTCCCTGAAATAGGGATGCAGCCTTCTCTTTTTTGGGGGATTGTTTTTGAAAAAGCCATGATGTATTTTATTTTATTTCATCTCTCCCTTACCCACCCACCTTGGAGTCCAACTAAGGGGCCAGGGCCAAGAAACCAATGTCTTGACCCCTTCCAGGCTTCGGGAGAGACATACGACAAGCAGAAGCAACCAACCCTATCCCCCTGATCATGCTCAACTCCCGGGAACAGAGAGCTGAGCACTGCAGGGGTTTACTTGGCCAGCTGGGGAACTGCCCGTCTTGACCCAACCCCAAGAAGGGGAGCCGATTAGTACACCCGGGCCAAAGTGTACTCCCTGTCTAGGAGAGGTCCGAGCCAAAGTGATGTGTTGAGAGCGCTGGCCCTCTCAATCACCAGGATCTCATTCCCCTCCGACACAGGTCGCACCGCACGGCAAACACGGCGGATCTTAAGGAGACCACAGAGAGAAAAGGAGTGTGGAAAAGAAGACTTGAAGGGGAGACGAAGATAGAAAAGGGCCAAATAAGGGAGGCAGAAAACAAGAAAAGGAGAAAGGCGGGTTACTGTTAGTCAGGATCCTCACCCTTAGCCTATCTGACATGGGAAGCCCTACCAGGGGCATCAACTCCTTACCACGTTACGCTTAGGCCAAACAGCATCTGCACCTCTCAGGCCTAGAAGCAGTGTGAAAAAACAGCCTATCTCCAAGTATTGATGCCCCCGCCAGCAAAGCCCAAGGGATCACTGGACCAACGCAAACCCTCCGACCACGACAAGGTCGCAACCCCCGGAGGGAACCTTTGAACTTACATCACTGTTGAGACAAGATACAAAATAATTCTAGGCAATCATCATGCTTCTTCCTGATTCTCTTCTATTCATAGAACACATGAGCTTCTGGTATTTTACTGCCATTTTGAACTACTTTAAAAAAAAAAAGAAACAAAAAAAAGAAAAAGAAGTAGAATACACACCCAGGGTACCAGACCAAGTTTTTTGAGAAACCATCAGATTACATATGTGATGAGCTTTAAATACATACTATCTGTGTGAGTGCCGAAAGCAGATGCACTGTGATGAGCTTTAAATACATACTATCTGTGTGAGTGTCAAAAGCAGATGCACTGTGATGAGCTTTAAATACATACCATCTGTGTGAGTGCCGAAAGCAGATGCACTGTGATGAGCTTTAAATACATACTATCTGTGTGAGTGTCAAAAGCAGATGCACTGTGGTGAGCTTTGAATACATACCATCTGTGTGAGTGTCAAAAGCAGATGCATTGTGATGAGATTTATTAAATACATACTATCTGTGTGAGTGCCGAAAGCAGATGCATTGTTTTGAACTTTAAATACATACCATCTGTGTGAGTGCCGAAAGCAGATGCATTGTTTTGAACTTTAAATACATACCATCTGTGTGAGTGCCGAAAGCAGTGTATGCATTGTGATTAGCTTTAAATACATACCATCTGTGTGAGTGCCGAAAGCAGATGCATTTGTGATGAGCTTTAAATACATACCATCTGTGTGAGTGCCGAAAGCAGATGCATTGTGATTAGCTTTAAATACATACCATCTGTGTGAGTGCCGAAAGCAGATGCATTGTTTTGAAACTTTAAATACATACCATCTGTGTGAGTGCCGAAAGCAGATTGAGATGCATTGTGATGAGCTTTAAATACATACCATCTGTGCGAGTGTCGAAAGCAGATGCATCGTTTTGAACTTTAAATACATACCATCTGTGTGAGTGCCGAAAGCAGATGCATTGTTTTGAACTTTAAATACATACCATCTGTGTGAGTGCCGAAAGCAGATGCATTGTTTTGAACTTTAAATACATACCATCTGTGTGAGTGCCGAAAGCAGATGCATTGTGATTAGCTTTAAATACATACCATCTGTGTGAGTGCCGAAAGCAGATGCATTGTGATGAGCTTTAAATACATACCATCTGTGTGAGTGCCGAAAGCAGATGCATTGTGATTAGCTTTAAATACATACCATCTGTGTGAGTGCCGAAAGCAGATGCATTGTTTTGAACTTTAAATACATACCATCTGTGTGAGTGCCGAAAGCAGATGCATTGTGATGAGCTTTAAATACATACCATCTGTGTGAGTGCCGAAAGCAGATGCATTGTGATGAGCTTTCAATACATACCATCTGTGTGAGTGCCGAAAGCAGATGCATTATGATGAGCTTTAAATACATACCATCTGTGCGAGTGTCGAAAGCTGATGCATTGTGATGAGCTTTAAGTACATACCATCTGTGTGAGTGCCGAAAGCAGATGCATTGTGATGAGCTTTAAATACATACCATCTGTGTGAGTGTCAAAAGCAGATGCATTGTGATGAGCTTTCAATACATACCATCTGAGTGAGTGCCGAAAGCAGATGCACTGTGATGAGCTTTAAATACATACTATCTGTGTGAGTGTCAAAAGCAGATGCACTGTGATGAGCTTTAAATACATACTATCTGTGTGAGTGCCGAAAGCAGATGCACTGTGATGAGCTTTAAATACATACCACCTGTGCGAGTGTCGAAAGCAGATGCATTGTTTTGAACTTTAAATACATACTATCTGTGTGAGTGCCGAAAGCAGATGCACTGTGATGAGCTTTAAATACATACCATCTCCTGCGTGCCGAAAGCAGATGCCCAGTTAAGTAGTGTCTGTCCAACATCGTCCATGAAATTGACCTCGAAACCCGGCAGACGACATATATAATTACCAGCTGTGAACACAGATTGAGGACATAACACACACACACACACACACGCACACACACACACACAGCCTTTAAATATTTCCCAAGACAATATTCACCATTTTTTCCCCTCCCTCAAAGCCCATGTACATCAATGAACCATGAACTAACACAGCCTGAAAGAAAAGAAATCACACGAGTCTGCCAGATTAAACCCCTAATCAGGCGGGTGATAGGCACCGTTTGATAAGTATCTCTGTCACTACCCAATGCAAACTGAACCTACTTTTCCTGACTAGTTTCAAAGTATTAGTGTTTTTTTTTTCACAAACAACAGGAGTAACACAGAGCGGCTGTTACATGTTTTCTTCAAAAACAACAGGAGTAACACAGAGCTGCTGTTATATGTTTTCTTCACAAACAACAGGAGTAACACAGAGCTGCTGTTATATGTTTTCTTCACAAACAACAGAAGTAATACAGAGCTGCTGACAGATTTTTTTTCATAAACAACAGGAGTAACACAGAGCTGCTGACAGATTTTTTTTACAAACAACAGGAGTAACACAGAGCTGCTGACAGATTTTTTTTCATAAACAACAGGAGTAACACAGAGCTGCTGACAGATTTTTTTTTACAAACAGGAGTAACAGAGCTGCTGACAGATTTTTTTCACAAAGAACAGGAGTAACACAGAGCTGCCGACAGATTTTTTTTCATAAACAACAGGAGTAACACAGAGCTGCTGACAGATTTTTTTTCATAAACAACAGGAGTAACACAGAGCTGCTGACAGATTTTTTTCACAAACAACATGAGCAACACAGAGCTGCTGAAGCTGCCGACAGATTTTTTTTCATAAACAACAGGAGCAGGGCTGCCTACCCCCTTCCGCCACTTTCAGGGACATACTTTTTCAAAACCAGGGACACAGACTGATTTCCAGGGACACATGCAGCGGTAGCACATATCACAACCACATCAACATTAAAGTGAAAGCTTACCTTTATTTACACTATGTACAACTTCTACCATGGCTTTTGGTTAATTCAGGTCCTGCACTGCAGGCTGAAGAGAACGGTAATAGGCACTCTTCAAATCCTGCAGCTGTTTTTGGCTGTAGTTCCTGTCCAGGGCTGATCCAGGTCTGCTTTTGGCCACCACCAGGGCCTCCAGTGTCTCACATCCCATACTGCCTCTGAAATCAGTCTGATTTTTCCTCACAACTGAAAAGATGCGCTCACAATGAGCCGAGGAATGGGGTATTGTGAGGATGGTCAGCATCACTGTTGGGAGGTATTTAAAAGAAAGTTCTCCGTCTTCCTTCAGCTTGCTGATTTCTCTCCAGGTTTCATCCACCCTCTTGGTATCTGCAATGCACTGCCTAATGTCTGCACACTGATACCTTTTAAACTCCAAGCGGATTTCAGTCTCTGTAGCATCAGGGTGTTTCAGCTTTGGGAACCGATTAAGAAAGTAGGCCACAGAAGAAAAACTGGTGTCCCCTTGCTTCCTGGGATCTACTACCTCTGCATGCTGGAGGAGTTCATCTGACAGTGGCAGTTTCTTTACAATATAGGAACAGCTCGTCTTGTAGAACTCCTGGACACTGTTGTAGAACTCCTCTATTTTTTCTGGCCTCAAGTGGTTTTTCTCAGCATGAGCAATAAACACACTTGCCTCATCTCCTATGATGGTATCACTGTTCTGGCAGATGTTGTATTTTGCCTTAGTTAACCTCTGTCACAGATGTGAACTTCATAGCCGATGGTTTCACAAACCTAAGCATTAATGATTTTAGAAAAGCATGCAGGGTTTTTCTCAAAACATGAATCTTTGGCTCCTCAGCCTGAAGGGTTGTGTTGACTTCATCAAACACTTTGGTCACATCAGCCAGAAACATGCAGTAGAGCTTATTGGTTGGAGACTGGAACTTTCTCTTCAGATCCCCAGACTTCTTCTTCACATCTGATTCTGTGGCAGATTCCTCCTCAGCTTTGAAAAAATCATACAAGGCCTCCCAGTTATCAATGAGTCTTGGAAGACACTTGCCAATGCTGAGCCACCTGGTGTTGACATGTTTCAGAATCTTGGATTCCCTCAAACTGTGTAGGACTTGCATGCATTTGAATGCTGCCTGACGCTTACTACTTTTGTCCAGGTAGTAGTAGACATCAAGAAGAAGTCGGCTCACATCCAGAGGCAAACAGTTTGCACCTGCAAACACACACACACACACACACTCAGTAAAACAGAGAAAAAGAGAGATGGGGGAGGGAGAGCGGCATATAAAAACAAATAGTTACCTTTCAAATACCAGAGAGAGAGAGAGAGAGAGTGAGCACACACACACACACATTCAATAAAACAGAAAGACATAGAAAAAGAGGAGAGAGGAGAGAGAGAGAGAGAGAGAGGAGAGAGAGAGAGAGAGAGAGAGAGCAGGTTAAAGAAATGATTAAAATGACCTTTCTCTGCAGAAATGTGGATGAGGTGGCACACACAGCCTGAGACGTACAAGTTCTTGTGCTCCTTTAGCATGCAGCCAAAGACCCTTTGTCTCTCCCCACCATGACATTGGCATTGTCACATCCGAGGGCCAGACAGTTTACCCATGGAATGCTGTGGACCTCAAACTCCTTCCTGATGAGGTCAAAAATCTTCACACCTGAAAACAGCCAAGACCCAAACCAAATTCAATACCCAGAATATGAGAGAGAGAGAGAGAGAGAGAGAGAGAGAGAGAGAGAGAGAGAGAGAGAGAGAGAGAGAGAAGTTATGACTTAAAATTTGTGGCTCTTGTCTTCAGATGAAACACAAAATAAAAAATTACTATATTGCTACTACCACTGCTGCTACTTCAACTACCACCACTATCATGACCACTAATCATTAGGTTAATAATTCATTACATCTTATACAGCACATTTGTGCTAGAAAAAACAGAGTTGGGAATACATATGGTGTGTAATAATGTATGGTATTGTATAGTACCACCACTATCATGACCACTAATCATTAGGTTAATAATTCATTACATCTTATATAGCGCATTTGTACCAGAGGAAACTGAGCTGGGAATATGGAGTTTGATGAAAAACTTATATTGCTTAATATATATGTGGTAAAACACTACAACACAGAGAGAGAGAGAGAGAGAGAGAGAAGAGAGAGAGAGAGAGAGAGAGGAGAGAGAGAGAGAAACTGTACACACACCCATTTAGATTTATATGCAAAAATGGCTAAATTAACACTGCAGACTGGCTAATCTTTCAGAAAACATTAATATAACAGCACACCCCAGCAGATGTACTTAAAACTTAGAAATAAGACATATTTATTGTAAGCACAAACATGTGCAAAAAGAAGTGTAACAAAATAAACGAAATTTTAAGTGATGAATAATGAAATAATGAGACAGCAGATAAACAGCTTAAACGTGTTTTCTTGTTGTTGTTTTTAAAGTGAGCAATACTTTAGTTAAAACAACATATTATAATATATAATATAATATATATATATATATATATATATATATATACATATATATAGGCCTATATATATATAGGCCTATATATATATATATATAGCCTACCCTTTTTTTAAACTAAAGTATTGCTCACTTAAAAATAAAAAAATTTAAAAAAAACCTCAGTCCTAAACAAATCTGAAGAAAAGTTACTAACCTGTTGCTGATCCTTCAATCGCTGGCACAGCTAGTGCCTCCGATCGCACCTCCATAGTGTCTGGATCAACAGTCCTCACAATCAGTGGAAAAAGTTTCTGTCCTCCTTTGTCATTGCTTCCATCTGTTGGAATTGTGAAAGGCTGTTTTTTCATTCTATCCCCGAGAGTAAGGGTAACTTGGGCAGCATTTTCTTTCAAAATCGCCGTGCCTTTGCTTCTAGCGCACTGAAATTTCTTTGCGATGTCCGAGTCAGGAAACATCAATTTAACTCCTTTGTTTAACTTGTCCAACGCGGCCATCGGCAAATTCAGTTCAGCTGCAAGGTCAACCATCAACGTTTCAGCTCTTATGACGTCAAAAGTTTCCTGACAGGTTGACGTCTGAGCACGTTGAAAGAATCCCCTAATGTTGCAAGATTTCTCGCTCTCACGGATTTTGGTGTTCTTCTTGTGCTTCTCAGTAGCGACGTGACGGGTTATTTCGTCCCTACCTCCAGATCCGATGGAGAACTCACACGCACAAATTTCACACGACGCGTATGTCTCGATCTTGCCACGCTTGATGAACGGCCAGGTTTCCGTATATTTCGACAGGAACGTCTGCTGACGTTTCTTCTTCTTGACAGTAGCCCCATTGTCGAGATCGCCATCGCATTTTTTCGTTTTCCCCTGTTTCGCGTCCATTTTTCTCGCTTTCAAAACTCGGGAAGACGGTGTATGCGCATGCGCACTGATCAGTTCGGCAATGTTCGGGTCTTTTCGACGGAATTTGGTCGGGATGGCCACGACCAAAGTCGGTCAGTCGGTGATCGGCTAACAAACTCGACTTCGTTTTTTTTTTTTTCTCCCGGATTTTTTTTTTTTCGCGGGACATCGAATAAAAAAGTGGATTCCAGGGACAGGCTGCATGATTTTATTATTTCGGGGGACAAATACGGATACTCCGGGACGGTAGGCAGCCCTGCAGGAGTAACACAGAGCTGCTGACAGATTTTTATTCATAAACAACAGGAGTAACACAGAGCTGCTGACAGATTTTTTTCACAAAGAACAGGAGTAACACAGAGCTGCTGACAGATTTTTTTTACAAACAACAGGAGTAACAGAGCTGCCGACAGATTTTTTTAAAAAGAACAGGAGTAACACAGAGCTGCCGACAGATTTTTTTTCATAAACAACAGGAGTAACACAGAGCTGCTGACAGATTTTTTTCACCACCAACATGAGTAACAGAGCTGCCGACAGATTTTTTCACAAAGAACAGGAGTAACACAGAGCTGCCGACAGGTTTTTTTTAATAAACAACAGGAGTAACACAGAGCTGCTGACAGATTTTTTTTTCACAAACAGCAGGAGTAATACAGAGCTACTGACAGATTTTTTTTTACAAATAACAGGAGTAATACACAGCCTACCAAAACCACCTGTTTAAAAATAAAACAATAGAAAGAAAATAATACAGCAGCAAATATATTTCAAAACAAAACAAAAAAAACCCACACACACAAAAGCTGAACTTTACCATTATCTACAGCATCGATCAAAGCATCGGTATCTTTGCTGCGGATGCAGTCAATCAACTGTCTGTGTGATCTGTCTCCTGTGCTGTCCGTTCGACGCAGTCCAGGCAGACGACTAGTGATGGCAGTGCTGCCAGATTTGGGCAAAGCTTTGCGGCCTTCAAACAGCAGCACCAAGAGAAGGTCCACAAGTCTCATGGTGTCCAGACAGCATCTGTAAGACAGTGATGCATGATGTACAGCTACACTATTGTTTTGGCACTGAAAACACTTGATGACTCGAAGGCGCATAAGAGCCACCATCCACAGTCACGGTCTTGAACTAACATATGGGGAAAATAAAGCTCGAAGCTGTTGGCTTTTGGTGGTTTCCTCTTTATTTATTTTTTTTTTTTTTCATGTTCCTCTCCCAGTTTCAGTTTAGCATGTATGCAAGCACGTGTGCAAGTTTTGTAAAAGTATGTTTCAGCTGAAAGAGTGAAAATACTGCTGTAGTGCCTGTGCTATTTTTCCTTTTTCTTTGAGTATCTGCAAACATATTATTCATTTTTTTTTACTGCACAATGAGTACATAAACTGTTTTACCCCATCAACAAACATCAAACAATGCTTATCACAGCTTTTTTTGCATTCCATTATCTTTCAGTTACAGCATGACCAATTCTTTTTCTTTCTTTCTTTCTGCGTATGCAGGCTGATACTCCTGCGGACACTGCCTGTATAGACAGGAAGTGGATTTTGTGTGTATGACCGTTTTTTTATCCCGCCATTAAGGCAGCCATACTCCAACTTCGGGAGGTGCATGCTATGTGTAACGTGTCATCCATACCAACAGCCAACTGGCCTTCTCTTCCGAAAGTTGGCGATGGAATTTTACGTGTGTGCAAGATATTGTGCGTGCGTTCACACACTGAACCTCAGTTTATAGTCTCATTCGAAGGACTGTATGGGGAATGGAGTCAGAATCAATGTTCACTCCGAGGGAAAAATCCCCCTGTACCGAAATTCGAACCCGCAACACCAGGATCACGAGTCCGACACTCTACCAACAGAGCTATTCCGGCCCCACGCATGACTAATCAAAATACAATGAATAGGTTCACCTGCTGCAGAATCCATTACAACACAGTTAATGGTTAAATTGAAAGAAAGAAAAAAAAGCACTGAATGAACACCACCTATTTTCCACACTACCTCTCATCCCCTTTCAAGCCACTCTCAATGGCCTCAGGGAGTTTGGATCGCAGCAAGTCATGCGTGATGGCCGGTGAGCCCCGACAGAGGGTGGACAGAAGAGAGATGACGGTGGAAATACTGGGGCTGGCTTTACACTCTGCGCTCAACGTGGGTTTGGACGGGGTGCCAGACAGTGAGGTGTTGGCGCCCCCATCTCCTATTTTGCACAAGCGGCAGAGCAGCTCTTGGATCAGGCCATGTTTGGCCAGAGGGGCCGGGTCCACGGAGCGACGGGTGAAGCGATCCGCCAGAGAGGCAAAACAACGCAGCGCGCCATCTGCAACCTGGAAAGCAAAGCGCAAAAGTTACAGGCAAATCTGATAAACTGACATCAAATTTAACAAGCACAATGATCTTTTTCATTCATTCATTTCCTTAGCCTATAGAAATTCACTTTTTGAACAAACAAAATTACATCATAAAGATTGAAGTTATATTGTACACTCTCCTCACAAGCTCTCTCTCTCTCCCTCTTTCTGTCTCTCACATACACACTCACTCACTCACACACACACACACACACACACACACACACACACACACAGTGACACACACCGACATTTAACTTCAAAACTGATCTTGTGCCAGAAAACAACAAAGACTGACACTCACAAACTGATCATCATGCTGCAGCAGCGTGGACAAAGACTCCACACAGTTCTCCAAGGACGGATCCTGGGGCTCCATTTTGCCGCACAGTCTGGACACGACCGTCATGGCGGAGTGAAGGGTGTCTCTGTGCACCTGCCACCCATGCTCCCTAATGAAGGTGAGCACACAGTTCAGACCTCCAGCTTCAAACACTGCACCCGACTCTCTGGTGCAGATCAGCTCAAGCACCTGTAAAAAAAAAAAGACAGACTGTGCATGTAATGATGGAATACTGACAGCATTTTCACTATGTGCACACTTCTTTCCTAGTCCATATAAGATAAGATAAGATAAGATAATGTTGCTTATAGCCCAGCCGACCGCAAAGGGCCACATCAGGGCTGTCACCACGTTAAAATCAACTCACCAAAACCCACTTTCATACATCTCATTAAATGACATCGTCTACAAACGCACCAGAAACTTTGTTAAAAATCTTTCATCCGTAAAATCTTAAATCAGATGAAAAATATTAATCTCTCTCAAAAACTCAAGGATCACATCAGGCGGGACATCCTGAACAGGATCTTCATGGACTCCGCTGTAAAATGTTTGTGTCTCACATCGTGCAAGTCCCAACACTCTAAAAGAACATGTTTCATTGTGAGTGGCGCATGACATGGAATGCACCACGGAGCTTCTTCACTCTTTAAAAGGTAAGCATGGGTAAAATACGAATGGCCGGTGTGCAGCCGGCACAGAACCGTTTCCTCTTACGACCTCCCGACGTGGATGGGAGGAAGTCCTTAAGGTTTGGACGGATCTGAAAGAGTTTGTTACTCGTCTGTGTGTTCCAATCCTCCTGCCAGAGGTCTCTCACATAATCGTTAACTTTGGGTTTTCACATCTGAACAGGGGATATAAATGTGGACAGTTTCTCTCTTGTGGCGTTCTTGGCTAAACGATCAACCATTTCGTTCCCGCCGATGCCAACATGACCAGGAACCCAAGCAAGAGTAATGTTGTAACCGTCCGCTTTCAACTTGCTAAAAAGTTCAAAGAAATGCAAAAGTTCTGGATGCTGAAGGTTGCGGCAGCTATGGCTTCCAAAGCTGACAGCGAATCCGACAGAACCAGAAAGTCCCTCTTTGAAGAAAGTGAGATTATCTTCAAAGCCAGTACCAGAAGCAGTAAGTTCAGCAGAATAGACAGAAGCATCGGAATGGATAGGTTTCCAACAGTATCTGAGAAGGAGCCCCAGGGCAGTAGGCTGCACAGGCCACTCCATCCTCAGACTTGGAACCGTCATGAAAACTTTTTGATAGGATGGAAATTTCGAACAGAGGTCAGCATACAATGCCTTGTACGCCAGAGAGCTGGTAGACTCTTTGCGAAAAGCTGCAAGATCAAAACGAATCTCTGGTGTGAAAAAGGTCCACGGAGGTTGATCCGGAAACTTGGAAAAATCGGACACAACTCCTAGGTCTATACCTGCATTCCGCACGTGAGGCTGCATACGAAGCCCAAACGGCGGAATACATTTCGGTTATTTTCAAACTTACTTTGGAACGGAGGGTCAAAAACACAGTCATAGGCAGGATTCTGTGGTTCTGAGAACAGTCGGATATAATAATTCAAAGACAGTTTCAGCCTGCGATGGACAGTGAAGGTTCACCTGCCTCTGCGTACAGGCTGTACACAGGGTGGTGCGGAACGCTCCAAGACAGAGACGAAGCCCTTGATGGTGGATAGGGTCCAAGAGTTTGAGGTAAGATGATCTTGCGGAGCCGTACACAGCACAACCGTAGTCCAGTTTAGAACGGACCAGGGCTCTGTAGAGGTGCAACAAGTTTTCTTATCAGCGCCCCAGTCGGTGTGTGCTACGACCCAGAATATTCAGTGCCTTTTGGCAAGCAGTTTTGAGGTTTTTAATATGGCTGAGAAAGTTAAGTTTTTGGTCAAAAATGACTCCCAGAAATTTGGCCTCTTTAACAGCTGAATGGGAGATTTCCCTACTTGAGTTCCGGATCTGGAAAAAAACTGACGGAAGTTATGGAAGTGAATACATTGGGTTTTTGTAGCAGAAAAGGTGAAACCGTTTTCATCCGCCATCGATGGATTTTATCTAACGCAAAGCTGGAGCCTGCGCTGGACACTCGGGTACAGGCTTCCAGTTGCGTAGACAGCAAATCATCCACAAACAATGAGCAGTCTGAACCCTGCTGAACTGATTTCACAATGTTGTTGATTTTAATACTAAAGAGGGCAGGAGACAGTATGCTCCCCTGGGAACACCCAACTCCTGCTCGTGGACATCAGAGAGTGTGGCCAACCCGGACCTGAAACTGTCGTTCTGCCAAAAATTTTGAATAAAAAGAGGAAGATGACCTCGAAAACCCAGATCGTGGAGATCATGAAGTATCCCCGACTTCCAGGTGGTATCGTAGGCCTTCTCCAAGTCAAAGAAAATTGCCACTGCATGCTGTCTGTTTAAAAAAGCGTTCCTAAGTGTAGATTCCAGACGAATCAAATGGTCAACTGTACTACGATGTTTGCGGAAACCACACTGTTCTTTCGCCAAAAGGCCATCGGTTTCGAGTTTCCACATGAGCTAGCATTGACCATTTTCTCCATCAGTTTACAGACACAGCTGGTCAAAGCTATTGGACGGTAGTTAGATGGATTAGAAAGATCTTTTCCAGGTTTGGGGATGGGAATAATGAGGGCTGTCGGCCAAGAGGGTGGAAAGCAACCTGTAGTCCACACGTGGTTGTATACCTGTAACAGGATGTTCAGACCTTCTTGCGGAAGATGTTTCAATAGTTGATAATGTATGTCATCTATACCTGGAGAGGAATCGCTGCAAGAGAGTAAGGCAGATTTCAGCTCGTTAATGTAAAAGGAAGATTGTAGACTTCCATGTTGTCGGATGAAAAGTTGCAGGAGATTTTTCTTTTAGGGCTTTGTGTTTGACAAAAGTGACTGATTTATTAGAAGAGGAGGAATTCTTTTCAATGGTTGAAGCAAGCAGATTAGCAACTGCTTTCTTCTCTGTTATTAAAGAATCTGAAAACTTGAGATGGTTCACAGTGGGACAGGTGTTCTTCCCTTGATTTTCTTAATGATGTTCCACACTTTTTTTCTTAGAAGTTTTTGATGTCAGCCTGGAGCAGAAGCTCTCCAGGACCGACGTTTACTGATTTTAAAAGTGTGTCTAGATTTAGCAGGGAGTTTTTGATGGGCTCGAGCGTTGGGACCCGAAGGTCGTTGGTATACCTGACGCTGAGCCCGTTTTCTAACTTTGGAAATTTGTTGGCATTCTAAATCGAACCAGGGTGTTTTGGGCATTTGAAGTTTATCGGAAGACACTGGAATACAGGCTTTAGCACATTGATCATAGTGTTAGTCAGAGATTCTGCTGGTCTGGACTCTGAAAAAATCAGTGTCCTGGAATCTTTTGAATAGTGGCTGCAAATAGATCCCAGTTTGCTTTTTTATAATTGAGATGTTGAGAGACAGAGACGTGTTCAGTTATTACAGGTTGTAGAAGGACAGGGAAATGGTCACTTCCGTGCAGATCGTCATGGACAGACCACTCATAGTCCAGGACCAGCGAGGGGTCACAAACCGACAAATCTAAACACGAAAGTGAACCTGTGGAAGAGTGGAGGTAAGTTGCAGATCCGTCGTTCAGACAACACAAATCCAAATCCGAAAGGACATCCTCAATTAGAGACCTCTGGATGACGTACAGACACTACCCCAAAGAGGATTGTGACCGTTAAAGTCACCCAACAGCAAAAAAGGTCGAGGAAGTTCCTCTATCAGACTGACAAGGTCCTGACGACAAACCGGGACAGGAGGAGGTAAATAAAGAGAACAGATTGTCACAGTCTTGTGGAGAGTGACTCTCGCAGCAACAGCTTGAAGGGAGGTAGACAGAGCGACAGGACTATACAACAAAGTTTTATGTATGAGAAGGGCAACACCGCCCGACAGTCCCAACGTGGATGGTTGTGCAGGTTTTGAAAGAATAATTAAAGCCAGAAAGAGTAAAGGTTTTCTGGCTTTGAATTTGAGTTTCTTGAAGAGCCACGACAGAAGGTTTTATAGACTGACACAGAAGCTGCAGCTCCTCAAAGTTGGAATTTAATCCACGGATATTCCAATGGAGTATGGTACTATCCATGGTGCAGAGGCGAAAAGGAGAGAGATCAGGTCATCTCCTCTCAACGTCTGCGTCCAATGGAGAGAATTTATTATTTATTTTAACAGGACTGTGTTGGTCTTTGGACCTGCTGGCAGACTTGCCCGCAGTGACAAAGGCCTGGAGTTTGGAGATGGCGGAGGTCTGGATTTGGGAGATGGTGAGGGTTTTTCCTTATCTCCACCATCTCCACACTGGGTGGAACTCCCTTGCCCGCACGGGCACTGGACAGAGGAGTTCGAGGTAGGGGTGCTGGTTTTTTAATCTGCCCAGCAGCAGATGTTGTAGACTGCTGGGCAGTCTGAGGGGTGGCGGATTTTTTGCCTCCACCAGGGGCAGTCACTTTGGTTTGGTAAGGTGTGGACTTGCTACCACCAGAACTGACAGATCTGACTTGCAATGTTTTCGAAAACGTAAAGTATCAGTCTGACAGCAGACTGACGAGTTGAAACTGTAGGAACTTTCTTTACGGCCGAAGCATACGAAGAAGCTGTCGGCGACTGACTGCCCACAACCTGCTTGCGGGCTTCAAAAAAGGAAATTTTCTTTTCAGTCTTTAGTCTTTGAATTGCGGATTCCTGAATCCAAGAGGACAGTTTCTTGAAGAGGAGGGATGGTCGCCACCGCAGTTAGCACAATGTGCCGGATCATGACACGGCCCATCATGGGTTGCCTTGCAGCAAACACCGCATACCTCTTGCCCTGAACAGCGGTCCCTGACATGGCCAAACTTCTGGCACCTGAAGCACCTCAATGGGGACGGCACATATAGCTGAACATGAACATTTGGTAACCAACCTTGATGACCGGAGGCAGCACAGGGTTGCAGAAGGTCAGAAAGAGGGTGTTGGTGGCCACCTCTCTGAACCCTTCTTTATCGTCACCCTGCGCACCTCCGTCACACCCTGGGACGCCAGCTCCGTTTTTATTTCCGCCTCTGAAACACCCGCCAGATCTCTGCATCTAATCACACCTTTGGATGAATTTAATTGCTTATGGGGAGTCACCCTGATCTCCCTATCCACAAGCTTTTTTGCCTTCTGCAGCTGTTCGGATTGCTTCTGTGATCGACATTGAAGAAGAAACGAACCATTCCTCAACCGTTTTATGGACCTAGGTTCACCTGCTATACCATGAAAGCCCTTTGGACAGCAAAAGGGCTCAGAGTGAAGGGGTCTTTCCTGCTCTGTCCCTTCCACCACGAGCCAGGAAGCCAGAAACCTGTCCTCTGTCTTTACCTCACTGTCAGAATCACTGTCTGTTTCTAATTCCCCTGAAATAGGGATACTGCCTTCCTCTTCTTTGGGGGGGTAGTTTTTTAATGAAGTCATATTTAGTTTATTGTGATTCATCTCTCCCTTACCCACCCACCTTGGAGTCCAACTAAGGGGCCAGGGCCAAGAAACCAATGTCTTGACCCCTTCCAGGCTTCGGGAGAGACATACGACAAGCAGAAGCAACCAACCCTATCCCCCCTGATCATGCTCAACTCCCGGAACAGAGAGCTGAGCACTGCAGGGTTTACTTGGCCAGCTGGGGAACTGCCCGTCTTGACCCAACCCCAAGAAGGGGAGCCGATTAGTACACCCGGGCCAAAGTGTACTCCCTGTCTAGGAGAGGTCCGAGCCAAAGTGATGTGTTGAGAGAGCGCTGGCTCTCTCAATCACCAGGATCTCATTCCCCTCCGACACAGGTCGCACCGCACGGCAAACGCGGCGGATCTTAAGGAGACCACAGAGAGAAAAGGAGTGTGGAAAAGAAGACTTGAAGGGGAGACGAAGATAGAAAAGGGCCAAATAAGGAGGCAGAAAACAAGAAAAGGAGAAAGGCGGGTTACTGTTAGTCAGGATCCTCACCCTTAGCCTATCTGACATGGAAGCCCTACCAGGGGCATCAACTCCTTACCACGTTACGCTTAGGCCAAACAGCATCTGCACCTCTCAGGCCTAGAACAGTGTGAAAAAAAACAGCCTATCTCCAAGTATTGATGCCCCCGCCAGCAAAGCCTAAGGATCACTGGACCACGCAAACCCTCCGACCACGACAAGGTCGCAACCCCCCGGAGGGTCCTAGTCCATATAGAAAATAAAAACCAAAATGTTTAAATAAAAACCAATAATGTTTAATAAAGAGAAGCCATGCATGTGATATTCAGCCATTCAACTATGAACGGAAACGTATCTGCTGTCAGACACTCTCCTTTTTCGTATGCAAACATTCCTCCTTCAGCTTTTCAGATTTTCACCACAAAGAAGTAAAAATGTAACACTTGTAGATACTGACAGAATAAAAATTCCAGAAGAATTTGATTTTTAAAAAACTTGCCTGTATCCCAAGTTCTTTTGTGAACAGACACATACAACAAAGACCTGTTCAAAATCAATATGATGCACTCAAAACTATGCAAGCACATACAGCAACAGACAAATAAACAGATTTTTTTCTTGTATTAGTTTTACAAACATTACAAAATAACCTTGTATTCTCAATATTCACAGCTATGGTTCGCTTCTGTTTTACTAGGTAGTTTGTCATTTGTCGATCTCCAAATTTGAATAATAAAAAATGCCTGATGCTTCCCTTTCGCACACAACCACACATACACTACTGCACAAATAACAGCCCCTCTCAGGGAGAAAAGACAGCATTCTCTCATGCCTTCAGTGACTTAACAAAAAGCAAGGCAATTAACGATGACAACAGCTCAACACAGTGTACCTTTATGCACTGTTCAGCCAAGTCCTTGCTGGGGTGAGAGGACATCTCTGCAACCACCAGGCGATTGCAAAGGGCTTTGACGGCTCCTTCCACAGCCACGATTCTGCGCGTACATTCTGCAGACACGTCCAGGTAGTACGTGATGGCACGGGCAGTCACCTCCAGCACATTGTCTGGGGCACACTCGTCCAGGAAAATTCGGCACAAGGCAGGGAGAAACGTCCGAGGTGGGCAACTGGAGGACACAAGTTTGTCATGAGTTGCTTTATACACACCAGCAGTATGATACAATAAAAGTGATGCTTAAACAACAGACTAATTTGGTATCTTTGCAAAGCTCTCTTTAATATGTGTGTGACCTTGAGTGAGTATGTGTGTGTGTGCGTATGTGTGTGTGTGCATGCGCGCGCACATGTGTGTATGTGCGCACGCATGCGCATACTTTTATATGCATGCATTCATATAACTGCACATGTTTGCTACCAATGGATGGCATCCTGGTATTACAGATCGTCATCCTGAATTGCTTTCTTTTCAAGACTATCTTTAAGTGTTCTTACAACATAAAGTGGGGGTAGTCTACTTAAGACCTTTACATTCAAACAACAGAAATATAAACCAACACAGTGCCAGTCAAATAAATGAAAGAGGGGAGAGTAGTTAAATTATTCTTCCAGAGCTGGTCACTGAGTGGTGGTGAACTCTTTTATGAATGAAAATAGAGTGAAAACAAACTTTGTGATAATGTGCTTTTTAAGGTGATTTGGTAGAATCGATAACAGGGATGAAATCTGAATACCCAATACATAAGAACTCTGTATGTGTTGACCTATTTCAGAATCAAATTCTGTGACATGACAACACTGAGGTAATACGGAGTACATTCATAATGATCTTCCTGATGTAAGATAAGATAAGATAATGTTGCTTATAGCCCAGCCGACCGCAGAGGGCCACATCAGGGCTGTCACCACGTTAAAATCAACTCACCAGTCATTTAAAAAAAAAAAAAAAAAAAAAAAAAACTTTCACACATCTCGTTAAATGACATCGTCTACAAACGAACCAGAAACTTTGTTAAAAATCCTTCTTCCGTAAAATCTCAAATCAGATGAAAAATGTTAATTTCTCTCAAAAACCCAAGGATCACGTCAGGCGGGACATCCCTGAACAGGATCTTCATGGACTCCGCTGTAAAATGTTTGTGTCTCACATCGTGCAAGTCCCAACACTCTAAAAGAACATGTTTCATTGTGAGTGGCGCATGACATGGAATACACCACGGAGCTTCTTCACTCTTTAAAAGGTAAGAATGGGTAAAATACGAATGGCCGGTGTGCAGCCGGCACAGAACCGTTTCCTCTTTACGACCACCCGACGTAGATGGGAGGAAGTCTTTAAGGTTTGGACGGATCTGAAAGAGTTTGTTATTCGTCTGTGTGTTCCAATCCTCCTGCCAGAGGTCTCTCACATAATCGTTAATTTTGGGTTTCACATCTGAGCAGGGGATAAAAGTGTTGGACAGTTTCTCTCTTGTGGCGTTCTTGGCTAAACGATCAACCATTTCGTTCCCGCCGATGCCAACATGGCCAGGAACCCAAGCAAGAGTAATGTTGTAACCGTCCGCCTTCAACTTGCTAAAAAGTTCAAAAAAAAATAAAAGTTCTGGATGCTGAAGGTTGCGGCCAGCTATGCCCTCCAAAGCTGACAGCGAATCCGACAGAACCAGAAAGTCCCTCTTTGAAGAATGGGAGATTATCTTCAAAGCCAGTACTAGAGCAGTAAGTTCAGCAGAATAGACAGAAGCATCTGAATGTATATGTTCCAACAATATCTGAGAAGGAGCCCCCGGGCAGTAGGCTGCACAGGCCACTCCATCCTCAGACTTGGAACCGTCAGTGAAAACTTTTTGATAGGATGGGAATTTGGAACAGAGCTCGGCATACAAAGCCTTGTACGTCAGAGAGCTGGTAGACTCCTTACGGAAAGCTGCGAGATCAAAACGAATCTCTGGTGTGAAAAAGGTCCATGGAGGTTGATCCGGAAACTTGGAAAAATCGGAAACTACTCCCAGGTCTATACCTGCATTCCGCACGTGAGGCTGCATACGAAGCCCAAACGGCGGAATACATTTCGGTTATTTTCAAACTTACTTTGGAACGAGGGTCAAAAACACAGTCCATAGGCAGGATTCTGCGGTTCTGAGAACAGTCGGATGTAATAATTCAAAGACAGTTTCAGCCTGCGTTGGACAGTGAAGGTTCACCTGCCTCTGCGTACAGGCTGTACACAGGGGTGGTGCGGAACGCTCCAAGACAGAGACGAAGCCCTTGATGGTGGATAGGTCCAAGAGTTTGAGGTAAGATGATCTTGCGGAGCCGTACACAGCACAACCGTAGTCCAGTTTGGAACGGACCAGGGCTCTGTAGAGGTGCAACAAAGTTTTCTTATCAGCGCCCCAGTCGGTGTGTGCTACGACCCGCAAATAATTCAGTGCCTTTTGGCAAGCAGTTTTGAGGTTTTTAATATGGCTGAGAAAGTTAAGTTTTTGGTCAAAAATGACTCCCAGAAATTTGGCCTCTTTAACAGCTGGAATGGGAGATTTCCCTACTTGAAGTTCCGGGTCTGGAAAAAACTGACGGAAATTATGGAAGTGAATACATTGGGTTTTGTAGCAGAAAAGGTGAAACCGTTTTCATCCGCCCATCGATGGGTTTTATCTACGCAAAGCTGGAGCCTGCGCTGGACACTCGGGTACAGGCTTCCAGTTGCGTAGACAGCAAAATCATCCACAAACAATGAGCAGTCTGAACCCTGCAGAACTGATTTCACAATGTTGTTGATTTTAATACTAAAGAGGGCAGGAGACAGTATGCTCCCCTGTGGAACACCCAACTCCTGCTCGTGGACATCAGAGAGAGTGTGCCAACCCGGACCTGAAACTGTCGTTCTGCCAAAAAATTTTGAATAAAAAGAGGAAGATGACCTCGAAAACCCAGATCGTGGAGATCATGAAGTATCCCCGACTTCCAGGTGGTATCGTAGGCTTCTCCAAGTCGAAGAAAATTGCCACTGCATGCTGTCTGTTTAAAAAAGCGTTCCTAAGTGTAGATTCCAGACGAATCAATGGTCAACTGTACTACGATGTTTGGGGAAACCACACTGTTCTTTCGCCAAAAGCCATCGGTTTCGAGTTTCCACATGAGCCTAGCATTGACCATTTTTTCCATCAATTTACAGACACAGCGGTCAAAGCTATGGGACGGTAGTTAGATGGATTAGAAAGATCTTTCCCAGGTTTGGGGATGGGAATAATGAGGGCTTTCCGCCAAGAGGGTGGAAAGCAACCTGAAGTCCACACATGGTTATATACTTGTAGCAGTATGTTCAGACCTTCTTGCGGAAGATGTTTCAACAGTTGATAATGAATTCATCTAGACCTGGAAGGAATCGCTGCAAGAGAGTAAGGCAGATTTCAGCTCGTTTAATGTGAAAGGAAGATTGTAGTCTTCCATGTTGTCGGATGAAAAGTTGCAGGGAGATTTTTCTTTTAGGGCTTTGTTTTGACAAAAGTGACTGATTTATTAGAAGAGGAGGAATTCTTTTCAATGGTAGAAGCAAGCAGATTAGCAACTGCTTTCTTCTCTGTTATTAAAGAATCCGAAAACTTGAGATGGTTCACAGTGGACAGGTGTTCTTCCCTTTGATTTTCTTAATGATGTTCCACACTTTTTTCTTAGAAGTTTTTGATGTCAGCCTGGAGCAGAAGCTTCTCCAGACCGACGTTTACTGATTTTAAAAGTGTGTCCGATTTGGCACGGAGTTTTTGATGGGTTCGAGCGTTGGACCCGAAGGTCTTGGTATACCTGACGCTGAGCCCGTTTTCTAACTTTGGAAATTTGTTGGCATTCTGAATCGAACCAGGTTTTTTTGGCATTTGAAGTTTATTGGAAGACACTGGAATACAGGTCTTAGCACATTTAATCATAGTGAATCAGGGATTCAGCTTGGGGGCAGGGCTCCCGAAAAAAATTTAGTGCCTGGAAATCCTTAGAAACATGGCTGCAAAAAGATCCCCGTTTGCTTTTTTAAAAATTTAAAAAGCTTTAAGACAGAGACGTGTTCATTTTAAAAGGGGGTTTTAAAAAGGCCCGGGGAAAAGGGCACTTTCCCTGCAAAATCGTCATTGGGCAGACCACCATAAACCGACCAGCGAGGGGGCACCAAAACCCACCCAAACTAAACACGAAAGGGAACCGGGAAGAAAGGGTAAAATTCAGATCCCGTTCAACAACACAAAAACCCCAAAACCGAAAGGACATTCCCCAAACACAGAACCCCTGGGTGACGAACCGGTAAATACCCCAAAGAGGGTTGTGACCCCTTTAAAATCACCCCAAAACAAAAAAAGGGCAGGGGGGTTTCCTCTATTTGACTGGACAAAGGCCGGCGACGAACCGGGGCAGAAGTGAGATAAAAGAGAACAGATTGTTTACCGTCCTTTTGGAGAGTGACCTCCACAAAAGCCTGAAGGGAGGGAGACAGAGGGACAGGGCTAAACAACAAAGTTTTTTGTAGGAGAAGGGGAACACCGCCCGCAGTCCCAACGTTTGGGGGGTTTGGGAGGTTTCGAAAAAATATTTAAAACCAAAAGATAAAAGGGCTTCTGGCTTTGAAAAATTTTAGTTTTTGAAGAGCCACGACAAAAAGGGTTTTTGAGAAATGACACAGAAATCGGGACCCTCGAAGTTGGGAAATTTTTACCCCGGTTTTCCCAAAGGAAAATGGTTTTTTCCATGGGCAGAGGGCGAAAAGGAGAGAATCAGGTTTATTTTTCCTCCTCAAAACTGCTGCAAAAACGTAAAATTTTTTGCTTAAAAATTTTTCTGGACAACTGCAGACCGCCCGGCAGACTTTCCAACAGGGGAAGAAGGGCTTTATTTTGGGGGGCGGGAGGTTTTTTCCCCAACTCCACCCCCCCCCACACAAGGGGAACCCCTTCCCGCACGGGGGACGACAAGGGGTTCGAGGGAGGGGGTTCGGTGTTTTAAAAACGCCCAGCACCGAAGTTTAGACCTGGGGAGTCAGAGGGGGGCGATTTTTTGGGCCCCCACCAGGGGGACTCACTTTTGGGGTTTAGAGGTTTTGGGGACCTGCATTTCCAAACCCGAGCTGACAGTTTTTTTCCTTTCAATGTCTTTGAAAAAGTAAAGTTATCAGTCTGACAGCAGGGCGAAACCAGTTGGGAACCGGTTGGGAAAATTTTTTTTTCCGGGGCCCAACATACGAAAAAAGCGTTTGGGGACGACTGCCCCCCAAACCTGCTTGGGGGGCTTCAAAAAAGGGGATCTTCTTTTCCCGTCTTAACCCTTTGAATTTCAATTTCCAAAACCACAGAGACAAATTTCCCTGAAAGAAGGAAGGTCGCCACCCCAGTTTTCACAAGTCCGGATCTTTAACACGGCCCCTCATGGGTTGCCTTGCAGCAAATACCACAAAACCTCCTGCCCCGAACAACGGGCCCGACATGGGCCCCCCTTTTGGGATCGGGAAACACCTCAACGGGGGCGGAACGAAAAACTTAACCCGGGGCAACAGTAGCCGCCTTGAAGACCGGGGGGCAGCACAGGTTTTTAGGAAAGTCAGAAAGGGGGGGTTTTGGGGTCCCCCTCTTCCCCGCACCCCCTTACGTCCCCTGCTACCCCGCACAAACCCCGGGGGCCAGCTCCTTTTTGGGTCTCTGCCCCTGAAACCCCCCCTGAAATTTCCCGCAGGGGAATCACTCCAATTTTTTGAATTTTAATTGTTTGGGGGAGTTACCCTGATTTTACCCCCACAATTTCGTTCCTTCACCCGCGTTCAGATTTTCTTTTGTGACTTTTCACTGAAAAAAGGGAAAAGGGAAACCCTTCCTCAACCTCTTTATGGCCGAGGGTCCCGCTAAAGCTTGAAAAACCCCTTTTGGGATGGGGAAAGGGGGTCAGGGGGCTGAAAGGGGTCTTTCCCGCCCTCCCTTCCAAACACAGCCAGGAAGCCCAGAATCCTTCCTCTGTCGAAACCCCCATATCCCAATCGCCTTTGGAAAAAAAAAAAATTTCCCCGAAATAGGGGAAGCAGCCTTCCTCTTTTTTTGGGGGGTTGTTTTTGAAAAAGCCAAAAAGTATTTTAAATTTTTTTCTTTTCTCCCTTAAACCCCCCCCCCCTTGGAGTCCAAAAAAAGGGGGCCCGGGGCCCAAAAAAACCAATGTCTTTGGGCCCCTTCCAGCTTCGGGGGAGATATAAAGACAAACCCGAAAATACCAAACCCTTCCCAACCCCCTGGGTCATGCTCAAAACCCCGGGGGCAGAGACTGAGCACTGAGGGGTTTTAAATTTGGGCCCTTTGGGGGGGCTGTCTGTCTTTACCCAGCCCCCAAGAAGGGGGGCCGATTAGTACACCCCCGGGCCCCAAAATGGTACTTCCCCCCGGGCTAGGAGAGGGCCGAGCCAAAGTGTGTGTTAAGCGCTGGCCCCCTCAAAAAAACCAGGATCTCATTCCCCCCGACACAGGGCGCACCGCCGGCAAACACGGCGGATTTTTAAGGGGACCACAGAGAGAAAAGGAGTTTTGAAAAAGAAGACTTTTAAGGGGAGACAAGATAAAAAAAGGGGCCCAAAAAAAAGGCAGAAAACAAGAAAAGGAGAAAGGCGGGTTACTCTTAGTCAGGATCCTCACCCTTAGCCTATCTGACATGGGAAGCCCTACCAGGGGCATCAACTCCTTACCACGTTACGCTTAGGCCAAACAGCATCTGCACCTCTCAGGCCTAGAAGCAGTGTGAAAAAATTCCTGATGTAGCAAAGAAAGTTATAAAACCAAACCGAAAATGTTAATTCACAAGCATCTGTAAAAATAAGCGTAGGAAATTGCAATAAAAAATTGTCTTGCATGTAACATCTGGTGTCCACTGCCAGCTCCTATTCATCATGCTCAGAAACATCATAATGTACACATTAAGAACACGGAATTCTTCATGCCTCACAGACAAATAATACCAATTAATTCTCTTTTGACTACTGGTTTTAAGTATGTACATGAACAGAAGGCTAACAGTTCATGTTACTTTTGCTATGAACTCATACGCTGTCTAAAAGAACAGGTTACATAAAAGGCAGTGAAAAAATTTGAACTTTTGAGAATCAACACAGCCAGTGACTGACATGACAACATAAAAAAACAACGATAAGAAATGAGTAACACCAATCACTGTTAGTGTTACAGCTTGGGGAACATGAACACACACATTTTGAACTTGGCGTCTTCGAAAATCCAGAAAGTTGGGGCAAACCTGCCAGCCAATCCAGGCTTTATAAGTTGCTGTGAGTTTTGAGCAATGTAATCAATATTTTAGGTATTTTATAGAACTTCAGCATCACATTTAATTATAATAAAGCTAAAACTGATAATAAGATAAAGCTGAAAATTAAAGACACTTGATCTATTCCATTCTACTATTTGCTTTGAACCTTTGCGCTGGTAGCAGGGTGCCTGGTTTGACTTGTATTGATCAACGGGATGTTTTCTGTTCTAAGACAAAATGCCACTTTTATGTATGAATAGGTGAAACTTGAGAGCTGTTGTTCAAATGATGTCACAATCCATTTTCTTTTTTCGTCGCTGGTACGACTTTGTCAACAATCAACACCTCAATTTTTTACACACTGGAGATGCGCATTATTGTTCGACTTCCTTCACAGCACAGTCAAAACAAATGCGAATAATCACTGCTTGACTAAAATAGCTGTCAAACCTTTGTCCAGATTCTACTAAATAAATCAGCATATCTTGGTATTTTCATGGATTCAGTAATCAATTCATGTTATTGGCTTATAACCTGTAATGGAGTTGTTTGGTCTATTGCAAACTAAATCATCAAGATCTGACAAGTCTTCATAACATGCAGTTGAAAACAATAGCAATAGCTTTTTTTCATTACATATTTTGATAAATAAATAAATCAAAATTACACAGTAAAAAAAAAAAAAAAAAAAAAAAAACTCTGACAGATGCCCAATAAACATGAACATGAAAACTTAAAACACAATTAGTTTTTATGTCTTAAAATCAAGCTTTTTTTTCTAATCTTGTTTCTTAAAGGTCAAACAAATCTCTGTGCATGAAGATGATAAAGGCCGCAAACATCCTGTTTTGGGACCAAAATGATTAACTATCATGTTTTGCTATATAATAAACATCATTTCACACTGCCGTCTTAAATTAAGGAGAAGCTCCCGACTTAAGCTGCTGATAACAATGGGAGGCTTTTCCCCCCTGAAAATGGACTTGATTAGATTTGAGAAGTATCTTTTCAAAAATTTAGGTGACCACTGATAGTAGCTTGGCAATCTGCTATGTGATCTGTATGTAATAATGTCATTCAATGCAGGCCAGTGTGAAACGGTGTCTTTATTACTAATATTAGCCGTTAAAATAAATATTGTTTCTTAGAATTTCTAGTATGATCAAAACCCCTACATCTTTGCAATTTGTCATATTCAGTTTTCTGGTCTTGTTTTCTATTTCATGTTGTTTATGTGCTCTCATTTCTTCTGATGCAAGGCAATGTTTTCCTTGTATATTTTACTTACTTTCATATTTTGATGTTTTCCTTGTAAAGTTTCTTACTTTCATATTAAAGTTGACACAGAATTTAATAGTATCAGTTACTTCTGAAAGGAGCTAATCAGGAAGAACGAGACATTTGACTCTACTGAGTCAGAGTGGTGCGTGTTTCTCTACAACAGCTAGAAATGCCTCACAGACGGCATCTAATGCTTTAGTAGCTGATCTCAAAAGTTATAAACATATTGAAATGTGTTATAGTTACATCAGGCAAAGATTGTGTAGTAAATGGTGTGTGGTCCTTGTTTGAGATGTTGGTGCTTTGTATAGTCACATATATTATGGGAGAGAGAGAGAGAGAAAGAGAGAGAAGAAGAGGAGAGAGAGAGAGAGAGAAGAGAGAGAGAGCTCAGAACTTGGAACAAGAACCATTATTTGATCAAGACTGAGATTTTAGAGACCTATCCGCCTATTTATTTTTTAGGTTCCAATTTGTTCTACCTAAGTTATATCATATGATTGAATCTTGATTTTTTTCTTCTAAAATCAGAACAAGAAAAAAAGAGAGAGAGAGAAGAAAAGAGAATGAGAGAGAGGAGAGAGAAGAGAGAGGAGAGGAGAGAGAGAGAGAGAGAACAGATAGAGATTATGGAGTTCATGATTCACACAACACACACACACACACAAACACACCACACACACACGACAGCACACACACACACTTGCATGCAAAGGCTATGACAAAACGTAATGGCATTTATACGTAATCATCAACTCAAAGCAGATACAATAACAAAACTAAGGGGGTGAGGACAGGCTAGGTGAGTCAAGGAGGGCAGGGTTGAGGAAAAAAAAAACCAACCAAACCAAACAAAAAAGAGAGACAGAAAATTCCACCCTTTCCACAGCACAATTTATATACACACACACATAACACAGACCCACACACCATAAGCACACATCTCTGTAAGTTGATAGATAAACCAGTGACTAATGATAATGTTTGCTTTATGTTTGTGATTGTCAACCAGAATTCGCAACCATTGAGGAGGTGATGGTAAGATAAGATAATGTTGGCTATAGCCCATCCGACCGCAGAGTGCCACATCAGGCAGGGCTGTCAACCAACGTTAAAATCAACCACCATTCGATAAAAAAAAAAAAAAAAAAAAAAAAAAAAAAAAAAAAAAAAAAAAAAAAAAAAAAACATTCACACATCTCGTTAAATACATCCGACTACAAAACGAACCAGAAACTTGTTAAAAAACCTTCTTCTTAAAATCTCAAATCATTGAAAAATGTTAAATTCTCTCAAAAAACACCCAAGATCACGACAGGCGGGACATCCCTGAACAGATCTTCATACTTTTCCGCTGTAAAATGTTTGTTGTCTTTCCCCTCACATCGGGCAATTCCCAACACTCTAAAAGAACATGTTTCATTGTGAGTGTTTGCATGACATGGAATGCACACGGAGCTTCTTCCCACACTTAAAAATGTAAGAATGGGTAAAACATACGTATGGCTGGTGAGCATCCTGCACAGAACCGTTTCCTCTTTAACGAAACCACCCGACTTAGTAGATGGGAGGAAGTCTTTAAGGTTTGGAGCGGATCTGAAAAGAGTTTGTTATTCGTCTGTGTGGTTCCAATCTCTCCTGCCAGAGGTCTCTCACATAATCGTTAATTTTGGTTTTCACATTCTGAGCAGGGGATTATAATGGTTAGGACATTTTCTCTCTTGGGCGTTCTTTCTGGCTAAACATCAACTCAGTATCGTCCCCCCGCCGATTGCCAACATGGCCAGGAACCCCAAGCAAGAGTAATGTTGTAACCGTCCGCCTTCAACTTGCTAAAAAGTTTCCAAAAAAAAGTAAAAGTTCTGTATGCGAAGATACGGCCAGCATGCCTCCAAAGCTGACAGCGAATCCGACAGTACCAGAAAGTCCCTCCACGAAAATGTGAGATTACCTTCAAAGCCAGTACTATAGCAACAGTACAGCAGAATAGAACAAAGCATCTGAATGTATATGTTCCAACAATATCTTAGAAGGAGCCCCAAGGGCAGTATAGCTGCCACAGGCCACTCCCATCCTCAACTTGAACCGTCAGTGAAAACTTTTTTGATAGGATTGAATTGGAACAGAGCTCGCATACAAAGCCTTGAACTCCAGAGAGCTGGTAGACTCCCTTACGGAAAGGCCTGCGAATCAAAACAACCTCTGGAGTGGAAAAGGTCCATGGAGGTTGCTCCGGAAACTTTGGAAAAATCGGAAACTACTCACCCTTTCAATACCTTCATTCCGCACGTGAGGCTGCATACGAAGCCCCAATACGCGGATACATTTCGGGTTTGTTTTCAAACTTACTTTGGAAACGTAGGGTCAAAAACACATTCAAGGCATGATTTCATGGCGGTTACAGTGAACATCGGATGTAATAATTCACAGACAGTTTCAGCCTGCTTGGACAGTGAAGGTTCACCTGCCCTGCGTAAACAGGCTGTACACAGGGAGTGCGGAACCGCTCCAAGAAAGAGACGAAGCCCTTGAGGTGGATATGGTCCAAGAGTTTGAGGTAAGATGATCTTGCATCCGTACACAGCACAACCTAGTCCATTTGGAACGGACCAGGGCTCTGTAGAGTGCCACCAAAGTTTCTTATCAGCGCCCCATTCGGTGTGTGCTACTACCCCAGAATATTCAGTGCCTTTTGCAAGCAGTTTTGGATGTTCTTTAATATTGCTTAGAAGAGTTAAGTTTTTGGTCAAAAATGACTCCCAGAAAAATAAAATTTGGCCTCTTTAACAGCTGGAAATGGGAGATTTCCCCTACTTGAAGTTCCGGATCTTTAAAAAACTGGACCGAAATTATGGAAGTAGAATACACTGGGTTTTTGTAGCAAAAGGGAAAACCGTTTTCATCCGCCCACTCGATGGATTTTATCTACGCAAAGCTGAGCCCTGCGCTGGACAGTTCGGTACAGGCATCCATTGCGTAGACAGCAAAATCATCATCCACAAACAATGACAGTCGGAACCCTGCTGAAACTGATTGAACAATGTTGGGTTGATCATAATACTAAAGAGGGCAGGAGATAGTATGCACCCCCAGTGGAACACCCCAACTCCCTCTCGTGGACATCATAGAGAGTGGTGCCAACCCGGACCTGAAACTGTCGTTCTGTCTGCTGAGCTGGACTGTTCTGCCAAAAAAATTTTGAATTAAAAAGCGGAAGATGACCCTCGAAAACCCAGATCGTGGAGATCAAGAAGTATCCCCCCCTCCCCTACATTCCAGTGGAATCAGTAGGTTTAGCCTTCTCCAAGTCAAAGAAAATTGCCACTGCATGCTGTCTTGGTTTAAAAAAGGCGTTTCCTAAGTGTAGATTCAGGAAACGATCAAATGGTCAACTGTCTACGATGTTTGCGGAAACCACACTGTTCTTTGCTTTCCGCCAAAAGGCCATCGGTTTCCGAGTTTCCACATGACCCAGCATTGACGCATATTTTCATCAATTTACAGAGCACAGCTTTCAAAGCTAGGGACGGTAGTTTAATGATTAGGAAGATCTATTTTCCAGTTTGGGGATGGGAATAAATGAGGCTGTCCGCCAAGAGGGTGGAAAGCAACCGTAGTCCACACAAGTGGCACGTGGTAGAATACCTGAAACAGATGTTCAGACCTTCTTGCGAAGATGTTTCAATAGATTGATAAAGAATGTCATCTATACCTGGAGAGGAAACGATCAAGAGATTAAGGCAGATTCAGCTCGTTAATGAGAAAGAAGATTGTAGTCTTCCATGTTGTCGGATGAAAAGATGCAGGGGATTATTCGCATTTAGGGCTTTGTTTTTGACAAAAGAGACTGATTTTATTTAGAATGAGGAATTCTTTTATGGGTTGAAGCAAGCAGATTAAGCACAACTGGCTTTCCTTCTCAGATTATTAAAGACTCCGACAACTTGATAATGAGATGAATCACAGTGGGACAGGTGTTCATCCCATTGAGTATTTCATAATAGTTGTTTCCACACGTTAATTTTTCTAGAATTTGTTGATTGTCAGCCTGGAGCAGAATCATCAACCCAGGACCGACCTTTACTGATTTTAAAAGTTTGTCTTGAGTTAGCAACGTAGTTTCTGAGGGGGCTCGAGCGTTGGGACCCGAATGACGTTGGTATACCTGACGCTGAGCCCTGTTTTCTAACTTTGGAAATTTGTTGCAATCTGAATCGAACCAGGTTTTTGGGCATTTTGAAGTTTAGCGAAGACACTGAATAACAGGCTTTAGCCCATTTGATCATAGTGTTTAGTCAGTGATTCAGCTGGATCCGTACACAGAAAAAATCAGCGTCGCTGAAACTTCCTTAGAACAGTGGCTGCAAATAGATCCCAGTTTGCATTCTTATAATTTATATGCTGATAGACAGAGATGGTGTTTCAGTTATTACAGGTTGTAGAAGGACATGGAAATGGTCACTTCCGTGCAGATCGTCATGGACAGACCACGTCATAGTCCAGGACCACGAGGGGTCACAAACCGACAAATCTAAACACCGAAAGTGAACCAGGAAAGAGTGGAGTAATTGTCCAGATCCGTCATTCGACAACACAAATCCAAGTCTGAAAAGGACATCCTCAATTAGCATACCTCTGGGTGACGTACGCGGCACTACCCCAAAGAGGATTGTGACTCGTTAAAGGTCACCCAACAGCAAAAAAGTTCGAGGGAGTTCTTCTATCAGACGACAAGGTCCTGACGACAAAAAACCGGGACAGAAGGTGAGAGATAAAGATAACAGATTGTCACAGTCCATGTGGATAGATGACTCTCGTCAGCTACAGTCCCTGAGGAGGTAACAGAGCGACAGTACTATACAACAGAGTTTTTTGTTAGGAGAAGGGCAACACCGCCCGACAGACCCAACGTGGATGGTTGTGCAGGTTTTTGAAAGACATAAATCCAGAAAGCGTAAAGGTCTTCTGGCTTTGAATTTGAGTTTCCTGAAATGAGCCATGACAGAAGTTTTAAAGACGACACAGAAGCTGTAACTCCTCAAAGTTTGGAATTTAGTCCACGGATATTTCCCAAGGGGATATTGTACTATCCATGTGCAGTGAGGCGAAAAGGAGAGAAATCAGGTCAATCTCCTCCTCAACGTCTGCTTCAAAATGAGTGAATTTATTTTGAATGTTTCACTGAACTTAATGTTGTTCTTCAGACCTCTGGCAGACTTGCCAACAGGCGAAGAAGGTCTGGATTTTGGGAGACGGGGATGGAGGTTTCTTTCTTCCTCATGCCTCCACGCTTCTCTAACACTGGTGGAACTCCCTTGCCCGCACGGGCACTGGACAAAGGAGTTCGAGCTTGGGTGCTGGTTTTTAAATCTGCCCAGCAGCAGATGTTGTAGACTGCTTGGCAGACTGAGGGGGGGGGCGGATTTTTTTGCCACCACCAGGGGCATCACTTTAGGTTGGGAGGTGGTGGACCTCCTCTTCCCACCAAGCTGACAGTTTCTTCCTTGGCCAGTGTCTTGGAAAAAATAAATTCATCATTCTGACAGCAGACTGACAAGTGGAAACTTTCTTTACGTCCCCGGCACCTTTCTTTACGCCGAAAGCATATGAAATGCTGAGGGCTTCTGACTTGCCGCACAACCTGTTTTACGGCTTCAAAAAAGATTTTCTTTTCAGTTTTAATTCGTTGGATAGTGGGATGCCTGAATCCAAAGAGGGCAGTTTCGTGAAGAGGATGGATGTTCGCCACCGCAGTTAGCACATGTGCCGGATCTTTGCCCGCCCATCATGGTTGCCTTGCAGCACAACACAACCGCACACCTCCTGCCCAAACAGCGGTCTCGACCTTACTCAAACCTCTGGCACCTGGAAGCATCTCAACGGGGACGGGACATACAGCTGAACGCGGGACGTTCAGGTAGCCCCCAACCTTGATGACAGCTGAGGCAACACAGGGTTTCAGAAGGTCCCATAAAGAGGTTATTGGTGGCCACGCACTCTGCACTCTGCACTTTCTTGACTGTTCACCACTGTCACCTCCGTCACAAAAACAACCCTTGGACGCCAGTTCCGTTTTATTTCTGCCTCTGAGACAACCCATTAGATCTCTGCATGCGAATCACACCTTTGGATGAATTTACTGGTTTTATGGGGAGTCACCCCTATCACCCTATCCACTAGTTTTTATAGCTTTCAACAGCTGTCCAGATTGAATCGTTATCGACCATTGAACAAGAAACGAACCATTCCTCATCCTTTTTATGGACCTAGGTTCACCTGCCTATATCCATGAAATCCCTTTTGGACAGCAAAAAGGTCTCAGAGCTGAAAGGGGTGCTGTCCTGCTCTGTCCCTTCCCACCACGAGCCAGGAAGCCCAGAAACCTGTCCTCTGCCATACCTCACTGTCAGAATCACCCTGTCAGTTTCCTAATCCCCTGAAATAGGGGATACTGCTACTTCCCTTCCTTTTGGGGGGTATTTTTTTGAAAAGCATATTTAATTATTGAAATTCATCCCTCCCATCTACCCACTCGACCCACCTTGGAGTCCAACTAAGTGGGCCAGGGCCAATGAAACCAATGTCTAGTCTTGACTCCCTTCCAGGCTTCGGGAGAGACAACGACAGAGCAGAAGTCAACCAACCACCTACCCCCCTGAACATGCTCAACTACCTCGGACGAAGAGAGGCTGAAGCACTGCAGGGGTGTTTACTTGGCCACTGGAGAACTGCCCGACTTGACCCAACTCCCGCAAAGGGAGATCCCGATTTATTACACCCGGGCGAACAAAGAGTACTCCCTGTCAAGGAGAGGTCCGAGCCAAAGAGATGTTTGAGAGCGCTGGCCCTCTCAATTCACCAGGATCTCAATCCCTCCGACACAGGTCGCCACCGCACGGCAAACCGGCGGATCTTAAGGAGAACCAAGAGAGAAAAGGATTGTTGAAAAGAAGACTTTAAGGGAGACGAAGGTAGAAAAGGGCCAAATAAGGGAGGCAGAAAACAAGAAAAGGAGAAAGGCGGGTTACTCTTAGTCAGGATCCTCACCCTTAGCCTATCTGACATGGGAAGCCCTACCAGGGGCATCAACTCCTAACCACGTTACGCTTAGGCCAAACAGCATCTGCACCTCTCAGGCCTAGAAGCAGTGTGAAAAAAACAGCCTATCTCCAAGTATTGATGCCCCCGCCAGCAAAGCCTAAGGATCACTGGACCACGCAAACCCTCCGACCACGACAAGGTCGCAACCCCCCGAGGGGAATGGTGATGGTGATGGCATTGGCAAGAAATGGAATACAGTAAGTTCTAAGTAATGCAATTTTCCACACTTATATAGTGTATTATATCTAATGAGTGGTTTCAATTTTTGACATAACTAATGTGGTATTGACGCATACATCCGTAACTGCTGAGTGATTTAACTAAGCGATTACTGCTAAGTACTTCTACGGGACAGTGTAGTCTACACCAAAGAGTGTGACATGTCTTCAAGGTTGTTTTTTTTTGTAGACTGTGTGCAATAAACAGCACAGTTCAGGTTCAGGGGAAGAGAGTTCCAAATGGATGAACCTGAAAATTACGCAAAACTAGTTCTGAAGAAGTTGATCTGAGTATGTGGTAGAATATATACTGTTGGAACCATATCGACACGAGGCCTTAGTAAGTAAATCTCTTGAGATATATTGGGGCAGATAATTGTGTACTTTATACACATGTACAGTTTTATTGAACTCTCGCTGTGTTGGCAGCACTTGGCAGTACGCTTAACTTAATTTAGCCTGCTTTTCTGAGGTTGACAAGAAAGAATCTGGCATAATTATCTTTGCAGCTCTTCAGTACATTGAATTCAGTTTTCTATGATGAATCTTTACTGCACAGTCCAGACTACAGATGCAAAGTTGATGTTAGAGAGACAATGAGCCTGGAAAAGCATTTTTCGAGCATCTGTACCTATGTAAGGCTTCAGTTACTTGAGCATGAAAAGACTGCAACTAGTGCAAGCCAGCTTGTTAACAGATTCAATAAACAATAAAGTAGGGTAACTCTTGCTCCCATAAGAAAACCTAACTCAGAGTAACTTTCATTCAAGACTGGCACAGCCTTTTAAACTTGAATAAAGTCAGGCAAATGTAAAGATGAACAATCTAATAGTGGGTGACAAGCGCAGGCCAACAACCCCTCCGTCATCACAGTAATGACTTGGCAAAGATTTGAACCTGGGGGGAGGGGGTGTTCAGATGAAGAAAATGGTAACATAAAATTAAGAAAATATATTTCAAATATGAAAACTCTTCACTAGCTGCATGAGGAAACCATCGTAATCCCTCTCAAAGGCAGATCTATTTTCACTGCCTGCTCACAGCCCCCCCCCCCCCCCCCCCCCCCCCCCGGATCGGACCCACCAGGGATCTGCTTTCAAGAGGGATTATGATGGTTCCCTCATGCAGCTAGTGAGAGTTTTCATATTTGAAAAATATTTTCTTAATTTTATGTTACCATTTTCTTCATCTTCAACCCTAGCCGCCCCTCCCCCCCCCCCCCCCCCCCCCCCCCACCCTCCAAGTTCAAATCTTTGCCAAGTCATTACTGTGATGACAGAGGGGTTGTTGGCCTGCGCTTGTTTCCCCCACTATTAGATTGTTTGTGTCATTGTATTTGTCTGACTTTATTCAAGTTTAAAAGGCTGTGCCAGTCTTGAATAAAAGTTACTCTGAGTTAGGTTTTCTTATGGGAGCAAGAGTTACCCAACTTGTTTATTGTTTACTGTTCCCTGCCTCATTTCATTTCAACAGATTCAATGTCGGACTGCCACTTCAGTTCCTCCCCAACATCCACTATTACTCCCATGACTTGTTGCTTATGCATTTGTTCTATGGTGCTGCCACCTAAACTCAGACTGAGACTTACAGAGAGAAAGATATGGAAAGTTTAATCATGATAAGGCCATTGCCCCTCATGAAGAGAGAGAGAGAGAGAGAGAAGAGAGAGAGAGAGAGAGAGAGAGAGAGAGAGAGAGAGAGAGAGAGATTTCAACACAATTTCAGCTTGTTTTTAGGAAATGACTTTTGAGTACGGGAATTCTTTTTTCACATCTGTGCAGAGTGTGACTTGGAGAAGGTGACAGCCCTGATATGGCCCTAGCTGGGCCATAAACAACACAAAACTGAATCACATTAACTCTGTGTGTGTGTGTGTGTGTGTGTGTGTGTGTGTGTGTGTGTGGTGTTGTGAAGTCACAATTATCTTTACTGAGTGAGAATAAGCTTTACAGCTTTTTTTCATCCTTCCCTCACAAAAAAAGAACAAAAATATCAATTACAATAATGAAGAAAAGAGAAACACGAAGCAATGCATGTAGAAATTAAAAAAATATACAATGTAATGAAACAATCAGCAACTATCACAATCAATGTTTTGAAGAACAATATAAATATACAACATATCAGACTAGGCACATGAAGACATTTCAGAGAGAGAGAGAGAGAGAGAGAGAGAGAGAGAGAGAGAGAGAGAGAGAGGAGAGAGAGAAATAGGCAGACTGATAGTGATACGTAGAGAGACAGACAAAATTGACAGACACCAACAGGAGGGAGGGAGAGAGAGAGGGTGGGTGAGAGAGAAAGAGACAGACAGTGAGGGAGAGACAGACAGACACACAGACAGAGAGACCGAACGAGTGTGAGAATCTGCAACAATATATATATATGATCATAGATTACTGTATAGCCTAATTTATCCATCAAACAATTTTTCAGTGCCTTTTTAAAAACTACTTTAGAAGGACATATTTTCAAAGAAGATAAATCATTCCATACTGTTCCTCCAGAATATGTGAAACTTGATTTATAAAGATTGTTATGGGTCTAGCAAATGAAACATGTCTATTTTCATTATTTAGGGTCTAGCAAATAAAACATGTCGGTTTTTATTATTTAGGGTCTAGCAAATGAAACGTCTATTTTCATTATCTATAAAGTTTCGGATAATTTTCTCTGGAGCTATTCCCATTTATAAACTACCCTGATTAACTTATACACATGCATAAGCATTTACTGAGTGACAGTCTGTCTTTAAATGGAAAAATTTCAAAATGGAGTGACTGAGGGCGGAGAACCAAGCAAAATTTAGAAAGAGAGGGGGTTAGTTACCGCCAAGGACATTGACAAAGCACAGGACAAGACACAATGCATTTCAACCTCTTGGGTCTTCTTCAGGCAAAAAAAAACAGATCACATTTAACATTTAGAACAGTACAAACTAACCCCCTCTCTTTCTAAATTTTAAATGGAAAAATGTTTCACTTTTTACAGTCACCACCTGTAAAGAAATTAGATTTTAAGTGCACCATTATAACTCTCTTATATGTAAACGACCGATTTGTTTCAAATTCGTTTCACTAGAATTATCCCATAATGTCGACACATAATTAATGAGATAAAACATGTGCATGAAAAAGTAATCTTCTTGACTGGAAATTCAGAACATGTTTTATTTTTGATCATTGATAAATTCTTTTAGAAATATACTTTTCAAGATTGATATTGTGGTTATACCACGTTAAATCATTATCAATAATAACCCCTAGTACTTTATTACCTCTTCGATCTGTTGGTCTTTGACATATAGTGGTGTATACAGGGATCTCATTTTCTGCCATTTTTGCCGTGTGGTCACATACATACATTTGGTTTTATTTGCATTCAGGGACATGCAGTTCATTTCGGTCCATTCAAATCTGTCAATGTTGTTCTGAAGGGGTTTTTTAAAAACTAAATTCAGAGGATTACCACTGCTAAATTGCAATGAAGTGTCATCAGCAAACATTTCACAACCACACTCTGTGTATAAAGGCAAATCGTTTATGTAAATAGAAAATAAGAGGTTTTAGTACCGATCCTTAAGAAACACCAAATTCCAAATTGAGTAACTCTGACTGTCTGCTAAAAATTTCAACAATTTGTTGATGATCAGTAAGAAAAGATCTAATAAAGCCTGAAACCTGGTTTGATAGCTTATTGTATGTAAGTTTTTTTCATAAGAAGGGAATGGTTTATAACATCAAAGGCTTTAGCAAAGTTGACAAAACGAATTCCAGTAAATTCATTATAACTTATATTTGATAGACAATAATCAGTAAGATGTATAAGAGACATATTGCAACAGTGATTTTCTTTAAAGCCTGACTGATTGTTCACATTTTGTGAATTAAATCATACTGCTGAAAGAATATAATTGTGTTTGAACACGTCTTTCAAGTGGTTTT
The DNA here is from genome assembly GCA_018398815.1 of Conus ventricosus. Taxonomy (NCBI): domain Eukaryota; kingdom Metazoa; phylum Mollusca; class Gastropoda; order Neogastropoda; family Conidae; genus Conus; species Conus ventricosus. Next base: position 80,245,171 of record CM031598.1, read on the forward strand.
GACGAAAAGGGTACCATTGAAATTGGTCCATAGTTAGAGGCATTGGTAAGATTTGTCATTTTTGTACAAAGGTATGACTTTGGCTTGTTTAAATTTAAGAGAAAATTGATTTTTATCAATGCACAAATTGTAAATATAGGGGAGTGTATCAGCGATAGCAGATGAGGCAATTTTTAGTATTCTTCAATCAATTCCATCTAAACCTTTTGTTCCTGACTGTTTTAAACATATCGGCCCATAAAACACTTCATTTACTGAAACTGACAGTATAGAGAATGCCGACATGTTTTTAGAAGAGCAGTATTGTTTTAGTTCATGTAAATCATTTTAATTTGTTTGAACATTTACTATTATGTCCTTAGCAACAAATGCAAAATAAAAGTTCAAATCTCCCGATGAAATATCTTTTATTGGATTCTTAACTTTAGAGTTCGATTTACCACTAGTCAAAAGATTCACGGCCTTCCAAACCAATTTTGAATTCTAAGAAGAGAATCAGGACTCTTGAATATATTTTTTGGTTGTTTTTTGTTTCATGGAATTCACTTTGTTTCTTTGTTTTCTAAATTTTCTTTGTCCTTTGACTTGAGTACATGATCTCTTTTATGTATGTCACTGTCTCTTTCCTTTGTCAACCATGGGGGTTTCATAACATGTTTTACTCATTTTTTTCACAAAGGGAGCATGTTCATCATATATCGAATTGAAGGTGTATGCCCATTACTTGACTGCTTCATCAGGGTTTCTTATCTGACAAATATAATCTAAGCTTGAGGAAAGTAAATCATCAAGGAAGGTCTCTTTTTCCAAATGTGTTCAAGATCTGTACAGGACAAACAGAAGAATGACCACTGCATCAGTGTGTGTGTGTGTGCGTGTGTGTGTGTGTGTGTGTGTGTGTGTGTGTGTGTGTGTGTGTGTGTGTGTGTGTGCGCGTGTGTGTGTGCGTGTCATGTGTCTGTGTATGAGGAGATGAGGGGCATGGCTGAGGGAAGGGAAGGAGAGAAAGAAAGATCTAAGACACAGAAAGAGAACAGCCAGTGAGACAAAGACAGATATAATTATGAAAAGAACAAATTGAAAATCAAGGTAGATCCCCCCCCCCCTCCCCCCCCCCCCACTTTCCCCTTTTATTTTATTTTCAAATAAACTTATTCTCACTTATACCAACGTGCATGGGCCTGTGCCTACCCCCACCCCACCCCCTTCACAATACCAACCTTCATCCAAGTTCTCCAAACGCACTCTCATACAAATATGAAGCTGTGAATTGACCCTGGGCTTCTGCGCTTAGGCAATTTCAAGATCATTTTGAGCTAAACACCACACAGGGGAAGCGATTAGAACTTTAAAAAACAAACAAAGAGAAAAATCGTCTTACCATTACCCAACAACCATCTGTCTGTACCTCATCTTTCCTTTTTTCACTTCTTTTTCTGTACAGTTTCTCTGCTCGAACTTTACTAGTTACGACGTTAGTACTGACTGCTAAATCATATGATGACAGAGCAACATGACTATTTGCTTTTTCAAAATTAATTACAAATAATCATTCAAGTAATATCACACACACACACACACACATACACACACTTATGCCTAGGCAGAGGAGGAGGGGAGAGAGCAAGAGAGAGACACAGACTGACAGAGAGAAAGAAAGGGGGGGGGGGGGGGGGAGAGAAGAAAGAGAGATTGAGACTCGGAGAGAGATATGCAATCAAACCCTGAGACAAAGCATATATGAGCATTTAATAATGCAACAAGCAGCCGGCGAAAAATGACCCACTACCCCAGTCACTGGCTGTTCTCGATCAGGCCACCCGAATTGCTCATGAATCTATCTGCTTTTCAATTTCTCATGTGAAATCTGTTGCTTATGACTACTCTATAGCTACTACTCTGCATTCACTAACTGTCCTTTTGCTGCCATCACCATTTGTCACACACTATAAGAGAAGGCAACTCTGTTTGCTGCTATAATCAGAAACGCAGTTGTCTTACCCTGACTTTTTCCATAACAGGTATGTTAGGTCTTTTTCACTGAACAGGCTAAAGATAGGTGGTAGCCATTAGCTCAATGATGGTTGCCACAACATGAGGAACAACCTTTTTTTTTCCCTAAAAATTTCTAAAATTTTATTCACATGGTCTGAAATATAATGTTGTATGTTGTATATATGTCGGTCTGAGAACAGATGAGCAATTTTATGTTGCCAACCAACAAAGGTGTGGTGAGAAAAAGCTAAAACCTGGTGGTGTTTAACAGCCTTTGCCAAATGATCTGGACATGGGTGCAAAACTACTTCACGCTGGCTGTACAAATATAAGAAAGCACAGCTGTTTCACCTATTTACAACAAATCAAATGTGGGTTACAACTAGTTTAGTATTTGGTACATTAACGGCAAAAATTGTTGTCGGCACTTGTTTCCCATTACCACAAAGAGGCTGTACATATGTAGCGTAAATGGTTTAAATGCTGATTGGGAAATCTGTTCACATGAACCACCCTAAACATAAGTGTTAGTAGTGGATATTTAAAAAAGAAAAAAAAATAATGCAGCTAAACTGTGCACCTAAACTGGCCATCATCTTGAACTTATTCCTCTCCATCTAGAATCGGTCCTCTCTCTGCTAAGTGAGGGCTAAATGCTTCACTTTCAATCAAATGAAGTGCAATTGGTGTTCAAGATGAAGTAAAAGGTGTTAAACTAGTACAAATACAAAACTTCAACAAACAACTTGAACAGGATAAGATAAGATAATGTTGCTTATAGCCCAGCCGACCGCGAAGGGCCACATCAGGGCTGTCACCACGTTAAAATCAACTCACCAGTCATTTGGGGGGGGGGGGGGGAAAAAAAAAAAAAAAACCTTTCACACATCTCATTAAATGACATCGTCTAGAAACGCACCAGAAACTTCGTTAAAAATCTTTCTTCCGTAAAATCTTACATCAGATGAAAAATGTTAATTTCTTTCAAAAACTCAAGGATCACGTCAGGCGGGACATCCCTGAACAGGATCTTCATGGACTCCGCTGTAAAATGTTTGTGTCTCACATCGTGCAAGTCCCAACACTCTAAAAGAACATGTTTCATTGTGAGTGGTGCATGACATGGAATGCACCACGGAGCTTCTTCACTCTTTAAAAGATAAAAATGGGTAAAATACGAATGGCCGGTGTGCAGTCGGCACAGAACCGTTTCCTCTTTACGACCTCCCGACGTAGATGGGAGGAAGTCCTTAAGGTTTGGACGGATCTGAAAGAGTTTGTTGTTCGTCTGTGTGTTCCAATCCTCCTGCCAGAGGTCACTCACATAATCGTTAATTTTGGGTTTCACATCTGAGCAGGGGATATAAACGTTGGACAGTTTCTCTCTTGTGGCGTTCTTGGCTAAACGATCAACCATTTCGTTCCCGCCGATGCCAACATGACCAGGAACCCAAGCAAGAGTAATGTTGTAACCGTCCGCCTTCAACTTGCTAAAAAGTTCCAAAAAAAGTAAAAAGTTCTGGATGCTGAAGGTTGCGGCCAGCTATGGCCTCCAAAGCTGACAGCGAATCCGACAGAACCAGAAAGTCCCTCTTCGAAGAATGCGAGATTATCTTCAAAGCCAAAACCAGAGCGGTTAGTTCAGCAGAATAGACAGAAGCATCGGAATGAATATATATGTTCCAACAGTATCTGAGAAGGAGCCCCAGGGCAGTAGGCTGCACAGGCCACTCCATCTTCAGACTTGGAACCGTCAGTGAAAACTTTTTGACAGGACGGGAATTTGGAACAGAGGTCAGCATACAATGCCTTGTACGCCAGAGAGCTGGGAGACTCTTTGCGAAAAGCTGCAAGATCGAAACGAATCTCTAGTGTGAAAAAGGTCCACGGAGGTTGATCCGGAAACTTGGAAAAATCGGACACAACTCCTAGGTCTAGACCTGCATTCCGCACGTGAGGCTGCATACGAAGACCAAACGGCGGAATACATTTCGGGTTATTGTCAAACTTACTTTGGAACGGAGGGTCAAAGACACAGTCATAGGCAGGATTCTGCGGTTCTGAGAACAGTCGGATATAATAATTCAAAGACAGTTTCAGCCTGCGGTTGGACAGTGAAGGTTCACCTGCCTCTGCGTACAGGCTGTACACAGGGGTGGTGCGGAACGCTCCAAGACAGAGACGAAGCCCTTGATGGTGGATAGGGTCCAAGAGTTTGAGGTAAGACGATCTTGCGGAGCCGTACACAGCACAACCGTAGTCCAGTTTGGACGGACCAGGGCTCTGTAGAGGTGCAACAAAGTTTTCTTATCAGCGTCCCAGTCGTGTGCGCTACGACCCCGCAGAATATTCAGTGCTTTCTGGCAAGCAGTTTTGAGGTTTTTAATATGGCTAAGAAAGTTAAGTTTCTGGTCAAAAATAACTCCAGAAATTTGGCCTCTTTAACAGCTGGAATGGGAGATTCCCGACTTGAATTTCAGGATCTGGAAAAAACTGACGGAAATTATGGAAGTGAATACACTGTGTCTTTGAAGCAGAAAGGTGAAACCGTTTTCATCTGCCCACCGATGGATTTTATCTACGCTGGACACTCGGGTACAGGCTTCCAGTTGCGTAGACAGCAAAATCATCCACAAACAATGAGCAGTCTGAACCCTGCTGAACTAATTGAACAATGTTGTTGATTTTAATACTAAAGAGGGCAGGAGACAGTATGCCCCTGTGGAACACCCAACTCCTGCTTGTGGACATCAGAGAGAGTGGTGCCAACCCGGACCTGAAACTGTCGTTCTGCCAAAAAATTTTGAATAAAAAGCGGAAGATGACCTCGAAAACCAGATCGTGGAGATCATGAAGTATCCCCGACTTCCAGGTAGTATCGTAGGCCTTCTCCAAGTCAAAGAATATTGCCACTGTATGCTGTCTGTTCAAAAAGCGTTCCGAAGTGTAGATTCCAGACGAATCAAATGGTCAACAGTAGTCCGATGTTTGCGGAAACCACACTGTTCTTTCGCCAAAAGGCCATCGGTTTCGAGTTTCCACATGAGTCTAGCATTGACCATTTTCTCCATCATTTGCAGACACAGCTGGTCAAAGCTATGGGACGGTAGTTTGATGGGTTAGAAAGATCTTTTCCAGGTTTGGGAATTGGAATAATGAGGGCTTTTCGCCAAGAAGGCGGAAAGAAACCAGTATTCCACACATGGTTGTATACCTGTAGCAGGATGTTCAGACCTATTTGCGGAAGATGTTTCAACAGTTGATAATGGATTTCATCCATACCTGGAGAGGAATCGCTGCAAGAAAGTAAGGCAGATTTCAGCTCGTTTAACGTGAAAGGAAGATTGTAGTCTTCCATGGTGTCGGATGAAAAGTTGCAGGGTGATTTTTCTTTTAGGGCTTTGTTTTTGACAAAAGTGCCGATTTGTTAGAAGAGGAGGAATTCTTTTCAATGGTTGAAGCAAGCAGATTAGCAACTGCTTTTTTGTCTGTTATTAAAGAGTCGAAAACTTGAGATGGTTCACAGTGGGACAGGTGTTCTTCCTTGATTTTCTTAATGATGTTCCACACTTTTTTCTTGAAGTTTTTGATGTCAGCCTGGAGCAGAAGCTTCTCCAGGACCGACGTTTACTGATTTTAAAAGTGTGTCTTGATTTAGCACGGAGTTTCTGATGGCTCGAGCGTTGGGACCCGAAGGTCGTTGGTACACCTGACGCTGAGCCGTTTTCGAACTTTGGAAATTTGTTGGCATCTGAATCAAACCAGGGTGTTTTTGGCATTTGAAGTTTATCGGAAGACACTAGAATACAAGCTTTAGCACACTTGATCACAGTGTTAGTCAGTGATTCTGCTGGTCCGGACTCTGAGAAAATCAGTGTCCTGGAATTCCTGAGAAATAGAGGCTGCTATTCAGAAATAGATCCAGTTTGCGTTCTTATAATTTAGATGTTGAGAGACAGAGACGTGTTCAGTATTACAGGTTGTAGAAGGACAGGGAATGGTCACTTCCGTGCAGATCGTCATGGACAGACCACTCATAGTCCAGGACCAGCGAGGGGTCACAAACCGACAAATCTAAACACGAAAGTGAACCTGTGGAAGAGTGGAGGTAAGTTGCAGATCCGTCGTTCAGACAACACAAATCCAAATCCGAAAGGACATCCTCAATTAGCAGACCTCTGGATGACGTACTGACACTACCCCAAAGAGGATTGTGACCGTTAAAGTCACCCAACAGCAAAAAAGGTCGAGGAAGTTCTCCTATCAGACTGACAAGGTCCTGACGACAAACCGGGACAGAAGGTGGAAGATAAGGGAACAGATTGTCACAGTCTTGTGGAGAGTGACTCTCGCAGCTACAGCCTGAAGGGAGGTAGACAGAGCGACAGGACTATACAACAAAGTTTTATGTAGGAGAAGGGCAACACCGCCCGACAGTCCCAACGTGGATGGTTTGTGCAGGTTTGAAAGAATATTAAAGCCAGAAAGAGTAAAGGTCTTCTGGCTTTGAATTTGAGTTTCCTGAAGAGCCACAACAGGTTTTATAGATTGGCACAAAAGCTGCAGCTCCTCAAAGCTGGAATTTAGTCCACGGATATTCCAATGGAATATTGTACTATCCATGGTGCAGAGGGCGAAAAGGAGAGAGATTAGGTCATCTCCACATCAACATCTGCTTCCAATGGAGTGAATTTATTTTTTAGTTTCACTGGACTATGCTGGTCTTCAGACCTGCTGGCAGACTTGCCAACAGGTGAAGAAGATCTGGATTTGGGAGACGGTGGAGGTTTCTTCTTCATCTCCACCATCTCCACACTGGGTTGAACTCCCTTGCCCGCACGGGCACTGGACAGAGGAGTTCGAGAGGGATTGCTGGTTTTTTAATCTGCCCAGCAGCAGATGTTGTAGACTGCTGGGCAGTCTGAGGGGTGGCGGATTTTTTGCCTCCACCAGGGCAGTCACTTTGGGTGGGAAGGTGGTGGACCTGCTTCCAACAGAGTTGACAGTTCTTCTTGCAGTGTCTTCGAAAACGTAAAGTCATCAGTCTGACAGCAGACTGATCGAGTGGGAACTGTGGGAACTTTCTTTACAGCCGAAGCATAGGAAGAGGCTGTCGGCGTCTGACTGCCCACAACCTGTTTCCGGGCTTCAAAAAAGGAGATCTTCTTTTCTGTTTTAACTCTTTGTATTGCGGATTCCTGAATCCAAAGAGGACAGTTTCGTGAAGAGGAGGGATGGTCGCCACCGCAGTTTGCACAATGTGCCGGATCTTTACACGGCCCATCATGGGTTGCCTTGCAGCAAATACCGCACACCTCCTGCCCAGAACAACGGTCTCTGACATGGCCAAACTTCTGGCATCTGAAGCACCTCAACGGGGACGGAACATATAACTGAACCCGGACATTCAGGTAGCCGACTTTGATGACCGGAGGCAGCACAGGGTTGCAGAATGTCAGAAAGAGGGTGTTGGTGGCCACTCTTTCTGCACCCTTCTTTACTGTCACCCTGCGCACCTCCGTCACACCCTGGGACGCCAGCTCCGTTTTGATCTCTGCCTCTGAAACACCTGATAAATCCCTGCAGCGAATCACTCCTTTCGATGAATTTAACTGTTTGTGGGGAGTCACCCTGATCTCCCTGTCCACTAGTTTTGTTGCCTTCAGCAGCTGTTCAGATTGTTTTTGTGATTTACATTGAATTAGAAACAAGCCGTTCCTCAACCTCTTGATGGACCGAGGGTCACCTGCTAAGCCTTGAAAGCCCTTTTGGATAGCAAAAGGGCTCAGAGCTGAAAGGGGTCTTTCTTGCTCCGTTCCTTCCATAACGAGCCAGGAAGCCCAGAAACCTGTCTTCAGTCGTACCTCCATATCCGAATCGCTGTCAGAATCGAAATCCCCTGAAATAGGGGATGCTGCCTTCCTCTTCTTTTTGGGGGGGATTGTTTTTGAAAGAGCCATATTGAGTTTATTGTGATTCATCCCTCCCTTACCCACCCACCTTGGAGTCCAACTAAGGGGCCAGGGCCAAGAATCACTGTCTTGACCCCTTCCAGGCTTCGGGAGAGACATACAACAGACAAAAACCTACCAACCCTATCCCCCCTGATCATGCCCAACTCCCGGGAACAGAGAGCTGAGCACTGCAGGGGTTACCTTGGCCAGCCGGAGAAATGCCTGTTTTGACCCAGCCAAGAAGGGGAGCCGATTAGTACACCCGGGCCAAAGTGTACTCCCTGTCTAGGAGAGGTCCGAGCCAAAGTGATGTGTTGAGAGCGCTGGCCCTCTCAATCACCAGGATTTCATCCCCCTCCGACACTGGTCGCACCGCACGGCAAACGCGGCGGATCTTAAGGAGACCACAGAGAGAAAAGGAGTGTGGAAAAGAAGACTTGAAGGGGAGACGAAGATAGAAAAGGGCCAAATAAGGAAGGCAGAAAACAAGAAAAGGAGAACGGCGGGTTACTCTTAGTCAGGATCCTCACCCTTAGCCTATCTGACATGGGAAGCCCTACCAGGGGCATCAACTCCTTACCACGTGATGCTTAGGCCAGACAGCATCTTGGCTTTTCGGACCTAGAAGCAGTTTTTAAAAAACAAACCAGCCTATCTTAAAGTATTGATGCCCCCGCCAGCAAAGCCTAAGGGATCACTGGACCGCGCAAGCCCTCCGACCACGACAAGGTCGCAACCCCCGGGGGGAACTTGAACAGAAAACACAAAGAAGAAAATTACTTTTCAAAGACTTCAGTTTCTTTTCGTCTCCTCTTCTGTGCCATTTTATGGCATAAACACCCTCCCCTCACCCCGCCAGTCATTCCGGCTCTGCATCCCTAGCCACACCCATTTCATATTATTACAGCATTGGCAGTCCACAGAAATCAGTCACTGTAAGATCCCTCACTGCACTGCTGCCATGTCACTTCGTTGGTGTTTTGGGCTGCCAGCTCTGATCCAGCACACGCATGACATCACCTACTACGCCCCCTTCTGACAACAATAACTGCTTACTGAGCAACCCCTTCCAGAAGGTGTCACCACATTAAAAACAAAACCCTTTCATCCGATGACAGTCCAATTCCTCATGAATTTGCCAACACCACCAACCATGAAATGAACTTACCAGGGCATAGACCTAGACGTGGAGAGGAATGAGATCACATGAAGGAAGAGTCTGAAGGGGCACAGGATTCAAGAATTCTTTATTCTTACTGCTAGTCAATGAGGATCAGGGTTTAATGAAGATGATGCTATGGAGTTCCATTTTGGTTCAAGTTACTCCAAAATTTCATGACGAACCTGTACTCTGAGCCTTCTTATGTAAATTACCCCAGCCTGAGAGATAGGTAACACTAATACAGTATTGGTCAGGAAAGTTGAGCAACATTCACAGAGACTATATGTCTTAGATGGATAAAACTCGAGCTTTGTGTTCTAATTTTCCTAACTAGAGATAAGATAATGTTGCTTATAGCCCAGCCGACCGCAATTTTTCCTAACTGTGCCCACAGCAAACTCAACTCTGGGTATAAGCCACTGACCAGATTCACAACCTCCTAGTCAGGAATCCACGATGCTAATTACTCCTTAAAGTTTGTAACACCAATTGTTTCTGTGATAGTTACCTACAGTGCTTGACTGACCCACTTTAGATGGCACTCGGGAAAACCTCATAACAAAGAATTCTGCTAGCAGGGATGTAATTAAGGATCAGCCCTCTGTAAATCACAGAAAATGTTTTCATATGGCTGAAGAAGTTGCTAGCCAGTTGGCCTGTAGTATTTATAAGCCAAAGATTTTAATCTAACAAATCAGCACAGCCTTAAAGGGTTGATATGTGAGCAAAGACAGGAAATGGCACAGCCTTTTCAAGGGGTTTAGCATAAATCATGTGAATAAAGATGAGATTCATGTTCACAGGATTTGGGTTTGTGACTTTGTAGTTTTGCACAGCCCAAGGCCTAGATCTGTTTCGTTAAGCAGTGGCTTCCTTTGCCAGTTTCCCAGCATTCCGCACCCTCTTACATATTCTCATTTTTGTTTTAAAACTAGCATTTTAATCAACCTATTGCAAAGTTTCGCTCCCAAGTAAAAGAATGCTGAAAAAAAAAGAAAAAAAAGAAAATGACTTATACATGGCAAGTCTCTGATGGAAAGGTTTGGAAATATCCAAAATGAACTTTTATATGTCTGATAATGCACCAGTTCTGGTTAAAGTTAAGCTCTGGAACAGTGCTCAATAGCAGATGAGAAAGTCAGTATCAGAATATGGAGGCTCAGCATAAAAAGTCACCAGATGTCACGATCGTATATGAACAATCTCTGTGAGGACTTGATGAAGGTGTCTATCTTTCTCTCAGTGTGGGTGTGTGGGAATGTGTATGTTTGTATGTTTGTGTGTGTGAGAGAGAGAGAGAGAGAGAGAGAGAGAGAGAGAGAGAGAGAGAGGAGAGAGAGAGAGAGAGAGAGAGAGAGAGAGAGAGAGAGAGAGAGAGAGAGAGAGAGAGACATACAGAGAGGGAGAGAGTAGAGAGAGAGAGAAAACGCCCAAATGTGTGTGCCTGAGCCCATGTAGGTGTGTGTTTTTGGAATGGGGGTGGGACAGGATCAGTGCCTTTGGAAGGGCTGAAGTTGGAGAGTGGACTCTGCTGGCCTTTGGGTCAGATGACACTCTGTGAACAAGAAGAAAGATACCACCCCAAACTACCTGATGACAAAGAGTCCCAGCAGATGGTTCCCCATCTCTTAAAATAGTAAAAACCATGTCCAGATCTCTCTCTCTCTCTCTCTCTCTCTCTCTCTCTCCTCTGTGTGTGTGTGTGTGTGTGTGTGTGTGTGTGTGTGTGTGCGTGTGTGTGTGTGTGTGGTGTATGCGCGCGCGTCTGTGTGTGTGTGTGTGTGTGTGTGTGTGTGTGTGTGTGTGTGTGTGTGCGTGCGTGCGCGTGTGTGTATGCGTGTCCTCTGTGTGTGTGTGTGTGTGTGTGTGTGTGTGTGTGTGTGTGTGTGTGTGTGTGTGTGTGTGTGTTGTGTGCGCGCGCGTGTGTGTGTGCGTGTGTGCCTGTGCATGCATGCATGCATGTGTACATGTGGAGAGAACAGCAATGCGTTCATCAATATTACAAGCTGCTGATTATAGTTTTACTGCACTGGTTCAAGGTCTGGCACTTTCACTTTTCAGTTTATGTTACACTAGAACTTCAAGCCATATTAACAGAAATCAGGAGGGAGAGGGAGCTGGGGAGAGAAGGGGAAGTTCCAGGTGGGGCTTGAGGAAGATGGTGGGGTTAGGGAGAGGGATGGCGAGTGAGGTGATTGCAAAAAGTGTAGCGGGAAAAGGCAGTCAGTACTTCGGATAGATTCACAAAGGCACAGATGTGTTGTGTGTGGTGTGGGAGTAATATCTGAAAATGAGGAAATACTGTGATGCATTTTTGATGATCAGCAGTTTCATTTCAAAAGCACACTGTTCAAGAAGAAATTCTAAATGAATTAAATAAGGTTAGTGAATCAGAACCAACGAAAGTTTTATTGATCCTAAAGCAGTACAAGAAATATATCCTTCTGCTTTTACTAATCATGTGTGACTCACAAGAAATTTACGGTGGCCGTGAGGAAATGCGAACTCACACACTAGTAAAAGAAGTTTCAAAAAAGATTATCATCATTACACTGATTAATATAAATATATCCTCTACTAAGCTCTAAGCCCTTTACAATCCAGGCTCTCATTTACACAATGGGCTGCCTACCTAATATTGTAAGTAATAATAGCCAGCTGAACAACGGCCTGATGGCGTTTCAGTAGGTCATTCATTCAAGTCATTTAATCATCATCAGCCACTCAATTTTCTTCCTTCATACCTTTTCTTTTTTACACAGGGTGCACGCTATGTGCAATATGTCATCCATACCAATGGCAAAACTGGTCTTCTCTTCTGAAAGTTGGTGATAGAATTTTGCATGTGCACAAGATGTTATTGTTATGTGTGCATTCACACAAGGAACCTCAATTTACAGTCACTTTCGAAGAAGTGAGACACAAACTGAAGGACTGAGACTATGGAAAGGTTGTACATAAAACACTTAAAACAGTTCTGGGTAATGAAGCTGCGCAGGCGAGCATGCAACATTCTAGTATACCTGGCTAAAATTAAAAAGGAATCAGCACTGTTGGAGGATGTCTCAGAAAAAAACAATTTACAGAACTAAACTAGTAAAAGAGGGATATCGTGCCCGATTCAAACATTCATGTTGCACACTTATGGTTTTCTAATCTAAGACATATATGCCCTATCTTGTGAAGTTGTAAACATTTGTGTAACTGTTTAAATATATGAGCAATTTGTTTTTTCCCTTTTAAGACTGGAGAACAGCAGACTTAAAAAATCTCTGGAAAAGGCCCGGTAGGGTCCAGGGGGGATAAAGCCTTCCCTCCCTCCCCAGGCTGATACTGAATCTAAGCAGTCTTTAGGACCCTTTTATGGTCTTTCTTGATAAGACAAAATTACTATGAAGGAAGTGAAGAAACCAACGAAACCAAAAGAAACAACATTTATTATGATAAATACACACACTTATACATTAGTACACATACATACACACACAAAGAGGCTTGTACACTTAATTAAATCTCTAATGAAACATTACCTCTAAAAACAGTTTGTCAGGAGCGACAGTCATTCATATAACTTGGTAATGAAAGAACAATATCCTTTATTCTAATTTCTAGACACAATTTGTCACTTTGTGTGTCTCCTTTCTAGCTGTTTATAACCAAGTCTACCACAGAGGTAAACATCAATATGACATCCCTTATAAGAGCTGTCACACTGTCAAAACAAAATCCATGCATATTCGTTTCAGAGGGGATGGGGATGTGGTAAAAAAATCCAGTCTGTTCTGATTGCCATCCAGCACTCTTGAAGCATCAATACGTTTCCTGCAGTGTACATGTTCGAAGAGTGATGTTACAAAGTTCTACCATTGGCACAGTTCAGTTCATTGTTAACAATGTGAAAAACTAACAATGTGCCATTACAGGCTTGTTCACTTCCTTTTAAAAAACCAATCCCAAAGCGCTGATCAAAATGCTCACTCTAGTAAATTTATACTAGTCTTTTCAGTCCACTCAAATCTCAAACAGTTGACAATTGTGCTTTCCTCAAACATCTTGCATGCCTTACAACATGTACCATTCCTGACTCGCAAGACATCATGTTGGCAATTGTGCTTTCCTCAAACATCTTGCCTTGATGTACCATTCCTGACTCGCAAGACGTCATATTTCCTCCCTAAAGACGAAACCTATGCATGATCACCAATTAGAAATCTATTAAAAATACTTTTTAAAATTTTAAGGGGGGGGGGGGGGGGGCCGTGAATGAAAAAAAGGCATTCACCAATCTATTTGCCCACTGCTAACTCATCTAATTGATGCATGCAGAAGCGCTGTGATACACCAAAATGACCATTTGTAAATATGGTATCTTAGTAGATTAGAAGTTGATGTGGAGCTGTCATTTTCCCCGAGAGAATCGGCATAGAAAATCCTCATGCTACACTTCTTCAGAAATCAATTACATGGGTTTTTTTGAGAAAAATGTCTTACATAACAGTCCTCTGCTATACAGAACTGAATTAGAATCAAATGGGTGGCATAACATATCACTTAAAAAGTGTTACCATTATGAATCATCATGTTGCTGTTCCTAAAAATAACTCAAAATCATTTGGGTTTGGTAGGGGGAAAAAAGACTTGACAGTAGACTACAACTTATGACTCAATCTAGTCTACATCTCAGTTGTATACATATATTCTAAAACAAGACTTACAACTCAAAAGTACATCTGACACTTCTACTACTAGTACTAGTTACCCTCCCCCAACCCTCTCTCCTCTCTAATGATTTGACCGAAGCCTTTCCAGGTAGGCCTAGCACTCTCATTTGTAGACATTGACCAAACAAGCTGTGGAAACCCAAATTCTAAAAATAAATTCAGTCTTAACTTAAAGTCTACACAGTATTCAAATCAACAGGTCCCCAAACAAAACAATCAAAACAAAAAGTCATTGTTTATTACCTCTCAAAGCACCTGTCGACATTGTCCGACATCAGGAGTAGCATACAAAGCTGCTCGAGGGCAATCTGCTGCATGTCTCGTTCGTCTCCATGACCCATTTGAAGCCATTCTAGTAACGTTTCGGGATCAACCTCTGCCATTTTAAACCTTTAAACTGAAAGACTAAATTTAAAAAAAAGTTCCTAACAGAAATTTCTGTTATAAAACACAGTCCATCTTTGTCTTTGAGCGTCTCATCAGAACAATGATCCCGTCCTGTCACATTTCATTTGACCAGAACCTTTGATAGTGGTTTCTCGAAGTTTCCTCCTCAATGTTTCGTCTTTCACTCGTTGAAACTTTGTAAATAAAGACTTAAGAAACTACGTTAACGATCTGATCTATTAAACTACCGTCATTTCTCCACAAGTACGCAGTATAA
>CM031598.1:80264666-80297166 GCA_018398815.1 Conus ventricosus
GTAGCTCAGACACTAGCGCCACTGGTGGCCACCACAGATATACACACTGCATCTGACATTGTCTGTTGGTGGCCACTGGTCCGGAAGCCCACTGTCTGTTGGTGGCCACTGGTCCGGAAGCCCACTGTCTGTTGGTGGCCACTGGTCCGGAAGCCCACTGTCTGTTGGTGGCCACTGGTCCGGAAGCCCACGACGGCCTCAGGGCACTGCGAAATAATGACCGCTGCACCATTGTCACTGAGGGTGAGATTAACGTCCTATCGGCCTGAGGCCCTTAAGGACAAGGTGACTGCAGACGTAGGTCTGCATCATTGTGGCAACTGCTGTCGCCGGCAGTAGTGGGTGAGTTGCTGTGGGGGGTCGTCGTATTTCTCTCTCTAAGAGCTCGTTTTCCTTTTGAACGTTGGTTCAATTGCGGTTGTTGGTCGTCGACCGACGATGGGCGTCGGTATGGTGTTTCTCTTGAACGTTGGTTCGGTTTTGGTTGTTGGTCGAACGACGATGGGCGTCGGTGTATGTTGCCTTCTGTCCCCCAAACATCAGGCTGTCTTCAGGACCACCGGGCGGGCTTCTTCATGCTCGGGTGGCGATGGTCCTGTGCCGCGTGAGGCCGCCTCAAGGAGGGAGCAGGACGAAAGTCGCTGGAGCGCTGCACGAGTCCCTAATATTCGGCGGGTACCAGTTGTCCCTGCTTCTTAACTTACGGTTGTCACGTGCCTCGTTTGTCGCCGCCGAGGGCCCTGTGGGGATCTAGCAGGGCCTAATATCTTCAGCTTCTGACAAGCTTTACTCTGGTCTACCCAGTGGGATGGAAGGGTCTCACTGACTCTCATCAGTCCATGTCCTGAGTCCTCTCCCATGTGCATATCGTCGTCATGCGCCACGCCGGTTGTTCAGATGGAGTGGTACTAATTAACCAGATGTCAGGGACCGGCAGCGGAGGGGGGGGGGGGGGGGGGGGGGGGAGGAGGGGATTTAGGGGGGGGGGTGGAGGTGAAGATGGCACTGTGACTAGGTGAAGGACTTCCACGATGAAGTCAACACCCAGGGATGAAAAGTTCTCAAATGAACTTTTCTGATGAAGGAGTCTTGATCAGGGCCAGCCGTATTACCTGGTTCCAGGATTTCGACTGTTATGTATCTCTCTCTCTCTCTCTCTCTTGAATTTCATCATTATGTTGCGATTCTGCCTTTGCCTAAAGTTCGTGTTCTGCTTTTCCATAAACATAATACAACTTTCGTTTGCCTAAAAGAATATGCAGTTGTTGTTGTGTTTTTTTGTTTGTTTTTGTGTGCGTTTTTACCCTAACTGGCATGGGTGTGAAGGAGAAGAGAGGTGACGACTATAGCCCTGGATTTGACGTATAGGGAGTAAGAAGCGAAGGGGGAGGGAGGTGACGATTATAGCCCTGGATTTGACGTATAGGGAGTAAGGGGCGAAGGAGAAAGGGGAGGTGACGACTATGGCCCTGGATTTGACGTATAGGGAGTAAGGGGCGAAGGAGAAGGGAGGGTGACGACTATGGCCCTGGATTTGACGTATAGGGAGTAAGGGGCGAAGGGGCAGAGAGGTGGACGATTATACCCTGGATTTGATTATAGGGAGTGAGGTAGGGGCGAGGGGGAAGGGAGGTGACGATCTTAGCCCTGGATTTGCTTTAGGGAGCGATTTGGGGCGGGGGTGAAGGGAGGTGACGATCATACCCCTGGATTTGACTTATAGGGAGTGAGTAGGGGCCGAGGGGGTAAGAAGGTGACGATCATAGCCCTGGATTTGACTTATAGGGATTTGAGTAGGGGCGGGGGGGAAGGGAAGTGACCGATTGCAACCATGGATTTTTGACATGAGGGGAGTAGGGGATGAATCGAACAGGGGGGTGGGAAGGAGTGACGATGTAGCCCTGTTTTTGATAAGGAAGAAGATAACGAAGGGGAAGGGAGGTGGAATAGGGTAAGGACGTGCCCTTCTTTGAGTAATGGGTGAGGGGAAAGGGAGGTGAAGTTGAGACGCGACGAGGCTCTGCGTTTTAGACAATGGAGTTGGGGGGGGGGGGGGGGGGGGGCAGTGGGCGGGGGTTGAAGGAGCCAGGGGGGGATAATTAAAGGGAAGTCTACGCGACGCGGGCTCTCCTTTTGAGATAAGGGGTAGGGATGAGGGGATGAGGCTGAGCAGAGGTGACAAATTTAACGTCTGTCCTGCTAATGAGTAAAGGAAACAGGTCGAAGGGCGAGTTGCGGTTACGATGTGGGCCTGCTTATGGAAAAAAAAAAAAAAAAAGGGACACAGATAGTCACAGTTATGTGAGCTGCTCTTTTTCCATCCCCTGTCTGTTAGAGGTGGTTCATGAGGAATGCCACCCAAAATTGTGTTTATACACATGGACGTAGTCCCCCTTCCCCACTCAACCCCGTTTTCCACTTGTGCAAAGAAGCACATCGATTGGAAGACGCCCAAAATGTCCTGGTTTTGTTTACAAATCTTACTTGAGCAAAGAAGCAATTATCGGCGAACTTTCGTCTAGAAGACGGAAACTGTCCGGGTTAGTTTACACGTGGGTAAAATGTGTCAGTGTTCTTTTCCCGGAATCATGTGACTTGCCGGGGCATACGGGGGCAACAAAGTGACCAGTCACGAGTGTCATACATCTTTGAGGAGCACAACCCCACACACACACACTTATTCCTACTGTGCATTACGCTCCCAAAAAAGCACAACTGTGCAAAATACTTCAAAGTAAATTCATACACGCACATGCGCAGCACACATGCAAACACACGGCACACCTACACACAGAGAAACTAGTAGGAGCGCGCGCGCAAACACACACACACATGCGTTGTGTGTGCGCGCACGCGCTTACACTTACCCTCGCATGTGCGAGCGTGTGTGTGCGTGCGTGCGTGCCTCTGTGTGTGTGTGTGTGTGTGTGTGTGGGGGTGTGTGTGTGTGTGTGTGTGTGTGTGTGTGAGAGAGAGGGGAGAGTGAAAAATGTCGGATTCATTTTAAAACAATGTGGGTTTTTAAAAAAAACAAATATATTACAAAATTTATTATTTTAGTAATAATCTTCATCTGCATGCCACACTTTTATTTTGATCAATGGTTTCATTTTGTAATTTCGTTTTTAATGTCGGTAAAACTTCCATGTTAATCTGGCAAGAAATGGGCAATGTCGGTATGTGTGAGCGCACTCGCGCGCTATTATACACTGCCCTCACAGTTGCATTCACTCAAAAGTTTAGACGTTAATTACAGCTTGGAAACTGAGATCATGATAACGAGAGAGAGAGAGAGAGAGAGAGAGAGAGAGAGAGAGAGACAGAGACAGAGACAGAGAGTCATAGACAGACAGACGAGGAAAGTTGAAAACAGAGCGACAGAGATAGAGACAGACAGACACACAGACAGACAAGAGTCCAAAGTTACAGTCATGTTCTCTTTTTGTGTGCAGTTCTCTCTCTTCTCTCTCTCTCTCTCTCTCTCAAATACAACTTTGTTCACGTATCCTCACACCCACCTATCAACCAACCATTTCCCATAGCCACCACCCTATCACCACAACTATCCGGTATTGATCATCACCAAAGATCCACCGCCTCCTCCATTCCATTCAAATGATTGCTCTGCTGCCTGAACCACAAACCTCACCATCATCGTAACCAACATCGTCTACTACATAAATGATTATTTACTCACAGCCGCAGTTACCACCACCATCGCATCAAACATCCCATCCCCACCACCCACAGTTACAAACCCTACCAGAGCAACTGCCGTTATCGACCATCGATCACTACTATAACCAACAGCCACCACTATCAATGGCTGAGCCGTTCAGTGTCGAATCGCTCCGGATTCCACAAGCACGTGGAACACAGAAATCACTCACTACACGAGTCGTTCAGTCAGTGTCAGCCAACATGACGGGGTTTTTTTGTTGTTGTTGTTTGGTTGGTTTTGTTTGTGTTTGTCTCTTGTTGTTGGTTTTTTGTTTTTGTTTGGAGGGGGAGGGGGGGGGGGGGGGGCTCCAATCGGACCATGGACGACGGTCACAGACCTTTTTTTTCCATTAGGAAACATTAATTCTTTCTCGCTCGCTGTCTCCATCCCTCCCCCCCCCTCCCCCCCATCTCTCCCTCACACTTAGTGTTTATATTTTCTCAGTCGTAATTAACAGTTTGTCATGACTGTGTGATGACTCTCACTCTCTCTCTCTCTCAGCCAGCATGGCGCTTCCATAATCATTTTTCAAACGCTACAAGCCCGTGTTGTTTTGTCGACTTCTGTCATTTTCCGGTTTCATTAGTTTCACTTTTATTGTAGCGTGGCCCCGCCGACCAGTGCATTTACAGAGCTCTCTGGCAAAAGAAATCCTATCCTGAAATAAAGAAAAAGGTGATGAGAAAAGGGCCCATTTTTTGACACACACATACACACAGTCACACACACATGCGCGCGCACACACCCATATACACACACACACACTACACACACACACGCACGCACGTATGCACACACACACACACCACACACACACACACACACACACACACACACTCACACACACACGCACACACACACACACACACACACACTCACACACACTTTCCGATGGAGTACAGCGTACGGAATGCTATGCATTTCAAGAAGGACGATGCATTATCAAAAGGCAAAGATGAAACCTTTGGAGCAAATCGCTATTACACTTTTTCTTTCTTTTTTCTTCTTTTTATTTTTATTTTTATTTTTTATTAAGTAATGGGTGGTGTAGAATTCTGGGCTCGACGTCGCCAGCATGTACATGTTGATATTGTTTTGTGGTTTGTTCAGTTGCATTATGTCGCCACCTCCGCACAAGCACGCCCACTCCCGTCCCCCCCCCCCCCCCCCCCCCACACACACACAGGTGCACGCACTCGCACACATGTTTAGCCATACAACACTTACAGCATGCCATGAACTTCACCAAGAAGTTATGTATTCTGTATATGACATGAAGAATCCGTCAACTGTTAACAAGTGGAAGTATTCATTCAACTTTCTTTAAAACACATCGTCACAACATTATCAAAGATCACAGCCCTACTGACATGAACACAAACTATTTCAGTATTGTATATCAACATACGAAGCTTTATATAGCACAAATGTCGTAACAACCCAGAAAGCACAAGGAAGGACTAGAACTTGTGGGTTTGAATTTACACAGGCCAATGTTTTTCTTTCTTGTTCAGCTTCAGTCAAAGCTCGATCAGCGCTTGGTGCTGCAAGTAAATATTGTTTGATTATACACAGCCGTCACAGTTGCCATTCACTCAAATGCTTATTCGTTAATTACAACTTGGAACTTGAGATCATGATTAAGAGAGAGAGAGAGAGAGAGAGAGAGAGAGAAGAGAGAGAGAGAGAGAGAAGACAGACAGACAGACAGACAGACAGAGACAGACAGGCGCGACAGCAGACAGGAGAAGAGAGAGAGAGAGGAGAGAGAGAGGGAGAGAGAGAGAGAGAGAGGAGAGAGAGGAGAGAGAGAGAGGAGAGAGAGAGAGAGAGTCCACAGTTTTCGTGATCCTGAATAACAAAAAGAAAAAAAAAACATGTCATAAACAGTCAATTCTTTCTGTATATTAGTGATGAACAGTTGTCCAAGGTATGCATTTTTTCACGAATTATTCAAACAAGAAAGGTTTTCATGCCATAGCCAAACTCCACTCTGTGGGAGCTGACAGAACATCGATCATGCGGTAGGCTACATATACGAGCAAACAGCTTGGCCCCTGTACCGCTACAGAACTAAACAGTGAATTATTACGGCTTCACAATGCACCAGCCTGACGCTGGTGTTCATGTCCACAACACTTGTTCATCTCCACCGCTGATGAAGACATCGTCGAGAACGATGCCCCCGATCAGTGTCAGCTTCAGCTACTAACAACGAGCAACAGCAGCATCATCATCATCACAGAAAACAGTACACCGGACGGATTGGACAACAATACGCGCTAGACAAATCACTGACTGAAGCAGGCAACCCCGGCCACTAACAGAGCGCTGTTATGTGTTCGGCGGCAATCTCAGATGGAATAGTGAACGAATCCGTGATCTGGCTTCATGAAGAGATCAACACGTAATTCCCACAAAACCATCTGTGGTCTCAACAGTCAAACAATAAAAGTCACAAAGAACGCAGTCGTAGACACAAATGTATTATTTTGCTATCGCTCTGAGCGCGAGCGCAGTTGCTCCAAACACACTGAACTGCACTGGCACCAAGACAGCGAATCACCAGCACAGGATGAAAGACGTTCATCACGGTAAGAAAAACAAACAAACAAACTAAGAAAAATAATGAAAGGCGAACAGGGGCCGGAGTAGCTCAGTGGTAGAGGGCCGGACTCGTAATCTTGGTGATCCTGGGGTTGCGGGTTCGAATCTCCCCGGGCCGTTTCGGTACAAGGGGGATTTTTTCCCTCGGAGTTAACATTGGTTCTGACTCCATTTCCCATACAGACCTTCGAATGAGACTATAAACCGAGGTTGCGTGTGTGAACGCACGCATAGCATCTTGCACACATGTAAAATCCAATCACCAACTTTCAGAAGAGAAGGCCAGTTTGGCCGTTGGTATGGATGACACGTTACACATAGCAGGCACCTTCCCCTAAGGTGGAGTATGGCTGCTTTAATGACGGGATAAAAAAACGGTCATACACACAAATCTCCACTCCCCTTTGTTGGGTAGATGGGATTAATCTTTGCCTGTCTGCACAGGGAGTGTCCGTAGGAGTATCAGCCTGCGTACGCAGAAAAAAAAAAGAAGAAAAAAAAAAGGTGAGCATTTGTAGAACGCTAAATGCTAACGACAACTTACCAAAAAAAAAAAAGGTAAGCCCTTGCAGGAAAATGATAAATATTGCAGAAAGATGAAAAATAATAGACAGGTGACAAAACGATAGACACTGGTAGAACCATGATAAACATTATGAGACTGGTGAAAGTTGACGACCTCTTGTGGAAAGATGAACATTATCAGATAGATGAAAGACGGCCAACCATTGTCATCAGATGAGACAGATGAAAGATGAATACCAGTAGATGCAAGAATATTACGAATATCTTCAGACAGAAGAAAGGTGACAAGCGCTCGTAGAAAGATGACGAACACTATCAGACAGATGAAATATGTTGAACATTCGCAGCGAGATGACGATTTTTATAAGACAGACAAACATGACCAATAGTTACAGAGAGCTCACTATTATCATGAGATACCATTCTGAACATTTGAAGAAATGTGATAAACATTATGTGACTAATGCGAAGATGGCAAACATTACCACACATGTGAAAGATGGCTAACATTATAGATGGACGAGAGATGGCGTACATTAGAGAGATAAAAGATATCGAATACCACCAGAATGACAGACGAAAGATGGCGAGCATTACAAGTAGACAGATGAAAAATGACGAATGCATGCAGAAAAATGAGGTGCGTTCACAGAAATGTGAAAAACACTCGAGGAAAGAGGAAGAGAAGATGAAACACGACAAGCACTTGTTCAACGGTAAGGGTTGGTGTACTCGCAGAAAGATGAACGATAGCGAATGCTGACAGACTCATGAAAGGTGACGGGTAGCACTTGAAAAAAAGATGCTGTGAGTATTTTCAATTGACAGAGGACAAGCATTTGCAGAGGAACAGCATTTCCTTTAAACGTAAAGGAATAACAATAAAATATTATACGAATAAGAGCCTCGCGAGAGTAGCGAAAAAAAGATAATTACGCAAGAAAATGTGTATCTACGTAGGCATGGTTTTTATCAACATATCTTTATACTTTTAAGTTGCATTGGCGTCAGAAACGCACACACACACACACACACACACACACACACACACACACACACACACACACACCGTGAAGGAGAAACGACAATGTCATATGTGTTAAAAGAGAAAGCCAGGTGATCTTTGATATGTTGAAGGTAAATGAAAAGCTTCTCAGGCCATCTGTGAATTCAATCAGCGAATCAGCGAGTTCCCAATGCCGCTGACCGATTTTTGTCCCGACAATTAATGAGTTGACATGTTCCCACAGATAACTCCGAGGTCTTCAGTTGAAAGACAGCGAGTCAATTCTCGTTGCTGATCCATGTCAGCTGACGGATGTGAACATAGTGTGGCAGCACACATCATGCATGCTGCAATGCCTCTCTCAGTCGTGATCTGATTCGACGATCAAATAACCAGCAATGTGTCCGACATGATTATCACAAACAGCACCTTGTCTTTCTGGGGATCTAATTTGAAGCGGCTGCTAACAAACCAACGATTTTCACAAAAAGCACAAGACCTGTATATGTGAGCTATAGCAAAACTTCTTTAAACGCTGCCCAGTTTTTTTCTTCATACAGGTCTCGGAGTTCTTTATAACAGTCGCCAGCCACACGGTCTTATCCTTAGTCTAGAACAGACAGCGTCATCTTCAGCCTGATGTCACAGCAGACAATTTTGTCTTTAGTCTGATAACACAACAGACATGTTATCTTCATCCAGACATTAGAGAAGACAATGTCGTCTTCAGCCTGATGTAACAGGTTATTATTTTACCTTTAACCTGATTTCAGAGCAGACAGTTTCATTCATAGCCCAGTCTCAAAGCAGCAAGCTTCATCATCAGCCTGACTTCAGAGTGGATAATTGAACTTACAGTCTCATTCCAGAGCAGATATTCTTATCCTTCATCTCGTAGCAGACAGTTTTATTCCTAGTCTGACCTCAGACTTGTATCATGCTTCGTCTGATCTCGTGCCAGACAATGTCATCTCTAGTCTGACAGAAGGCCAGGCATCTTTATTCCCGGTCTGACCTCGGGCTAGATATTTCACCCCTAGTCTTATCTCAAGACAGACACGTCATCCTCCATTGTCTGATCATCATGGCTAAAAAGTTCACCCTGATTCTGCTCTCAGGTCAAACGTTTCCATGTTCCACATGACCTCAGGAAGGAAAGCTGTAACTGTCCCAATTCTGATCTGTGCGCAGAACACAATTCAATCATACTGACGTCTGGAAGGAAAACTGTTACTTTCCTAATACTGATCTGTGGGCAGAACGCAATTCAATTATACAGTCATGAAATCAGGCGCAGAGAAGGAATAATTCTGTAGATGCTGGTTTAGCGTTTATGGACTCGAGTCTCATACCTACACATTCGAACATTTTCGGTTCATGCAATGGACTTTTTCTTTAGCTGCTGTGGGACAGGGGAATGTGGGTAGACGGGTAGTGGTTTTCTCTCTCAACTTACGTGCCAAGTAAAGTAATGCTGATCATTCCGACTTTCCCACACATCAGCACAAACCGGGCCAGTCGTGTCGCAGTCCCAGCACCAGCAGTCCAGAGAGCTACTGATGCCAAGTCACCACCATAGGAATACTTATCGGAGGAAAACCTGCCCCGTTGCCGAGTCACTAAATTCGACGGAGTCTGTTCCTGCCCGTTGTTTTTTTAATTCTCAATGTACAGTTTCCTTCGCATTATCACCAAGCAGAAATGGTCTTTCCGGCACCGATGTGATCGAGGGACAATGTTCCTTCGACTCTAATCTGAGCTGACAGACAGTGCGGTGGTTTTCTGAGCAGTTTGTGAGTACTGGAAGTGTCGACCAGTCCTGTCAGCGAAGAAGAAAATCATTCACCCCTTCTGTTGCATGTGGTAGACTTGAGTTGGCATCAACATCGACGGCAAGAAAGGTTGGCAAGTGCACACACCATGTTCCGTGACTGTGTTACTGGCTGCAGTTCCTGCCTTGTGACATCCCCTTGATGCGGCTGGTTGTGCTGTAGGTTATATGAGAACTTAATGAACTCTCTCTCTCTCTCACATACACACACACCTATTTATTCTCTCCTCTCTCTCTCTCTCTCTCTCTCTCTCTCTCTCTCTCTCTCTCGGCCTATCTGTCTCTCTTCAACGGCCCTGTGTCGGTTCACCTACACACCTGTACACACAAACACCACGGCCTGGGCCCACAACGTTCCCTATCCTTCCAATCAAACGGAGCACCCCCTTCCTCCTTCCTCACCCCCCCCCCTCCCGGCCCCGTCCACCTCACACCGGTATCCACACCCACAGATCTCCCCAAGATGAGCAGCCACCAGCGGCGTTCTCCGTCAATCCACTGCGCGGTGGACCTACAGACGCAGGAGCCCTACTATCTGGCGATGCTGCGTGCAGCGGTACCGGACCTTGCGGATTTGACTCCACTTTTGTTGTGGCTGTTGTTGTTGTTGTTGTGGCGGTGGTTGCTGGTATTGGGGGTGTCTCTGTTGTTGTTGTTGTTGTTGCCGTGTACGGCGGCGACCTTAGCGGAGTTCCCGTCCTGCCCTTGCGCAGGAGCGGCGGGTTGCAGGCGGCTGGGTTTCCCTGCGGCGGTAGGTCTGGAAGCTGGGGAAAGAACAGGCAGGAAAACGAATGTGCAGGTGATACTTCATTATTACTGTTACACGCACACTCGCGCGCACGCACGCACATACACGCGCGCACGCGCGCACACACACACACACACACACACACACACACACACACGCACGCACGCACGCACGCACGCACGCACACACACAAGAACTCAGAAAGCTTTAATGTACATCGGCCTTGCGCTACAATACAAGGACACAGAAAGAGAGAGAGAGAGAGAGAGAGAGAGAGAGAGAGGAGAGAGAGAGAGAGAGAGAGAGAGAGAGATACGAAAACACACATGCACCCGCACATGTAACCAACTACACACACCACTCTTCTTCATTCCCAGGTAGGCTCTATCACACGCTTCCTTCCCAACCCCCACCCCATAACCCTCACGCGTTCACACGCACCACCATCGACCACATCGGCACACCTATCCGGCATTCAGTTTCCAGCAGTCTTCTCTCTTCTACCCTCCCCCCTCCCCCCTACCTATTCCCCTTTCACTCCATCGGCTCTTCGCCCTGTCCCCGCACGTGCGCCTCGAACTCAGACACGTAGACACACGTTCTCCCTCCTCTCTCTCCTTACACACGCACACTTATATTCACACGTACTCTCTCTCTCCCTCACACACACACACACACACACACCACACACACGCTCTCTCTCTCTCTCTCTCTCTCTCTCTCTCTCTCTCTCTCTCACTCTCTCTTTAATGCACCCACATATTTCAGATTCTTGGCAACACCCATATTTTTCCACACATGAAAAGATAATCTGATAACTGGAAACGGTTCAACGAATTAAAAAAAAGGTGGGTCTTCCCACTTCTCTCTCTCTCTCTCTCTCACACACACACACACACACACACACACACACACACAAGTATGTGCACGCGCATGGGCAGTCAGACACAGAGACACACACACATACACACGCGCGCGTATGCACACACACACACACACAAACACAAACACACACACGCACTCTCCCTCTCACACACACACAGCACACACACACACACGCACACGCGCACACACACATACACGCTCGCGCGCGCAGACACAAACACGCACACACTCCACACATACAACACACATTCTCTTCCCTTTTCCTCACATACAGACACACTCATGCTCTCTCCCTCTCTCGCAACACACACTCGAACACTGCAACAACCCCCACCTCCTCCCCCACCAACCTCTTTCCTGCGTCCCACCCCCACCCCCACTTCGCGTTCTCCCCCCCCCCTTCCCTCCCTCCCCTCCGTGTCCTTCACTCCCACCCCCATCCTCCCGCCCAACTCACGCTGATGGTCGCTATCAGAACGGACCCGGCGGGACCCGTAGGGCGTCATGATGGTGTATGACCTCTGCACGGCGCGAAACTGCGCGTGCGACACGCCGCTCGGAGTGCTCTGCGCGGACCGGCCCGGGGTCAAGGTCGGCTGCTGACCCGACCTGAGGCCGAGAGGCGGGAGGTGGTGGATTTACCGGTGGACGTGGTCGAGGAGGAGGATCTGCAGGGCTTGCTGTTGGGGTGGTTGTTGGTGGTGTTCTGCTCTGGGGTGGCCAGTCTTCCTCCTTGAGCTTTACCTGCGAAGAGGAGGCGTCTGCGGGTGAAGGTGGAGGACACAAACCCGGGTCAGTTCAACTAAGTTTAAAAACGTTCGCACAGTGAGCCGAGAACGTTTGCCGAGTCGGTCGAGAGAACATTAGAAAAGTGAGAACGCTAACATAGTAGTCAGAGGTTAAAGCGAAGGAGGTCTACGTCAAGAACGTGAGCAAAGAAGGTGTCGACGTCATCAAAACAGACAAACAGGAAAGTCAGAAAAAGAGTCAATCCAGACCGACCTCCCCTCCCCTTCACCCCCCCCCCCTCCAAAAAAAAAATCCCTCCTACCTCTTTCTAAAACCACTTATTTCCCCCAAAAGTGTCCCAAACGACAAAAACACATCAATTAAAGCGCACAGCAGCTTAATCCGAAAGGGGCTAGGGGGGTGATGCACCCATGCCAGAACCACTCCCCACCCTGATCCAAACCACCCCTCAGTTGAGCGATTCGGGGCATGGGCCAGAAGCACCCATGGAGCGAACAGAGGCATATACACCCAAACATACCCGCCCTATGTGACAGGGGGATGGAAATGGGCACATGCCTATATTACCAACAGGGGCTCCCCTTGACCACACCCCAAACCACCCCACCGGATAATGTCCCTGAAACAGTGTGTTGGGCAGTCCCTGATCAGGGAGGGGGGGGGGGGGGGGGGGGGGGGGGTCTGGGGGGAGAGGGGGTCTGGGGGAGGGGAATGGACGAGTTTGGGCGTGTGGCCTTTTTTTTCTTTCTTTTTATTCGCCCGCGAAGTGATTTCGGACGTGGGGTGACTGTGGCACGTTTCATATGTGCGTGCGTGCGTGCGTGCGTGTGTGTGTGTGTGTGTGTGTGTGTGTGTGTGTGTGTGTGTGTGTTTCGGACGTGGGGTGACTGTGGCACGTTTCATATGTGCGTGTGTGTGTGGTGTGTGTGTGTGTGTGTGTTGTGTGTGTGTGTGTGTGTGAAAATGATCTGCATTTCTTCAGTGGCTTTATGAATGACAATCATACCTTTGTTACTCAGAATCATGAACACCGCCACGATTTTCAGCTCTGTAGAATATATAACACCAATCGAGTATCGCACTCCAGTGTCCGTTACATTTTTCTTTCTCTTTTTTTTTTTTTTGTATGCACAATTTATAGATTTCACACACAAGTTTATTTACTTTATCTGTTTTGTATCATTTGTTAGCACAGCCGTTTCTCTACATAAAACTTTAAAATTAAAAAAGAAAGAAAGCAAAATCAGCAAAGCGTATGAGAACGAAGGTGCGTCGGTAATGATTAACGTTAACAAAGAAAGTGAAAAACAAAACAAAAAGAAACGTTTTCGAAGTATGTAAAAATGCTTGCAGAGCAGTTGAGAACGTTGGCAAATTAAGTTAGAAAATGTTCGTAAAATCGACTGAGAACGCTTGTGAAAATATTAGCAAAAGAGATAAGAACGATAGAGATTTCAGTACATTTTGTACAGCAGGTGACAAAGTTATTGAAATCCGTATACATTTACTAAGCAGGCTGAAAACAATACCAAATCTGGTTGTAACGTCTTCAAAGATCATTGATGACATTCACAAAAGGACCAATGAGCCAAGAACAAAGTGTGTGAAAATGTTGGTAAACTATTGATCATGAATCTTTTTGATCTTAGCAAAGTTGATGAAAATCGTCACCAAGAAAGTGCAGTTAGAATGCTTGCTAACGCGTGGCAAAATTTAACTAAGTCTTAGAGAAGTTTTGCAAACGTATACAAAGTAAGTGAGAACATATGTGCAGCAGGTGAGAGCGATTGCAAAATTGGTGAGAATATTGAATACTCTCTTTTAGGTCCATTGTTACAGAAGTAAGTGAAGACTTTTTCATAAAGAAAGCGCGAGAAGAGATCTAGAGTTGGTGAGAGGGGTTAGAGAATGTTAGCAAAGAAGGTACGAACATCAGTTAGCACAGTGGTAAACACATTCGCAAAAGATACGAACATGTTTGCTACGTAACTGAGAATGTTCGCATAGTTGGTAAGTGTCCGGAGAAATTATACGAAAATACTTAGCGCGAATCGAGCAGAAACAAACAAATAAAGAAAGAGACAGACAATTAAAACCAGGGAAAACAAAAGCAGATTCAAAAGAGAAATAACAATCATTTTCTTATTTGAAGGATGAAATCAAACACACACGTATATGCATATGTATTTTTAAAAGACACGAGTCATGCTTGCATTCAGTAAACAAACCAAGTACGACCAAGTCTCCCGACAGGCAGCCAATCATCGCCAATCCTGAAAACCACCGGAACCAATAGCTGGCTGACACGTGTGTGACAGAGAAATAAAACACCCCCACTGAACTGACCGTTGTAAAAGAGATCCTGGGGCCAGGCGGGCCTGTAGGCCTTGGTCAGCAGTCGCTGCGTGTCTTCTGTCCGCTGCCTCTGCAGCTGCCGGTAGGTCAGTGGCTCTCTGCAACAATGCCACGTTCGTCATCACCATCGTGAGGGACTTTAGTGGTCTTGTGAAAATAAGTCCCCATGTGAACACATGAGGGTTTAAAAAGAAATCAAAAGAAAGTTTTGAAACAGCAGTTGATAAACATAGGTCTAAAATAATGTCTTAGACGCACGCACATACACACAGACAGACAGACAGAGAGACAGACAGACAGCCCACACACACACACACACACACACACACACACACACACACACACCACAAAGAAAGAAAAAGAAAACCAAGGATACAACATCCTTTAATAAGCAACAAAAATGTGCAATAATGAAAATAAAACGAGAAAATGAGAGAATGACAGAAGTAAAACAACGCTATAATGCAGGCCTGTGCCGCTCGGAAGCCAATAGGTTGAACCGATTAGAAATGAAATCGTGAAATGTAATAATGTCTGTTTTCAAAAAAAAAAGAAAAAAAAAGAAAGAAATAAGGATCTTTCTCTGAGTGAAAAGTAAACAAACAAACCAACACAAAAGTTCTTAACCTTCTCATATCTGAAATCACACTCAAACAAGGGATAAAAAAAAAATTGAGCTGAAAACCGACTGACATTTGAAGAAAACTGCTGAACTCGGATAGAAAGTCCAAAGAGGACTATTCGTGTCACTCCTAATTCAGTAGAACAATTGCGTCCCTTGTTAAGCTTTGGGAAAGAATGCTGATAAAAAAAAAGAAAAAAAAAAGAGAGAGAGAGAGAGAGAGAGAGAGAGAGAGAGAGAGAGAGAAGCAGAATATGTAATATCTTCAACGTCAGCAAAAGGTTTCAGTCATACCTCAGGTTCAAAATATCTACATTTTTTGTCAGTCTTAGTTTAAGTGTCTTAACTGTCATGTCAATATCTACAGTAATAACCCAACTCAATCGACCCACAACACAATGCCTAACATCGGTAATGCAACACAACTCAGAAAATAATAAATAAGGAAATTCGCTTCGGCTTTCATAGTGAAATCAGTTTCAGTTTCATCAAGAAGGTGTCACTGCGTGCGGACTAGTCCATATACGCTACACCACATCCGCTAAGTTTTGAGACCACACTGTGCATGATTTAAAGCTGATGGATAAATGAATTGATAACTAAGATGAGATAATTCAAGAAGAGGGTCCTGTGGCTACGACTTAGCAGATGTCTGACCTACGCATTAGCCCAACGCGCTGGTCAGACCTTGAGTACCTACCTAACATTGGTTGTGTCATTTTTATAATTGTATGTGTGTGTAGTGAATGTACACATGTGTATGCATAGATGTGTGGGCACGGGTCCATGTGTGTGTGTGTGTGTGTGTGTGTGTGTGTGTGTGTGTGTGTGTGTGTGTGTGCGAGCGTATGTGTATGTGCATGATGTGCGTGTATACACGTATGCATGAGTGTGTGCATGTGTGTATATATATATATATATATATATATATATATATATATTATATATATATATATATATGTGTGTGTGTGTGTGTGTGTGTGTGTGTGTGTGTGTGTGTGCGTGCGTGCGTGCGTGCGTGCGTGCTGTGTGTGTGCGCCCGCGCACGCGTGGAGTGGAGTGTCATTCGCCGAGCAGGTTGGAGTGACACTGAGCTCCGATGTTTTGACTGGATTTTGAATGTTTTTGTGATTGCCTGTGCTTGGTTTTTGTGGTGCAACTGTGCGATGTATCGTGCTACAGAATGGGAGGGTCTTTGCGCCTCCATGTCAGTGAAACTTTTTATATTTTGGCTTTTTGTCTTCGCCAAAGCATATTCCAACAATGCTGGGCAGACATTTTCACCACCCCGTGAACTGTTTTCATTCACGGACACCGATCGTGGCTTGCACCGTGACCCAATTCGACCCACTTGCAGTGACTTCGCACGGTCTTCAGTGGCCGCGAGCGACACCAGTTCAGCTGTGCACCAACAGTACACGCGCACCCAGCTTCTCGCCGTGTCACCAGCCCGACTGACCGCCGATGTTACCGCTCGGCTTCGCTCGTTGGGACTTGGACGGTGTTTACCCCGGAAGCGCCAGCGTCGGAGACGTAAACAAACTTCTGGCCCTCGTCCACTCAAGGTTCTTTCTTTCAACTGCCAGTCGGTCCGTGGCATCGCATCCGACTTGAATGACACTCTCACCAGCGAAAAAGTCGACATAGCTGTGTTGACTGAAACGTGGCTAAAATCTGAGGGTGATGAAGCTTTCATCACTGCTCTGACTTCTGACAACTATGAACTTATCCCGTTCCCTCGTCCGGCCGGACAGGGGTATGGTGGCATTGCTTTTGTCATCAGAAAAGATCTGTTCCCCTTCGCTTCAGCTAAGAGACTGCATTTCGCATCGATGGAAGCTGCAGAGTTGCAACTGACTATCGGTAAAGTAAAGACCACCTTTGTCTGTGTTTATCGTCTGCACCCCAAGAAGGAAAACAATGTGACATTTTCCAAGTTCTTTGATGAATTTTCGGGGCTGCTCTCACATTATGCTAGCAATAAAAATGACTTTCATTTTCACGGTGACTTCAACCTTCATTTCAACAAACCTAATGATTACAAAGTTGCTCGCATTTTGACCTTGCTTGCTGATCATAATTTGTGTCAACAGGTAGACAAAGCCACCCAGCGTTGTGGCAATATTCTTGATTGGACTGTAGTGAAATCTGAAGACAGTCTTCTTAATTTTGATTTTGTGAAGGAATTTCCAGGTTTATCTGATCATTTTGGTGTGTTTTCCTCGCTCCGTTTGCAGCCACCCGCTCCTCTCACTCGTCGCGTGGCTTCCAGAAACATAAAGGCTATAGAGCAGGCTGCTTTCAGCGCCCAGGTTCGAGACATGGTTCGGGGTGTGGGGGGGGGGATGTTTCAAATTTGGTAGGGGCTTATGATAAAGGTCTTGGTCAAATCCTCGACCAGCATGCCCCACTTGTTTCTAGGGGGGTACGTGACAGGCCCTCGGCCCCTTGGAGGACTGAGGGAGTGAGAGAGGCGAGGAGGAAGCGACGACGAGCTGAGAGAAAATGGCGAAAGACAGGTTTGACTGTTCATAAGCAAATTTATTTACATGCTATGAAGAGTACTCGCTCAGTTGATATTCTTGCGAGAAAAGACTATTATTTCAACAAAATGATGGCTTGTTCGTCTTCTAGACAACTGTTCAATGTTTCGG
Organism: Conus ventricosus; assembly: GCA_018398815.1. NCBI lineage: Eukaryota > Metazoa > Mollusca > Gastropoda > Neogastropoda > Conidae > Conus > Conus ventricosus. The sequence goes on from CM031598.1 coordinate 80,282,371, forward strand.
ACTCGCTTTTAGGGCGGAAAAAATGTAACTGTCCCCTCAGACACCGCAAAGTCAGACCTGCCTCAGCGCTTTTGCGACTATTTCAGTGACAAAATAAAAACTCTTCGCAGTGACCTTGACCAGCGGTCTTCTGTGGCGCCAACTTTCCAGGAATACGATGGTCCATTATTCGCTGCTTTTGAGCCTGTGTCAGAGAAGGACATTTACGATCTGATTTTGTCAATGCCTACTAAGAGTTGTGTGTTAGACCCTTTACCAACTGAACTTGCTAAGACATGCCTCCATGATCTTTTACCATTGATAACTAACATCATTAATTCCTCTTTGTGTACTGGCATTGTTCCTTCACAATTTAAGCAAGCTGTTGTTACACCTTTGTTGAAGAAAAAAGGACTGGACTGTAATGTGTTTAAAAAACTATAGACCTGTGTCAAATTTGCCATTTTTGTCCAAGGTTCTTGAAAAAGTTGTTTTGAAACAACTACAAAAGCACATTCTCGATAATAACCTGTTCGAGATGTTTCAATCTGCATACAGAAGCACGGAGACCGCCGTGCTGAGCGTCATGAACAGCTTGCTCTTGGAGAGCGATGCCCACAAGGTTTCTGTGATGGCGCTGCTCGACCTCAGTGCGGCGTTCGACACGCTTGATCATTCTGTACTGCTAAAGAGACTAGAGAGAACTTACGGTCTCAGAGGTACGGTGCTTGACTGGTTTTCATCATATGTATGTGATCGAGAACAACGTGTTATCATTGACAGTGTTAAATCATCACCATCTCCTCTTTTGTTTGGCGTGCCACAAGGCTCCGTGTTGGGACCTGTGCTTTTTACCCTTTATTCTCAGCCTTTGTCGGATGTCATGTCTCGGAATGATTGTCAGTATCACAAGTATGCTGATGATACTGAAGTATCGTCAAGTAGTGTTCCGCAGGATTTTCCTAATGTTATTTCTAAAGTTCAAACCTGCGTCCATGACGTATCATCTTGGATGGTTAGCAATAAGCTTAAACTAAACCCAGACAAAACCGAGGTGATCAAGGTGGGTGTTCCATCATGCCTGCGGCAGATTAAAGACAGTTCGATTGAATTGGAAGACAGCTGTATTGATTTTCAAGAAAGTGTGAAATATCTCGGTGTGAAACTAGACAGCACTCTGACTATGAAAGACCACATCAGCAGTGTGTGTCGAGCCTGTTTCCTGGAACTCAGGCGCATTGCTAGCATTAGGCAATATCTCTCAAGAGAAGCAGTGAGAAAACTAGTATCGGCCTCCATTCTGTCACGTATTGATTACTGTAATGCCACTTTCATTGGTATCACAGATGAGCAGCTCTCACGTCTACAACGAATTCAAAATGCTGCTGCTCGGTTAGTTTTGAGAAAACGTAAACGAGACCATGTCTCGCCGATGCTTCGCGAGCTTCACTGGCTGCCAGTCGAAGCTCGTGTACAATACAAAGTGGCTGTTCTGGCTTATCGCCACTTTGAGGGTAGTCTAGCGCCCTGTCTCTCAGTGACCTTGACCACCAGGAACTTTGCTAGAAGTCTGAGATCTTCTTCAGAGAAGCAGTTAGTGCTCCCCAGGTCGAACCTTCAGACAGCTGGGGGGCGTGCCTTTAGTATTGCTGCTCCAAGGATATGGAATAAGTTGCCGGTCAGCCTCAGACACTCACCTTCTCTTAGCACTTTCAAGAGCCATCTGAAAACCTATCTTTTCAAAGCACATTTAGGGTAATGCTTTTTTGTTTTATTCTGTAGTTAGACGTGCTGCTTTTATTTTTTATCTTATTATTTTTGTGCTGTAGATTTTCTATATTAATGATTGTTTCGAATGAATCACAATGTATAAAGGAATGTATGCGTGAGATCAAGCGCAATGAGTAATTTGTTGAATTAGAATTGCGCTATAGAAATGCAATCCATTATTATTATTATTATTATTAATAACGGCACACAACTCCAAACTGACAGTGGTTTACAGTATCCATCACCTAGCACACGCACAGACAACAGGCGCACAGAAAAAGGCAATAAACGTCACTCAAAAGTGAAGGTAAAAGCTTTTTAATTGCCAAGATATCGCCACTTGACACATCCAGGTAGTATCAACAGTGATGAGAGGGAAGAGAATAAATTAATTTATTGTTTTCTGTTTACGTTTCCAGCCCTGTTTCTCTTACGCTTTTCTTTCTATAGCAACTTCACTACACAAATTGTACCTGTGATTCAACCAGACGTCCCACAGCACTTCGCCACAAAACATAATCTAGAACAAAGAAAAGCCTCACAACGCGAAAACAAAAAACAAACAAACAAAAACACCGTCAGCCATAACAATTTCTTTTGTGCCAGCAATGAACAGATCGTTCAGACACACCTGAGATCATTTTGCGTGTGTTTGCGAGGGGTGGCACCGTTCTGCATAGTATCGGTCCATGGCCTCTTCTGAGGGTCGGTTCCGTTTTTGGAGTTGCCCCCCTTGATGAAACAGCGCCGCCACGTCGTCTGCCCGGAGATGTTGCTTTCTGGATGAGTATTGACAGAAACACGATGAAACAAACCCATAAGCGTGAAGAAGCCCGAACAATGAAGAAACATAGGGAAGGACGAGAAGAGTGTAATCTGAGAGAGAGAGAGAGAGAGAGAGAGAGAGAGAGCAAGCGAGAGAAAGCGAGAGAGAGAGAGAGAGAGAGAGAGAGAGAGAGAGAGAGAGCTCTGTGTATGCCTGCTTACAACATTAAGCACGGCTATAGTGATACAAATGTGATGTTCATCGTCCACATACCCACATACAGATAATACTATGACAGCAGCTGCCATGAGCTACGGATTTATGACCAGGAGGTGTAAATGTAGGCCTATTTCCACATAGTTTGACCCTTCCCGGCCTCTGCCCGAAGCTGAGAATGCTTATTGAACTCGAATTCGCTGAATAGTGGTGAATGAACACTTGCACTTTTTGTTTTGGATGGGGGGGGGGGGGGGGGGGGGGGGGGGGGCGGGATCATTGAAAACGCATTCTTCGCTTTGGCACCAAGACCACTGGTCAATTTTTATTTTCTTTCCAGGCCCTATCCTCATGGTACTTGCTCCCTCCTTCACTCTGCAGTTTCCGATACTTGTCTTCCTTCACTAAGTCCTCTCTTACAATTTACAGTCTGTAGAGATGCTCTTGTCTTGCTTACCAGCTGCTGCACTGTGTGTGTTGTGTGGTGTGTGTGTGTGTGTGTGTGTGTGTGGTGTGTGTGTTGTGTGTGTGTGTGTATGTGTGTGCGTGTGTATGGTGGTGTGTGTGTGTGTGTATATGTGAGTGTGTGTGTATGTGTGTGTGTGTGCGTCGTGCGTGCGTGCGTGCGTGCGTGTGTGTGTTGTGTGGTGTGTGTGTGTGTGTGTGGTGTGTGTTTTTGGATGGTTGCTGACAGTGTAAATTAATTGTTGCATGACTAGATAAATTGCGTATAGTCGCTGTGCTTTTCTTTGCTTAAATTTTTATCTTCTTCATTTGTACTTTTTATCTACGCTTGACTTCTTCATAGCGCATGAAAACTCTACTACTACCACTACACTACACTACTACTCCTACCCTACTTCTTCTATAGTACACGACGATGACGACACTACTACCTACAACAACTACCACTCCTCCTCCTCCTACTACTAGTACCACGACGATGACGACGACGACTACCACAACACTACCACTCTCCTCCTCCTACTACTAGTACCACGACGATGACGACGACGACGACTACCACAACACTACTACCACTCCTCCTCCTCTACTACTAGTACCACGACGATGACGACGACGACGACGACCTACCACAATACTCCACTCCTCCTCCTACTACTACTAGTACACGACGATGACGGACGACGACTACCACACACAATACTCCACTCCTCCTCCTCCTACTACTAGTATCACGACGATGACGACGACGACGACTACCACTACCACAACTACTACCACTCCTCCTCCTCCTACTACTACTACTACTACTACTACTACTAGTACCACGACGATGACGACGACGACGACGACTACCACTACCACAACTACTACCACTCCTCCTCCTACTACTACTAGTACCACGACGATGACGACGACGACGACTACCACTACCACAACTACTACCACTCCTCCTCCTACTACTACTAGTACCACGACGATGACGACGACGACGACTACCACTAGCACAACTACTACCACTCCTCCTCCTACTACTACTAGTACCACGAAGATGACGACGACGACGACTACCACTACCACAACTACTTCCACTCCTCCTCCTACTACTACTAGTACATCGACGATGACGACGACGACGACTACCACAACTACTACCACTCCTCCTCCTCCTCCTCCTACTACTACTACTAGTACCACGACGATGACGACGACGACGACTACCACTACCACAACTACTTCCACTCCTCCTACTACTACTACTACTAGTACCACGACGATGACGACGACGACGACTACCACTACCACAACTACTACCACTCCTCCTCCTACTACTACTACTAGTAGTACCACGACGATGACGACGACGACGACTACCACTACCACAACTACTTCCACTCCTACTACTACCACTACTACTACTACTACTAGTACCACGACGATGACGACGACGACGACTACCACTACCACAACTACTACCACTCCTCCTCCTCCTCCTACTACTACTACTACTAGTACCACGACGATGACGACGACGACGACTACCACTACCACAACTACTTCCACTCCTCCTCCTACTACTACTACTAGTACCACGACGATGACGACGACAACGACTACCACTACCACAACTACTACCACTCCTCCTCCTACTACTACTACTACTAGTACCACGACGATGACGACGACGACGACTACCACTACCACAACCACTACCACTCCTCCTCCTCCTCCTACTACTACTAGTACCACGACGATGACGACGACGACGACTACCACTACCACAACTACTTCCACTCCTACTACTACTACTACTACAACTACTACTAGTACCACGACGATGACGATGACGACGACTACCACTACCACAACTACTTCCACTCCTACTACTACTACTACTACTACTACTAGTAGTACCACGACGATGACGACGACGACGACTACCACTACCACAACTACTACCACTCCTCCTCCTCCTCCTCCTACTACTACTACTAGTACCACGACGATGACGACGACTACCACTACCACAACTACTACCACTCCTACTACTACTACTACTACTAGTACCACGACGATGACGACGACGACGACTACCACTACCACAACTACTTCCACTCCTACTACTACTACTACTACTAGTACCACGACGATGACGACGACGACGACTACCACAACTACTACCACTCCTCCTCCTACTACTACTAGTACCACGACGATGACGACGACGACGACTACCACAACGCAACTACTTCCACTCCTACTACTACTACTACTAGTACCACGACGATGACGACTACAACGACTACCACTACCACAACTACTACCACTCCTCCTCCTACTACTACTACTACTAGTACCACGACGATGACGACGACGACTACCACTACCACAACTACTACCACTCCTCCTCCTACTACTACTACTACTAGTACCACGACGATGACGACGACGACGACTACCACTACCACAACTACTACAACTCCTCCTACTACTACTACTAGTACCACGACGATGACGACGACGACGACTACCACTACCACAACTACTACCACTCCTCCTACTACTACTACTACTACTAGTACCACGACGATGACAACGACGACAACTACCACTACCACAACTACTACCACTCCTCCTCCTACTACTACTAGTACCACGACGATGACGACGACGACAACTACCACTACCACAGCTGCTACCACTCCATCTCCTCCTCCTACTACTACTACTATCATTATTAAAAACTATGTTCAAAATTTCCAATCAATACTGCCGCTAACTGTATCACTCCGGATTTGTTTACTCTGATGTCATGAATGAATACTTTGTGAAGCAAAAGCCTATTCGAACAAAAAAAGCACGCTTCCAAATCAAAACTAATCTCCATAGTAACTGGTATTAAACTCGGAGAAAAGGCATACAATAAAGAAAAAAAGTCTTGAATTCTAGGGTTGTTGTTGAGAAGAAACAACAATAACAACTAAAACGGGAAGATGGAGTTACAAAGCACACTTATCGAGGCGTATAGCCACTGCCTTTTGTAAATGGAAAAATCTTTCTACAAAATATGTTGGGCCTACTCTGCATGTGGCCTCTTTCCCATTTTGAGTGCTTAGAAATACCTCCCACCACCTCTTCTCACCTCATCCCCTCTACGCATCACAAAATGACGCATGCTACTGGCGCACACACACACGCTCGCGCACGCGCGCGCTCACACACACACGCATATACACGCACGCACACACATACACACACGCACCGACCGACTGAAACTAGTTACTGTCAGATTAACATAGTGTTGCACTCACACACACACACACACACACACACACACACACACACACACACACACACACACACACACTTATTCGCGCATGACGCGTACATATGCAAAACTTTGTGCCAAGTACAAGCGTCAGGAACCTACCGGGGAATCCCAGTCCCTCTCTGTGTTCAGTTTACTCAGTTTCCCGGACTTGTTGTCCCGGAGGCTGTAGTGGGACACACTCTCGTTGCTTCCAGTGTAACTGGTGGCCGGCTGTGTCACACACACACACACACACACACACACACACACACACACACACACACACACACAAACACACGCACGCACGCACGCACGCACGCACGCACGCACGCACGCACACACACACACACACACACACACACACACACACACACGCAAACATACACATACACGCACACAAATACATCCACGAATATGGACACATGCACAGACTGACCTATAAATACATGCAGGTGCGCCCCCCCACCGCAAAGAGAGAGAGAGAGAGAGAGAGAGAGAGAGAGAGAGAGAGATTGAGATTTTGTATGTGTTACCGACTTTAAAATGCCATTCGATTTAAAAGGGAGGTTTGTGGAGCGCTTGTTGATCCTAGCGGGAAAAACTTTTAACAAGCAAACAAAAACATATAAAACAATACAAAACAAAAGAAAACAAAACACCACCAATGATACTACTTACTCAACAGGCAGAAAGTAAGAGTGAGGTAACATGAATTAAACCTGTATGTTCGTGACTGCACGCCTACACTTGCGTCCGCTTATGAAAGGCAGAGACAAGATAAGCTCTATGTTAATGAGGACAACAGATTAGAGTTTTCTGAAATTCAACACTCGCCCAACAGAGGGCAAAATACGAAGAGAGAGAGAGAGAGAGAGAGAGAGAGAGAGAGACAGACAGACAGACAGACAGACAGAGAGAGAGAGAAAGGGCTACAGACAGGTATGAACAAGGTCGTTTACTTTGCTGTTTGTACGATTGCGCTGTTGACTTCCTTCTCGAGGTCTTGTGTGCTCTGCAAAAGAAAATGCACAGCTTCAAAACGTGAAATCTAAGATGTTCTAATATCCATACCCTGAAAGTTCGCTAAGTAGACAGTAAAAACACAGTGAACCCAGGACCTCTCACAAAGGAGGATGTATACAGGCAATCACATGTCGCACAGCACAGAAATGTACACAATGCCTCTTCTTTCTGTCTTTATCACATTTCTATGATCTAGATCCATACAAACTTGTTATTTGTCTAGTTGCAAAAAAAAAAAGAAGTCATCAACGGATTTTGACCGGTGTATGAAAGTCTCTCTCTCTCTCTCTGCAAGTTGGTAAACTGTTTCTGTCTTGCATTTGACCTAGTTCTCATGCTTATATGGGGATGACAGTTTCATTCGCATTTGTATAATATATTCATGGTCATTGTTCATATAATTCACACCCCTTCAAATGGGGCTTTGGCCTTTATGAATAACATTCTGTTCTGTTCTGGTCTCTCTCTCTCTCTCTCTCTCTCTCTCTCTCTCTCTCTCTCTCTCTCTCTCTCTCACACACTCGCATATATATATATATATATATATATATATATATATATATATATATATAAAATTTCATATGAGTGTGCGTGTGTGTGTGTGTGTGTGTGTGTGTGTGTAAGAGAGAGAGAGAGAGAGAGAGAGAGAGAGAGAGAGAGAGAGAGAGAGAGTATGTGTGCGTGTGTGTATGTGTGCGTGCGTGCGTGTGTGTGTGTGTGTGTGTGTGTGTGTGTGTGTGTGTGTGTGTGTGTGTGTGTGAGAGAGAGAGAGAGAGAGAGAGAGAGAGAGAGAGAGAGAGAGAGAGAGAGAGGTGTGTGTGTGTGTGTGTGTGTGTGTGTGTGTGTGTGTGTGTGTGAAAACTGGTCGACTTAGGTTTTGATTGAAGTGTATTACAGCAAATGTTTGCAGATGCAGTAGGGGGCGCATCCATCTAGCATAAAAGACCATTAGTCCTATAGTTCCACTATTTATAGCAGGAAAGTGGAAAGCAGCAGCAACCGCAATATTAGTAACTCTTCATCGACTGGCGTCACTAATTAGTTGCAGAAGCAGCAGCAGTAGCAACAGTGGCAGCAGCAGCAAAAGCAGCAGCTGCGGCAGCAGCAGCAACAGTTAGTGTACCATCAATGCAAAGCCTAGTTACTGGGTAGCGTCCCAAGTGACAAACGTTAATGAGTTCAGGAAACCCTTGATCTGTACTGTGGTGGTGGTGGTCGTGGTGGTAGTTGTGGTGGCGGCGGTGGTGGTGGCACTACTGGCAGCAGCAGCAGCAGCAGCAGTAGCAGCAGCAACAGTGGAATTAGTAGTGGTGGTGGTGGTGGTGATAGTAGTAATAGAAGTAGTAGTAGTCGTTGCAGTAGTAGAGCAGCAGCAGTAGCAACAGCAGATGCAGCAGAAGTAGTAGTAGTAGTTATTGTAGAAACAGTAGTAGCAGTATCAGTAGCAGCAACAGCAGCAGCAGCAGCATCCACAGCAGCAGCAGCAGCAGTAGTAGTAATAAGTTGCACAAACAGCAGTAGCGCAACAACAGCGGCGGCAGCTGTGACCGTGTGAAAGTAGTCACAGCGCAAGTAACAATAGCAGAGGAAGGAGAAGAGGTAGAATCAAAAAGAGGAGGGAGGGAGGGTGAGGAGTGGGTGACGGGGAGGAGAAGGAAGAACAGGAAGAGGAGGAGAAGGAGAAGCAGTATTTCTCCTTCTTGTCAGCTGTGCAACTCCCTCCCGCGCTCCTCCCCCCAACTTTCTCCACCCACCCACCCCCAGACCCCTCCTTCCATCCTGTTCCCACCTCACCTTGCAGGATCTGGTCCCAGGTGGGCGCGGTGGCGCGGGTGCCGTAGGTCTGCAGCAGGGAGTGGAAGAGCGCCAGGTTGCGCGTGTGGCCGTGGTAGATCTGCGCGCGGCGCAGCTGCTGCAGCTGCCGGATGGAGCGGCGGTCCTGCTCGTAGCGCTTGACGCTCTCCTGCACGCTGGCGATCAGGCGGCTGGACCTGGGCCGTCTCTTGGGATCCTGCCGGGCGTCAGGCAGGTTACATATAGGTGTTATTGGACTGAGCTGTATTGTGAAATGGGGTGATGATATACTGTATTATTTTACCGTCACAATATATTTATCTGTGTTCAAGTCCGGTTGTTGGCGCCATCTATTGCGCGCGCGCGCGCGCGCGCGCACACACACACACACACACACACACACACACACACACACACACACACACACACATAGTGAAACAAGAGAAAAGTCTGTTTGTACATGTGTGTGTGTGTGTGTGTGTGTGTGTGTGTGTATGTGTGTGCTGTGTGTGTGTGTGTGTGTGTGTGTGTGTGTGTGTGTGTGTGTGTGTGTGTATGAGAGTGTATGTGTGTGTGTGTGTGTGTGTGTGTGTGTGTGTGTGTGTGCGCGCGCGCGTATGTGCGTGCGTGCTCGCGCGCGTGAATTTTGCTCGACCTATTACAATGGGTCTTTTTAACACATAATTCTGCTGGGGATAACTCCTTGTTGTGGCTTTCGTTTACGTCCGCCAAGGGCATGCAACACCCAGGATCGTTATTTGTCCGGAAGACAAGCATTTGGACCACCATTTAAAATCGCGTGGAAAGGGGGTAAAACACCCGTGCTAGACTTTAGCCAGTGTCCTGGAATGCCTCGGCTCCTGTGAGATGGAGTGTCTTATTCGGCCGGGGTAGATCTTAAGCGGCTCTTCCGTTTGTGGTGTCCTGAGATTGGTACATAAACTGTCAGACACAACATTTGCCTGTGTATTGCTGAACGAAATATTTGACCATGAACAAGGCTCGGATCGTGTGATGTCTCCTAGCAGGTGAATGACGAGGTGGCCCCAGCGACATATGAACCAAGATCAAGAAGCCAATGTGCCACAGTACCATTGAACTCACTGATCTAAACCAAACATTGTATCTTTGCTGGGCGCATTTCGCAGACACTGGATGGCAGGCCGACCAACTTGCGAGCCGACCAAACGACCGACCAGCCAGTCTTTTATCCACCCAACCAACCAACCAACTAGCAAGGCAGGAAGCAGGCCAGCTGACCAACCGGCCAAAAACTTAAGACATGTAGACACGACCACACTTCTATACATGGTAGTATATTCTAGCACACATCAAACACATTTTTAGTGCAGCAACAGGTTTATGAACACACATATAAACTGTATAAAACCCTGATAGAACAGAGCGAATATGTCAGCGTGGTACATATAGCAAAGTGTTATAACACATAAACTTATGAGTACAATACTGTAGACGTACTTGGGGGTGGCTGAACTAGAAACATGGCTTCATTTGTTGACATACTTTTCTTTAAACATTATCCAGGACACACACGCGCGCGCGCGCGCACACGCCCACACACCCTCACACACACACATAATTTTGAGAAATTTTCTAACGAAAAGAATATCAAAGCTGGTTTTCAAACAGATGACACTTAATTAAACATAAAACTCGAACATACCCGCCCGACGTCTTCATTGGCATCCTGTTGTTCCTCTTTCCCTTTGTCTGCTGCTTCGTCTACATCCTCGTTGTCCTCGTCGGTGTTGTCGATGTCACTGAACAGGTTCAAACCCTCGCCCTCACTGCTAGGCTTGGGGGCTGACTTCCGCTTGCTGGACGTGGATCCCATCGTACTGGAGTGAGCTGGGGATCGGGATCGGGAACGGGAACGGGAACGGGAACGGGAGCGGGAGCTGCTGCTGCTCCTGCTGCTCGTACTCCGCGACCGCGATCTTGGGCTTGTCGATTCTTGGTTCTGCGACTGTTGCTGCGGTTGGCTGGAGGTCTCCTTCCCTGGGGGAAGATCCGCAGGTTGTGCTTTGACGGTGCTGCTACTTCCTGAAGATTTGCTGGAAGTGTGTGACCGGGACTTTGTTGCTGACGTGGTGGTGGGCTCTGAGGTGCTCCCGTCTTCGTCTTGGCGTGTTTCAGGGTCTCTGGACGTTGAAACGTCTTCACTTTCTTCTGTGGCGCTTCCAGGGAGGTCACTGGAATTCAGCCGCGGTTTGTTGCGAACCTTGTCACTTTTCGGCGAAGACAGGTCTCTGTCGGTCTCTGTGGACGGCTTTGAGGATGACGTGGTCTCTTGCTCTGTATCAGAGGTTTGACTTTCTTCTTCCGTTTGACCGTTTTCTTTCACGGGAGATCGACGAGGCTCTGATTTACCGTGGGTGTCTTTTGACGGATTCTCAGTGTCTGTTGTATCCCCTTCTTGTTCATCTGTACGTTGATTCCTCTCATGGGAATCTTGTGTGTGCGAGGGTACGTCTTTACGTCCCTCCTCTTTCAACTCCTCGTTTGCAGATCGGTGTTCGTTCTCCTGTATCGATGTGGGGCAAATTGCAGTCTTATTCTCGTTCGGTGTGCCTTCTCTTTCAGTTGACGTTTGCTTTTCGTCCACGTGGCGACGTTCCAATTCAATCGAAGTCTGTTTGGTCAAAGTCTGCTCAGCGTTCACTTTTTGCTCGCTGTGTTCTCCGTTTGTTTCGCGTTTTGGTTTTGCCGATGAAGTATGTTCATCATCGTCGGATTTTGGAGAATTCCGTGCAGTCTGTTCCTCTTTTTTGCCCGAAGCTGGTCGGTCGATACGCTTCACTACCACGGCCACTATTGGTTGTTGATTTTCTGAATCCTCTTTTTGGCTGGCGGTCGTCTGAGCTACTATGCCGTCGTTAGTATTGCCGTCGTTGTCTGTGATATCTGCGGCGTGTCTCTGTTCTGTCGTCTGCTTCTCTTTCTCTTTCTCCGCAGAGTTCTCTACCTTGCTTTTATCAGAGTTCTGGGTCTTGGCTCCCTCGTGGTTTTGTCCCTTGCTGGTTTTCCTCTTGCTCTTGGAGGGTTTGTTATTGTCGGCAGGGGGCTCGATGTGGGCACTCCGTCCTCCTCTTGACAGAATGTATTCCGCCGCTTCCTTGTTGCCCTTGGCGACAGCTGCGTCATATGGCGTGTATTTTTTGCCCTGCATACACACACACACACACACACACACACACACTTCATTATTGTTCACTCTGCGTACATCCGAGAGTACAAAATACTCGCTCCGTACTCGAAAGTAAACGCGACTGAAGCAAAGCAGTCAACAAGCGACTGAAGCAAACTGAACAAAGCTCCCCTCTCCCCTCCCCCTCCCAACACACACACACACACACACACACACACACACACACACACACTTCCTCCTCTCCCAACCTTCTTCCACCCCCCATTCACGCCCATCGCCACCCACCCCGTCTCGACCCTAAAAAAGAATGGCGCAGCGTATGTATGCCAACTTACTAATAAAATTCTACACACATTAAATTCCCCCCTCCCCCTTTGCCAGTGAGGCTTGACGAAATCGAGAGACATGTTGCTCAAGAGAGAGAGAGAGAGAGAGAGAGAGAGAGAGAGAGAGAAGGACATGTTTCTGCTTGTACCTTGTTATGCCAAGGACTGCTTCTACACCTCATTCCCTCGCTTTTGTCCCTACCCCTCCCTGAACCAACCCATACCCCCCCCACACACACATGCGTGCATGCGTGCACACACACAAACGCATGTACACACACATGCATGCAGATGCACAAACAGAGAGATATACACCTATGCACGCACACACACGAGCGCACGCACGCACGCACGCACACACACACACACACACACACTCACTCACGCACGTACGCGCGCGCGCGCGCGCGAGAGAGAGAGAGAGAGAGAGAGAGAGAAAGAGAAAAGAGAGAGAGAGAGAGAGAGAGAGATCCTTCATCTGTATTTCATAGCTAATTTTGTTTTGTAATGGTCCTTTTCTTTGCCACTACGCGAACTGTACGACATATCTTAGTTGTAACAAAGTGTTTTTATTTTCTGCTGTGAGCCAAAGTTGAAGAAAAACACCACCCATAACACTAGCCTGAGACAGACACACTCGATATATATATATATATATATATATATTATATATATATATATATATATAATATATTATATATATAAACCACGCAGAAAAAGAAAAGAAAAAGTAAACAACCCCAATACAAAGAAGGCAAAAGGAAAATGTCGAACACAAGTTCAGAAAGAAGCCAAAATCAATAGCGTCAAAGCTAAATGGAAACATCTAATAATTCACATTCAGAGTGAACATTAAAAAAACAACAAACAAACAAACAAAACAACAACAACAACAACAACAAAACATACCACAAACCCCAAACGGACAGGAAAACATCGAACGCAAATTCAGGACCTACCAACCATACCTCCTCCTACTCAAGCCGACATCGAACGAGAGAAAGACACAGACACTCCTGTGTGTAATCACGAGCACTTCTCTCGCTAGTTCGCAAGCCCACGTTGACAAAAGAAGACAGCTTCAGTGACGCTCAGATCTCTCTCTCACAGAGAGAAGAGAGAGAGAGAGAGAGAGAGAGAGAGAGGTGGGGGGAGGGGTAGAATTCCCTCAATAGGCCATTACTACACCACCTACTATCCAATCAAGCAGGTCTTTCAGTCGTCGGTAGAAAGCCCCGCGTCTCGGAGAGAAAGACACCGCGAGCATTGAACAAGAAAGGGTTTCGTGTTAGATCTTCCAAGCAGATACACTTGTCCCGCAAATCTCTAGTCTAAGACTTTAGCAGTCGTCAAACGGATTCGATTTCACGTGACAGGGTAATCAGTCTATGGTGTCTTTGAAACACGATTCCTGTGTCTGCATTCACTAATTTCTATATGGTTCGGATCCAGAAAATTATGATTACTCATTTTGTTTCGGTGCAGATTTAATGGAGAATTTTAAGCAGAGGACTGAGATATGTGTTGGCTAGAGAATAAAAATGATCCGGAAAAGAGTACAAACGTTTTCTGGAATGATCGGAGGTTTATTGTAATATATTGAAGAGGGGGGAGAAGACAGTGAAAGGTAGATATTGAAGTGAGGACTGTGTCCAAAGCTGACTGGCTGTCACCGAAGCCAAGCGATATATAGTGAAAACAAGGCATTCTTTCAAACAGTACCCGAGGATCAATTGCTTTGTGGGATGGAGGATGATTCACTGGTGATTGTTTCTTTTTTCTTTTTTTTTCTTTCTTTCTTTTTGTTATCAACATGTGAGCCCGTGAAAAGATTATTCAAATAAGATTTCGGACGGGGGAAGTAAAAAAGGAGAGATTACATTGGCCATAGAATTTACTGAGGAACGGCGAGGGGGGTGGGGGTGGGGGTGGTCTATGTATTTGCTTCCATACTGCCACAGTTAAAGATACGTCCTTT
>CM031598.1:80312166-80314666 GCA_018398815.1 Conus ventricosus
TTCCAAGATGAATTTCTTTTTGTTTATTTTGTGCCCCGATTGTGGCAGATTCTGTTGATCGGTTATACATATCATTCGGTTTGTTGAAATAACAATTAAAAGGACAAATACTGCCTGGTCAGTTACTTTTTTCGTTGAGTAGTAACCTTGGATTCAATACCTTGAACCTTAGGACTAGTATATTCTTAGCAAACAAATTGTTACCGACTGCACCTTTGTTACGCTAGATTTGGGGGTGGCGTGGGGGTGGGGCGATTAGGGGGTGGGGGGGGGGCATTGGGGGTGGGGGGTGGGGGGTGGGGGGTTCGCTTTTATTCTCAGTAGACCGTCTTACGCTGGAACATTTGTTAAAATCCTGTTTTTGTTTGTGAACCACGTGTGTTCATCAAGGTTCAGTTCAGTTTCTGTTCAATCTGCTCAAAGTTTCTCCGAGTGCTGAATACTCCATTCAGGCTTCTCCATTATGTTCGAAGCTACACTGGCAATATTCACAGGGAGAGGGTAGGGGAAAGGAGGGCGTGTGTGTGTGTGTGTGTGTGTGTGTGTGTGTGTGTGTGTGTGTGTGTGTGTGTGTGTGTGTGTGTGTGTGTGTGTGTACACCACCTGTACAAAGCTACACTGGCAATATTCACAGGGAGAGGGTAGGGAAAGGAGGGCGTGTGTGTGTGTGTGTGTGTGTGTGTGTGTGTGTGTGTGTGTGTGTGTGTGTGTGTGTGTGTGTGTGTACACCACCTGTACAAAGCTACACTGGCAATATTCACAGGGAGAGGGTAGGGGAAAGGAGGACGTGTGTGTGTGTGTGTGTGTGTGTGTGTGTGTGTGTGTGTGTGTGTGTGTGTGTGTGTGTGCGTAAGTGCGTGCGTGTGTGTGTGTGTGTGTGTACACCACAAGTACAAAGCTACACTGGCCATATTCACAGGGAGAGGGTAGGAAAAAGGAGTGTGTGTGTGTGTGTGTGTGTGTGTGTGTGTGTGTGTGTGTGTGTGTGTGTGGTGCGCGTGTGTGTGTGCGCATGTGTGTGTGCGTGCGTGCGTCCGTGTGTGTATGTGTGTGTGTGTGTGTGTGTGTGTGTGTGTGTGTGTGTGTGTGTGTGTGTGTGTGTGTGTGTGTGTACACCACATGTACATAGCTACAATGGCAATATTCACAGGGAGACGGTAGGGAAAAGAAGGGCATGTGTGTGTGTGTGTGTGTGTGTGTGTGTGTGTGTGTGTGTGTGTGTGTGCGCGTGCGTGCGTGCGTGCGTGTGTGTGTGTGTGTGTACACCACATGTACAAAGCTACAATGGTAATATTCACAAGGAGAGGGTAGGGGAAAGGAGGGCGTGTGTGTGTGTGTGTGTGTGTGTGTGTGTGTGTGTGTGTGTGTGTGTGTGTTTGCGCGCGCGCGTGTGCGCGTGTGCGTGTGTGCGTGCGTGCGTGCGTGCGCGTACGCGTGCGTGTGAAAAGGAAACGAAATACAAACAAGGCAGGAAGGGGCACTGAGGATGAGTCACAGACTGAGCAGACGGTTGACGTGGGGTTAACACACCCCGAATTGACCTAAGCCTTATCTCTTCAAAGGATTCTCTCAAACTCTCTGCCCAAAGTTTCAAACGAAACCTGCTGACAGCAGCAGTTGGCTCCAGCTGTAGGCTACAGCCCGGCCCGGTCCACATCGCCTACAAGCGGCGCAGCAGAGCCGCCGAGGGGAGGGAAACGACATACCGGATGGGAAGACCGCTCGGACGTCACCGGGATATACCGGATGTCCAGACAGGTTGTTGAAGCCGTGTCCGTCAATCATCTCCACTTCACACCACGGCAACCGATTTCCGGTGTCTTGTCACGGCGGTGGCCGCCATCAGGATGGGGGCCAGGGACGATGGCGGTGCTCGGGTCCTGAGCGCCGCCGGCCACCGGAGCGGAAGCACACAGGCCGAGGGACAGGGGGTCAAAGGGGCGTCATCCGGGCTTTATCTCCAGCCCCAACCAAATCCTCTTCACCTTACGACCGGAAGTGAATGGTGTCCGTTTCGGCTCGGCAAGTCCGGGCTGGTGGCCTCTCCTTGGCCCGCTGCTGAAGGTTGGAACCTTCTGTGTCCACCATCTTCTGAGGGGGGCGACGACTCACAACGTAGAAAGTGCTTTTGAGGCTAGATGTGGGTTGGTCCTGATCTGAAGGCTTGGAACTTATGGAGTCACTGGTATTGGGGGTGGAAATATTAATTATCCAACAGACCATTAAAAAAAGAAGGAGCAATAACCCCCAGTGAGGTCCGGTTTAATCTGTGGGTGCGGACGATCCATTTTCTCAAATCATCTCCAGTGTCATCAGGACCTTCGAACAACATGTCAGGGAAGAGAGCATGCAGTAGAAATCCAAGGGGGTGGAATGAAAGCGGGAAGAATGGGGAAGAATGGCGACGTCTAGTAAAGTCCTGTTAGCCTCGGGTTCTTAATTAAGCACGTGTTCACAGATCAGAAGGAAGGCTCAGAAAGAACGGGAGAAGGGTGGGGGT
>CM031598.1:80324666-80334666 GCA_018398815.1 Conus ventricosus
GTCTTCCGTTACAACTCAATTCAATTCAAACGGCTTTCGTTACGACCAACTTCGATACAACCGTCTTCCGTTGCAACACAATTGAATACAAACGGCTTTCGGTACAACCAGCTCCGATACAACCGTCTCTCGTTACAACACAATTCAATACAAACGGCTTTCGGTACAGCAAACTTAGATACAACCGTCTTCCGTTACAACTCAGTTCAATACAAACGGTTTTCGGCAAAAGAAACTTCCATACAACCATCTTCCGTTACAACTCGGTTCAATACAAACGGCTTTCGGTACAACAAACTTCGATACAACCATCTTCTGTTTACAACTTAATTTCAATACAAACGGATTTCGGTACAACAAACTTAGATACAACCGTCTTCCGTTACAACTCAATTCAATACAAACGGCTTTCGGTACAGCAAACTTCGATACAACCGTCTCTCGTTAAATTCAACTTCGATACAACTGACTTTCGTTACAAGCAACCCCAGCTGCAACCCATTTTCGTTACAACCAACGGCTTCAATGCACCCGACTTCAAGCTGCACGCAGTGGGGTCACTGTCATCAGATTGCATCCAAAGCTCGTGAAACGTGTGTGGGTTTTGTTGTGGGCGGCAGTGACGGAGTGAAACGTGTGTGGGTTTTGTTGTGGGCGGCAGTGACGGAGTGAAACGTGTGTGGGTTTTGTTGTGGGCGGCAGTGGTGGGAGTGAAACGTGTGTGGGTTTTGTTGTGGGCGGCAGTGACGGAGTGAAACGTGTGTGGGTTTTGTTGTGGGCGGCAGTGACGGAGTGAAACGTGTGTGGGTTTTGTTGTGGGCGGCAGTGGTGGGAGTGAAACGTGTGTGGGTTTTGTTGTGGGCGGCAGTGGTGGGAGTGAAACGTGTGTGGGTTTTGTTGTGGGCGGCAGTGACGGAGTGAAACGTGTGTGGGTTTTGTTGTGGGCGGCAGTGACGGAGTGAAACGTGTGTGGGTTTTGTTGTGGGCGGCAGTGACGGATTGAAACGTGTGTGGGTTTTGTTGTGGGCGGCAGTGACGGAGTGAAACGTGTGTGGGTTTTGTTGTGGCGGCAGTGACGGATTGAAACGTGTGTGGGTTTTGTTGTGGGCGGCAGTGACGGAGTGAAACGTGTGTGGGTTTTGTTGTGGGCGGCAGTGACGGAGTGAAACGTTTGTGGGTTTTGTTGTGGGCGGCAGTGACGGAGTGAAACGTGTGTGGGTTTTGTTGTGGGCGGCAGTGACGGAGTGAAACGTGTGTGGGTTTTGTTGTGGGCAGCAGTGGTGGAGTGGTTGGTGGTGGTCGGTCACAACAGGCTGATCTCAAGGACATCCCATCTCGCTCACCTCATTCTAGATCATGGGATCTTAACTGCTGATCGTGAGGTGGTCCGCCGACTCTTTCTCATTCGCTCTTGTGTTTGTTCTTCGACACGTTTCATGTGTTCTTATATGTTTTCTTTCTCCCCTTTTTGATTGATTATTTTTGTTGTTGTTGTTGCTGTTGTTTTATTTGTGTGAGTGCTTTTATTTTGTTTTTCTAAGACAATTGCAGATGAATACATTGGCAAACGTGTGCTTGTATTTCTATGTCGGATGATATCGATTAATTAATTAATTTATTTATTTATTCATTCTCTCTCTCTCTCTCTCTCTCTCTCTCTCTCTCTCTCTCTCTCTCTCTCCTCTCTCTCTCTCTCTCTCTCTCTCTCATCATTCCATTCTTCTCCATCTCTTTCTCTCTCTCTTGTCATCCAAGTTGACTCTCTATCTGTCTGTTTGTCTGTCTCTCTCGTCACCCCAGTCTCTCTCTCTCTCTCTCTCCTCTCTCTCTCTCTCTCTCTTCTCTCTCTCTCTCTCTCTCTCTCTCTCTTTCTCTCTCTCTCTTGTCATCCAAGTCGACTTTGTCTGTCTGTCTGTCTGTCTGTCTGTCTGTATCTCTCTCTCGTCATCCCAGTCGTCTCTCTCTGTCTCTCTCTCTCTCTCTTTCTGTCTCTCTCTTGTCATCCCAGTCCTCTCTCTCTCTCTCTCTCTCACTGTCTCCGTCTCTGTCTCTCTCTCTCCCTCCCTCCCTCATCCCTCCCTCCCTCTCTCGTCCTATACTACCCAGTCGATCGTACTAACCACCAGACACTGAAAAGTAACCCCGTAACCCCCCCCTCCCACCCCCAACACACACACACTCATCATCAATAATAACCAAACACGGGCACGTGCCAACCACAAGAGACCCTCCCGCCGCCCCCCCCCCCCCCCCCTTATCCTACCCTCCCACCTCCCTACCCTCCCACCCCCTCGCCGCCCCACATCCCAACCCCCTCCCCCTCCCCGCTCTCCCCTCTCCCTCCACTCACGTTCTCCCCCTGGAGTCCGTGTGGTCGGGGCGGGCGCCCATCTCCAGCAGGGCGTTGACGCACTGGTCGTGGCCCAAGGTGGTGGCGTAGAAGAGGGGCGTGCACTGGTTCTTGTCCAGCGGGTCCACGCGCGCCCCGCACGTGCCCACCAGCGTGCGCACGCACCCGGAGTGCCCCCTGCTGGCGGCGCAGTGCAGGGCCGACAACCCGTCCTTGTCCGGAGAGTCCACGTCGGCCCCGGCTTCCATCAGCACCCGGCACGCCTCGGCGTTGCCTTGGGAGGATGGCGAGGGAGAGGAGATGAGGTGTTGAAGGATCATGATAATAACAATGATGATAATAATGATGATGATGATGCTGATAGTAATAATAATTTTGATAACAACAACAACGATCATAATAATAATACTGATAATAATGATGACGATGATGATGATGATAATAATAATAATAATAATAATAATAATAATAATAATAATAATGTAGAGGCTTTCAATAGTTCTGATGAGGTTGGCATTGATGTTGAAGAGTTTCATTGTTGCCCATAGTGCTTCGTGCCACACTCGGTCGAAGGCCTTCTTGAAGTCTATGAATACGTGGTACAGATGTTGTTGGTGTTGGTTGTAATAAAGCCACCAGTGCCGTTTTCTTCGGTAACAACATAGGCGAGTGGTTCCGAACTACCGTTGGAGTGCGACAGGGCTGTCTACTCTCCCCCACACTTTTCAATGTCTTCCTTGAGAGAATTATGACCGATGCGCTAGAAGACCATGAAGGAACTGTAAACATTGGAGGGAGAACCATCACCAACCTCCGTTTTGCCGACGACATAGATGGACTAGCTGGAAACGAACAAGAGCTAGTGCACCTGATCAACAGACTCAACAACACCTCTGCTGATTATGGCATGGAAATAAGTGCGGAAAAGACAAAGGTCATGACTAACAACCCAATCGGCTTTACCCAAGACATAACCATCAACAACAAAAAGCTTGAGCCAGTCAACACATTTAAGTACTTGGGGGCAACAATCTCAGATGAAGGATCAAGACCTGAAATCATCTCAAGAGTCGCTCAGACCACAGCTACGCTATCTAAGCTAACGCCTCTTTGGAGAAATAAAAACATCTCCATCAGCTCAAAGATTAGACTGATGCGAGCCTTAGTCATGGCGATATTCTTATATGCTTGTGAGTCATGGACGTTGAAATCAGACCTTGAGAAAAAGATCCAAACAATGGAAATGAGGTGCTTCAGACGACTCCTTGGCATCTCATACAGAGATCACATCAGCAATGTGGAAGTTAAAAAGCGCATCGAGAATGAAATTGGTCCATATGTCGATCTCCTAACCTCAGTAAAAAGATGCAAACTGAAATGGTATGGACACATCACACGATCAACAGGCCTTGCCAAGACAATCATGCAGGGCACAGTACCAGGACAAAGGCGAAGAGGTCGACAAAGGAAAAGATGGGAGGATAACATCACGGAATGGACAGGCCTGCGGCTGAGAAATACATTGCGGAGGGCAGAGAACAGAGAGGAATGGAGAAGGATGGTTGTCATTGCTTCAGGGGTGCCCCCACGGACCGACGTCTAAGGGACCAAGTCAAGTCAAGTCAAGTCAATAATAATAATAATAACAATAATAATAATAATAATAATAATGATGATGATGATGACTTGATCATCATCATCATCATAATGATGATGAAGACAATAATGATAACAATAATAATGATGATGATAATGATAATAACATAATAATATTAATGATAATAATAATAATAAAACACGATGATGATGATGATGTTAATGATGATGATGATGATGATGATGATGATGATGATGATGATGATGATGATGATGATGATGATGTCGACGACGACGACAACGACAACAACAATAATGATAGTGATAATATTTAAGATAACAATAATGATGATGATGATGATGATGATGATGATGACGATGATGATGATGATGATGATGATGATGATGAGAAAAACAACAGCAACAGCGATAGTCATGATAACAGTAATGTGAACAATAACAAGAATAAGAACAACAATAATAATGACGACAACAACAACAACAACAACACAACAACAACAACAGCAGCAACAACAACAATCGTAATGATAACGTTCTTTGCGATAAAGAATAAGAAAAACGTTCTTCTGCAGAGCAAGATGAATAATTCTCAACAGCTGTCAACTCCATCTAAGTCTAGCTATCAACTCAATCAACTCTAGCTATCATTTTTTTTTCTAACCATAAAATTCACCATCACCCTAACCGCGTTTTCCAGTTCTCTCTGTCTGTCTGTCTATCTGTCTGTCTGCCTGTCTGTCTGTCTGTCTGTCTCTCCTTGCTGTGTGTTTATTTCCACTCAGGGTAATCACACTCACACGAGCTGCCCACAATAAAGTGATCTGCCATGCCCCCTCCCCCTCCCCCTCTCCCTCTTCTTACCCCTCGCCCCTCTCCTTTTCCTCTCCACAACCCGGTTACTCCCTTCCAGGACAGCCTCCTCTGCAGTGCCAGAACAACAGCCTCCTCTGCAGTGCCAGAACAACAGTGCCAGAACAACAGCCTCCTCTGCAGTGCCAGAACAACAGCTCCTCTGCAGTGCCAGAACAACAGTCTCCTCTGCACAGTGCCAGAACAACAGTCTCCTCTGCAGTGCCAGAACAACAGCCTCCTCTGCAGTGCCAGAACAACAGTCTCATCTGCAGTGCCAGAACAACAGCCTCCTCTGCAGTGCCAGAACAACAGTCTCATCTGCAGTGCCAGAACAACAGCCTCCTCTGCAGTGCCAGAACAACAGTCTCCTCTGCAGTGCCAGAACAACAGTCTCCTCTGCAGTGCCAGAACAACAGCCTCCTCTGCAGTGCCAGAACAACAGTCTCCTCTGCAGTGCCAGAACAACAGTCTCCTCTGCAGTGCCAGAACAACAGCCTCCTCTGCAGTGCAGAACAACAGTCTCCTCTGCAGTGCCAGAACAAGAGCCTCCTCTGCAGTGCCAGAACAACAGTCTCATCTGCAGTGCCAGAACAACAGCCTCCTCTGCAGTGCCAGAACAACAGTCTCATCTGCAGTGCCAGAACAACAGCCTCCTCTGCAGTGCCAGAACAACAGTCTCCTCTGCAGTGCCAGAACAACAGTCTCCTCTGCAGTGCCAGAACAGCAGCCTCCTCTGCAGTGCCAGAACAACAGCCTCCTCTGCAGTGCCAGAACAACAGTCTCCTCTGCAGTGCCAGAACAACAGTATCCTCTGCAGTGCCAGAACAACAGCCTCCTCTGCAGTGCCAGAACAACAGTCTCCTCTGCAGTGCCAGAACAACAGTCTCCTCTGCAGTGCCAGAACAACAGCCTCCTCTGCAGTGCCAGAACAACAGTCTCATCTGCAGTGCCAGAACAACAGCCTCCTCTGCAGTGCCAGAACAACAGTCTCATCTGCAGTGCCAGAACAACAGTCTCATCTGCAGTGCCAGAACAACAGTCTCATCTGCAGTGCCAGAACAAAAGCCTCCTCTGCAGTGCCAGAACAACAGTCTCCTCTGCAGTGCCAGAACAACAGCCTCCTCTGCAGTGCCAGAACAACAGTCTCCTCTGCAGTGCCAGAACAACAGTCTCCTCTGCAGTGCCAGAACAACAGCCTCCTCTGCAGTGCCAGAACAACAGCCTCCTCTGCAGTGCCAGAACAACAGTCTCCTCTGCAGTGCCAGAACAACAGTATCCTCTGCAGTGCCAGAACAACAGCCTCCTCTGCAGTGCCAGAACAACAGTCTCCTCTGCAGTGCCAGAACAACAGTCTCCTCTGCAGTGCCAGAACAACAGCCTCCTCTGCACAGTGCCAGAACAACAGCCTCCTCTGCAGTGCCAGAACAACAGCCTCCTCTGCAGTGCCAGAACAACAGTCTCATCTGCAGTGCCAGAACAACAGTCTCATCTGCAGTGCCAGAACAACAGTCTCATCTGCAGTGCCAGAACAACAGCCTCCTCTGCAGTGCCAGAACAACAGCCCCCTCTGCAGTGCCAGAACAACAGCCTCCTCTGCAGTGCCAGAACAACAGTCTCCTCTGCAGTGCCAGAACAAGAGCCTCCTCTGCAGTGCCAGAACAACAGTCTCCTCTGCAGTGCCAGAACAACAGCCTCCTCTGCAGTGCCAGAACAACAGTCTCATCTGCAGTGCCAGAAGAACAGCCTCCTCTGCAGTGCCAGAACAACAGCCTCCTCTGCAGTGCCAGAACAACAGTCTCATCTGCAGTGCCAGAACAACAGCCTCCTCTGCAGTGCCAGAACAACAGTATCCTCTGCAGTGCCAGAACAACAGCCTCCTCTGCAGTGCCAGAACAACAGTCTCCTCTGCAGTGCCAGAACAACAGTCTCCTCTGCAGTGCCAGAACAACAGTCTCCTCTGCAGTGCCAGAACAACAGCCTCCTCTGCAGTGCCAGAACAACAGTCTCATCTGCAGTGCCAGAACAACAGCCTCCTCTGCAGTGCCAGAACAACAGTCTCATCTGCAGTGCCAGAACAACAGCCTCCTCTGCAGTGCCAGAACAACAGCCTCCTCTGCAGTGCCAGAACAACAGTATCCTCTGCAGTGCCAGAACAACAGTCTCCTCTGCAGTGCCAGAACAACAGCCTCCTCTGCAGTGCCAGAACAACAGCCTCCTCTGCAGTGCCAGAACAACAGTCTCATCTGCAGTGCCAGAACAACAGCCTCCTCTGCAGTGCCAGAACAACAGTCTCATCTGCAGTGCCAGAACAACAGTCTCATCTGCAGTGCCAGAACAACAGCCTCCTCTGCAGTGCCAGAACAACAGTCTCATCTGCAGTGCCAGAACAACAGCCTCCTCTGCAGTGCCAGAACAACAGTCTCCTCTGCAGTGCCAGAACAACAGCCTCCTCTGCAGTGCCAGAACAACAGCCTCCTCTGCAGTGCCAGAACAACAGCCTCCTCTGCAGTGCCAGAACAACAGTCTCATCTGCAGTGCCAGAACAACAGCCTCCTCTGCAGTGCCAGAACAACAGTCTCATCTGCAGTGCCAGAACAACAGCCTCCTCTGCAGTGCCAGAACAACAGCCTCCTCTGCAGTGCCAGAACAACAGCCTCCTCTGCAGTGCCAGAACAACAGTCTCATCTGCAGTGCCAGAACAACAGCCTCATCTGCAGTGCCAGAACAACAGCCTCCTCTGCAGTGCCAGAACAACAGTATCCTCTGCAGTGCCAGAACAAGAGCCTCCTCTGCAGTGCCAGAACAACAGTCTCCTCTGCAGTGCCAGAACAACAGCCTCCTCTGCAGTGCCAGAACAACAGTCTCCTCTGCAGTGCCAGAACAACAGTATCCTCTGCAGCGCCAGAACAACAGCCTCCTCTGCAGTGCCAGAACAACAGTCTCCTCTGCAGTGCCAGAACAACAGTCTCATCTGCAGTGCCAGAACAACAGCCTCCTCTGCAGTGCCAGAACAACAGTCTCATCTGCAGTGCCAGAACAACAGCCTCCTCTGCAGTGCCAGAACAACAGCCTCCTCTGCAGTGCCAGAACAACAGCCTCCTCTGCAGTGCCAGAACAACAGCCCTCTCTGCAGTGCCAGAACAACAGTCTCATCTGCAGTGCCAGAACAACAGTCTCCTCTGCAATGCCAGAACAACAGCCTCCTCTGCACAGCCTCCTCTGCAGTGCCAGAAGAACAGCCTCCTCTGCAGTGCCAGAACAACAGCCTCCTCTGCAGTGCCAGAACAACAGCCTCCTCTGCACAGCCTCCTCTGCAGTGCCAGAACAACAGCCTCCTCTGCAGTGCCAGAACAACAGTCTCATCTGCAGTGCCAGAACAACAGTCCTCTCTGCAGTGCCAGAAAAACAGCCTCCTCTGCAGTGCCAGAACAACAGTCTCATCTGCAGTGCCAGAACAACAGCCCCCTCTGCAGTGCCAGAACAGACCACAGGACTCCTACCCATCCTTGTCTCTTCTTCACTCTCTGTTCCTCTTTCCTTTTGCGTTCCATCCCCTCCCTGATGTGGCCCTTTGCGGTCGGCTGGGCTATAAGCAACATTACCTTACCTTACTATCTTTTTCTCATCTTTCGTTTGATTTTTCAAGCCCTTGTCATTTCATCCATTTCCGTCTGCATGTAATGCTCACCATTACCTCTTTTTTTTTGTCCTCCAATTTCCAATTTTTTTTTTTACATCAACATTTTTTTGTGTGTCCTCCATCCTCCCATTTTTTCCCACTTTTTTTTTTTTTTTTTTTGTACTGTATCAACTTTCATTCACTCTGCCAGTCTGTATGTTGTCACACCGATGGCCATTCTCATGTGAACTATGGTATCTTAGTGTTTGATACAGTGCGTCTGGGTTTATTGATGTGCTCAATGCTTGATGCACGGGCGCATTCATTCTCTTTGATGCAACAAGAAAAAGAGAGTGAGAGAAGGAAGAAAGGAAGAACAGACAGAGAGAGAGAAAAAAAAGAAGGAAAGAAAGAAAGGAAGGAAGGAAGGAAGGAAGGAAGGAAGAAAGAAAAGGAGGAAGGAAGGACGCACGCACGCACGCACGCACGCACGCACGCACGCACGCACGCACACACACACACACACACACACACACACACACACACACACACACACAATCTGAAAGTCGGTCTGCAGGTGGCTACAAAGTCCGAAACAGTCCTTTGACGAAGTTTTTTTTTACAGCAGGCCCACAAAACAGGCGTTCTGTCATCTTTGTCCCTTCTCCTTCTTCTAATCCCACCTCTTTTTCTTCCTTCCCTTGAGGCGAAGTTTTTCATTTTATGTGTGTGTTGCTATCAAGAGAATGCCGTGTATGTTGCTTTGGGGAGGAGGTTTTTGTGTTGTTTTCAAGAGAAAGTTGTTTGTGCTGTTTTCGAGAAGAGGTTGCTTGTATTGTTTTTCGAGAGGAGGTTGTTTGGGTTGTTTTGGAGAGGAGGTTGTTTGGGTTGTTTTGGAGAGGAGTTTGTTTGTGTTGTTTTGGAGAGGAGGTTGTTTGTGTTGCTTTGGAGAGGACGTTGTTTGTGTTGTTTTGGAGAGGAGGTTGTTTGTGTTGCTTTGGAGAGGACGTTGTTTGTGTTGTTTTGGAGAGGAGGTTGTTTGTGTTGTTTTGGAGAGGAGGTTGTTTGTGTTGTTTTGGAGAGGAGGTTGTTTGTGTTGTTTTGGAGAGGAGGTTGTTTGTGTTGTTTTGGAGAGGAGGTTGTTTGTGTTGTTTTGGTTAGGAGGTTGTTTGTGTTGTTTTGGAGAGGAGGTTGTTTGTGTTGTTTTGGAGAGGAGGTTGTTTGTGTTGTTTTGGAGAGGAGGTTGTTTGTGTTGTTTTGGAGAGGAGTATGCTCTTTTCTAGAGGAGGTTATTTGTGTTATTTTCAAAAGGATGTTATGTTGTTTTTCAGTGGAAGTTGTTTGTGTTGCTTTGGAGAGGCGGTTGTTTGTGTTGTTTTGAAGAGGAGGTTGTTTGTGTTGTTTTCGAGAGAAGGCTGTGTGTGTTGTTTTGGCGAGGAGGTTGTTTGTGTTGTTTTGGAGAGGAGGTTGTTTGTGTTGTTTTCGAGATGAAGTTGTTTGTGTTGTTTTCGGGATGAGATTGTTTGTGTTGTTTTCGAAATGAGGTTGGTTGCATTGTTTGC
>CM031598.1:80344666-80349666 GCA_018398815.1 Conus ventricosus
CCCGGGTGAGGGAGCAGAAAAGTACCGGCGCTGTGACCGTGGGTCGGATGGCTCGTTGACAGCAGATTTAGTGGACTCCGAGTCAGAGCCCACACCGGCTGATCGGGGGAAATAGATCAGGTGTACTATTCATGACTACCAACGGACAATGGCCTGGAAATGTATTATGGACTATGAGTTTGAACAGTGTTTATCTGAGTGAAATTGCCAATAGATTAATTAAATAAGCTGAACTTTTCTCTTTATGGATAAAATCAATATTGTTTCACTAAACGTTAGAGGTTTAAAAAACAGGTTTAAAAGGAAATCATTGTTTGCATATTTCAAGAAAAAACGTTTTGATGTTATTTGCTTACAAGAATGTCACATAACAGACAGAGATGTAAATGAATGGGAAAAGCAATGGGGTGGAACTATTTTTTTTCAAGGAGGGAACGAACAAAAGCAGAGGAGAAGTTATTTTGATTTCAAAACACTTTAAGGGAAATGTTAAGTTAGAGCTTGCACAAGACAGAATCTTAGTCATTTCAGTGGTAAATGAATACTATAATATAATGGTTGCCAATATTTATGCACCA
Organism: Conus ventricosus; assembly: GCA_018398815.1. Lineage (NCBI taxonomy): Eukaryota > Metazoa > Mollusca > Gastropoda > Neogastropoda > Conidae > Conus > Conus ventricosus. The sequence continues at coordinate 80,345,245 of CM031598.1, forward strand.
ACAACACAAAGGAAAAAAATCATATATTATCGAAAATTGATTGAAATTTTTCAATTCTATGGAGTACGAAGATTTAATTATTCTTGGTGATTTTAACTGCACTCTGAACAGTGACCTCGACATGTGGCAGGTCAACCCCACGACAGATCGGAAACTGCCAGTTTTCAGCATGTTATTAATACATTAGATTTAACAGATACCTGGAGACTTCATCATCCAAAAGAAAAAGATGCCTCATGGATTCGTCTTAACCCATTTATAGCGCGCAGATTAGATTATTGTTTTGTTTCTAATAACATTTTGCGTTTTTGTACTTTGTGTGAACATTTTTTTGTTCCGAATTCTGACCATAAGGCCGTTGTCCTTGAATTGAATGAGAATGACTTCATCCGGGGACCAGGGTACTGGAGATTCAACAATAGTTATCTTAAAAATGTTCTGTTTGTACAAAAAATGAATGATATGTTAGATACATTTCTTTTAAACAGTGAAGGTCTGAATTATGTAGAAAAATGGGAAATGTGTAAGAAAATTTTGTATAGATTTCGGGAAAAATCTGGCTTGTGAGAAAAGAAATGAATCTTTAATATTACAGTCAAAGTTACAAAGTCTAGAAAAAGAGCTCGCCAACGATCCCCAAAACGAAAATATTAATAAACGCTTTATGACAGTAAACAGAACCTAGAGATTTGCAGGCTTATAAAGCTAGAGGCGCTCAAGTAAGATGCAGACTTAAATGGATAGAAGAAGGAGAAAAGAATACAAAATATTGTTGTAGTTTAGAAAAGGCGCGAAGTAGAAATAGGATTATTGCAAGACTGTGTACAGAGACAGGTACATTATTATTGACCAAAGAGAAATATTGCAAGAACAAATTGCATTTTTAAACAGCTATATGCCAGAATACAGAAGCATCGAATGTAGAAGAAGCTGCCGACATTTTTATTGAAAATACAGAAATAAGACAGTAGAAGAAAACGACGCAGTAATATGTGAAGGTATAGTGTCATTAGAAGAGACGACATCTGCTCTCAAGAAGATGAAAAATGACTCTGCTCCAGAAGCGATGGCTTAACAACCGAGTTTTACAAGTTTTTTTGGTCAAAATTAGGCAGTGTTGTCGCTAACTCCTTTATTGAATCCTTTAACAGTGGAAGCCTCTCATTTACACAACGGCAAGGCATAATAACCTCTTTTTCACAAAGGTAAAGACTTAGAGATAAACTTAACAACTGGAGACCCATCACTCTTACAAATTCTGATGATAAATTTTGGCAAAAGTACTCTCAGAAAGACTAGGCAAAGTCATCCATAACTTAGTTAACGAAGATCAAGTTGGATACATAAAGGGAAGAATATAGCAACAGTGCTAAGAACCATCGATGATGTCATCAACTATTTAAATAAAACCGGAAAGGCAGGGTACTTATTAGCTATAGATTATGAAAAGACCTTTGACTCCATATCAAAAAAATATCTTTTACATGTATTCAAGTTATGGGATTTGGGACCGATTTCCAAAGATGGGTGCACATTTTAACAAATGGTAACCAAAGTAGTATCAACCATGGAGGCTGGTTGTCTGAGCCATTTAATGTAAGTTGTGGAATAAGGCAAGGCTGTCCCTTTTCCCCTTTAGCGTTTGTTTTAGCTGTGGAGCTCTTGGCTGCAAAGATTAGAAAAAGTGAAGTAACGGGTATCCAAGTGCCAACAAGGCACCTTGCAATGAGCAGTATATTAAAATAAAACAACTCGCTGATGACACCACCCTATTCTTAGATAACAAAAATGACATGATTGTATGTTTGAATATTCTGAAGCATTCGAAAGTTCTCTGGTCTTAAGCTAAATATAAATAAAACCAAAGCTATAAGAATGGGCAGGAGAATAATGAAAACAATCTGCCTTTCTCTATAGTTGAAAGAATAAAAATACTAGGAATTTATTTTGAAAAAGATAAAATGGCCAAAAACATTGAAGAAAACTGGAAAGGCAGAGTTGAACCATAGAAAAACTAATAAAGACCTGGAGCAAACGAGATATCAGCATTCATGGCAAAATAACAGTTATTAAATCTTTTTTGGTTAGTCAACTAGTCTTGTAATGCAGTCAATTGGTATTCCATATGAAGTCTTGCAGAAGATAAATACGATGTTATATAGATTTGTTTGGCAAAAGAAACACAGTAATCGGAAAGCATTCGAAAAAGTGAAAAGGAAAGTAATGGAAGCAGACTATAACTCGGGAGGTTTAAAAATGGTTAATGTTATGGAACTGCAAAACTGTATGTATTTGCAATGGGCAGGGAAATTGTTTTCTGCGACAGAACGAAAATTGGAGTAAGATTCCGAAGTGGCATTTAAACAAAATAATTAGTAATGATAGCATATTTAAGCTTAACTGTAATGCAATGCAGTTGCAGCAAATTGAACGAATAGACAATGAATTTTGGAGAAATGTAGTTACCATTTATTTGATAATAAGAGGAAAACCAAGATAGAAGAAAGAAGAAATAACACCAAGTAACTTTTTAGATCAAATGTTATTTATAATGACTTGATAAAATATAAAGGCAATATATTATATTTTCAAGAATGGAAAGAAAAGGGAATACAGTTTGTCATAGACATTGTACATATTACTGAAAATAGATTGCTTAATCTCAATGAAGTGGAGACAGTTTTAGGAGATCGTAATGCAAATACAGTTTTTGAATACAATGCACTGCGAAACGCTCCCTTCATCATGGCTGGAGTGGATTTGTGACAACAATATTACTCTTGACAATGTTTACTCTGCTGACTGCGAAGCCATCTGTTTAACACCAAACCAAAAGAAATAAAAAAGTTGCTGGAGCAAAGGAATTTGAGTAACGTTATTGCAAACGGCAAGGACTTTTGGCGTAGAAAACTCGACTTTGAAGTAGACGAACACATATGGCTAACACCAAGAACATCTACAAAAGAGGTTAGGCTGTATGAACTGCAATGGAAAATAAACCACAACATTTACCCGACTAATATTCTTTTGCAAAAAATGAAAGTATCAGAAACTAACAAGTGTGATAACTGTACAGATGAAATTGATTTTATTGAACATTTCTTTTTCTACTGTCCTCCAGTCAACAAATTGTGGAAAAATATAGAAATATTGATTTCATCGAGAATCGATAAATCTCTAAACTGTCGTTAACTGACGTTCTCTTTTGGAGTCCACAGAGACGATATAGGTAAACAGGTAACAAAATCGATTAACCACATTATATTAGTAGGGAAAATGTCCATTAGCATTGCACGTAAAACTAAACAATTGATGGCATTACAAATGATTTCGATCACACGTAGAACTGAGAAAGCGTTATATCATTTATAAACTGCATAAGTAAAAAGTGACAGAGTTCAGAAACCTGCGTTTGTACAACATCGGAACCTGGAGATGTAATTCTCCCGAGAGAAAAAAAAAATGAAGAAAAAAAAGAATAAAAGAACCACTAGGTAACCATCAGTATGCGCTCAGGCACTGGTTTAGTGTTTATCCGTTTGTTTTGCCTATTAGTCCTGTATGTACATGTATAAACTTGCTCTTAATAACACAGGTCCTTGCTAATACCTGTTCATTCCTAGAGCTGTATGGCTGATAACCATTGTATACATGTATACACAACGCACACTCACGCATGCACGTAAGCACACACATGCTCTAGCACGCCCAAGCTCACACACACAACACACACACACACACACACACACACACACACACACACACACACACACACACACATACACACGTATGCGCGTTCTCGCACACTCACACGCACGCACACACACACACACACACACCACACACACACACACACACACCACACACACGTATGCGCGTTCTCGCACACTCACACGCACACAACACACACACACACACACACACACACACACACACACACACACACACACACTTACTATCTCGCTTTTGGCTTTCCTATGTCTCCCTTGTAGACCCCCTTTTCGCTATAAGGGCATCATCTTTGGGGAATAGCCAATTTCCGAGATCTTAGGTGACCCTAGTCTTAGTCTCCTGTGCATGTTTGTCACCTCTCCTACGGTCGTCCTTGCAGTCCTTTTCGCCTGTATTCTTCAAGGATGACAACCGGGAGTGTCTACAGGTTCGGGAGTCACAGCGACGGTGCTGTAACTTGAATTCTTTTCTTATAATCCCAACTACATTCCCCATCCGCCAGACTTCTGAACATTGATGTACATTCTGAAGCGTCTATTAGCATTTCTTCGTCTTTTTTTCCCACTGTCTGTCTGTCTGTCTGTCTCTCTCTCTCTCTCTCTCTCTCTCTCTCTCTCTCTCTCTCTCTCTCTCTCTCGCTCTTCTCCTTCCACCCCCACCCTCTTCATTCCTTGCTCGCCCCCCTCTCCT
>CM031598.1:80354666-80379666 GCA_018398815.1 Conus ventricosus
TCAAACATGGAGGGAAGGAATTGGTCACTCTAGTAACATCGATTTGTCAGAAGATCTGGGAGACAAAACAGTGGCCCACAGAATGGACTCAATCACTCATCATCCCCCTGCCCAAAAAGGGAAATCTACGCCAATGCCAGAACTACAGAACAATAAGTCTCATTAGCCACACCAGTAAAATCATGCTCAGAGTCATCTTGAATCGACTGAAGAAAGAGGCGGAAGAACACCTGGCGGAAGAACAAGCTGGATTCAGGGCAGGCAGAAGCACAGTAGAACAGATCTTCACCTGCCGGATACTGATGGAGAAACATCTGCAACATCAGAGAGACCTGTTCCACAACTTCATTGACTTTAGGAAAAAACAACAACAACAACAAAAAACCAAAAAAAAAAAAACAAAAAAAATAAAGGCGGGGGTGGCGGAGGGATAAAAAACAAAAAACCCCCCCCCAACCAAAACCAAACCCAAAACAAACAAACAACAGAACAAAAAAAAAGAAAAGAACCAGCTTGATTTCGCACCTGTGATGACTACGGAACCCTTCGTTCCAAGAACTGAAAAAATGCCGCTTCAACCACCCCCCCCAAAACCATTTCGGGCGAAAGTGACCTGAACGGCATATTACAGTTCTCTAACAAGAGACTTTAATAACCAAAAAAAAACGACCCTACAAACAAACAACTGTGTGGTTACCCGTTTCAATACAATTTACTAAACTTTTCAGTTTTAGTTTTTGTTAAACCCTAGTTTTCCAAAATCATTTTCGCGCTTTTACATCTTTTCAATAACCATTTTTGCCAACGGTCATCAAACTAAGACTTGGCTGAGAACTAGGGAAACAACCCAAATTTTAGGGGGGGGGGTTTTTGTGGCGGCAGTACCATGTACCGGGGCCCGGGGCGGATCCTATGATCCCTGTAATTCACGCCAAAAGGTGGGGCTGGCGTCCCCTACCGGGTTTAATTTGCAACATTGTGGTGCAATCCAAAAGAAGGGCGAAGCTCTAGAGGGCCATTTGTAAGCCGCACGTTTAGCTTGGCTTCCAATGGAGAGGGACGTCTTTGTTTCAGAAACAACTTCTTGTTTTGGGGGATCTAGCAAACTACGGGTTTTTGGGATTTTTAAAACAAAAGAAAATCCCTGAGCGCTGTTTTTTACCTTGAACCCAAAGACATATTGTTTTTTTGGGAAGGGGGGGAAAAGAAAACGAAAAACAACCCATTAAAGAACTAAAACAACACCTTGACAGCTTGTTGGTTAAAAAAAATTTGAAAGAGTTTTGGGGCAATTTTATGAAAGAGTGTTGAGGGCTTGTAATCTTTCGACGGACGAAATTTTCCCATTTTTAAAAAAGGGTGCTTTTTTACTAAATTTGGCGAAAAAAAAACATCCATCAGCTCTGTTTTGGGGTCACTGCCTTGAAAAGCGAAAAAATGTTTCAAAGATAAAAAACCAACGAGACGGGCGTTCATTTTTAGAACGCACTAATTTTTGATGACTCATATGCAAAAAACTATCGCTTTAAACATTTTTATATCCCCAAAATTTCAAACCTTAAATCGCAAAAATGATTGTTCCCAAAAAACAAAGTCTATCGCAAAGTACTCGCGAAAAATGATTTTTTCAAAACTTTGGCAAAATTAACCAAGTTCTCTTTGTACATTTTAAAAAAGGGGGGGGTAGGGGGGTCCCCCTTTTTCTTCAAAAAGCCCAAAGTGTTCAGCACGGTTCTAACGGGCGATTAAGAGCCCCCCAAAAAGTCTGCCAAAGCATATTTTTTTTTAAAAAAAAAACCCCCAAACCTGCCCAATGCCGGCCCAACCCGTGAAAAAAAGGAGGGGTGGGTTAATTTTTTTTGTGCGAGAAGGAAAGTATAATGAAATCTTTTTGTGGGGGGGCACCGGGGTAAAATTCCTTGCTTGCTACAAAATAGCCGTTCATGCTTAACGCTTTACCCTTTGCGACGCTTACTATAAATAGGGTTCATGCGGGAAAACCCCTTTTTTTAGTGCGGGCTACGGTAAAATCTGCCTTGCATAAATGGGCGTTTAGGGCAGAACCCTTATTTTAGCAGCAAGAGGGCTACGGTAAAACCGTCTTGTTTAAAAAAACCGTTCTCTGTGAACCCCTTATTTTTAGCAGCAAGGGGGCTCGCTCTGTGGGGAACAAAGGGGAGGTAACTCCTGCGCACCTCCCCCCCACCACGACTCCCCCCCCCACGCATGCACCATTTAAGTCACTTCAAATTTTTAAATTCCCAAGTCACCCCAAGCACTTAAAACTTATTAAGTCCCCTCAAGTCGCCTTTAAGTCATCCTCAGTACTTCTAATCTCCTCAAGTTCTTACTAATCGCCTCAAGTTATCCTCAAGTCACTTCTAAGTTTTTAACTGAAGTCTCTAAAGTCACCCTAAAGTTCTTACTAAAGTTCCCTAAAGATGAAATTAAGTCACCTCAAAGTCCCCAAGTTCTTTTCAGTTACTTATAATTAAAAAAAAAAATTCAACTATGTTTTTATTTTAAATAGAAAATGTTAATATATACACACACGCCCCAAAAAAAAGCTCATGTCGAGGGTTCTTTTCAGCGCCTTTTCGTGAATCGGGCAGATAGACTTTAAAGAAGTTTTTACATCCCAAGCAACCACAATTTATTACAATTCTGGTCAGGGAAATTTTTTTTAACTCCATGTCTTTATTTTTTTATTCATCATTTTTTAAACAAATAAAATCCCCAGACTTTTTTATCAAAAAATTTTTAAAAAATTATTCCATTTGAAATGGGTGAAAATCTTGGGTTTTTTGGGGGTTTTGGGGGTGCTGTTGTCTTCTTCTTATTTAGTGGTTCAAAATTTTTTTGGCGCTTTTTTTTTTTGTTTCCATTGGGGTTTTATATTTATAACCGTAATTTTAACCCCCCCCACAGCAGCAAGGCCAAAAAAGACAACAGTTTTAAGTTCAATATCCTGAAAACTTTGGGGCCCTTGAAAAAAATTGTTCTTTTTTCTGGGGGGGCATTTAATTAACTGTTGCGTTGGGGGGTGTTTTTTTTTCATTATGATTTATTCTGTAAAATTGATTTTTTTTTGTTTGTTCCACCTGCAATCGTTTTCCTCTTTAACACCCCCAGTGCTTTTACTTTTCACTCGTCACTACTCTACCCCGATTCATGTTTTCTGTTCGATTCTGATGATTTTTCCCATCGTTCATTTTTGGGGGAAAAAAAAAATCTATATATTAAAATTATTAATCCCCTGATTAGCGGCGATAACAAGTTCCAAATCTGTAATATAGATACTCCAGAGACCTAATGACTTTGTTAAAACTGGATCCCTTTTTAAAAACAAATAAATTTGTTCAGAATCAATGGAGCAAATTTACTTCATTTAGTTCAAACAAAAACCGTTTGTCCTACACTTTTTCCCTCTTGTCCAAATTGGCTTCATCCTTTTTGATACTTTTTTAAAAGTCTTTCGGCGACCTGTTGAAAACTGTTTTTATGCGAATTTAGTTCCGAGGAACTGTTTTGTTTTCCACATTTTCCAAAGAATAAGTCTTTCTTTTTTTGGCATAAAGCTTTCTATCAACCCGGTCATTTTTAAACATAAGTTCAGGGAAGTTTAATAGATCATCGGGTTATTTTTTTATTAAAATTTTAAAATTTTTTTATTTTTTTTAAAAAGAGCCCGAAAAAAATGTTGCCAACCTTTTATACCATTCTCTGTTATTGGAGGGCAAATAAGGTACCAATGCTTTGGGAAAAGCTTGTTAAAAATTAAACCCCGCAATCTTGGGAAAATAGACTTTGAGGGTTTAGCAAAACAATTGTGCTAAACACTTTATTCGCTGAAAGTTTTCTAGTTTAAACAGGAAAATTTCCCAAAAATATAAAATGTAAGAAAAAAAAAAATTTTTTTAAAAAATGGGTTCACTTTTAATGATGATAGGCAACGCTGTGGTTAATGCCTTGCTTTTAGCGAAGTAATTACGCTTTTGTAAACCGGGTGACGGGGAGAAAAAAGACATAACAAAAGGGGGACAACTATGAGCCAAAAATCCTTTAAAAACAAGAATTGACTTAGATTTTTTTTAATGAACTCTGAAAAAACAGGGGAAACAGCTTAACATTAAAGACGTTGATCAGCAAAAAAAAATTTTCTTTTAACAGCAAACCAAACGGACATTCCCCCCCAAAATTCAGCGACTTTTTTCAACCATCAGAAAAACAAAAATGCAAGAAATCGGGGTTTTTTTGTCTTTGGCAGACCCTTGTTATTTTTTGCGCATAATATTGGCAAAAAAAATGAACAAAATCTATTTTTCGCCAAAAGGATATTGGAAGGAAAACAGCCAAAAAGCAACCAAACGGGAATCATGAAAAAACAGGGAAGAATGGTTATCTAAACAACGATTTGGGGAAATTTATTTACCCGCGCCTTGGCGAATACAGAGACCCCACTTTTTCAATACAACTCCAAACGACACCCCCCAAAAGGTTTTCTATATTTACCCTCTGTACGATTAGCCCAAAAAATTTTTAAAACGCACTTTTCGTCATTGACATAGCTTCAAGATTAAAATTGGAACCATTAACACAAAAAGAGTGCTTCGCTGTTTCTGTTGCATAACTAATAACCAACGGGCCCCCCTTTAAACTTTATCCTCGTGATTCAATCGATGATGGAAAAGAATTTAAAAAGGGCCCAAATGAAACAATTTTTTGTTAAAAATGAGTTAATTAAAAACCCCAATTAAAAAGGCATTTCCAAAAAAAAGTCCGCTTTTTTTTTGAACAGAGGGGACACTTTTACCTGCCAAGAATTTTAAACAACTCCCCTTTACGCCAGCGACGTCTGTTTGAGGGGGACCAACAATAAAGGGGAAAATCCTCCCCCACTCCCAGGGGAAGAGGGGAAGAAGTGGGGGAAGGGCCCTGGGGGCGTTTGGGCGGGGAAAATCACCTGGAGCAGACAATATTCCAGCAGAGTCCCTCAAACATGGAGGGAAGGTTTTTGGGTCCTTTTGGAACATCGATTTGTCAGAAGTTTGGGGAGACAAACAGGGGCCCCCACAGAATGGTTCAATCATCACCCATCCCCTCCCCAAAAAAGGGAAATCTACCCCAATGCCAAAAATACGAAAAAGTCTAAATTTGCCACACCAGTAAAATTTTGGGCTCAAAAGTCATTTTAAATTTCGACTGAAGAAAGGGCGGGAAGAACCCCTGGGGGGAAGAACAAGTGGATTCAGGGCAGGCAAAAGCACAGGTTGAACAGATCTTCACCTCCCGGGGTACTGTTTGGAAAGAAACATCTGCAACATCAGAGGACCTTTTCCCACAACTTCATTGACTTTGGGAAAAAAAAACCCCAAAAAACAAAAAAAAACCCAAAAAAGAAAAAAAACAAAAAAAAAGAAAAGGCAGGGGTGGCGGGGGGGATAAAAAACAAATATACGCCCCCCCAACCAAAACCCCCCCCCCAACCCCCAAAAAAAAAAACAACAGAAACAAAAAAAAAGGGAAACCCCAGACCGGGTTGTTTTTCGCCCCCTTAAATAAACATACGAAAAGGGGCCTTCGTTTCCCAGAGAACTGTATATGCCGCTTAAAAACCCCACTTCCGCCCTAAAAACGTTTTCGGGCGAAAGGGGACCTAAAAGGGGGAAACCATATTCCCAGTTCTCAACAAGAAAAGACTTTAATAACAAAAAAAAAACGACCCTACAAAAAAAAACATATTTGTGTAGGGTTTACCCGTTTTAAATTTCTAATTTATTAAACTTTTCAGATTTCGTTTTTGCTTAATCCTATTTTTTCCCAAAATTCATTTTCCCCGGCTTAAAGTCATTTTAAAACTTTATTTTTGCGCAGGCTTTCATCAAACTAAGACTTGGCTGGGGAATTATGCGAAAAACCCCTTAATTTAGAGGGTTGGGGTTTGTGGCGGGCAGTCCATGTACCGCGGTCCTGGGGGGGATCCTTTGATACCTGTAATTAGTGACGCCAGGGGGTTTGGGTTTTGGCGTCACTGACCAGGTTAACGGGCAACATTGGGGGGTTTTGGCAATCAAAAAGAAGGGGCAAAGGGTTCTAGAGGCCAGTTGAAAGCCGCAAGTTTAGCTATGGCTTCCAATGGAGACGGACGTGCTTTTTTTTACAGGGAACAATTTCTTGTTAGGGGGAAATCATATGCAATATTTCGGCTTATGATGGAGTATTTTTAAACAAAAAAAAAATTCCGGTGGGGCCCCGTTTTTTTTAAACCTTTGAAAGAAAAAAGAGCATTTTTTGTTTTTTTGGGAAGGGGGGGGAGAAAAAAAAACGAGAAACAAACCAAAAAAGGGAAACTACAAACTCCCTTTGACACCCTTTTTGGGTTTTCCAAGAAAGGTTTAGAAAGGGGATTTGGGAATATTACTAAAAGAGATGTTGATGTTTTGTAATTTTTGCTGTTGACGAATGTTTCCCTTTTTACAAAGTGGTGCCCCTTTTACAAAAAACTTGGCGAAAAAAAAAAAACTATCCATCATGTTTGGTTTTGGGGTCACTCCCTTAAAAAGGGCGCAAAAAATTTTTCAAAGATAAAAACCAACTGAGACTTTGGCGTTCTTTTTTTACGAACGAACTTGAATTTTGATGACTCAATGCAAAAAAACTGTTTCGTTTTCAAACATTTTTTTATTGCCCAAAATTTCAAAAACCTTAACATCGGATCAATGATTTGTTTAAAAAACAAAGTTGATCGCAAAGTATCGCGGGCAAAATGTGAGTTTCAAAAACTTCTGGCAAAAATTAGACCAAGTTCTCTTTAGTACATTTTAACGGAAATGGGGTGGGGTAGTGGGGGGCCCACTATTCTTACAAAAAGCCCCCTAGTTTTTCGGGACAGGTTTTTACTAACTGGCGATTAAGAGCCCCCCAAAAAGTTTCTGCCAAAGCAGTTTTTTTTTTTAAAAAAAAAACCCCCACTAACTCCCCCCAAAATCCCCGGTCCAAGCCCGGTTAAAAAAAGGGAGGGGTGTGGTATAAATTTTTTTTTGTCCCGAAAAGGGGAAAATTTTAAAAATGAAACTCTTTGTTGTGGGAGGCAGCCTTGGGTAAAATTAGCCTTGCGGGATGCTATAAAAAAAGCCGTTCTCCCGGTGAACCCCCTTTAGCCTTGCTAAACTGCTACTATAAATAGGCGTTCTTGCTGTAAAAGCCTTTTTTTGTAGAAAGGGGGGGGCTACGGTAAAATCGCCTTGCTATAAATAGGCGTTTACGGCATGAACGCCTTATTTTAGCAGCAAGAGGGCTAGGGTTTTTTAAAATCCGTCTTGCTTAAATAAAGTTTAAATGTTTTGTGAACCCCCCTTTTTTTTGCAGCAAGGGGGTCGCTCTTGCGGACAAAAGGGAGGAAAACTCCTGCGCACCCTCCCCCCCACGCACGCATTTCCCCCCCCACGCATGCCACACTTAAGTCACTTCTAATTTCTTAATTCAAGTCCCCCCAAGTCATTTCTAAGTTCTTATTTTAAGTCGCCTCAAGTGTCCTTAAGTCACCCTCAAGTATTTCAAAGCACCCTCAATTTTCTTACTCAATTTCGTCCTCAAGTTTTCCTAAGTCACTTCTAAGTTTTTAAAAAACTAAAGGGTCGTCCTCAAGAAATCCTCAATTTTCTTACTCAATTTAAACCTAAAGGGATTTTTTTTAAGTCACCCTCTAAGTGAAAACCAAAGTTTTATTAAGTTTTTCTTATAAATTTTAAAAAAAAAATTCAATTTTTATGTTTTTATCTTAAATATTTAAAGTTTTAATTTATTACCCACACGCCTCAAAAAACGGGGCTTGGGTCGAGGATGTCTTGTAAGCGTCCTTTGGGTGGATCGGTCGGGCTTAGATCTTAATGAATTTTCTTACATCCAAAGCAACCCATTGATTAAAATTTGTCTATGGAAATGTCTTTTTTTTGGAACCCCCTGTCTTTATTTTTTGACTTCTCATTTTAAACAAATAATAATCCGCCATGATCTTTTTTTTTAAAAAAAATTTTAAAAAATTTATTTTTCCCCATTTGAAATGGATGAAAATGATCTTTGGTTTTTGGGCGGTTTTGGCGTGGGTTTGTTTCTTCTGTTTTTAGGGGTTTTAAATTTTTTTTTTGGCTGTTTTTTGGTTTTTGTTCCCTTTTGGTTTATTTTTTAAAAACCGTAATAACCCCCCCCGCAGCGAAATTTGGCCCCCAAAATGAAAACCCATTTTTTAAGTTAAATTATTCCATGAAAAATTTGGGGTTGGCCCTTAAAATTAACTTTTTCTTTTTTCTGGAGCGGGCATTAAATTTAAACTGTTGGCTTTTGGCGGGGGTTATTTTTTTTCATTATGATTTTATTTGTAACATTGATTTGTTTTGTTTGTTATTTGGGCAAAATCGTTTTCCTGTTTTTAAAAAAACCCCCCCCCCCCCAGGATGTTTGGGATTTTTCACCGTCATATCTCTACCGGGTTTCTGTGTTTTTGTTTTGGGTTTTCTGTTTTGATTTTCCAAACTCGTTCTTTTTAAAGGGAAATAAAATCATTGTTTAAAAGTTTTTAATCCATGTTTAGCGGGGGTTAACAATTTTCCCAAAATCTGTAATATAGTTCACCCTAGGGGATCAAAATGACTTTTTTAAAAACTGGATCCTGTGTTAAATCAAAAAAAGTCTTTTTTCAGAATCAATGGGGGGGAAAAAATTTACTAACTATTTTTGTGAAAAAACTAAAAAACCTTTTTTTTCCCTACACTTTTTCCCATTCTTGATCCAAGTTGCGCTTCTTTACCGGTTTGATATTTTAAAAAATTGTCTTGCGGCGAATCTTTTGGGAATCTGTTCTATGCTAAATTCAGTTCCGAGGAACTGTTTTTTTTTTTCCACTTGCCCCAAAAGGGAATACAGTCTTTTTTTTTTGGCAAAAATAGCTTGCTCTTCAACCTGGTCATTTGTAATCTAATTTTCGGGGAAGGTTTAATAGATCATCGGGTGTTAAATGTTTTTTTTTTAATTATAATTATTTTTTTTTTTAAAAATTGAGCGCCAAAAAAAACTGTTCCCAACCTTGTATACCTTTCGGTTATTGGAGGTTTCAAAAGTTTGGTTCCAAAGTGGTAAAAGTTGGGTTAAAAAATTAAACCAGCAGTTTTTGGCAAATTTGGCCCCTTTGAGGTTTCAGCAAAGCAAATTTGTGCTATAGCGGGTTTCATTCGCAAACGAAAGATTTTCTAGTTAACAAGGAAAAAATTTCCGGGAACTTTTTTAAAATATTTTAAAAAAAAAACCCCCCTTTAAAAAATGGCTTCACTTGTTTTGATGATAGGCAGCGTTTGGGGTTTTTAATGCGTTTTGTTTTAGCGGAAAGAAATTTAAAGCTTTTATTTAAACTGCGGGATGAGGGTTTGGGGAGAAAAAGAAAAACCCAAAGCGGGTGGAGCAACTAGCTGCGCACAAGTTCGCTATGAAAAGCAGGAATTGAGCAGTTAGTTTTTTTTAAGGGTTACTCTAAAAAAAACGGGGACTTTGCAGTTTTACACTTTTTTAAAGACGTTGATCAGGCAATAAAAAAAATATTTTTCTTGTAAAGGAAAACCCAATCGGGACATTGCCCCCCCAAAATTTTGCGATTTTTTATCAACCATCAGAAAAACAAAAGATGCAAAAAAATCGGGTTTTTTGTCTTTGGCATAAACCTTTGGGTGTATTTTGTTGCGCATAAATTGGCTAAAAAAAAAAAAATGAAAAAAAATTCTATTTTTCGCCAAAAGGTTTTGGGAAAGGGGGAAAAACGCAATCAAAAAGTAACCCAAGCGGCAGGAGTCAGGGGAAAAACAGCAAAGAGGGGGAAATTTGGTTTTTTTTTTAAAAAAAGCTTTTGGGCCCCAAATTTTTTTTTACCTGGCCTAGGCTTTTTCAGAGACCACCTTTTTTCAATAAAATTTCCAAACGACCCCCCCCCCTGGATTTCTATATTTCCCCTCTGATACAAATTAGACGAAAAAGTTTTAAGTAGAAATTACAGTCATTAAATTTGTTTTCCAAAAAATATAAGATGCGGGAACCTTTAACACAAAAGGTGCTTTGCTGTGTTGTTTGCTAAAAAAAATTTAAATACCAACGAGGCCCGCAAACTTATCCTCGCTTTGTTCAAGTCGATGAGGGAAAAAAGGTTTTTAAAGGGCCCAAAGTGAATAAATTTTATTGTTAAAACATGGTTCCCATTAAAAGAGGCACCCCAGGAGTTACAGATCACAGGTTTTAGTTAAAAATTTTTAACAAAAAGTTAGCGGGAAAAAATTTTTTTTCCTACCAGTACACAGAGAGTGATTGACAATTCTCGAAAACCGGGAAATTGGGTTAAAAGACTCCCCTCATTTCCCTCGCGCGTTTGAATAATGAAAAAAATTTAAAAGGGGCCCAAAAACCCAGTAAAGCAATCAAAAGAAAAAACAATAAATGCGTTAAAGGGGTCTTCACCCGGAAAAACTTTTTACGTTTGGTTTTTAAAGTAAGGTACCTTTTTTTACCGGGGGAAGCAGAAGGGGAACTGCTTCAGGGAAAACCGACCCAGTTTGGAGTGTTGCCCATATGAAATAAAAAGAATTGTAAAAATGAATCCGCCCGTGTATTATTTACAAAGAAAATGCCCCCAAAAAAACCAGCCCCTAAAAGATCTTTTGTAAAAGAAGAACTGCAGATAATCCCTCAGACAAAGTTCCAGTTGCTTAATTTTTTTTCGTAAATTTTTTGGGTTTTTAAAAATGGAAGTCAAAAGGGAAGTGCAAAAACGAAAAAAGAAGGGAAAAAGGAAAGGGAAACCTTGAAAATGATACGGGAATCTTTTCATGCGTTGAAAATGCTATTAAGGAAAACATTTTGGGGTTTTAATCAATGCATGCTAATACCGATCACTACAACTAAAACCCCCCAAATTGGAAAAAGAATATTTAAAAATAAAAAAAAAAATTTCGAACGCGTCAAAAAAAACATGAAGAAAAGTTTTAAAATAAAAATTGGTTGAAGCTATGTTTGATTTTTTTAATAAAAATTTGATGAAAAATAAAAACCCCCTGTTTATTGGGGGTCCTCCGTGCCCGTTTTGCTTTTAAAAAATTGGGGTTAAAAAAAACAAAAGTTTTGTGTTTGTTCTTTTAATGACTTCTTTGTTAAAAACCGTTGTTTTTAAATTCATGTAAAATTAGTCGCTTTTTTCGTTTCATGATGAAAATTTCTTATGTAAAACAATGTTTTCTTTGTAGTTGTCATGGATAGGTTTGACTGCACAACGCTCCCGAGATTTTCCCCTTTGCTTTTTTAAATTAAATTTTCTCCGGGCCCTCGAAATACTGTAATTTTCGCCCTTAAACCAAAAAACCCCCTTTTTTAAAACCTGGGGAAAATTCATCCTTCTTTTTTCCCTAAAACCTTTTTAAGGGAAGAATGAAAAGGGAATCTTTAGGGTAATAGATGTATCATACCACCCCGCATGCCCTTTTTCCCACTTGGGTTTTCCATGTCTTTATAGATGTTTTTTCAGTGGGATATCAAAACCCCCCCTATCTGTATCTGTGAAAAAGTACCTGGACTTGGATAAAAGGGTTTTAAAGTATTTCCAAAAAGAAATTCTAACTCAAAAGCTTTTAATTCAAAAACGGAAAACCCGAAAAAAACGGGTTTTTGCCCAATTTAAACTTTTTTTTTTTTCCCTTCTTTTATGCCAAAAAGGGGGGTTTTCATGAAATCTTCAAAGTCCTGAAAATTTTGGGTTTTTGAAGTCAGTTTAAATTTGGGCCTTCGTTCTCTCTGGGGGACTAATCGCCCTCTTTGCGCTTGGGCGGATTCCCCATTGTCTTTCCAAAACAGCTGTTTTTTCATCAGCTTAAAAAAAGTCTTTTTCTAAAGCATCTGTGGTTTAGTTCGGGGTCGGGGTGTTTTTTCATGATTTATGGTTTCATAAAACTGTTTTGATAAAAAGCAATTTTACGATGAACTGCTGCCAATTTTAAAACCCTTTGTTTTAAAATTAAAATTTTTGAAGTTTTGTAATGACGGGACAAAATTTTTTTTTCCCTCGAAGTTTGGGCACAAGTTTAGGCGGCTCTTTTTTTCGCCATCTTTAGGTTTTTCTGCTCCCAAAAGGGGGATGGGTAAATTATGCAGGTCATGGGTTCTTTGGAGGATATTTTTAAGTCAATTTCTAAAATTTAAAACCCTCGCTGTTGATCAGGCCCCCAAATTTCCCCAACCCAAACTTAATCCCTTTTTGAATATTTTCGGATCGCCCCCCTTGTGAAATTTTTAAAAAGTTCCCTTTTAATGGAAGCGGTTGCCCCCATACCCCAAAACCTTACAGATTGTTTGCGTCTAAAAAAACCTGAGTTAGTTAGCCTTTTACTCGGTTTAGTCTTTCCAAGTATTTTTTGTTTGCTTTACATAATGATGCAAAACGCCATACTAATTCCTCCACGCAACCCGGGTTTTAAATTTCACCCTAAATAAATTGGGTTTGGGTCAGCAAAAAAATCAATCTGTACTCCAGAAACCCTTTAAAAAAGAAATTTCCCAATTTACCCCGGGGGCGGAAATTTTAATGCGCGGGATCCAGGTTTAATTTTTCTTGCAGGTCTTTCTTTTAATTTTCAAAACGTCCCCCAACAAACATGTTTCTGCCTTTCAAGTGGGAGTCATAAATTGGTCCCCCAATCGTTTTACAATCTAATTTTCTGCCACGAAATCTTGAGCATGTGGAAATCAAAATTCACTGATGCCCTTTTCCTAAGACTAAAAAAAGAAGGGGCCCCTTTTTAGGCGGAAGTGTATCTTCGTCAAACCTTTCCCAACGGGTTCTGTACCCCTTAAAAGGGAAAAAAACCCCCTTTTAACAAAGGTTTTGGGGTTTAATTTTTTTTAAAATTTTTCCCTTTTATTGGGCAGGATTTTAAAGGGCCCTTTCCCAGGGGACTCTAATGAACCCTTTTTTTGGGTTGCTTTTAGAGTCTTTAAAAAAGGACTTGTTTTTAAAAAGGGAAAAACACATGAAATTTTCTGATGACTGTGCAATGCATGACCCCCCTAAAGGCACGTCCACTGCTTTCATTTTTAAGATGGGGAGTCGTAACCTCGCAAGTTATGAAAAAAAAGGCAGCTTCCGGGTTTGGATAAAAACTTTAGTTAAAGATTGCTTTTTACTGTTTTGTGCTCCTTGAACTTCCGCAAAGTGTTCAGGGTCTCTTCCCCGCTGGCCGAAAAGGGCCACCTGTTGGTTTCGCTGCGTCTGAAAAAGGGGGGGGGCCCAAAACCCCGAAAACCCCAACAGTGAGTGGCGGGAGTCATACTGTTGTTGGTTTCAGGCGTCATTATGTTTTTCAGAAAAAATTCGTTTTTTTGGAACGGGCCGTTACGCACTTGCTGTTTTGCGTTTTGAAGTATTTCGAAAAATTTTTTGGGGGCCCCTCTATATTTTTCGGGCTTTGAATGAACCCCATCCGACCTGACAATAACGAAGGAAAATTAAAGGCAAATCTGTTTGATTACTCACTAAGGCTGTTTTTGGAAGTTTCTGTGGGGTTGGTCCTTCAAAAGGGAACAATGAGGGGATTCGAAGTTGCGTAAAAAAAACAAAATGGAAAATTTTTGCTTTCCTTTCCAGTTCTTAAAATAACTTTATTTCCGGGGGGGGGCCCCGAAATTAGTTCTGTTTTTCAGTCAACCCGGGGGCCGAAAACAATGTTTCTTATGTTCGTTTTGGGTTTGGAGCAGATGGAATTCTTGTTAAACTTTTTTGCAGAATTCTTGTTTTTTGGAAAGGGCTTTAAAAGTTGCCGAAATTTTAATCTACTCATTGTTCGTATCAATTTTGAAGGGAAACCCCTGTTGGCAAAGACATTGGGGTAAGGTCCACAGGGGCTTTTGGCCGGGATCACCTATTGTTGGGGACTGTTTTTGGGGCACTTTTTCGGCAGTAGTTTTTGTTTTCCTCATCCCATGGGGATACTTTAACGTTGGGGGTTTTGTTTTGTTCTTCAAACCTGATCAAGGGCCCCCCGCTAACAGGAAAGGTTTTCCCATTTAAATTTAAAGGGATCATTGATGTAAGGGTGATAGTTGGGCACTCTCTCTGCGTTTTTGCCGGTGATGCAGCCTTGCGAGAACACACCACATGAAACTTTGTTGTCTGAATTCTTTTGTTTAAAAAAGCTCTTTTTGGACCCAATGCTGGAGGTAGTGGGGAAAGTAAGCCTTGCCTAAATCGGTGAAAACTTAGCCTGTTTTTAAACTAATCTCTAAAACTTTTGCCCCCTGACCCAAAGGGGGCCTTCTTTTTGGGTTCTTCAGCGGCCAAATCAAAAAGGTAAACATTTGGTTGCCCCAAAAGGGGCGTTAAGTCATTACGAGGGAAAAAATTAAACCCGCTGTTTAGTTTTAGAAACCCGACTTCTAGGGTTTTTTTTCATTTATTGTTATATAGTCGATTAAAAAAAGCTAAAAACATTACTTTAACTGGCGGGTCTTTTGTTAGTTTTTCCTGGAAAATTTAGGGGAAAAAGCATGAGCAAATTTCCTTTCGTTTGCTGGAATTTAAAGACTTTTTAAATCAATATCATTCAGTGTCTTTACAAACGCTCTCCCTCAAGCTTTCCCTTTAAACAAAATTTGTCCCACCTTCATATTTCTTAGCCCTGTTTAGTTTTTTTTCTAACTCAAATTTTTTTATTTAAATTTAAAAAAAAAACTTAAAACAGAATCAAAAATCCCGGTTTTTTTCGCTTGGACCTTTATAAACTTAAAATAAAAAAACCCTTTTGGTGTTGTTAATGTGAGCTTTTTAGAACAGGTTTAATGTTTTTTGTTTACTTTTTTTAAGCATTCCTTTTTTATCTGTCGGGGGCTGGTTTTTGGAAAAAATTGCCCCCGCCTTTCTTTTAAGTCCCAAAATTTTGTCTTTTGTAGTCATCAAAACGGCCTGTAAAAAGGAATTAATTCTTCATCCGTGATGTTTGAGTCAACTAGTGCTTTATTTATTTTTCGTTTTGGAAAAGAAAATAAGGTTTTGCTGTTATAGGTTAACCATAGCTGTGTGCTTTTTGGGGTTTTTTTTTTTTTTTTTTTTGGGTAGCTGCACCAAAGGTAAAGAAAACAGGGGCCAAAGAGCTAAAGACAAACCGCCTAAAGGGAAAGCTGCGGGTGCCCCATGCCCGATTTCTAAGAGGCCTACACCCCGTTCCTGCTGAAAGCTGCACTAATAGGGCGAAAGCTCCCCGTTTTAACAAGGGAACAGCATTACAGGCAGCAGAATACCTTCGTTTGGTTTTGCTGTATTTTGGGAAAAGGGCCTGCTCTGTTTTTGTTTGCATTTGTGTAATAAATTTTTTTTAAAATTTAAGGTTTTTTTGCTTTGGGTTTTTTCCCATCTCTTCTCTTGGGGAAATCCGGTTTCTGTAGGTACTTTGGATAAAAGTAAAAGGCATGCTTTTTTTAAAAAGTAAAAAAAAAAAAATTTAGTAATTTTTATCTTTAAATCGGGTTTTCTTTAATATTCAGCGTGTTTCAATTAATAAAAACAAAAAGTTCATTAAGTGGTTTATCAGCATCTTTTTCTTTCTCAATTTGGGAAGGGTTTTTTTTACGTCTATTTAAATTTTTTTCCCGTTCCAAAGCAAATGATTTTTCCTCTGTCGGGCCTTAGGTCAATCCCATAAACCCTTTTTTTGTTGCTAAATTTAAACGTCAAAGCCAACATGTGAAGGTGGGGAGTCTTTAGACAAAAAGGTTGTTTTGTGGACTTCTACCCCCCCCCCCCAAACCCAAATTTTTTTTTCGTCCCAAAATGTGATAAAGGGCCCCAAACCCCCTGCTTGGGTTTGGTTTGGAAATACATCAAAACGAAAATTTTTTACTTTGTTATTTTTGGATTAAAAAACTTTTCACTTGCTCTTTCGAATGGTTCTTCATCTTTACCCCGCAAAAAATACCCTTTTAAACGTTTTTTCTGTGACACAAAATTAAAATTCCATTGGGTCTGCCCTGCTTTTAAAGGGTATGTTGATTTTGGGCGCACTGCTTGAATATGTTATAAATTGTGACTTTATATTGTTGCCCCTTTAGCCCTTTTAAAATTTGGGTTGCTAAAAACAAATCAAACTTAACGAGATTTCAGGGAAAAGCTTTTACTTTTCTTCGGGTTGGGGGGCTGTTGATTGAAAAACACGTTTTTATTCGTTAAAAATTAGTTCGTATGACAATCTGTCTTGTAATGCTCCTTTTAAAATATGGGGGATGCGCTTTTTAACCCAAATCAAAAACTAAGGAAAAGGAAAAGCGATTTCCAAAAAGCATAATTACAGTTTAAAACCCTTTTGTGCTTTTTTTACCCGAGGCGGTTCGGCGCCTTTTTCTAAGTTTTAGGGCTTCTTCATTGCCCATTCCTTGAAACGCCAAAACATCCCTTTTTTCGCGGTTTGCCATGATCAGAATAGGTTAAAAATATGTCTGCAATTTTGTAAAGGAAAAATTTTTTCTTTCCCCCCAAGTTTTTTTAGAAAAAATTTTTTAACGATTGCCCCACCTAGATTCTGGGGCAATGGTTTGGTTTTTTTGGGGCGTTTTTGAAGCGAGGTATTTTGAAGAAAATCGCGGGAGGGTGGCCCCCAAACCCTTTTTCCCCTCCCCAGGGGCTGGAAATTACGTAAGAATTTGTTTTGCATCAATAGTAGGGCGGAAATTTTTTGGAACAGTAATTTTTCCCTTTATTTTCCCCTTTACGCCCCGGGGTTCTTTTACCCTTCCCCTTTTGGGTCAAGAATCGGGCCATATGCTTGTGACATTTTTTTATAAACAAAATAAAAAATTAATTATTTAAAAAAAATGGGGAGGGTTTTGGGGGTGAAGATTTTGATTTTTACCTGTAGACGACATGAGTGAAAAAACTCCTTTGACCCCCAGCATCGCTCGGCCCCCCTCATTGCGGGCGTGAATTAAAAGAAAAGGGAAGGTCGGGTCATTTTACCAAAGGGGGTAGGCCAAGAACCTCCGAATTTATAAAACCCCAATTTATTTTGAAAATAAAAGAAAGCCCTTTGTTTGTGGGGGAACCCAAGGGGCAACTTTTTCAGCTTACAAACCCAAAAAACCCGATCATCAAAGTTTTTTAAAAAAAAGTACAATTTTGACAAAGGCTCGGTGTGAGGGGAAACCCAAATTTGCCCTTGGGGATTTTAAACCAAAATTGTGGGGAGGCTGTTTCTAAAAATTCAAAAAACATTTCAAGAAAATCCCCAAAAGATAACCAAATACAAAAAAATGGAAATTAAAGAATTAAAACCCAAACCGGCAGCGGGAATTTAAAAAATGCAATAAAGCAGAAACCAGTTTTTTAGAAGAAAAAGCATTAAAGGGTATTCACGACTCCCGGTACCCCTGCGAGAAATAGCGGGGGCCCCTTTATCATGCTTTTGAGGGAAACCCTTAGAGGTGAATTAAAAAAACAATTTAGCCCAAAAATAGGTAAAAAAGATGAGCTTTTAAAAGAGAAAAGGAAAAAATCGTTGAGGCTGAAAGCCCCCAACTTAGGGGCCGTTTTTAAAAAAAAGAATAACCCAAAGACTAAAAGAAACTTGAACAAAAGGATCAGGGAAGACTAGAAGTGTTGTCTACTAACCCAGAAAAATTACGAACTAAGTGGCAGAAAAGAGGAAAAAATATCCAAAAGAATTTTTTAAAACACCCAAACCCCCAAACAGAAAGAATTCGAACACTGTTTTTTGAGAGCAGGGGGTTCACATTAGCAAGCGTTATAACGGCCTTAGGATTTGCAATAAGTACCCTGGTGATGGCTTTTACGGGTGGTGTGGTGGTCAAAACCAGTTCCCCCCCCATCGCCATTTCCCCCCTTCAACCCCCTGATAAATCGTGGGTAAAAAAAAGCTTGGGTCTTTTGGGGAGTTTTTTTAAAAAAATTTGCCCCGGTTTAAAACTAAGGGTCTTTACCCGGGATAAATTTGGGGGTTTGTTGCTGGCTTTTGTCTAATTTCAGGCAAAGTAGTTGGCTTTAAAGGCCGGGGGATTTTGGGATTAGTTCTCTTAATAGTTGGGTTAAAATTTAGTAAAAATAAAAACCAAAATAATTTCCCAGCCGTTAATCCCAAAAAAAAGTGCTGCCTTTTTATATTCATGGGCATTTTGTTTTTGGACTTCGTGGGGAATTTGTGTACCCTTTGCGGTTTTTCAACGGCCTTGGGCTTTGGGCCCTTGGGGGTTGGATGATTATTCTTGGGGGGGGCATCTTGTTTTTTTATTGGTTTTTATTTTTTCAGGCTCAGAATTTTTGTCGTTTTTTCCAAATTTTTTGTTCATTGCCTGCCCCAAGGATTTCATTATTGTAGTTTATTATTGTACCTATTGGGTCTGGGGCAGAAGGCGCATGTTAAACCAGCGCCCCGCAAAAGTTACTTTTGTTTTTGCTTTTTGTTAAAAAATTTTTTGGGACCTTTTTTTAATTTGAAGGGAAATCAACTGTTTGAAAATTAATAGCGTTCCCCCTTAAAAATTTTTTAAAATATTGTTTTTGGTTTTTTTCATTTAAAACCCGTAGAAAGGGTCGGGTTTTGCTTGACCTTTTTTCTGTGCCCTTTCGAACCCAGGGAACACCAAACTAAAAATACGAATAGAGTTGTTTATTGTTCTATTCCCGCTCTAGTTAGGCCCTTTGAAATGTTTTAAGATAAAAGTTGTCCTTTCTTTTTTTATGTCTTGCCTTTTTGGACCCCAGGTGAACGTTGTGCCTTTAAGAGAAAGAAAGGGGTAAAGGGGGATTTTCCCGTATAGTTAACTTTTTTGTGCCCGCCCCAAAAATAAAGGGGTGCCCAAGCCAAAGATTCGATCCAATTTTTGGGCTAAAATCTGTCTTGATGTTAATATTGAAAATTTGTACAGATTTTTTCAAAAAACCCTTATGTTATTCTGTTGCTGAATGGGAAATTTAAAAAGGTTTTTCTTTTTGGGAATGGCGCTCGCAGTTCAGTCAAAAAAACGTCTGAAGGTTTTAAAAAAAAATGAAATCTTTTACCCCGGGCCTCACCAAAGGTTTAGGATGATTTAAATTTATCAGCATTTCGACACTCCCCAAACCGTTTTTGCCCCCAAAACACAGGCCAAAATTTAATTTTTTTTTTTGATAAAAAATGCATTGGGTGACTGGAAACCCCACTTTTGCGGGTGTTGTCTTTTTTAATTTTTGGGGGGTTAAGATATTGCTTAATGGTGGGATCACCCTTTTTTGGAAAACGTCAGGGCGGGTCAAAGAAATGGGCAAGGGTTCAGTTGTTTTATTTTTAAGATTGTAGTTTCGGCCCAACAGAATATTTTGGGATCAGGGGGATTTGAAGCATCATTTTTTAAATTTTTTTAAAAAAAAATTTTTAACAATAACAACTCAAAACGTCCCTTTTTTTTTTGAACCCTGCTGTTAAAAAAAATTGCGGAACCAAATGGTGCAATGAAATATTCTACAAAGTGTATGGTTTTAAAATAACCGGAAACCAGGAAGAA
Source organism: Conus ventricosus (assembly GCA_018398815.1). NCBI lineage: Eukaryota > Metazoa > Mollusca > Gastropoda > Neogastropoda > Conidae > Conus > Conus ventricosus. The sequence continues at coordinate 80,374,230 of CM031598.1, forward strand.
TTAAAAAGGTTTCTAAAGTTGAAAAATCAGGGAAAAAAGTTACCAGTTAAAACCCTTTCCTGTTTGGTTTTTTAAGGGGTTTTTTCACTAAAAAAAGAAATGGTAAAATTTTAACATTACTCTCAAAATTAAAAATGCAAATCTAAAAAAATGTTATTTATTCCCCCAAAATGAAAAGAAGAAGTAGGTTACTATTTTGTAGGGAGCTAGCTAAAATGTTGGCTTTTCAACTGGCCCAAACGACCCCCTCTTTGTTTTTGAGTTGGCCAGAAAAACTACTTAGGGGGGGGAAAGTCCGTCGATCTTGCTTAAAATTCTTTTTCTATGTTCTTTGGAAAGAGCGGGGCACTGAAAGAAAAATTTATGATGGGAAGGCCCTTTAACTGTTTTAAAAGCTCTTCCCTCAAGGGGGAAAAACTGCATATTGCGATTATGAATTATACTTTTCCCCAATTTACAGTTTAAAAGATTAGTTTGTGGGAGGGTTGGGGTCATTTAAAATAAAAATCCAAAAACAAAGCAGGGGAAAATTTTTGAAATGTGATAACCTACACATTGTTTTGGAAAATAAAAATTTAAAACGTTTCTTTAAAAAAAAATGTGCGGGGGGCCAGAAGAATCGGGAAATTACATTTGCGCCCTGTGAGGGTATAACTTTAGAAAAAAAAGGGCCCTTTCAAAACGTTAAAAACTTTTAACAAAAAGGTGAGATAGGCGTTTGTATGGTTTTGAGTACCCCTAAAGATGGTGTTTTTAAAAGCAAAAAGGTTGGCGCAGCAAAAAAATTTCCTAAACTAGAAAAAATGCGCAATCTAGAAGCAAAATTTTTGGTCAGTATGAATTTTAAAAAAAGTTTCGAAACCTGACCTCAAATGGCACTTAGAACCATATTTTTGAAATGGGGGGCATAAAATTTGAAATTTATAAGCCCCTTTTCCCTTTTTTTTGCCGTCAAAAAAAGTTTTTTAGAAAAGCAATTTTAAAATTTTGGCCCCTTTTCATGTAAGTCTTTGGCCCGACGACAATAGCCGGAAAAAGATTGGAAAAAAACAAACCCTTTTTGGGGAAAAAAACAGTACATTTCCCCCACAGAAAAGAAACGGTTTTAAAAAAAGCTTCTACAAAATTACAGTTTTTTTCCCCAAACAAAAAAAATTAGGAGACACGTTCACAATGATATTTGAAATTTTTGCTTTTAAAAGTTGGGGGGGGGGATGGGGTTGTGGGGCCCTTAGTGACTCCTTATAAAAAAGGGAAATTTAATTTTTAGTGGGAAAAATTTTGCGTTAAACCGTCTTAAAGTTACCTCTTTGTTCTTTACAATTTGGTTTAGGGTATTAAAATTATTTAAAAAGCAAAAAAAATCACTGTTGGCTTAAAAAAGAAAAATCTTACGAAAATGAATTGGATTTTAAACTTACACATTTAGGGCTTTTAGGGTTTTATTATACTGAACAAGTTTGACGAGGTTTTTATTAAAAATAATAACTGGTTAGATTTAAAAATTTTTTTATAAAACTTGGAGCAGTTAAACTTTATGACAAAAAAACCCCCCATTGTTCATTTAAATTTGTGGACAAAAGGTTGTGGAAAAAAAAATATTTATCCTCAACCTGTTACAAAAAAGTTTATCGTTATTTTTTGTCTATTTGATTTTCTGCCCAACCTTTTTTGGAACAAGCCCTATCATGGGTAAAAAGGTTTTTTTTTGGGGCTGTGATAAAAATATTTTTAGTTAATCATAGCAATAAACTGAGTAGTGTCTAGAAGCTTTTTTTTTATTGTTTGAGGGGAAAGCAGACACTATTTATTATAGATGACGTTTAGCAGAAAGAGACATTTGTTAAAAAGGAAAAACCTTTTTCAATTGGTTTCCGTGGAAGACATGCTGGGTAAGTGTGTGGATTTTTTGTCAAAAAAAATTTTAAATCGGTTTTAAAAAGACTTTAGAGAAAAAGTTAAAAACTGTAGTTTTAAAAAATTTAAAATGAAGACAGAGTTGGGAAATTTTATGAAAGTAAAGCGTGAAAATGATGTTATTGATTTAAAGATTTAAGAAAAAAACAGGATTTAAAACCAAAAAAATGAAAAACTGAAAAAAGTTTAGTAAATTTGTATTGCCCGGGTAACCCTACCCGTTGTTTGTTTGTTGGGGCCGGGTTTTTTTTTGGGTTTTTTAAAGTCTTATTTTTTCAGAGGGAAATGTAAAATGCCGCTTCAGGTTTTCCCTTTGCCCCAAAAATTTGGTTTTTTTGGGGGGGGAAATGAGTTTGAAGGGGGCATATTACGTTTTCTTTCCTTTGAAAGATTCAATTTTCTTCCCCTTTTTCCCGGGGCGGATAGCGGAAAGTTTCCCTCTTTCGGGGGCAGATAGATTGTTTCCATTTTTTGTAAATCGGGGGGGAGGGGGGGGGGGGGGGTTTTGTGGGGGGTTTTGGGGGGGGGGGAAGGGGGGGGGGCGAGGTAAACATGGGTTCGATTTCCGTAGGAAGACCCCCCCTATAATTCTTATTTCTCTTGGGGCCCAGGTTGAACATTTTGCGTACATTTCTTTGTAAACGGGAAAGTATAATTTGCTTTCCCCTGTTTTTATAACGGTTTCAAAAAAATGGGGTTTTTTTTCCTAGAACGGGGGGAAAAATGTGGGTTCCGGGAAATTTTCGTGAACGGAAAAGTAGAATTTGGGGACCCCCTTTTTTCATGAACTGGGCAGAAGTGTTTGCTTTCCCTTTTTTCCCTGACCGAAAAAGAAATAAAAATGGCTTCCCAAGTCAGTTTACAAAAAAATTATGGTATTTTAGAGCGTTTTTAAATTCTTTCGGAAAAAAAAAAGTGTTCAAAGTTTTTTTCTATTATTTGCACGCTTTAAAAACTTTTACTTAAAAGGAATCGTTTTCTGGCAAAAGGGAAAAAACTAAGGGGATAAAAAAATGTTGGGGAAGAGTAGGGGTTTTTTGTGTGGGTGTGTGTGTGTGTGTGTGTGTGTGTGTGGGTGTGTGGTGTGTGTGTGTTGTGTGTGTGTTTGTGTGTGTGTGTGTGTGTTGCGAGCGTGCGTGCGTGGTTTGGGGGGGCGCGCGCGGGTCGAAAAGTTTTTGTTTTGTGTGTGTGTTTGGGGTTTTGTGTGTGTGTGTGTGGTGTGTGTGGGGGAGGGTTTGGTATGCGTAGTGTGGGGGTGGGGTGGGGGAGGGGTGTGTGCGGCCGGGGGCGGCGGAGGCGGAGGGGGGGGGAGGGAGGGCAGAGCGGATATCAGGGCGAGAAAAAAAGAAGGTTTTGAGGGTTTTTAAATTTTAAAAAGTCTAGCATTGTTTCTGGGCCCAAGAGGGGGAAAAAAGGCTGTATGCCCGCGATGCCGGGGGTGGGGGAATGTTCGGGAGAGGCAAATCAGCAGTTTTAGGGGGGGGGATGTGCCCAGGTGGTATTCCAGAGGGGTGCCCGGGGAGGTGCGGGCCTGAAGGGATTTCGCTTTTGGGTTTGGGAAACACTGAGGGAAAGGGTGCAAAATGGGCGACTGGGAGGGGAAATTTTAAACCAAAAATTTTTAAATAGGGTTAATAACGGAAATCTAAACAAATCTTAAATGTTGGTGATAGCGAACCGCCAAAAAAAAACAAACAAACAAAAAAAAAAACCCGTAGACAAACGAATCACAAGACAAAACACGACGCGTTTCGACCTCTTAGGTCTTCTTCAGGCAAGATGCAAAACACTCTCTCTCTCTCTCTCTCTCTCTCTCTCTCTCTCTCTCCTCCCTCTCTTCTCCCCTCTCTCTCTCTATGTTCAATTAGTGGCTTTCTCTGAATGTCACTGAACCAGTACCACACTACCGGCATACAAGATTCAACGCCTATCTTGCGCTGAAATGAATGAAGATAAGTGACTGCTCGTTCATTTTCGTTGTCCTGAGTGTTTTGTATCTTGCCTGAAGAAGACCTAAGAGGTCGAAACGCGTCGTGTTGTATCTTGATATTCGTTCGTCTACGTTTTTTTTTAATTGGCGGTTCGCTGTCACTAACATTTAAAATTCACTGAGACAAACCATAATTGCAGAGTGGTTAACTGAGAGCTGACCGGTCACTGACACTGGTGGGTTAATATCATCAATCCGCGATTGATCATTGAGCCAGTCAAGAACATGCCCGGAAGTGTGGTACTGGTTCAAGTGACAAGCCGAGAAAGGCGGTAATTGGACACAGAGAGAGAGAGAGAGAGAGAGAGAGAGAGAGACTTTGAGAGAGAAGACAAAGTTGTCGAAGTGGAAGTTGATATCTTCGCGTGGGATCAGCTTACCGAAGGTGAAGGTCATAGCAATCCGGAATGATTGACACATGTCACTGGTCGTGAACAGGGCAGAAAACTGACTTCCCAGACACTTGGGGAAAAAAAAAAAGAAACAAACAACCTTCCTATTCCCATGAAAGAAACATTTACGTTCCCATTTCTTGTGAACGGCATTCGATAGCGGCTTCCAATTTCCTTTGAACGGAAAGACACAAATGGTTTCTCGTTTCTCAAAAACTGGACATAACGGCAATGGCTTTCCGGCAGTCGTGAAAAGGAAAGAGAACTAACGCGAAGAGAAACTCGAGAAATCTTGCGACACAAGAGAAATACCTCTTTGCCACCCGTAACAACCCCCCCCCCCCCCCAGCCATCCACCCCCTCCCCACCCCCCACCCCCCACCCCCACACAACACAACACAATCCAACAAAACATTCAGACCAAGCAAAGGGGAAAAAAAAAGAAGAGAAAAGAAAAGAAAGATTGAAAGGAGACAAACGACCAGACAAACGGGAAATAATAACAACGATGATAAATCTTTCTTCTTCTGGGCCTTGGTTGCTCCAGCGACCACAGAGGACAACGGCGAGCTCGTTAGCAGCAAGTAGTAGTAGTAGTATAGTGCAGATCTGCTTTATCGATCAGCGGCAGAGAAAGGTGGGGGCGGAGGGGAGGGGAGGGGCGGGGAGGGGAAGGAGGAAGGGGCGGTGGTAAAGCAGGCTAGGAGTAGTACAGGAGACGGAGAGAGGGATTAGGGTTAGGAGGGGGAGGAGGAGAAGAAGAGGTGGAGGGAGGTGGGAAGGGGGGTGGGGGGGTGGAAGAGGAGTGGCGTGGAGGTGGGGGTGAGAGTAGGGGGGTGGGGGGGTGGCTTGTTGGTAGGGAAGAATGGCCAGCAAAACAGGGCGAAGACAGAGTGATCGATCGGATGGCCGCTGGGGAGATCGATACTAGTCCATAGATACGAGGCGCCTCTCTTGCTGACGTTAGCGACTGCCGCTGGATGCTTCAGAGCAACCGGCTGTGGTGTGGTGTACGGACGGCTTTGCCGCGCTGAGAGAGAGAGAGAGAGAGAGAGAGAGAGAGAGAGAGAGGAGAGAGAGAGAGAGAGATAGAGACACAGAGAGAGTGAGAGAGAAAGAGAGAGAGAGAGTGAATGAG
>CM031598.1:80384666-80389666 GCA_018398815.1 Conus ventricosus
CATCCCTCCCTTCCAAACAAAGCCTATGTAATTCCGCCACTGAATCACAGGCTTATAACTCCATCGCAACAGCATGCTAATCCCTGACTGCTGCGGCTCCGCGGCCATGTCGCTAGCGGGCAATTCCAACTTTCCAGCCTTAGGTTTCGATCGTGACACGAGTGTCCACCTGCGCTAGCCAAATTACGCACAGTTTCTTAGGAGGAATAGAAAAAAGGGGCCTACGTTCTCTCCTGAAGAAATCTCCATGGATCGAAACATGCGAGATTGACAGGAGAGCGAAGGTGGCGTCTGAGGGGATGATATTCTGTGGAAATCAGCGATCACGGTGAAAATGAGTTTCCTCGCATGCAGTCAGCGCAATCTCTAGCGGTTACACGCACACAGGCAAACAAACACACACACACACGCACACACGCACGCGCGCACATACACACACATATACACACACACGTGCGCGCGCACGCTCGCACACACGCACACACGCACGCACGCACGCACACACACACACACACACACACACACACACACACACACACACACACACACACACACAGAGGGTGGCAGAGGAAGGACGAGTCAGAAACAGAAAGGGAGAAGAGGACAAACAAGAAAAAAGAAAGTAAAAAAAAATAAAAGAGAAAGAGAAAGCAATGAAGATGAAGAAAAAGAACAGACGAAAGGTAAGTACAAGATATCTTTATCTTAACATCTAATTAATCTCCTCCTTCTGAACAGAAGGGGGAGATCAATGTTCTCGCCTGTCGATGATGCATTAGCAAGAGGTCTAGACAATACATTACAATGCAGCAGTAAACACGCCAGGAACATACACACTGTCTTACCCGTCTATCATGCGGCTGCCAGAGGACCTGACAACCCATTACAATTAGAACTGGTAGCAAAGTGAAGGCGGCTGCAGGCGGACATCTCCACAAATTTGAAAAATTGTTGATAAAGCTCCGTCAAAAAACGTTGACAAACGAATCATAAGACAAAACACGACGCGTTTCGACCTCTTAGGTCTTCTCTAGTCAAGATACACAACTCTCAGGAAATTCTTTAGTCAAGATACACAACTCTCAGGAAATTCTTTAGTCAAGATACACAACTCTCAGGAAAATTCTTTAGTCAAGATACACAACTCTCAGGAAAATTCTTTAGTCAAGATACACAACTCTCAGGAAAAGGAAAATGAACGAGCAATCACTTATCTTCATCCCTTTCAACGCCCTTCTTGCGCCGAATTGGATAAAGATAAGTGATTTTTCGTTCATTTTCGTTGTCCTGAGTGTTGTGGTTCTCGCCTGAAGAAGATTTAAGAGGTCGAAATCGTCGTGGTTTGTCTTGTGATTCGTTTGTTAACTTTTTTTCGGCGGAGCTTTGTCAATAATCTTTTAAATACATCACAATGCAGCGGTAAGTATTGAAGTTGCTGAGAGAAGATAGAAAATACAGGGATCACAGAATTAATGAAGCAGGTGATGAAATCCATTTTGTGTCTGAATGCCCCAAATATACAGCTTCACGTCATCATTTTCTTTGGATGTGAATGCGCGCTGAATGCAAACTCTTTGTGATTTGCTGTATCTGAACGTGCATTCAGTGCTAACGCTAGGTGATTTGCTGTATCTGAACGTGCGTTTAATGCAAACTCTTTGTGATTTGCTGTATCTGAACGGTCGTTTAATGCAAACTCTTTGTGATTTGCTGTATCTGAACGGTCGTTTAATGCAAACTCTTTGTGATTTGCTGTATCTGAACGTGCGTTTAATGCAAACTCTTTGTGATTTGCTGTGTCTGAACGTGCGTTTAATGCAAACTCTTTGTTATTTGCTGTATCTGAACGTGCATTCAGTGCTAACGCTTGGTGATTTGCTGTATCTGAACGTGCGCTCAATGCATATCTTTGTAATTTGCCTGAAGCTAACGCTTTGTAATTTGTTGTGTTTGAATATGCGCTGAATGTAAACTCTTTGTAATTTGCTGTATCTGAACGTGCGTTCAGCGCTAACTCTTTGTAATTTGCTGAATCTGAACGTGCGTTGAATTGCTAACTCTTTGTAATTTGTCGTATCTGAACGTGCCTTCAGCACTAACTCTTTGTAATTTGCTGAATCTGAACGTGCGTTCAGCGCTAACTCCTCTTTGTAACTGCTGTGTTTGAACGTGCGTTCAATTGCTGACTCTTCGTAATTTGCTGCATCTGAACACGTGTTCAATACAAACTCTTTGTAATTTGCTGTATCTGGACGCGCGTTCAACACTGTCGTTTGCTGTGTACATCTTTGAGAAGATTTCTGTTGATTCATCTGAATTCATGAAATTCAAGCATGGTGCTTAGATTAGCCCTATTTGTGAATGAAATGCTATCTTGTTTGATACATAATCGAGTATGCTCTTCAACTTTTCAGCAATGCAGGAGTTGGGTGATTGTTCATTTCAGGTAATGTAATGTCACGACGGGGACCATTTGCCCCTTTCTATCGTTCGTCACACAGCCAAATTGAGGTAAAATGTAATAAATATTGGTCAGTTACAAATACACCATCTCACCTGTCATGCTACTGTAATAGGACCGTACATACATTGCAGCAGAAAACGTAATGTACACAGCACCTCACCTGACTATCATCCTACTGCAATAGGACCATACAATACATTACGATGCAGCAGAAAACGTAAGGTACACAGCACCTCAGCTTCTATCATGCTACTGCAATAGGACCATACAATACAGCACAAACCATTAGGTACACCCCACCTCACCTGTCTATCATGCTACTGCAATAGGGTCATACAATACAGCACAAAAACAGACAGTATACCATCCTTCCCCCCTCTCACCTCCCTGTCATACTGCAGCAATAGGGTCATACAATACAGTAGAAAACAGACAGTATACCCCCCCCCCCTCCACCCCCCCTCCTCACCTGTCTATCATGCTGCAGCAGCAAGGCCACCGCCGGTTCGTTGCCGGCACAGATGGCGCTGTGCAGGGCCGTGTAGCCGTGGTTGTCGGAGGTGCTGACGTCAGCGCCCAGCGACAACAGCAGCGCCGCCAGCTGGATCTTGTGGGTGGTCACCGCCCAGTGCAGGGCGCTGCGGCCCCCGCTGTCCTGGTGGTTCAAATCCGCCCCGTACTTCACCAGCAACTGGCTGGTCTCCAGCACCCCGCCACTCACCACCTCCCCCTCCCCCGGGGGCAGGAGGCTGTTGGTGGTGGCGGTGGTGGTGGTGGGATAGGAGCGGGCACACAGGATCAGAGCCGTCGCCTTCTTGTCCTCCTCCACCAGTGACGTCACCAGCTGTTCGGCGCGGGTGGGGCCGGCGTCTTTGAGCAGCTTGGCCAGCATCTGCCAGTTGTAGTTGCGGACGTAGTCCACGAACTTGAGGTGGTGGTCCTCGGACAACTTGGGGGACTGCATGGCCTTTTTTAAAATTTATTTTTTATTTTTTATTTTTTTTTTTACTGTTCTTCTTCTGTGTGTGTGTGTGTGTGTGTGTGTGTGTGTGTGGTGTGTGTGTGTGTGTGTGTGTGTGAGTGTGAGAGTGTGTGAGGACTTCACTCACATCAGCCGCTCTTGAGATGCAGAGTGTGAAAGGCGTGTACGTTGCAACGTTGTCCTTCGCGCGTGTTAAAAGTCTGTTCGTGCGCACTGACCTCTTTTCAGCTCATGTTTATGACCCGGTCGACCGCAGAGGTCGTTCTAACCACCAGGTGAAAGCGACCCTAATTCATTTAACACCTGCCGCAGGAAAGCCGATACAGACTGGCAAATTCTGTGTCCTGTCGAACATGTTGATAAATATAGCGTAAACAAGAAAGAAAAAAAAGATGAAAAATAAAAATTCAAACGGCCCTGTTTTCGATTCAGCTTTTCTGAAATCTCCCCACTCACTTCAGAAAAAAGACCTTGAAGGGCTGCAGTTTAGATGCGATATATATACTATGCGTCGCCATGAGTTTTCCCAATCATAACAACATCCTGTGATACGAATTCATTCTGTGCGCAAATCAAAATATCTGAAAGCCAGTGTGGAAAAAAAAAAGTGCGCAAAGTGAAACAGATTTTTTTAAAAAGTGAAAACTGAATTTTAGAGCTAAACATTTCGATCTAAACCCTTTACATAATAAAAGATATTTTATGAGCCACTCGTCAGTTAAACCTTACGTAGAAAGTGCCGTTTTACTGGATATGCGCGTCTTGTGACTTTAAAACTGAATTAAATTGGTTTGTCTTCTGACTAAGACTTCTCTGCTCCTTACCTGCTTCTATACTGCTGTATTAGAAATATCATTTATGGTCTGCATTATCAAGAAAACACGTCTTATTAGGCCTATCAGTTTACTCGTAAGATATATCTATTTATTAAAAAAAAATCTCTATGAATCTGGACTGCGTTTTAGGACTCATATATTTAAACACACAGTAAAATGTTTGATGAAAAAAAAAACCTGTACAGCCTTCCCGGATCTTGTAAACTGACAAACACAATTTTCCCTCAGATTTCAGTGGGCAATATCATGAATTAATCGCCTGTTTTCACTGGCAAAAGACACTGAAAGAAGACAGAACGACTCTTTGGTCTTACACAATGATAAAACGCTGGTGGTTTCTCAGTTGAAACCCACAGCCTTCCTCATTTTTTGCCGCGCGAATAGAAAGCCAGACTGTGTGTGGTTGGGAGACGGACTTGCGCCGGCGACAGGTGAGAAGATGCACTGTGAAGTGTTGGTGGCGAGACACGGAAGCAGCGGCTGACGGAGCTCTGGAACCTTCATGATGCCCGAGGTCGGCTGCTTCTCCGTTGTTAATCCTTCTGGCCTGGTCACTGTCTTCTTCACCTGTGCACACGCACACACACACACGCGCGCGCACACACATTCACGCACGCACGCACGCACACACACACGCACGCGCACATATACCCACAGTGTTCAGTATAATGTACAAGTATTGGACACATTGACACCGATGCACGCGTGCGCGCAAACA
>CM031598.1:80397166-80402166 GCA_018398815.1 Conus ventricosus
TGTGTGTGTGTGTGTGTGTGTGTGTGTGTGTGTGTGTGTGTGTGTGTGTGTGTGTGTGTGTGTGTGTGTGTGTGTGTGTGTGTGTGTGCGTGCGTGTGTGTATGTGTGTGTGTGTGTGTGTGCATGTATGTATATATATATATGTGTGTGTGTGTGTGTGTGTGTGTGTGTGTGTGTGTGTGTGTGTGTGTGTGTGTGTGTGCGCGCGCGCGCGCGCACGTGCGTGCGTGCGTGCGTGCGTGCGTGTGTGTGTGCCCGCGTGCGCGCGCGTGTGTGTGTGTGTGTGTGTGTGGACAACCTCTTGGATTTTCTCCAAGAAAATAAAGGGAGGGAGGAGGCAGGAAGAGGCAGGAGGAGGGGGTGGGAGGGGTCGGAGGAGGAAGAGGAGAGAGAAAGAGAATCGGGAGCGTGGATGATCGGAAGGCTGACAGATGGGGGGGGGGGGGGGGGGGGGGGGGGGGGGGGAGAGCGAGGGGTGACGATGGTCTGGGAACGGACATACATGCAGTCTTGTGTGGGAAACGTGTCCCTCCATACATGCAAGAGATTGTAGAGGGAGGAGAAGAGAGAGAGAGAGAGAGAGAGAGAGAGAGAGAGAGAGAGAGAGAGAGAGTTACAGTAAGAAGAGAAAGTCACAGTTCACAGAGAGAGAGAGAGAGAGAGAGAGAGAGAGAGAGAGAGAGAGAGAGAGAGTTGAAATTTCGACAGTTTATTCATGTCATGGCCATTGGTCCTTACGAAGGGGACTAAAGTCACGATCATTTAACACAAAAAGTTGGCTTTACCAGTTATATCAAATACAGTATTTTACGACATAGCATCTTAACCTAAGTGAAACACATTTTACAAGAAAAAGGTGAGACTTTTTTTTTCATTTTCATATGCCTAAAATTTGCTTTGTCAGAACTGAAATTTAGTTGGAAGATCGTTTTGTCTTAAACCAAGTCATGCTGGACAACGTAAAACAAAATGAAACCCATCCTCTTTACCGTTATTATACAATGGGCATATTAGATCGTTTTCGTTATTTCATCGACAGCGATAGTAATGCCGAATAATCTTTGCCACATAATTTTCATTACAATCATGATTTTCGTACGTCTGTATAAAAATGTAGTAGATATTTGTTTTTGTATCAGGTACCGTATAAAAAATAATCTGTACAAACTAAATCTATCGCTGTTCTTTGTATGAAAATTCCTATCTTGGGGTCTACGTAAAATTAATCTTTTTCTAAAATAATGCACACAACCCCCCCAACGTTTCTTACTTTTCTATTCGTCTTTTTTTCTACGTGTTGATTTGTCCGGAAATAACCATATCCAAATTACACAAGTTACAACGAATATTTGAAGTTCAGCATTTTCATCATAAGAATCTAAACCAAGCAGCCGTGCTATAGGCTTTGCGTGGTGTCTTGACTCTTTCCATTCGTATAAGTCTGAGCGAAAATAGAACATATTTAACAACAAAATTTATTACTTTTGACATTAATTCGTTTTCCCATACATTGAATAATTTGTTGTTCTCATTTCAACTCTCTAATAACTTTTCAAGTGAAAATTAATGTACCTTTTCAGATAGACGAGCAGCATTATCAAAGACACCCAAACTGAATCACATACTGAACCATTGATTGAATTTACGTGTAAAAGAGCTTTAAATAGTAATAATATCATAGGATTTATATTGCGCCTTGCCAAAGGTTCTAGGCGCTGACAATCCACACTCTCGTGTACACAACGGGCGGCCTACCTGGGTAGTGCTGACTGATGGGCTGCCTGCCGGCGCTTCATTCAATCGTTTCCCGTGTCATTCAGTCAATATCGATCACTCATTTTCCTTACTTCCTTCATTCTTTCCATTTCTCACGCAGGGTGCATGCTATGTGTAACGTGTCATCCATACCAACGGTCGAACTGGCCTTCTCTTCTGAAAGTTGGGATGGGATTTTACGTGTGTGCACGATGTTATGAGTGCGTTCACACACGGAACCTCTGTTTATAGTCTCATTCGAAGGACTGTATGGGAAATGGAGTCAGAACCAATGTTAACTCCCAGGGAAAAAAATCCCCCTGTACCGAAACGGCCCGGCGGAGATTCTAACCCGCAACCCCAGGATCACCAAGATTACGAGTCCGGCGCTCTACCATATTCCGGCTCCGAATACAAACTAAAAGAATGGCATTTCAACTCACACTCTATGAAATACATGATAAAGCATTTTTAGCTCTTTTCATGAAATCCGCAGACGCTGCTTCAGAACTCAGACTTGTGAAGAAATAAATTCCTAGATGATGATACACAGTAATAACACATAACACATCCCCATTGTAAGCCCATATCTCTTGGTGTCAAGCAGCCATCCTTTTGTATATCACTGCATTAGTTTGATTTACGTTCACATTTAAATAAAGATGTCGCCTGACACAAACTATCTAGTCGTGTCTATAGACCAAATAAACAGTTTCAGCAAATCACAGCTATAAACATCTGCCCAGCAGTAAGATAAGCGATTCAATACAATCTTGGGTTAAAAAACAAACAAACCCTATGCTTCCCTTTATTCCCGATCACTACAAAAATCAACTCGTTTATGAATAACGAAAACAAGTGGCTTTATTCAAAGTCACGACACACTGAAGCAACATTCCTCAGTATGAGGAGACAACCCACAATGACACCCACCCATTCTGTTTCCCATTTTCAGCGTTCGCCTGGCCAGTACGTTTTCCTAGCCCTATTCAACATCCAGGCAACAAATACTGGCTAGAAACAGTCCCACCTCTGCTCTCACCTCCATCCCAGCAGCAGGCACGGTTCTTCCTTAGCTGTAGGCCAAGTCTCAGAAAAACAAAATTCGCCTTAAAATTCAGGGTTGTAATTAAAAAAAATAATTCATTGTTGAAAGCAGTAACAGTTCGACTAGTCCTAATCTGATAAACAGTAACAGTGCGACTAGTCCTAATCTGACAAACAGTAACAGTGCGACTAGTCCTAATCTGACAAACAGTAACAGTGCGACTAGTCCTAATCTGACAAACAAGTCGGAAGGCAACACAACCCACTGCACTACTGGCAGCTGGTGGAAGCCTTTTTTTTCGTTATTAAGGATAATGACACTGTTAGGGACATGACCGAACAAAATAATGTTTGAGGGTGTTGTTATGAAGGAGCCTCGTTGGGCGGCGAGAGAGGGAGTCAGAGATCGGGGGAGCCATCAATGTTTCATTCAGCGAGGCCACTATCAGTCTCGGCACGTATGCCTGTGTTTGTCTGTCTGTCTGCCTGTCTGTCTGTCTGCCTGTCTGTCTGTCTGTCTGTCCGTCTGTATCTCTCTCTCTCTCTCCCTCTCTGTCTGTCTGTCTGTCTGTCTGTCTGTCTGTCTGTCTGTCTGTCCGTCCGTCTGTCTGTCTGTTTGTCTGTCTGTCTCTCTGCTCTGTCTCTCTCCGTCTCTCTGTCTCTGTCTCTGTTTCTCTCTCTCTCTCTCTCTCTCTCTCTCTCTCTCTCTCTCTCTCTCTCTCTCTCTCCACACACACACACACACACACACACACACACACCCCGAGGAATAGCTCTGTCCCCTTTGTAAAGTATCAGTTGAAGATGAAGTCAATTTTGTTTTGCAGTGCATATGTTTTCGTAAACCACCGTTTGCAGCAGATACCAAGGAAGTTCTATAATCAGTCGTGTATGTTTTCTTTTTGTTTACTAATGTCATCAGAAAAAGGAAGAGTGATTCGTAGGTTAGTTCTTTGTGTATGTATCACGCTTTCCGGTTTGGTGAAACATTGCTATCATAATTGTTTGTATGTTGTAATTGTAAGGATTCGTGATATTGCTGCCTTTATAATAGTTTGTCTGTAATATTGTTATCGCTCTTTTTTATGTAGGGCAATGGCCTTAAATGAATAAATCATCTGAATCTGAATCTCTCTCTCTCTCCTCTCTCTCTGCTCTCCTCTCTCTCTCTCTCCTCTCTCTCTCTCTCTCTCTCTCTCTCTCTCTCTCTCTCTCTCTCTCCTCTGTCTCTCTCACTGTGTGTGTGTGTGTGTGTGTGTGTGTGTGTGTGTGTGTGTGTGTGTGTGTGTGTGTGTGTGTGTGTGTGTGTGTGTGCGTGCGTGTGTGTGTGTCTCTGCCTGCCTGTCTCTCTGTCTCTCTGTCTATCGGTGTGACTGTCTGTCTGTCTGTTTCTCTGTCTGTCTGTCTCTCTCTCACTCACTCATTCACTCTCTTTCTCTCTCTCCGCGCGCGCGCGCTCGTGTGTGTGTATCTATATTTATACTATCTCTCTCTCTCTCTCTCTCTCTCTCTCTCTCTCTCTCTCTCTCTCTCTCTCTCTCTATCTCTCTCTCTCTCTCTCTCTCTCCTCTCTCTCTATATATATATATATTATATATGTGTGTGTGTGTGTGTGTGTGTGTGTGTGTGTGTGTGTGTGTGTGTGTGTGTGTGTGTGTGTGTACATTTATACGTACATACGTACATACATGCATGCATGCACACCTACATACATACATACATACATACACACACACACATACATACATACATATACATACGTATATATGTAGACATACATACATACATGCATACATAGATGCATGCATACATACATACATATCAGTGCAATCTAATAGAACACAGCACAACACTATTCAACACAGCACATCACAACACACACGTAGCACACAACGCAGGACAACACAACACAACACAACACAGCAAAATTACGATATTACACAACACACACAATACCACACTCTACACTACAGCACAAAACGCAACACAACACAACACAACACAACACAACACAACACAAACATACAACACCCATGCAATCCGACACAGCGCAGCAGAATACAAACACAACACAACATAGCATATTAGAATGCAAATCAATAATACAGCACAACAACGCAGAACACTTGAACACGTTACAACATTAACGCACAGCATTCTCCAACACAAAACATCACCTCACACAGCAAGACAACGCA
>CM031598.1:80404666-80407166 GCA_018398815.1 Conus ventricosus
AGAAGAAGAAGAATACTTTTTCATTAATTCATTAATACTTTCTTGAAATGCAAAGGCTACGTCGTCAGCTTTAGTATGGCTGGTATGAACAGTTGCATCATCGGCACACACAAAAAGTCACAAAAAGTTATAAGAATAAAAAGAAAATCATTAAGAGAATGAATCGAAGGATAGAGCCTTGAAGGACGCCATACTTTACTGACAAAAGTGAAGATTTATGTCCAGTATCCAGAACAAGTTAACATTTGCTGCTTAAGAATCACATGAATTCTAATATGTTGTTCAACATACCATGTAATATAAGGTTTTGTAAGATAGTGCTCGGTCAATTATGACGAAGGCCTTAGCAAAATCATATAGAGAGCACCCGTAACCTTGTTATCATTTATCTCAGAGAGCAATTTATACACATGATTGGTCAGTGCCGTGTGGCAAGAATGATATTTCCTAAACCGACACTGATGTGGATGTAACACGTTTTGATGTGTCAAACTCTCAGGATGTTTTTCTTCCGTGTTCTTCAAAAGATTTCGAAAGAACAGAGGAAATAGACACAAGTGTGTAATTTGAGAATTGGTCACCTGTTTCATAAATTGGTATCACTTTAGCAACTTTGAAAGATTTTAGAAACATATGTACAAGTTGAACAGGTAAATGAGAATCTTAGATATAACTGAAGTGGAATTTTTTTTTCTTTCTTTTTTTTCTTTTTTTTTTTTTTATAGAATTTTACTGTCAGTGTCATCCAGTCAACTAGAGCATGATTCCTGTAGATAAATCAAAGAATCATGCATCTCATGGACAGCCAGTAGCGGAATGTCCGAGTCAGATGTGTGTGTGGTGTGTGTGTGTGTGTGTGTGTGTGTGTGTGTGGTTGTGTGTGTGTGTGTGTGTGTGTGTGTGTGTGTTGTGTGGGTGTGCTTCATTTTTCCTACTCTATCTGAAAGAAATCAAGTTATATAAGGATAATTTTATCAATGTTACAGTTGATTTAGCAACTTCACAAAAATGTACGCTTCAACTTTCCTAATGACAGATTTTTGAAAGATGTTGCTTAGATTAAGATTTACACTGCTCAACGGGTAATGACGTTACAAATTGATTTGCTATTCCGTATTAGACAGAACATTACTGAAATACTGAATTTGTTTGCTGCACGTTTACGAATCAAACGCTTTTTTTCTTTTCCCCCCCCCCCCCCCCCCCCCCCCCCCATTTTTTTTTTTTTTTTTTTAGCGATTTGATGTTTGGTTCCTATTGACAGAAGGGAATCTAGCGAATTCATGTTGTCAGGATTTTCAGGAGAAAGCAACTGTAACTTAGAATTAGTTTCACATGTTTGCTTTTTGAACATGCCTTGAACGCGTTATCAGGAATTGTAAATTGTGCATACCCCAGAGAGATACGAACTGCTTAAAGTAAACATAAAATTGTCTTCACCATGCAAAATGAGTAAAGATTCTGTGTTGTATAAATTCACGCCTTTTCGGTGGGAATTTTATTTCTCTCTCTCTCTCTCTCTCTCTCTCTCTCTCTCTCTCTCTCTCTCTCTCTCTCTCTCTCTTTAAAAATCAATTTATTTTTTTTATTAAGACCACGTAAGACGGATAGTCAAGCGATCGCTAATACCAAAAGCTGACGAGCATACTTTCAACATGTTGCTTCTTGCTTTGGTGTGGACATGATCACAACTTCAGAGGTAGACGTTATTCTTGTTGGAAGATCAATCAGTTGCGCAAGTTGAAATGACTTAAAGGACGTTTTGCTGCATTAAAGTCAACCCGTTTTAAAATCACCCCAGCAGTATCATTTCACCTGAAACCAGAGATGACTTCTATCAGCAAAACGAAGTAACCTATCCACTTCACATGTTCTGCTGTTTTTCGGTAGATAACACCTAACTAAGAGTTGGTTTGAATTTTCTCTTTTTTTTTTGTAGTTCACTTGATTCTATATAGATTCCACGTTATAGGGGAAACACTTGGCCAAGTTGGTTTGAAATCAAAACCTGTGTGAACGTGAAGGACTACTAAGCAGGGTAAACTCTTGCTCCCATGGTGAAATAAACACACGCCCATGACTCCAAACGAATGGTGTTAGAACCCCCTATCGCCTGGTTTAAACGACAACACAGCGCACACAGAACACACGAGGAGGGAGGGATGTCTCCTAAGTTTGTTCTGTGTGCTCTGTGCTGTCATTTCTCCTAGGTGATTCAGTCTCATAATGTCTCCTTTGTTTGTTCTGTGTGCTCTGTGCTGTCATTTCTCCTAGGTGATTCGGTGTCATACTGTCTCCTTTGTTTGTTCTGTGTGCTCTGTGCTGTCATTTCTCTAGGTGATTCGGTGTCATAGTGTCTCCTTTGTTTGCACTGTGTGCTGTGTGCTGTCATTTCTCCTAGGTGATTCGGTGTCATAGTGTCTCCTTTGTTTGCACTGTGTGCTGTGTGCTGTCATTTCTCCTAGGTGATCCGGTGTCATAGTGTCTCCTTTGTTTGTTC
>CM031598.1:80412166-80416629 GCA_018398815.1 Conus ventricosus
GAGAGAGAGAGAGAAGAGAGAGAAGAGAGAGAGAGAGAGAGAGAGAGAGAGAGAGAGCGAGAGAGAGAGAGAGAGAGAGAGAGAGAGAGAGAGAGAGAGAGAGAGTGATTGATGATTATCTGCCAACAATCACGCAAGCCGCATCACACCACCACCACCATCACCACCAATACCCACCACCCCACCCACCCCCCTTGCTCCAAGAAAAAATTAAAGAAGCTTTAGTTGCAAAGTGAGGCGTTTGCAGGCGGAAATCTAAAACACATTTGAAATGTAATTAATAGCGAACCGCCAAGAAAACGCAGACAAACGAATCACACGACAAAATACGACGCGTTTCGACCTCTAAGGTCTTTTTCAGGCAAGATACAACACACCCAGCAGGACAACGAAAATGAACAAGCAATTTGCAGGACACCACAGACGCAATTTGCTCGTTCATTTTCGTTGTCCTGAGTGTTTTGTATCTTGCCTGAAGAAGACCTATGAGGTCGAAACGCGTCGTGTTTTGTCGTTGTGATTTGTTTGTCGACTTTTTTTTTCGCGTTTTTTTTGTTTGTTTGTTTTGTTTTTGTTTTTGCGGTGCGCTATTAATTACATTTAAAATCAGTCTACAGAATCCATGACGATGACGGCCTGGACTACTTTGATTAGATCTCTGTTCTCGTTGTCTCGCTTTCTTTTCTTTTTTCTTTTCTTTATGTTCTTGTTTTTGTTTTGTTCGCTTCTTTCGGGTTTTTTTTCTGTGTTTTTTTTTCTTTCTTCTTTTCTCATTTTTTTTTTCTGCCCTCGCTCACCTCGAACTGTGTGAATGGTTGAGTTTGACGTCCTCATAGCGAAAGCTTTTAGGGACATGTCTTTCATTCGCGGTAGTCTTGAATCGCCTCGATCCCTCCACGCTGTCTTTTACCGTCCCTCCACCTAGACCCTCCTCCCCCTTTTCCCCCTCATCATTCTCGACCCTACCCCTTTCCCCCCCCCCTCCCAACCCCACATCCCCCTCGTGTTCCTCCCCCCCCCTCCCCTCCCACTTCCACATTCACCCCAACCCCACCACCTCCCCTTTCTTCTCGCTCCGTCCTCCAATCAACTCGTCAACCGTTGTGTTTCAGTTCATTGCCCATTGACTCGCTAATTGACTGTGCATGTCACTCACGCCCATAGGTCAGACAGAGAGTGGGGGAGAGCGGGGGTGGCGGGGGGGGGGGGGGGGAGGGATGCAAGAAGGGAGGGAAGGAAGCAATGGGGCGGAACGTGTTCGTGAAGGGTTTGGGGGATGGGATGGGAAGGGGGTGGAGGAGAATGTTGTGGGAAGTAGGGGGGGGGGGGGGATGCTTTGGGCCGACGCAGCAACGATAACCGGCGGGGGTGGGGGGGGTGGACAAAATGAATCCCATCGATCGTTGACCAGCGGGTTGACAGTGGGGAAGGTTCCACTGGGCAATCACCATCAGTGCCTGACTAACTGCCTGCCAGCCTGTCTCCGTCTGCCAGCTGTCACCACGCAGAAGACGAGGCGGGACATGAGACAGGGGGAAGAGAGAGAGAGAGAGAGAGAGAGAGAGAGAGAGGAGAGAGAGAGAGAGAGAGAGAGAGACACAGAGAGAGACAGAGAGAGACAGAGACAGAGAGAGAGAGAGAGAGACAGAGACAGAGAGAGAGAGAGAGAGAGAGAGAGAGAGAGAGAGAGAGAGAGAGAGAAACAGAGAGAACTCAGGAAACTTGTATCGATCAAGGATTGAGATTTTAGGTAGAGCCTGTTCTTCCATTCTGTCATTGAGAGAGAGAGAGAGAGAGAGAGAGAGAGAGAGAGAGAGAGAGAGAGAGAGAGAGAGACAGACAGACAGACAGACAGACAGACAGACAGACAGAAAGACAGAGAGACACACAGACACACAGATCGACAGACAGACAGACACGGGGAAAGAGAGAGAGAGAAAGTGAGAGAGAGAGCCAGCAGAGAGAGAGAGAGAGAGAGAGAGAGAGAGAGAGAGAGAGAGAGAGAGAGAGAGAGAGAGAGAGCCAACACACACACACACACACACACACACACACACAGAGAGAGAGAGAGAGAGAGAGGAGAGAGAGAGAGAGAGAGAGAGAGAGAGAGAGAGAGAGAGAACTCTTTCATCAAGGCTTACCTCCAACAGTCACATAGGTGGCATGATGGTTCACAGACACACACACACACACACACACACACACACACACACACACACACACCACACACACACACACACAGAGAGAGAGAGAGAGAGAGAGGAGAGAGAGAGGAGAGAGAGAGAGAGAGAACTCTTTCATCAAGGCTTACCTCCAACAGTCACATAGGTGGCATGATGGTTCACAGACACACACACACACACACACACACACACACACACACACACACACACACACACACACACACACACACACACACAACCCCCAAAGACCATAACTCGGCCACTCTGATAAGATTCCTATCAGTGACACATCTTTCTTTCTTCTTCTTTTTTTTTTTTTTTTTTTTCCTCCCTCTGTCTTCTCTTCCTGCGCCTTCTCACAACGACGCCGATTCTGGCTCCCAACTGACTGACAGCCACACCCACATCCGTTGCAGACCTAGCACTGACAATCCACGTCCTTTTCCTCAAGATCAACCTTTCATACAACAAGCAAATATATCTCTCACTAGACATATTTTAGAGCAGTTTCTTTCACTGTGTCACACAAAGAGAACAAGCATTGAATAGTGTCCATCCTCAAATATCTGAACTGTCTATAAAAGAGATAAATTCTATGGTAAAATGATTTAGATAAAAAAGATAAGTTAACAGACATCTATAAAGCCTGAAATGCAAGATATTAATGATAAGTTAACAGACATCTGTGAAGCCTGAAATACAAGATATTAATGATAATTAACAGACATCTATAAAGCCTGAAATGCAAGATATTAATGATAAGTTAACAGACATCCATAAAGCCTGAAATGCAAGATATTAATGATAAGTTAACAGACATCTATAAAGCCTGAAATGCAAGATATTAATGATAAGTTAACAGACATCTGTGAAGCCTGAAAGGGGAAGGGTAGGGGTGGGGGTAGGGGTAGGGGTGGGGGGTGGGGGTAGCATGTGAGTGAGTAAGAATGTGGTGTCTTTGATTTTGTATTTGCATGTACAAACATTTTTTTCTTCATAACTTTGGTTTGAAATTCAAATTGAAAAATTGTATGCTTATTATGGAGGGAAAAAAACGTTTATAACAACAACAACAACAACAACAACAAAAAACCCACTGATAGTCCAAAGGGAGCAGTCAACGTCATGTCGCCACGGGGCAACCTACCGGAGGAGACAACGCATTGGGCGTTCAGCGGTATTTGTTCTGATCCCCCAACTACACAGGACACCATCTGCTCAGGCACCTGCTCATCATCATCATAAAAGACTTTTTTTTGATGATTGGCTGGGATGAGGATGGTCAAGAGGATGCCTGGGCGTTCCGTTCTGGTCGGAGTCTACATGACAGGGCTGTTCTCTACTCATTTTCTTTCACAATCCTGTATCTGGGCCTCCAAGCAGGCCCAAAGAGAGACAGACACCTGCAGGGTTGGTCAGGAACTTCGTGAGCAAGACTGTCAGGCACACATCTCGTGGCTGCATAGTTTCAGTCTTCCAGTCCAAGCCTATATAGCATGCACACACAGCTCTTCGTTTGGAGTTGCTAGGAAAACCTTCTAAATCCCACACACAAAAATGGCTGTGGTCAGCCTCAAACCTGTAATAAACTCCCAGCCTGCCAACTGCCTGATTCCCTGCACTGAACAACAGCGGCAGATTCTTTCTTCTCTTTTCCTGTTGTTGTTGTTGTTGTTGTTGTTTGTCTTTTGTTTGCTCTTGTTTGTTTTGTTTTGTTTTTATTTTTTACTCGGCATATCCATCCATCCCCACTCCCTCCTGTGTTCTGCACTCAACCCCCCCCCCCCCCCCTCTCGCTTCCTCTAACCTCCTCCCACCTTCCTTCCTTCCTTTCCTCCGGTCAGTCGCCTCCTCTGCCTCTGTCTCTCAATTCCGCTCTCATCGCTTCGCTTAATGTCGCTTGTTTCCACCGTTCAGAGAGAGAGAGAGAGAGAGAGAGAGAGAGAGAGAGACGGGACAGGATGCGAGCAAAGTAGGAGGAGGCGGGAGGGAGGGTGGATGGGAGAGTGGGCAGGCATGAACGGGGGGGTGGGTGGGGGGTGGGGGTGGGGTGGGGGTTGGGGGTTGGGATGGAGGATATGGGTCGACGCACGGAGGATAATTACCGGGCGACCAAACGGACGGAATCGATCGCTGTCCAATGAATTGATAGCGGTCCGATCCATTAGTCAAGCTGTTCTCGGCTGACTGCGTGTCTGCTGGCTGCTGGCGTTCACCACCACAAGGTGAGTCATGAGGGGGAAGGAGAGGAGAGGAGGGAGAGGGACGGAGAGAGAGAGT
>CM031598.1:80419229-80434229 GCA_018398815.1 Conus ventricosus
CACACTTCTTCTGAGAATCCAGAAGCTGCTCAGGGGATGCCCCAATCTGGAGATTATCCTGTACACAAAACCAGACTTCCTTTGTGTCCTGGAAGCCTGAGAGAATGCCCTGGGTAAAGCAGTTGCCCCTAATCCTTCACAGTGTGCTGCCGTGCACCTCCATTCTGGGCCTGTCCTTATAAGACCACTACTTTTCCCCAGAAAGCTGTGTGCAGAGTCAGTGTGCTGTCTCCAACTAGAGTGTGTTAAAGCGGGAAGACTTCACCCATGGACAGTCAGAGTTTGTGTCGGTGGCAGCTTTCTGTATGAAATAAACAGTACAGACTGGTTGTCCTTGCAGGAGGCAGAAATGGACTTGGGATTGGTCTGACTCGGTTTAAGCTGCTCACTGATCATTCAGCCAGGGACAGTCTCTCTGCTGACGCAGTTTGCAGCCTCCCAGCAGTGTTCAGTCTGGGATAGATCTGCCTGCCATGGAGTTGATTACATTTGTGATTCTGGTGGTTGTTTTTTGGTCTCATCTCCAATGCCACATTCATGGCATTAACCCCGGTGCTGCTCAGTTCTAGCTCCCCTTCACATCCACACCCGGGCTTGTCCTGTCACAGCCCCAGCATTAGTGATTCTACTTATTTGCCTTCAGGCTTGCTTGGTTCTTGGCCAGGGCTCCTCATACTTTCAGTCCTCCACAGTTTGGTCTCCCAAGGGATCCTCCAGCGAGGTACGCCTTGAATGTGCAAGGCTGCCAACTACCACTGTATGTTCATCGTTCACTTTCGAATTGATTGCACTGTAAAGGGGTACACATTTGTCAAAACGACCATGGAAGCAGAATTTTTTTTTCTTTTTCATGAACTATTTTTCTCTTGTGTTGGCAGTTATTTTTACCTGTACTATCTTCTGTTTGGACTGGCACCAGTTGACTGGACCTTCACTGAAGTAACAGGTATTCACCTCTGTCTTTCCTTGGATGCCAAGCTGGCACCGGCAGACACCAGCCAGCTCAGCCAGGATCACACTTTAGCAGTCTCCTCTGGCTGGGTGTCCCTGAACTTTATCTCACACTGAGGAAAGTCTGAGCTGGAGTTATCCCAGTAATTCAAGCTGCAGGGAGAGCCTTCAACAATGTGGCCAGCAAGAGTCAGTCTCTCACCACCTGCCTGTCCTGGTCAAGATCGGTCCCATGGAATCTATCTCTCTCTCTCTCTCTCTCTCACTCTTGGTCAGAAGCTGACCAGAGAGAAAGAACACCAGACTTCCAACTATGGGATCGGTCCATGTTTGTGCATTTGTTTACTATTTCTGAATGTAAAATGTTTTAATGTGTTTTATGTTATTTCATAGCTGATAAATTTAAAGATATAAAAAATTGTGAAAAGTCACAATAGTTCACATTTCAGATTTCCATGTTTTCAGCTTGAAACAATGTAGACTGTTTTTGGACTGTGATTTTCGACTAGAATAAAGGGATAAACACTGACTAAGAATGGCGGTGACAGTGCTTTTTAAGGGCTTCTGTCTTAACTGATCTTTTATTGGCTGGCTCAGTGAATTCCATTTCTTACAGAAGTGTTCAGTGAGCATTTTGGTAGTGGTTGCCAAGTGATTTTGTTGAAAGAAATGGAATGAAAAAGAGATTATGGAAATTCAAAACAAGTGCTCTTTTTAACCTGTTCAGCCTAGTGTATTGTTCAAAATAAGACTCGGATTCTTTCTAGTGTCTGCAGCATTGAGGTATGGTAAATTTGTTACATTGAGCATAATTTAAATTAAAAAAGCAAAGAAAAAACCTCATTGAAAATGCTTGGAAATATTACACACACATATATATATATATATAGATATATAGATATATATAGATATATATATATAGATACTGCCTAACATATATGTATATATATATATCGACACCAGTATTGACAGGTCAGTGTCGCCAATGAAGAGTATGCTAGGTAATGAATTGAGGGAGATGTTCACATGAAGGTGGCTGTTTTCAGATCGTCCTCTGCGGAGCCTTTTTCCCCAACTACTACTTCAAGAAACAGGGGGATGAGCTGGAGGCTTTGAAGACGCTGTGTGGTCACGACCCTCTGAACACTGTTGTGGTGAGTCAACCTGTTTCAGGCTCTTCTCGTTGTTATTACTGCTATTTGTAATTAATCCTCTGGAGTTTTTGAAGGGGCTGGAACCGATCCATGATGATAGACATCTGAGGTGGGTGAGTAACTGCAGGATGTTAGACTGCTGTGTTGGACACTAAAGGAAGGTTTGTTTTGTGTTGTTTTGCTTTGTTTTTTATTTGTGTGGATGATGGTCCACTGTTTGACTGTAAGAGGTTGTAACTAGCAGTCCCAGGTTGACTCTGAGAGTTTTCAAGTCAACAGTTTCTCAGTTTTGTTTATATTCTGTGCATTATCAGTGTTGATTCTAGAGCGC
Organism: Conus ventricosus; assembly: GCA_018398815.1. NCBI lineage: Eukaryota > Metazoa > Mollusca > Gastropoda > Neogastropoda > Conidae > Conus > Conus ventricosus. Next base: position 80,421,666 of record CM031598.1, read on the forward strand.
GCCCTTGCGGGATTCCCGCAATATTTTTCTGAAGGCCGCAAAAAATCGCGAAAGACGCGGCCCAAAAGCCGCAAAAAAAAGAAAACGAACGCGTTTTTGCACAACCAGCGCGGCTTCGCCGCTGCCGTGTGTATAGCCTCCTGAGCAATTCCTTTAGCCGAACGCGCGTTCTACCAAATTTTTTCATTGGCCGAGAAGCAGCAGTTGAGCCAATCAGCGGTACTGGCAGTTCAACAGTCCTCATGTCGGCTTCAACGATGAAGCGCGCGAAGCCAAACACTCTGTTTTCTTTCGCCTTCACGAAGAAAAAACGCACTGATATATCTAAAGATCATTAGCTGGAAGCCGATAATGAGTCTACAGCCACCGTTACGGCTACTCAGTCAAGCGATAGCGTGTCTCAGCCGATCGACGCCGGAGGCGAAACGGTTGAAAGTGCCAGTGAACCCGAAGATCAGCAAGATAATGAAGATGGTGAAAACGAAGCCGATCCCTCCAGTTCGAAAACGGAGGAGCAGAAGAAACTCTGTGAGCGTGGTTTCAGTGCCCAAAATGCCATCAAGACAGCCAGGAGAAACAGGCTGAAAGAAGACAGCCTCAATGTGCTGATGACCATCAAATGTGAAGGTCCTCCCATCAATGACCATGACTTCACAGCTGCTGCAGCAGAGTGGAAGCAACAGAAGGATAGGAGGATCTACAAGAAATGAATGGAGTTCTGTGGGCTGTACATATGTATAAAGCTTTTCAGTTGTGTATGGTGAAGGTGTACACAGTGACTATTCACAGTTAAAGGGTTTTCTTAAGGTGATACTGATGGTATATAAATCTTGACAATAGTGATGGTCACTTCATATAAAGAGACTGAATTAATTGTGGGGTAGGCTTAGAGTTGCTGGATTCTATGATGAGGTGACAACAGACTTGCTCACTTGCTGTATGACTGCCAAGAAGGGAGCTCAGCTGAGTACATGCACCACCAGAAAAAGACAAGTCTTCTAAGGTATGTCAGAATGTGTGTGTACTCTGTGTGTGTGTGTGTGTGTGTGTGTGTGCGTTTCTGTAATAAAATGTAACTCGTTTCTTGTTTCTTTTTGTTGTTTTAGTTTACTTTGGCCATAATGTAATCATTGTGATTAAGCTTTAAAAATCTGAATTTTCACGCGTTTTGAGGGCCTCCCATTTTCACCCTATGGGCCCCCTTTTTTTATGTGAGGGGGCCCTTGGGCCCCCTTTTTTGAAATCCTAGAATCAACACTGATTATGATTGATGGCCTTCTGCTGCTATCGCTTGCACTTTTCTTGTACAGAACATATAAACTTCCATAGCTTCTGATTTCATTTTGTCCTAGATCTGAATGTTGGCCATATATAAACTTGTTTTGAATGAACCAGAGACCTTTATACATGCCACATTTTGCCATGCTAGTTATTAATAGTTTTTGCATTTACAAAGAAGGCCATTGCAGCATTTGTGCCCAGAATATCACATGATGACCACTGGCATGTAATCAAGAAAGCACAGACTTGTTTCCACTGCAGCGTTAGAATTAGAAAGTGGGCAACATTCTGTGTACAATAGATAAAGATGGAATGTAATATTTTGCTCCAGGTGCGAGGTTTGCCCCAGAACCAGGGTTTGCTGTACAGAGATCGTCTGATTGAGCTGTTCCAGTGTTGCTGCCCAAGGGACACCAAAGCCATTGTCAACTTGGAGGAGAGCCGGTGAGTTCACGCCACTTTTTGTTAACGATGTTTGACTTAGAAGCTTGTGGCTTCTAGAGTTGGGAGTATTGTGTCATGAATTGAAACACACACACACACACACACACACACACACACATGAGGGCAGGATGTAAACAAGCTAGAAAACTTGCTCTTTAACCCTCAAGAAAGATGATTTTGTCTTGACTTGACACCGACTCCCCTCCCATCGTCGCTTACACACCCATCTTCAGTCCCCTAACTCCCCCCTCCAGTCCTTCCTCACTGTCCAGTACGTCATAAACTTGGCAGTTTTTGAACTTGAAAGATTCCCCCCTTCCTTGAAGGTGCCTGTAAAATCGGTGAATTGACGGGATAGAGCGCAAGGCCTTTGAAAGTCCGTTGATTGGATTTTAAAGCCCCCTGGTGTATGGAAAGTGTTCTTGATTTTACTGCTGTTGTTGTTGTTTTGTCCAAATATTAAGCGATTTTGTTCCGCTCACTGGATGAGTTAGAGCTTGTTGTGTTGATACCTCTTTTTTGTCTGTTGGCAGGGCCTACATCACCTTCCCGCGTTCGGGGAAGGAGCACGGTCAGCAGTCCAAAAGAACTGTCAACCCTTCGGTCTGCTTCGCCCTCAAGCTGAAGTAGGATCTGAACAGCTTTAGATTCAGGCATTTCAGTGAAAGAAACGAACAAATGAACAACCCTAAAACAAATCCAGACAGAGTCTTTGTGATGTTCAGTATTCTGCAGGAAGAGAAGTGACAAAATGTGATAAAAACATTTATAAAAAAAACGTAAACATGATTTCTGTGTCTCGTTTTCAGAGTGTTGTTCAGTACTGACTTTTTTGGGTCATTGAATTTTTTGACAGTTTTCGTGTTCTGTTGCCATGTTTTTTGCTTGTTTAAAACAATTCTCAAAGTTTGTGTTTGTGTTAGAATTTTGTTTGCAGATCCATTTATACACACAAAGTCATACAATGATGCATGGATGCATACACACACAGTTTACATATGCATGCATACATACAAAACGTGTGACCATTAGTGGACATGCATTCCACTCACACACACTCACACACATGCACGCACACACATGTACACATGCATGCACACACGCATGCACCATGCACACCCGCACAAATGTGCGCGTACACACACACACACACACACATACACGCACACACTCACACGGCACTGTTGGATAGATTAGCACAAGGGCAACATTGCCTGAAAAAGAAGCTTTGTGATGATGACAATCACCCAGAACACACACACACACACACGCATTCACACACACACACACGCATTCAACACACACACACACACACACACACACACACACACACACACACACACACACACACACACACACACACACACACACACACACATGCATGCACGCACGCACATATGTATGAGCACACATGGCCCTGACGGATAGATCAGCACAGGGGCAACGTTGCCTGAAAGGGAAGGTTTGTGACGATGGTGATGATGACAGTCACCCAGATGACAGGCGTGGCAGTCTCAGCCTTGACGTTTGCAGGCAGTTACGCATCCCTCTCAAGCTGGAGATGTACAACAAAGCGGCTGCTGACAGCCTGAGGCAGGTCATGGAGAGTGCCTATGAGGAAGTGGCGGCACAAGGATTGCTGCGAACAAGCAGGTGCGTTTGTCAGAAGAAAAAAAAAACATGAAAAAGATAAAGACGGTGGAAAATTCGCCAACCTCCCTTACCACTACCAAGCCTATGTAATATATCATGTATTGTAAGTCTTCGTTTTGAAGGCCCGCGAATGGTGCGATATTTGTTATGATTTGCTAACAATTGCTTGAAATCCATTGGTTCCTGCGGGCTTTATGGCAAACCAAGACATGTGTACGGACTTGACAAAAAGTCTTAATTTAAGTATTAGTAGACTTGACATTTAACTCTGCACCATGCAATCATAAACGGATCAGGGTGTGTGTGTGTGTGCCCGCCCGTGTATATATGTGTGCATGCGTGCGTATCACTCAGTTGAAATAACATTTGCTTTGTGTTTAAAAAAGACTCGTGAACAAACAGGAGATTTTACGGTTACGTCTTCTCACAAGCATATTATCCATCATAATGGACTTGCTGTTAGACATGCTGCCATTCTCTCCTTCTCTCTCTCTGTGGTTTGCTGTCTCTCTCTGAACTGAGCCATGATGCTTGCAGGCAACTAGTGCATTGCTCTCTTTACATCTCTCTCTCTTTCACTCTTTCTGAAACTGAGGGGGGTGGGGGCAGTGGTAAGGGTATGTCTTGCAGAATAGAAAGAGAATTCATCCATTACGTGTTGGGTGCAGAGTGTCCTCCAGTGACCCTGGTAACAAGTCGACACTGAAGATGGCCTTGCCAGATCCCACTCAGAGTGTGCTGGAAGTGGCTGTCACTGAGGTGGGTGAAGGTTTTTCTTGTTTTTGTTTTTTTTATTTTGCTTCATTACCATGATAGAATGTGTGCTGAACATTCTGAAGAACAGTTGGTGTGTGTGGATGTGAGGATGTTGATCAGTTGATCCCACTCTGTGTGTGTGTGTGTGTGTGTGTGCGTGCGTGTGTGTGTGTGTGTGTGTGTGTGTGTGTTCTCTTAGTTTTTATGTTCTGTGTTTGGTTTTTTTTTTTTATCTGTTCTTTCTTTCTTTTCATCACATCCACATTCCTTTGAAGAAAACTATTGAGAGCAGAGACATTTCTGCAGTGTTCCAGTTTTGTGAGGAAATAGGCTTTGCTGAGCAATACTAACACAGCAAATTTCAGGTGCTCAGGTCTGTTTATAATGTGACGCAAAGAGCAGTGAAATTTAGTGAAACAACAACAGAGGCTGTTAACACAGAGTATAAAGGAAGTCATGACAGACCTTGGAGATAAGTGAGAGCTCTGAATGATAATCAGTGATCATTCGTATGCATAAATGTGTGTTTATGACACATAAATTTCCTGTCTGACGCACTGGAATTTCGTCCAGTGATGCAATGATTTTCTCCTGTACGTATTGCAACTCTGAACAGCGCATCAATGTAAAAGCTGTTTCATCTGTTCTGCCATAATCAAAGTCGATGGAAAAAAAAGTAACTTTCCTTGACATTTAAGAATGTTCTGAATCAACGAACAACTTCCGCTTGTCAACTTTTTTCTGACAAGAGTCATCGGATTAGACAACCCAGTGTCTGATCGGACCACAAGATCACGTGGTCTGCCAAGCACGAACAGCACAGGGAAAACTGTTTGTAATTTGGCTTTTCAGAGACAAACCAACAGTTCTCTGTGGCTTGCGGGGAATAATCCAGCGAATGAAACAAAAGTCAAGCGATCTATGCAACACGACCATTTCGGATAAATGCAATGGCTCCGTTATGGAGGTAGGAGTGTAGCGCACAGTGCAAGAGGGGCAAACCTAGACAGTTTTGTGAAAGGTTCCATGAATATTTGTTACTCGCCTCTTGTTTGTCACTGGGCTCCTGATGATCATTGCAGGGCTACTGGAATATGGTCAAATAATGAAATGTTTGAGTACTGACGGAATTGGTTCACGTTGTGTAAATTCTGTGATGATAATCACAGAGGACATCCCACATATCAAGTTTTACTGTTAAAATTCTAATAGTGTAGGTGTTTACACAAATCTAAGTAATGTTTAGCATAATCTGGAGTGCTTTATTAACTTTGTTGATAGCACCTTTTATTCATTTATGTTTTGTTCTTTCTCTGTGCATTTATGTGTGTGAGCCAGTCAGAATCCGCTTGTGTGTGTGTGTGTGTGTGTGTGTGGTGTGTGTGGTTTTCAGTACATTTACAAGCAGTTATAAAGCGTGACCCTCCTAAATATTTTTGTGACCCCCTGAAAATGTATAATTAACAAGTATTTCGCACCGAGTCTGACCATCTAAATTTCAGAAAATAATTATCACTTATAATGATGTTTGTTTATTCGCTAAATGCTGTGTTGACAGGTAGTGGAGTGTGGTCATTTCTTCGTTCAGCGTCTGGACCATACACAGGATTCTCTTCGCAGCACCATGCACATGATGCTCAACCCAGCCAACGGGCTCACTGTGTGTAGTCCAGTCATGGTTGATTAGGATGATCTGAATAGGATTAAAGGATATAATGGAGATAGACATGCTATTTAGGTTATTTATGTATTAGTGTGTGTATATCTGCACGTGTGTGTGTGTGTGTGTGTGTTTGAATCAGCACTCCTCTGCAAGTGGTGCATTCCGTGTCATGCGCCACTCACAATGAAACATGTTCTTTTAGAGTGTTGGGACTTGCATGATGTGAGACACAAACATTTTACAGCGGAGTCCATGAAGATCCTGTTCAGGGATGTCCCGCCAGACGTGATCCTTGAGTTTTTGAGAGAGATTAACATTTTTCATCTGATTTAAGTTTTTACGGAAGAAAGATTTTTAACGACATTTCTGGTATGTTTCTAGACATGTCATTTAAAGAGATGTGTGAAAGGGTTTTTTTTTTTTTTTTTTTTTTTTTTTTTTAAATGACTGGTGAGTTGATTGTAACGTGGTGACAGCCCTGATGTGGCCCTTTGCGGTCGGCTGGGCTATAAACAACATTATCTTATCTTATCTTACTCCTCTGCAATGTCTATATTAGAATTTTTGTGTTAATTAGGCTAGTATTTATGCCATTTAAAAAAGAAAAGGCTTCTAGAACCAAACAGAATCAACTGTCTCAAAGCAGATATTCATTAGTTATTCATTGCTGCTGTTTACTGTAGTATTTCTAGTACCTTTTAAAAATGCCTGCTTAAAAAATGTCCAGATTTTTTCCTCTTACAGGAGTTAGACAATAGAGATCTTTCGAACACCAGGACAGGTTGAATTTTCTCCTGTGCGTTGTCTCATTCAGCCTCTGACCGTGCGTCCACACAAGGACATGATGTGTGCTGCCCCCTATGTGGAGGAGCAGGAAGCATACTACCGGGCCCGCATCGACAAACTGGAGACACGAACCTACCATATCAGAGGGATACCCACCACTGTGCGAGTCGCCCAGGTGAGTGTTGCATGTGAATGCTTCTGCCTTCCGCATTCCTCTGCTGGTACTGCTGTGGTTCACAGTGTGTGAGGTGGTGTGTGTGTGGTCACTGATGTTCTCGCCCTTAAAGGTGGCCATTTCCTTGTTTCCAGAGACAGCGTTGAAATAAGACGCCAGTGTGTATAGTCAAGATTGTGTGTGTTTGGGGGGTGGGGGTGATTGTTCGTTGGTTGATTTTTTTGTTGTATTTCCTATTCAGCTGGCATAAATAGCATCTTTGCTAATGGTTGGATTGAGATCTAACATCCTGTCATATTTGTTTGTTTGTTTTGTTTTTTTAAAGATTGTATTCACACCTATAGCTCAGTTTAAAGTGTGATGCAGAGGACTTGGGGTTTAGAGCCTGCACAGGTGTTGAGTCTGAGGAGAGTATCTCCTGTAGTCTGGCTGTCTCAGGCAGAGATTGAATCCAGGGCTCTTATGTCCAGAGAAGACTTCCTACTTGGCCATTCAGGGACCTGGAGCTGTAAATGACTACACAGGACTGGACATTTTTTTTTCTCTTTTTTTGTTGTTGTATTCCTATGGAAATCAGAACCAAAAGACTTGTCGTCTGTGTCTCCACATTATGATCAGCCTGACTGGACTGGCTGTGTTCCATTTTGTGCTTCGGAAAAGCAGAACCACGATGCTTGCTGTATTTTTCCACACATAATCCTCAGTCTGATTTGATTCCGGCAGAACCTCGCTAAACGCATAGACATGGAGAGGAACTTGAAACCGAGGTCACCATAAGAGCAGGGCATCAAGGGCCAAAGAATTTGAGTCCTTTTTTTCATGTTGATCGATGAGAATTATGATGATGAAGATGATGCAACATGTTTCTATTCTGGTCTAAGACTTCATGACAGGGCTGTACTCTATGCTTATTTTCATAATTCATCGCAGCGTCAGCCAGGCCTAAGAATACAGACACCTGAGGTGTTGGTCAGGAAACGTGAGCAACACTGTCAGAGATGCATGCATGAAGTGGATGAAACTTGATTTGGTGGTCACCAGTCTTCTCAGGTGAGCCCACAGCAAACTCAGCTCTGGGCAGGAGCTGGTCAGGGCAGAAAGATCCCGCAAATGAATGACTTTGATGGGAATGGAACCCATCACTTCCCAGCGAGGAGGCCAAGATGCTAACCACTTTGAGGCGGTGGCTGGTGTTATGGTGTCTTTCAGTATGAACGCTGTTGATGAAAAAGATGTGTTTGTGTGGATTTCTTTTTCCTTTAAAAAATTCTTTGAAGATAGAGGATTAAATGGAACGTTTACATTATTGACAGGTTATGTAGTGACAAGGTAAATTTATGCATGAACTTTGTACTTCAGTTGAAAAGTGTGTGTGTGTGTGTGTGTGTGTGTGTGTGTGTGTGTGTGTGTGTGTGTGTACTTGAAACATATCTTACTCTTAAAAGGTAAGCTCTGAGATTGGTGTAAAATATATATTCCAGGCATGAAATTCGTCCGCCTAAGGCGGATTTTCCGCCCATTTTTTTCATCTGCGCAGCCCCCCCCCCCCCCCCCCCCAAAAAAAAGTGCCACCAAAAAAAAAATCAAAAAAAATACTGAAATAAACTTTCATTCCATGCTATTCCCATTTGGACAATTTGCAACTCTGTTATTCTCAAAAGAGTCAACCGGTCACTTCTGCCGTTAATCAACATCCGGTCTTTTCGCGCCAGTCGAACGTCGGACATCGTTTAATTGCCGAAGTTTGTCAAGCGCGTCGCGATTTCACGGCAAAATAAAAAGGGATGAGAAACGATTGGAGGTGGGACTGGCTAGACCAGGAAGTGGACGATGTTCGAGTTGGCGATGTGTTTTGCAAATTAGACGAAAAAGGCGCTGCATTTTGTGTTCCATGTGGAAAGATTGACTGACTGAATCAATGTTGTGATCCTTCTTCTTGTGTTTAGGCAGCCAACATCTACAGTCAGACGAATCAGCCGCACTAATTTTGGAGAAAAAGCTTCCATTCCGCCCGAGTGAACACATATTAAAGTTTTCAAAGTCCAGGGGTATTGCCAAATCCTTTACCAGTGATGGGGGGGGGGGGGGGGGGGCGCGCGGAGGGAGGGGGTTTCTTGGGGGAGGGGTTAGTGGACCAGTGATAAAGGCTGTCTCATTGTTTTGAATGAATGAGTCAGTATGCACATATAAAAGTATATACATGGGTGAAACTTCTTCCGTCTGAGGACGGAATCCGTTTTATGAAATTATTCGAGACGGAATTTTCCGTTTTTCCTAAATCTGGAAAAGAAAAAAAAAAATTTCAAAACAGTCTCCAAAATTGTGCAAATTACGTATTGAGTGCGTCTTGCCATAAAACGGAAGTGCCGATTCGGTAGTACTCTTTATTTTAGGGAACAAAGATAAAGCACCATTTGCCGAAATCTAGATTTCGAGTTTGGAGTTCATTGGAAACCTTGACAATGTCCTGTCTTAAAGAAGGTGATTCTGTTGAAGAGATTGACGCTGGCTTTACTAATAAGTGGCGATGAGCTTGGCTGAACGAAATAGATGATGAAAAACGACAACATCGTGTTTGGTGTTTGAAAACAAACAAACCTGGTGTAGCGTTTTGCCGCGTGTGCAACTCGGACCTCAAGTATGGATCCAATGGAAAATCATGGCTAGCAAAGCATGTCAGAAGTCCGGACCATATTAAAAGCATGAAGGTGAGAATTTCAGTAAAATCTTTTTCAGCAGCCCTCCATGCCCCCCCCCCCCCCCCCCCCCCCCTCAGTGACACACACACACACACGCACTCTCACACACACACACACACACACACACACACACACACACACACACACACACACACACAAATGAATGCAAGGCCCAGAGAGAGAGAGAGTGAGAGACATAATAGTATGAAAAAATATTTAAAGAAAGAAAAAAAACATGAAAGAAAAATGGGGAGTTTGTGTTATACTCCCTGTTTGGCTAATATACTTACCATGTCAGACCATAGCATTCAACGGCAGTTAGCCAGCTCTGTCAGGCCGAATTTTATCCGTGGCCAATGCAGTCATAAGACAGTCACGTGACGTCACCCCACTTCCGCCTCCGGAAGAAGCCGGTGTCAACTTCTTCTACCTCATTCAGCGAGGCCTGTGCGCAAGGTAACCCCGAGAACCTTTGAGCTAGAGGGGAAGGTAGGGAGGGCATTAGAGTCTGACATGGTAAGTATATTAGCCAAACAGGGAGTATAACACAAACTCCCCATTTTGGCGTCATATACTGTATCATGTCAGACCATAGCAGAATTTAAAGGAATCAGAGGAGGGCGAGCGCCCTAGTGGTTCTCGGGGTTGGCCGTTACGGCTGCATTGGCCGCCACAAAGGAGATCCCTTTAGAACCGTCAGCCCTGGTCATGCGGACATCCCTCAAGTAGAAGTTAATGAAGGGATTTTCCGAACGCCAGTAGGCTGCCTCCAGGAGATGGCGCACGGGGACAGAGTACTGGAGCACCGTGGAAGTGGCCAGTGCTCTGACCTCGTGGGCCCTGGGTGATTGGGCGGGGAGATCCTTGTGCGCCTGAGCGTAGGCAGATCTCACCGTCTTGGAGAGCCACCTAGAGATAGATCCCGCCGAGATGTCTCTAGTATTGTTGGGGTTGAGTGAGATAAGGAGTCGCCTCTGGGAGGTGCGCCTGGGGCGAGTGCGCTCCCAGTAGTATCTGAGACACCTAGCCGGGCAAAGGTGAATGTGTCCAGATGTTTCTCCCTTTCCCAAGGTATCCGTCAGGGAGCGGATGACGAGGGAGGGAGAGGGGGTGCCCGGTTCCTGATTCTTAGCTAAGAACTCTGGAAGGAACTTGAGGGAAACTGAACCGTCCCTGTGGAAGGCGATATCTCTGGGATCACCGCTGAGGGCGTGGATCTCACTTCGTCTTACCGAACATACCAGCAGCTTCATTTTGGGATTTCTGATGTTCCTGTAAAGTCCTTTTCTTCCCCTTCTATTTATAGTTGAGTTGACAGCCATATCAACTGCCTATGTTTTTTTTTTGTTTACTTTCAAGTGTTATTTACAATGAGTGACCTGCAGGCTGGCTGTGTGTGTTGAAGGTGTTCTTTGTGGATTTCGGCAATCGTGAAGAAGTACCTGTGGACAGACTGTGCACCTTGCCTCAGCAGGCTGTGGACCTCCCTCAGCTGGTGAGTACCTGAACTAATGATGTGCATCTAGTTTGCTTTTGATGCTTCGAGTCTCTGTATCACTGAATAGTTGCCTGAACAGTAGGGCGTCACAAATGGCCTGGATTTCTATATTAAAAGAATTGACCTATATGGATGTGAAAATGTGGCTTGTGAAATTGATTGTAAGGATTAAACTTGATGGGGAAAGTTCAAATGGGATTCACTTTCAAATTAAATGTTGATGGAAGTATTGCATTCTTAGGCTAAAAGCCCCATACAAGTAATCATGATTATATCCAACGGATAAACTGGAGAAAAGTTACAAGTGCCCGTGTATTTTTCTCGGTTGAATGGTATTATTTGTGTGTCTTACTTGCTGAGCATTGTCATTGTGGGACCGGCTGGCAGATGATATTTAATTTGCTTGTCCATTGCCGTTCCATGCACATAAAGATTAGCTTTACTGTGATCTGTCTGCCCACACTGTTTGCAGTACTGTCATTCTGCTTATTCTGAACCCTCCCCACCCTCTCATCTACATATACAGACCCAGTACCAACAGTCCATAGGGGTCAAATAGTGACAGGTCATGACTAGGCAACTTACCGGAGAAGACACTTCACTGCTTTTGAGTGACTTTAATGGTGTTCATTAACTCATTCTATACTAGCTGTTATTTCCCCTTACTTCCCCAAGAAACTGACCATTTCTATATTAATATATATATATATATATATTTTTTTTTAAATCATTAAAAAATAAAAGAATAAACACAGACTTGTGATTTTTTCAAGTTATGTTGATAAATGCTTGAGACACCACAAACAATGTAGCAAAGGTATTTTTCTATTTATTTGATAAGACAGTATGCGTGACAAAGAAAATGGTATTTTGCGTGTCATGTAAAAATAAGAAAAAGAAGGGGTGGTACACACCCTATTAACAAAAAATTTACAGTAACTGGTTTTATGCCCTGAAATTATTCAACTGTTTCCAACAATTCAAGGACTTCAGTCACATTGTAACGGCGATTTGTAGTGTTTCTTTCACCACACGTGCTTGACAGTGTAGCAGACAATGCCACGTTGCCACGTCAAGCCAAATCGAGCTGGTGACTTGGTGTGGAAAGTGTCTGCTTGTAAGCATTGAGCTTGCAAAGCCCAAGTACCAGTACGCCTGCAATCTAATTAGTATGCAGGAGCTGTCTGTAACAAGTAGTTACATAAAAAAGGTTCGCCCACTTCAGAGAAAAATTCCAAAGCTTTGGACCGTATATGACGGTCCTTAGTACACAAAGGTTGTAAACATAAAGACCGGATATGCGGTCCTTAGTATAGAAAGAGTTAATCCTGTTTTAAGTCTGTGCTGTTCTGATTTAAAATGTGCAGGACAACACCCTCTGATGTTGATAACTGCTTTTGTCACAGAGCCAGCTTGAGTAAGTGTCTTCTTCCCCACTACGTTCATCCAGTACAGGCCCCTGGGTAGTCTGCTGTTTGCTGCTTTCTTTCCTTATTTTAACCCATATTAGTCATACTTTTTGCTACTGTCAACAGACCCTTGAGTGTGAGCTGACAGAGATTCAGCCTCCAGTGTGAAATGCCCTGATGGCTGTTGGACTGCTGAGGCC
>CM031598.1:80436729-80474229 GCA_018398815.1 Conus ventricosus
AGAGTGGCCTTCTTGATCTGTTGTTTGTGTCTCTGTACCATCGCTAGGATTCCTTAATTTGTTGTGTGCAGTTATTGGTTCAACAAAAAACAAGTGAAAGGCATAAATGATATCAGACTGGGACAGTTTACCTAGAAGAACTGAGTTCCTCTCAAGAGTTAGAAATTGTATTGTATCGTCTCGCAGGGTCGGGAACATATGTGCTGAGCATCATCTTTATTTTAAGAGGTAAAATTATATTGTTTTGCTGGTTAGAGAGCATATGTGCTAAGCATCATGGTGTATTTCAGTACTCATTTTTATTTTAAAAATACTGAAAGCCTGTACCATGAATTCTGAATGCTTGCGGAAAGGTTAAGCGTGTTTTTGTTGTTGTTTTTTGTGTGTTTTTATGAATATGGCTTCAATCATGTTGGACAGATCAATCTGAGTGGTCCTCTACATCCACTGGAAATGGATTTCATTGGCTGTTCATTTTCCAGTCAACACAGGTGAGATGGTAGCAACTTTGCACATTCTATCATTGATATAGTGGATATTTTAATCCCAAACTTTAGCTGAGGGAAGGATTTTCTGGTGAAAAGTTCTCAGAATTCTTGTAGCTTTTGACAGCAAGGGACGTGCAGCTGGTATCTCCTTGACATTTTGAGAGAGATGAGGATAAGAAACGACTTTGCCAAATGTCTTTATGCTCAGACCCAAGTAAAACACAATGGTTGTGACGAACTAGTTAAAAGTATACCAGTCATTCTGCCTTATGTAAAGAATTTCAAAATTGCAGTTTTTTTGTGGCATTGCTACCGCTACTATTTTGGGGGGGGATGGGGTGGGAGGTATCTCATTTGACAGTGTAACGAAAAAGTGAGCTGGCTGTTACATGCGCAAGTGCCAGTTCCTTTTAAGAGAAAAACCCCCAGTAAACTCTTGGCTGTTCAGAATGCTTAGTAAATGAAGACTGTTTCCAGGACGGTGCGGATCGACCCTGAAAGTGTGAACTCCACAGCCGTGGATGCTGAACCGCAGAACAAGTTCAGTCGCATGATGGTGGCGGCCTTCCCCACACTGAACCCCAGCGGGAACGCCATCGTGGCCCGAGACACCACCATCATGCCCCAGATCCCTGGCATGCTGGCCATGATGGCCCTCACCTTCTCGCCCGTTGTCGAGCTCAGGTGATTCTTTTTTTTAGTGTTTTTTGTTTTTGTTTTTTGGTCTACCGTGTTGCTGCCCGGAAATCAACTGCCGAAAGGCTGAAAATAAAATTTTGCAGGAGACGAAAAAACTGATTATTTATCCCCACAAGATGTACTGCCAGCTGTGTTACCGTACAAGTATTTTGATTACAGCGTGTTTTATTTTCAGGATAATGTGATTGGGAATGGCTACGTTATACCCCTTGGCCTGCTCTTATAGTATACAAAAAATCTCAAAAATAAAAAAAGATCGAGTTACGCCAGTTGCATTTCCGGGCGGTGATGTCTTGTCTGTGGTAGAGGTTTTGTCATTGTTCTTTCTTAGCGTGTGCGTGCGTGTGTGTGTGTGTGTGTGTGTGTGTGTGTGTGTGTGTGTGTGTTTTGTTTGGGTTTCTTTTTTTAAATCTGCTTTTTTGTATTTTTTTCTTGTATGTGTGCCTGGACTTTCCTTTTTAGTTGTGCACATTTTTTCCTATTTCTTTCATGTTCTCAGAAACTTAGTATGATAGTGAGTGTGCATGTGTGTATGCGTGTGTGTAAGTATGTGTGTGAGTTTCTTGTGCTAAGTAGCTTCCCTGTTTATTCAGTTACTCATTCTGGTTTGTATATTTTTTTTCATTGATGTAAGTAGCAGCAGGAGCAGAAGCTTTAGCATTACTGTTATTGTCTGTCTCACCCACCCCAACTTTTTTGTTTCTTAAAATTTTTTAGTCCTTTTTTTTTTTGTACTTATCTGTCCAAACGTATGCCTAAATCCTACTTGACATGGAAACAATGCCCTATTATCAGCATCCCCCCCCCCCAAAATAGTATTGGGAGAGGTAAGGAAGTACCTTTTTTTTTTTTAATTGAACTTTTTTTTTTACATATTCTGTGCACAATCAAATATGACAATATAGGAGACTGTACAAACAAAGGCAAACGAAAAACAACAACAACAACAACAACAAACAAACATTATTAAATGGAAAGGGCACTACAAATAAACATCTAGACAGAAATTGACTGTAGCTTGAATACTAGATGGACAAGAATCTGTAGTTGCATTGTAGTATTCCTGGTGACAGGCATGAATATTTATACATCTTATACACATTACAAGTATGGCAAAAAAAAACAAGTAATGGCACGATGGGTTTGCTAGCTCGTTTCTTTATCTATTCAAAAAGTTTTTTGAAATAAAACCATTCTGCCTGAAAACTGTTATATCTCATATTTGTTAAAGAAATATACTTTTCAGTTTCATATTTAATCTTCAAGAAGGATTTAAAGTTAACATAGAGTGGTAAAGTTTCCACAGTTTTACATTTAAAGATGAAAAATTTTGCAAGGATTATAATATAATCAAGGACATGACTTGACTTTGTATTCTTTTCATATCCAAATAGCACAAATGTTTCGTTAAGTAAAAGGTTAAAGCTATTTTCTGTGCTGGAGTTGATACATGCTTCTAACTGTCCCCAAAAACGTTTTACATGTGGACATGCCCATAACATGTGATTAATACTGTCTCTCACATTTTTACAGAAAGAACAATCCTCAGAGTTAACAACATTCATGTTTGCAAGGATGACATTAGTTGCTAATATTCGGTGCAGAATTCTTATTTGGAACCATTTCAGTTTGATTTCTTGTATTTTCTTGGCCTTGATGAAAATATTTTTCCAGTTAAGCTCTCTTTTCATTTTTTCATTCCATCGTTTACAATTTTTGGGTTCTAATTTGTCCTTTAGCATATCATAATAAAACTTCGTTCGTTTTGGTATGGAATATATCAATTGAAGCGTTTTGTGAGTCAGTGCATTGGAATCGTTACTGTTAAGGGTTAATCCTGTCTTGTTGATATAGCAACGTATAGCACCGACACATCCATTATAAGTGACAAAATCGACGTTAACACCATGTTTTTGTTTTTGTTTAAACTGATTCATAGTCAAAAAGGTTCCATCATCATTTAACAAATCTCTAATCAGAAAAATATCCTTGTCAGCCCATTTCTTGTAGTAAATGATTTTTTGACCTATCCTAATATTTGTATTGTAGAAAATAGGTTCCAAAAGCAAATCACTTGTTTCAATATTTACCTTTAAGCTAAATATTTTATATGCTTTGAAGACATTTATCCAAAAATTGCTTAACATGTGTTTCTCAGCAGGTATTGATGGGCTCAATAGATCTAACTTAGCTATCTTCGGATAAATTGTTGTGAGTAATCTTTTCCATTTGTGATTACTGTTTTTCAGTCTTCGAATCCAGCTGAGTTTTAATGCTGTTACTGCATCCTTAATATGGGGAATTCCAAGTCCACCTTCATTAATATTTCTTACAGCTACTTTCCTGTTAATTCTATCTTTTTTCCTACTCCAAGAACACCGAGATTTGTATTGATTCTATCAATTGGTCAGGTGGATTTGGTAGCAACATCCATAGATAAGTAATTTTTGACAGAATTAGAGACTTCAAAACCGCTACTCTACCCAAAGGCGTTATGTTTCGCTTAAGCCATATCTTGTACAGTCTTCTAATTTCTGCAAATTTTTCGTTCAAATTAAAGTTCGTACAGTCAGTTAAATCATTAGTTAACCAGACACCAAGCACTTTGAATTTCGGGGGATTCCATTCAAAGTGTAAATGAGGCATAAATCGCTCTTGGGAATTGCGTTTGTTTCCCAACCATATAGCCGCCGACTTTCCTGTATTAAGTTTTAAACCAGACTTTTTACCAAACATATCTAATGTGCTCAAAGCTTCTTCAAATGATACTTTTTTGTCATTTAAGAAAAGTTCAGTGTCGTCAGCAAACTGAGAAATTTTATATTCTGTATCACCTATTTTAATTCCTTCTATTTTATTATTTTGACATATCATGCAACCCAGGATTTGCACAAATAGGATAAACAAATACGGAGAGATAGGATCCCCTTGTCTACAACCCCTCCCAATTTGAAACCATTCAGAGATAATCCCATTAACACAAACAGCTGATTTAATGTCTCTATAGAAAGTACTAACCCACTGGCATATATCTGGACCAAAGCCAAATGCACGCATAACTTTTGACATAAACTTCCAGCTAACAGAATCAAAGGCTGTTTGAAAATCTAGGCATATAAGTAAACCAGGCATTTTATTCTTATTCAAATAATCAATTAAGTCATATATTAATCTTATGTTGTCACCTATAAAGCGGTTAGGCACAAAGCCTGACTGATCTTCATTTATGATTGAAGGTAAGATGAGCTTAATTCTGTTAGCAATGCATGCAGACCCAATTTTATACGCCACATTTAGTAATGATATTGGTCTCCAGTTCTTTAATCTACTCCTATCCTTATCGGGTTTGGGTAAACAAACAATCAGACCCTCTTTTTGAGTAGACGATAGTTCTTGATTACAAAATCCCTCATTTAACGATCTTACTACGAACGCCCCTAACTGACCCCAAAACACCTTGAAAAATTCAACGGTGAATCCATCTGTGCCAGGACTTTTATTATTTTTCATTTGTTTTAAAGTATCACTAGCTTCATCTAAAGTTATCAGTCCATCCATTAAGTCCTTTTCATCCGCTGTTATTGTAGGCAGGTTATTTACAAGTTCACTAATAACACTGTCTTCCACTTCCTTTTCCTTGTAAAGCTTTTCATAAAAAGGTTTTACTTCTTTTACAATATCATTGGTTTCTTTTATTTCAATTCCATTATCAAGTACAATTTTACTAATACATTTACTAACATAATTTCTTTTCTCTAAACAACAAAAATATTTATTCACTTTTTTCCCCTTCGGCCACCCATCGAGCCCTTGATCGCAACAACACTCCCTCCATTCTATGTGCTCTAATAGCGACCAGCCTATCTTTATCATCATGTAACTGCTGCTTTTCAATATTTGTTAAGCTTTTCTTTCTTTCTAACGTTTCAATGCTACTTTCAAGCTGTCTCTCTATTTCGTTTTCATTGCGTTTTTTCATTGTTGCATAAGATATTGATTTAGCTCTAATTTTCATCAACAGTACATCAAGAAAGAGCTGGTCCGATACTGTTAGTTGGATTTCGCTTTTATTTGCCTTTTGCAAATATTCTCTACTATAAGGTGCAGATGCATATTCCTCGAGGACTTCCTGTATAGTTTGATTGATATCTTTTAAATATGCCTTGTCTTTCAACAGAGAACTATTAAATTTCCACAAAAGGCGGTGTTTTGTTTGTTTGTTAAATGCCAATTCCAAACTTATGATCGAATGGTCAGTTCTGTATCCTGGTTTAATGTCGGAATCAGACACATAGTTAGACAACAAGTCCGAAACTAAAAAAAAGTCTAACCTACTTTGTTGAAATGGTGTATTTCGCCTCCATGTGTATCTCCTTAATTCTGGATTAAGTTCTCGCCATACGTCTACTAATCCCAGTTCCATTGTCAAAGCCTCAACTTCGTCTTTAGCTTTAATATTGTTGTAGTGTTTGTAATTACAGTAGTCTAAGTGAAAATCCATTACAAGATTCCAATCTCCCCCAATGATAATGTTCTCTGATCCTACCTCTCTAATCCTTTCTTTTAAATTAACATAAAAGTTGGGGTCATCACGATTAGGCCCGTATAAGCTAATGATTGAAAGGTCACGACCCATTATATCAATAGAGAGGAACAAATAGTTGCCTTCCAAATCTTTACATATTTTCTTCACCTTAAATTCAAAATTATTGTTTAACAGAATAGCAACCCCCCTTGAACTTGAATTATAGGAAGCAAAAAAACACTGGTATCCCCATTCTGCTCTTATGCAATTTTCTAGTTTTGGATCAAAATGAGTCTTGCAGTAGGTATACAGAATAATTTTTGTTTTTGCAGAAGTGAAATGCATCCCTTCTTTTCTGAGCATTACCCAAGCCTTGACAATTCATCGACATGATTTTGATTACACTATTCAACATGAAAGTATGAAACTTAACTATCTGTAAGCAATCTGAGAATCACTGATTGAAAACAAATGTGTGAATATTGTAGTGAACAAGAAAACAGTCCAAATTACAACATGAACTGGCAAGAGCAGGATGATGCACTAAATGACCAATAACAAACGTTTCAATTGTATTAAACCTGCCACTTGGCTGTACAAAACAATTGTTGGTCAGACACACTACAGTTGAATCGATCATATCACCAAAAATACATGCCCAAAACATATACAATACAGAAAAATAATGAGAAATACTAACACCTTCCTCTGAATTCCCAGATAGGCCAGCCAGAATGATCGCCCTTAGTGAGTACAATGTTGTGCCACACTAGAACTAGTTGTGTCCTTCGTTTCCTTGGTGGAGGAACAGTTCTTTTAACAGCAAACAATTCAGATTGGTCTGAAAAAGACTTGTGAAAAGATGCCATTACCAGCAGAGTTTGTGTGCATACACTTGCATTCACACCCCCAGTTTCCCCCCACATACAACCCACCACACGCACACACACACGCACACACTCACACACACACACACACACACACGCACACGCGCACGCGCACACGCACACACACACACTCACACTCACACTCACACACGCACACACACACACACGCACCTGAGTGATCATACATATACATACACGTACACCTTTTCACACACAGCCCAAATACCCACTGCTTTGCACGACTGTACTTGGCGAGCGTCCCATGTACCCTGTACAAAGAAGCAAGACAAGGAAGATGGTGTGACCCAGCAGTGGGTGGGTGTTGCAGGGTGGACGCCAGCAGAAAACATTACACAGGAGCTCTGTGTGGCCTGGGCTTCACCCCTGGGGACAGGAACCTCCCACTGCTGCCAGAGCATGACCTGGAGATCGTCTTCGACGTCAACCTAGACGACGACGACATCCACCTGGTAGGCACATCGTACATTTTTTTGCTTCCATATGTGAGGGTTTTTTTGCTGTCAGATACCAGTGTTTACATGGCTGTGTAATGATTCGAGATACATTTAGCAGATGACTGTTACGACCAGGCATTTGGTTTACGGCAAAGGGTCTGGCTACATGTGACAGTGGAAAATGGGGCCAATTTATTTCCCAGGGGTCATGACATGACTGTTAAGCCTCTGCTTTTAGTGCATTGCAGTGTGAGAGTGATGTGCGTTCCCTTCAGCTTCCTAACTTTTCTGTGTCAGGCAAAAAGATTGAATCACCAGCCAGTCGGCAAGGGCCATAGGAAGCAAAATACTGACCGGTGCTTGATAGTATTTTTTGCATGTAAAAAGTTTTTTTTGTTGGTGGTGATGAAATGCATTTCATATTGTTTAGCATTCTATGCTGATTGCTGATATGTTTCCTGCGTAATATTTTTACTGTTGTACCAAATACAGTAACAATGCAGTATTTTTTGATGATGAACTACTGTCCAGTCCTTCCTCCACCAGGAATTTTTAATGTGAAAATCCCTAATATCTCTGAGTAATATTGTGGGACCCCCCCTCCATTGTGACCTCCGCCCTCTTTTTTAACCCTCTTACATTCGTTTCGCCCGTATCTGGCCGCTGTGTTTGTCTCCCCTGCTATTCGTTTCGGCCGTACGTGCCGCGTTACTTTCCCTCACACACTGCGACTTTGTTTTAAGTCAGGGCTGGCCAAAAATAAACGTGCATCCCTGAGAGGTGTCCAATGAAATCTTAGCAGTAGTATGGGGTGTGGGAAACAATTCATTCACAAAGACTAGGGTCGTGAACTGACCGCATTCCATTGCCGCAGACGGCATCGCCTTGTTTCTGAAAATGGCGTCTGCTAGCGCTTCTGCTGACGGCGATTTTTTTGGATTATACGAAAGAGGAGTTGGATGATATATTACAAGAAGTAGAAAGATATGAAAGAGAGGAGTTAAATGAAAGTGATGTGGATGTTTGAGAGGAAGAAGGTGAAGAAAGTGATGAAGATGATGATGCGCCTTTGTTTGCGTTTGTGACCACGTGGCGACCGGCGACTTCCACACTCGTGGTTCAGCCTTTTGAGGAGGAGACTGGGCCAGATCATGGTTTGCCAGACACAGCTTCACCTCTGGATTAGTTTTTTTCTGTTCCTGCTGCAGTTGTTTTTTTGCTATTGCTGCTGACCAGACGAACCTGTACGCCAGACAGCAGATGGCAAAGCGGGGACAACCTGACCCACTTTGGCAGGATATGACACCTGCGGAGATGCGTGCATACGTAACTGTGCTCGTCATGATGGGGATCAATCGTCTGCCAAGACTCTGGTGCTACTGGTCGACTGATCTTTGGTTTAGCGAGCCATGGATCAGTGGGTGATGTTGAAAACACGGTTTCTGCCATGCAGCAAACATGGTAGAAACCATGGATCAAGAGTAGTGTTTACCATATTGGTGACATGTGACAGTGGTGACACTTACCTTCCTGCTGTGTGTGACCAGACACCACATTAGAGTGTAAATAATGGGTTTTACTTCTTTCTGTGACTGTGTATATTCCGGTGTTAAAAGACGTTAAGTAGTGACAAACACACCTTTTAGGATTAAAAAAAAAAATGTAAAGTTACTGGCCGCATGTTTGAGTATGTGACAATCATGTGACACTTAGTGACACCCCAAACTGGATTTACTGAACCAGGACTGCTGTTTTCAAGTTTTCGATGATTTATACTAATAAATGCATGCAGACAATGTTATTGTCGGTCTGGTGTATTATAGTAACATTGTCAACGTTTGATGTCCCATTGTTTTGTGACAAACAGGGTGACAGTGACACCAACATGCATCCCAAACATGTGACGTCTCTGCATTATGAAATATGATGTATTAGAATTTTGTATACTAAATTTGACAGCGCTACAGTGGACACTTTGTCCACTACAGCCTTTCAAAGGCAGTAGGCGAGTTTTAGGTTAAATTTCTCAAAACAATACGAATACTAGGAGCAGTTCTAGGCTGGAAAATGCGAATGCAAGAGGGTTAAAATCGAAATTCCAAATAATGCTTGGTTTGTTGCAACTGTACAGATCAACCGTGTGCGCCATGCCATCAACCTTGCCCTGGGCTCTAAAACCAACACAGCAGAATGGGGCCCGGATGCTGTGGCTGCCAAAATCCAGATGCCTGCCAGGGATCGACTGCTTGAGTAAGGCTGCTTGTTAATGGTTGTTATTTCAACTGCGTGTGTGTGCGTGCGCGCGCGCACGCACGCACACACACACACACTCTCACACATTCTTAAGACATATAAATGCACTCAAATAACTGCTTCAGGAGGCAGTATTGTTTGGGCGTGTACTTGCGTAGCGATGTTTTTGGAGATGGTGCTTGTCTCCTGGGTCAGGCTTACTGAGGGCTGGGAGACTGCGCGGGCTGATGTCGTGATCTGTGACATCAGTGTGTCCATTTTCAGTGTTACCACAGCCCCACTGACCACACAGAGATGTCAGGGTGGTGGTGGTTTTACTTTCCTGGACGGGTAGTTTTGTGCGAAGATACAGACATGTTTAGACTTCATTCTCATTTTTCTACAGACAGTCATGATGCAGAGAAAAAAGCCTGAACATTGTCCCAAGTCCTTGATAAGAAAAAAATACCTGTGTTGAAAAGCAGCAAACACTACAAGAAGAGTGTGAGGTGAAATTTAGTGCAGCACAACCAGTACATTAGTCCTTGTCCATACCCAGCTCCACGGATGGCAGCGAGTTCACGTCTCCAGAGGATGAAACTTCAAAGGATTTCAAACAACTGTTTTGCCAGTGACGATCAACATAACTATCACACACTTAGATTAATTTAAGATTTAAGATTGCATGTCAGTTTCACCTGAAAGATGCAGATTCCCACAGTGGTGATCTGGAGATTTGAAGAAGGCTTCCAAGATTCATCAACAGAGTGGGCGAGACCTGACTAAGTGATCCGTTTCTTTTCATTTGAACCTAAAGTGTATTCAGCTCTGTGGAAATGTATGGGTGGAATATTCCTACAATGGTGTTTGGTCAGCCCGGGATGGGGGGGGGGGGGGGGGGGGTTGAACCCACAGCCTCTGTCATGACTTGGTGACATGAAGCTCATCTTCAGGATGACTGGTTCAAGTAAGGGCTGTTGTGTTGTCTTTTAAAATGAGGTAACAATGTCCAGTTTATGGGCTGTTGTGTTCTCTTTCAAATCAAGGTATCATTGTCCAACTTAATGGCTATTGTCGGCAGTGAGTGACGACTTGTTTTGATGTGTCTGTTGCAGACTGCTGTACAAACCCAGAGAATATAAAGAGCCGTCTATTACAAGAGAGAGTATTACTGGAACCAGGTATGCCCGAGTTGGTCTGTTGTCTTGTCTGCACTGCTTTTTCCTGCACTAACCCAACTGTACAGAGGGAACAGACCCAGTTTCGGTACAGGTGACTGTAAAGACAAAGAGTTAAAAATGTGGAACAAACACAGGTATGTTCCTCAAACTTTCAGTGAAGAATTACAGGTATGTTCCTCACACTTTCAGTGAAGAATTACAGGTATGTTCCTCAAAATGAAGAAGCACAAGTATTTGCCTTAAACTTTCAGTGAAGAAGCACAGGTTTTTTTTTCTCAAACTCTTAGTGAACAAGCACAGGTATTTTCCTCAAACTTTCAGTGAAGAAGCACAGATTTTTTTCTCAAACTCTTAGTGAACAAACGCGGGTATTTTCCTCAATCTTGCAGTGAACAAACACGGGTATTTTCCCCAAACTTTCAGTGAACAAACACAGGTATTTTCCTCAATCTTGCAGTGAACAAACACGGGTATTTTCCCCAAACTTTCAGTGAACAAACACAGATGTTCCTCAAACTTTTCATTGAACAAGCACAGGTATTTTCCTCATACTTTCAGTGAACAAGCACAGGTATTTTCCTCAAACTTTCAGTGAACAAGCACTGGTATTTTCCTCAAATGTTCAGAGGAGTGAGCCCTCGGAGAACCTGAGCTGGCCAGTTTTCCAGAGACTTGTCTTGGAGCAGCGGTAAACGAGGTGGCTGCTGGCTTTTTTTTTTTTTTTCCTCTTCAATTCTTCTGCAAAACATGCATTTTTCAATAACGTTTTAGCCAGCAGAAGGCCTAAAGCGATTCTGCAAAGCATCGTAAGTGATGGCTACAGGCTGTGTTTCGGTAACTTTCTTGTGTAGTTGGAAAATGGAGAACCAGGATCTGTGAAGTTCAGAACCTTTTCTTCAAGTCAGCATGATGATTTGTTCACCCAAGGCTTTTTTTTTTTTCAAGTGATGAAGATTATGAGTAACAAAGAGTTTGTGTTGGGAAAGAGTTTGTTTTTAGAATGATGAAGATCATGACGAACAAAGAGTTTGTTTTGGAAAATTGTTTGCCTTTCCTTGTGTGTGTCTGTAGCCCTGTTTGCAACACACTCTCCGCCACATGGGCACATCCTTTTGGAACATGTATTAGATGATATTTTTCAGCACGTAATTCATTTGCGAAACACTTTGTATATAAATGTAGAATAAAGTCTGCTACCCAGTGTTTCATAAAAGAAGTTCATGATAGCGATAAAGTTGAGAAATATATGCATTCAGTATAAATAAAATACATGCAATGTAATGAATGAGAAGTTGTTTCCATTACAAAAAAAAAAAAAAAAAAAGTTATTGTAGCAACGACCGGAATTCAGGAAAAGGCAAAAAGGACAGGGAAAAAATCAAAATGAGCAGAAGGGAATAGTGGCTGCTAGTCGTATGCAAGCACATCATGATGAAAACAACCTGTTCTTATACACGCGTATGTCACTTGATGGGGATGCTCGATGCACATTTTTCATCTGTGCCTTAAAACTGCAAGAAAAGAGAACTGTGCTGTATTTGCGAACTCTGTTCTTTCAGCCGCTTTAATCGGTTCAGCTGTATGCAGAAAAGTGGTTGATGTGAGTCAGGAGTGAGCGGTAAACTGTTCAAGACGTGGTGGTAGTAAAGAAAGGATTAGTGTGTGACAGAAACTTAAAAGGGCAGGAGAATCTGAGCATTGCAGAGAGCAGGTGAAAGCAAGATCGGGCGAAAAACAGACTGGATCATCTTGGTCAGCATACAGTTAAAGACAGCAAGGAAATGGTTTGGCTCCACAGTGGACATGTAACACAGTCTGTGCGGTGTTGAATATTGTGTTAGCCACAGAAACGGTAAAACAGAGCTAGCAAACTGGCTGTAGCTTAGATAAAAAATTTAACGTGGTAAGTAAACTTTGCTGGAAAAAAAGGAGTATAACCAAACTTTTGATTATGTTTTTATTCATTTCAGGTCAGTGTATATATGTTTGTTAATTTTTTGGGGGGAGAGGGAGGAGGATGGGGGGGGGGGTCTGTAACCTGCTTTTTATTTCTGTCTTAGGCTCTGTGGTTTGTTAGAGGTGTTTTTTTGTTTGCTTTTTTTCTGGTTTCTTTTTATATGTTGTGTATCATCCTTGACTCTCTGTTTAAAACCATTATCATTATTACTGAGAGAACTTAAGGAATTTTTCTCAGTAAATCCTGTGGTCCACAAGCTTTCACCATGAGCTCCTTTGCTCTTTGCAGCTGAAGCCCCAGGAGATCGTTTCTCATGATGAAGATTTTGAGTCGGACTTCCTGACCCTCCTGCCCCCTCTGGCCACAGTGCGTCTGGCGGTGGAAAACCAGAAGGTCATGGACCAGAACCGACGGCACATCGACGATCTGCATAGGATCGCCAACAGGTATGTTGGTCCTGTTTCACCGTGTCATCCATTCTGTGCACAATTTAGCTCTTTTTTTCTGTTGTTTTCTTTTTGTGTGTGTGTGAAAATTTTTATTGATTTATTTTTAGAATTTGACTTGTGTTTGATCGTGGAGGGAGAAATGCTTCAAAATGTATTAGTAGATTTGGACACCTGGTGTGGAAAGTGTGCCAAGAGAACAAAAGTGTAGGTTCTCACTCCCCAAGGGCTTCCCCTCACCCTGCAGCACACCTGTCCATGCCCCTTACGTCTTACCTCCCCACCACCACCTCGCCCCATTCTCTTCTTCCCTCAAAAAGAAAAGAAATGTTCTGCTTCTGATGAGTAACATGGTAAACACATAGAACGTAGATGTGCATATGATGCGCACTGCTTATGATCAAACGTTTTTATCAGACCATTACTCCGATACCAGGCATCGTTCATATGTTTATTTGACATGTTCTCTGCCTGTCTGACACTAAATGCAGACATTACTCATAGAAGTAAAGATGATGGTCATCTGAAATGACATGGAGATTCTCATTCAACAGAATTCTAATCAGGCTGGAAAACGCTTCTGGATCCGAGGATTTCTGACAGAATCACCAGATTTTCAGATGGAAAAAGCAAACTTCCGAGAAAAGTAAAAGAACTCTGCTTGGAAAAAGAAAAAAAAATCACGAAACACTGAGAGTCTATCACTGTATTTGATTCAAGATTCAACACAGAGCCACCCATGATCGTTACAGTGTATCGTGGTGTTCTGTGTGCATTAATCAACCAGTTCAGTGGTGATTGTATATGTAAGCGAACACTATTTGTTCGGCCATTTTTTTCTTGTACATCAAGCAAAGGCTTTGACTTTTAGGAGGAAATACGATGTCTCGCATGTCGTGAGTGGTAATTTAAGGCAGACGTTTTAGGGAGGCACAGTTGCCAACTTTTGGGGATCTGAGTGGACTGAAAAGACTACAGATGTGAGCAGTGTTGATCAGTGGGTTTATGACGTTTTTCAGGAAAGTGAACAAGCTGGGAATGGCACAGTGGTATTTTTTTTGCTTTGTTAAAAGAAAGCTGAACGATGCCAGTCATGGATTTTGCAGCGGTTTTGGAACATGTGCACTTTTAGAAGCATGTTGATACTTCACTGGCACTCGGGCTGCAATCAGAACAGACTGGATTTCTTGGTCAAATTAATGTTTTTACCCCTCCCACTACCCCACTTTTTAAAAAAAAATTTAAATGAACATGCGTGGATTTTATTTTAACGGTATGACAGCCCTGAGAAGTGATATATCATATAAACCCATGTGGTGGGCTTGGCTGTAAACAGCAAAAAACGAGACACACAAAGTGACAGTAAATGCATCTGCAATACAGGATACTAGCGCTTATGCGCTTCGACCCCGTCTCACCCCGGTGAGTTTGTTGTGTAGTGTTCCGATTTCCAGTTTTGCGTCGGTGGACGCAAATTGCGTCACGATGCAATGCGTTGCGTGATCGCCAACCCGACATTGCTGTTTGTAGGACACCAAGGATACTTGATACTAAATTTGGTGGCGATCGGCCTAAAACTGTAGCCGTCTATAAGCGAACAGACAGACGACAGTCTTGAGATCTGCATATTGACTGATTTTTCTGTTTTAACTTCCCCAGATATTTTGTGGTTACCTAGGCCTTAACCTGGCCATTGCTTTTAATTTTTTAAATATCATGTGCGATCCCTTGTTGCCAAATTTTGCTCCAGGAGCCAACAGGCTGAGTCGCACTTTCTTTTTAATATGCGCGCTGGTGACCTACTCATTTTTGAGTGAACCAGTTTTTTAGGAAGAAGAAGAAGACAGACAAACTCAGCTTTATATAATAGATTATTCTTTCATTACCAGGTTATATGCATGTCTGTTGAAACAAACCTGTCTTTTCAAGTCGAAATTTGTTAGATTTGTGTGTATGCCTGTGTGACTCTCTCTTTCTTTCTTTCTCTCTCTCTCTCTTTCTCTTTCACTTTCACTCTCTCCCACTCTGTTTGTATGTGTATGCGTATGTGTGTGTGTGCGTGCATGTGTGTGTGTGCATGCATGCATGTGTGTGTGTTGTGTAGTCATGTGTGTGTGTGTGTGCATGCATGCATGTGTGTTGTGTGTGTGTTGTGTAGTCATGTGTGTGTGTGTGTGTTGTGTAGTCATGTGTGTGTGCAGGTAATTACTTTCTTTGCTTCCTGCATAGTAAATTGCCTATCACAAGAGACCCACCAAAGGGTCTTCAAAACTGCTTAGATTCCATTTTGGCCAGGGGTGGGGGCTTTGCCCCCATGGGCCCCCTCACCAGGGCATTGCCCCTTGACCCACCTGAGCCCAGGCTGCCCCTAAAACCCAGCTGTTTTCAGAGATTTTGTTCAAGTCAACTATTCTCCAGCCTGTTTAAAATGTTGGAGCAAACACAAATCAAAACTAAACATGACCACATGTTGGGCTGTGTGTGTTTCAGTCAAACGAGGGGACCTTTCACCTGCCAGCTATGCAAAGTGACGGTGCAGACCTCACAGTTGCTGGCCATCCACCTAGAGACGGAGCGCCACCTGCGCCGAGAACAGAAGGTCATCGACCATTACTGCAAGAAGTGAATTTTTCTCCTGGGACAGTACGCTCTCAAGACTGACTGGAGAGGGCCAGGGCTTGAGCAGCATGGCCACACAATAACATGGTGCTAGTCTTGGACTGCTTTCTGTCTGTGTGTTGGTGGAGGAGGATGGGTGTGTGTGCCTTTATGTGTGTGTGTGTGTGTGTGCATGCTTGAGAAAGAGAGAGAGGGATGGAGTTTGCAAGTTTAGGTGGTATGAAACTGTGAAGAAGACAGAAAAAGATATGTTTCAAATATTTGCCCGGAGAGAAGGATACCAAATGACAGTGCAGCAAGAGAAACTGAGTCATCGCTTACAGTGAATACAGACGGGGCATCTTTTTGTATCATTTCATCATTCTGCGGTGGCATCGTTTACACAGCAGTTCACATATTGTTCAGATTTAGAAAGAGAGATGCGCACATACTCATCCGACATTCTTCTCCACCTCCGGGGAAGCTTTAGAGAAAAAAGAAAAGGGGAAAGTGCTGTCTCCTTGTCCACTTGTCCATTTCTCCAGTTTGTTGCCAAAGAGTTAAAAGCAGCATATTTTATTGTGTGGAAGTTTTAAAATGATATTAATGTTTTGTCTTTCCTTTTAGAATTGTGTGTCGGCGTGTACGT
This sequence comes from Conus ventricosus, assembly GCA_018398815.1. Taxonomy (NCBI): domain Eukaryota; kingdom Metazoa; phylum Mollusca; class Gastropoda; order Neogastropoda; family Conidae; genus Conus; species Conus ventricosus. Next base: position 80,452,847 of record CM031598.1, read on the forward strand.
GTATCTCTACAGCTTGATTCTTCGAGGTAAAGGCATGCGTAGTAAATTAGATCTTATTTTGGTTCAGTTACATGTCGATTATACGGATGATAACCCTAGCTTTGTTTTCAACCAGCTAAAGGTGTTCTCTTTGTGTTTGATGATTTTGTTTGTTGTTGTAGCTCTTTTTGGGGAGGGGGTGGATCAAAGGCGTATTCAATCATGTTGTGAAGGCAAAATGAGTTGTTCGACATCCTTATTCCGGTGAAAGTCACGTGAGAACGAGAGGGGGGGGGGGGGGGAGGGGGGGGGGGGGGGGGGGGGGGGGGGGGGGGGGGGGGGGGGGGGGGGGGGGGGGGGGGGGGGGGGGGTGGGGGGGGGGGGGGTGGAGCTGCTGTTTTTCTTCCTTTACTCTTGAAATGCTGCGTTACAAATGCACAGCATATCTTTGCAGATTCTGTGTCTTTGTTGTTGTGTGTGTTTTGTTTTTCGTAAAAGGTTCCAGTTAAGTATGCTGACAAAAAAAACAAAATGTTATGTTAAACAACTTCTCCCCACCCCTCTACCTGCCATCCTCACTCTCCTCTTTTTTTCCTCTCTTTTTCTTGTTGTCATTTTCACAGTCAGCATGCTGTACACGAACATTCTCTCAGGAATTAGAATTTTTCAGTCAGCAAAATATGGCTGATGGGAATAATTTTGCTGTAAAGTTGCTTAGTACCTCAGTTATGTTTGTATTTGTAATTCCAGCACAAAAAAGGGGAAACATTCACACTTTAAGAATTTTTTTTCACATGCATTATGCAAGTTAAAATGCAAACCAGTTATATCTTTCTAGTTCTGGTGTGGGACTGGCTTCCACTTGCCATGACAAGATGAGATCATGCACTGGTGCTATCAGGAGCGAAGGAAGTTTCCTCATGTATACCGTTTCTGGGTATTTCAGCGCTGAAGACAAAATCCCAGCTGCAAATTTCAGCTGGACGGTCTGGGTACTTTCATTAAAAACTGACAGCATTTTGTTTTTATTTAAAATATTTTGAACGTTCTTTGTTGTGCAAATAGACACAATTTGTGGTTTCAGTAATTGCCTTTCCCCCGCGCGCTTCTGATTGCATTTGTGTAGTGTTGGTACGATTGGGAGGTTTTCACTACAGATACTGTCAGCATAACAAAAACAAAAAAAAGGATAATGATAACAATTTTATTTGTCCAAGAGATGGAAAATTCATTTTCGACAGCACAGCAGCCATATACCAGGACAAACACCACACACACACACACACACACACACACAAAAGGCGTAAAATGCCTGTGTAAGAATCCATAGTAAATCAATCCCATCAGTAAAATATCTTCATGCAAGCACAAACACTCTTCCCCCCCCCCCCCCCCCCCCCCCCCCCCCACACACACACACATCTCACACACACCGCACACACACACACACACACACACACACACACACACACACACACGTACAAATACATGTGCGTGCGCAGCTACAGTACACATCCACTCTCTTTAAAATATGGAACCTAAAATTTCAAAAGTGACCATCATCATCATCATTAAAAGCAAGCAACATACTCTATCTAAATATATTCAGTTTAATAAGATTGAAATAATAAATGTGATTATTTAAGACCAGGCATCCCTCGATACATACGATTTAAACACACCACACACACGCGCCCGCACGCATGCAAACACACACACACACACACACACACACTCGCACTCACACACACATGCACATGCGCGCGTGCGCGCACACACACACTCACACACACAGCACGCACAAGCTTTGAAATGTATGTAAACGTACATATATGATAAAGCCTTACTAATTTTTTTTAGTAATTCACTTCTTTCTTATTTCATTTGGGTCGTTATTAATTCCACATCGGTGTCTGTTGATTTAAAAAGAAAAAAAGAAAAAAAACACCACCACACCACCACCCAGAACTGATTTTAGTGAAATTCTGAAGAAAGGATATGGCCCCCCAACAAACTCATTTTATGATATGTTAGCGAGGATCAGTGGCAGACGTCGTTGCTCCCCACACAGCTGTAATGGTTTTTACCTGTGTACATCATGTAAACAAATATGTATAAAAAGAATGCAGCATGCATTTTTATTAAATAGGTCAGTGTAGATTCCTTCCATTCCTTTTCAGCATTACGAAAAAAAACCCCAACCTTGCTCATAGATAAACCATTGCTTTTTTGGTTCTTTTTTTCCTTGTTTTTTTTGTTTGTTTGTTTTTTTAATTTTGTGTTGTTTGATGTATGTTAAGTAAGTAACATCATGCAGATTTGTTTCTATATATGTTTGTTTTTCTCTCGACATTATAGTGATATAGAAGTATCACATTGCAGTGACCTTCACCAGCCCATCCGTGATGGTTGTCATCGGCAAAGTATATGATGTGTTGTTGTCATTTTAGTGTGCATCTCCGAGGCCGTGGTGGGCCAAGTACTTAATGATAGAAAAAATTTTATTTTGCTTTATTTTTCAGTGTTTGAAGTTGGCAGATGTATGGATATCAGTACTTGCAATTTGATCTCTTTCTTTTTTTCTTTTTTTTTGTTTTGAAAGAGACAAAGGGAGCGATACAGTGTATATTTGCAAATTGAATTGATTTGAATGGATATCATATTGCAGAAAAGGTCTGAAATGTTTTGGGGGTATGTTTGGGATTTGAGCGTTGGATGGGAGTGGGTTATTGTTCATGAATAAAGTTTAAAATGAGAGTATTGATTGAGGATGGGTGTATTTTACTACAGTGAAGCCAGTGGTCAGTTCGCAAGACATTTGGCTGTTGTAGCTTTGGATTCTGTCCAAAGGGATGTTGGATCACCTGGCAAAAAAAATTCTTATGAAAATGTCAGTAAATTATCTGCTTTCTTTAACCTTTCCCTACCTACATGATAGTTCTACCCACCATACTATAGTTGCAGAGCTTAATCTAGAGCGCGGGATTGGTACAATCCCCCGAAAATCTGTTCCTTCCCGCAATTATCGAGTCTGAACGCGGGCAGACTCCCGCACAGTTGCAGGACTGCCCGCCCTGTTCACTTATCGTAGCGGGCGCTCGTTTGTCGACTGCTTGAAAAACTGAAACTAGGACTGAGCAGGAGCGAACGATTTCTTGATATTTCATTGGCTGTTAGTGTAAATCAACCAATCGGTGGCGTTGATCTCCATCTTGATCACCGACGAGAAGTTGCGAGAGTTTGAGGTGCCATATTGGATATTTCCAAAATGAAGCGTGCACCCACCCTATTCGACTTCGACTTTCGTGGAGGAAAAGTAAAAAAAAAAAAAAAGATTCTGTGCCATGCGAGGGTGGAGAAGATCATGAAGAAACCGCGACTACATCCAAAAGCTCGGAGAAGCAGCCCGAAAAGAGTGCCAGTGCAAGGGAACACCGGTTTCAAGACGATTGGCTGATTGGCTGAAGAAGTGGCCCGGGGGGGGGAGGGGGGGGGGGGGGGGCTTTTCTTGATATGAGGGGGGGACTGCCCCCTTTTTCAAAGATCCTAGATTAAGCTCTGTAGTTGCAGCCATAGCACGTTCTTCATAGGGTTAACCTGTTAGGTTCAATTCAGGAGAGCAATATTACTATGAATAGACATGATTTAAATGCTGAGCTTTTTTTTTTTTTTCCTGTCATTGTTCATGTTTACTTCAACGGCAATTCACCCTCGCTGCTCATTCCGGCTCCCTTCCCCGTCCAAAGGCACACCCTGGCCCATTCTGCCACAGCCCCAGCACAAGCAATCCACAGGGAGCAGTCAATGTCAAGTTGAGGCAACCCACCAGGGGGGAGACTGCACTGCTGCCAAGTCACTTTGATGATGTGTAGATGTGCCTGTTTTGATCTAGTATACACAGGCCAGTACATACTAAGCCTCTCTACTGATGACAGTAATTGCTTTGTCGTGGAGTCAGCGTGAGTGAGTCTTGTTTGATGACAGTCCCCACAAATTTGTTGACAGAACCAAATTAAGGGCATAGACATGGAGAGGTCATTGGAACTAGGGTCACAACGAAAGCAGGGCATGAAGGGCCACAGAATTTAAGTGTTTTTTGTGCTGATTGATGAGGGTTGATGATGACACTATGGATTACCGTTCAGGTATGAAACTTCACAGTGTGGCTGTACACTTAATTAAATTATATATCCCGGTGTCAACCAAGCCTGAGCAAAACAGACACCTGCAGTGTTGGTCAGAAAATGTTAACAACACTCTTAGAAACACATCCATTGAGTGGAAGAATTTCGACAGTGTGGTTCAAGTCTTCCCAGATGAGCCTATAGCAAAGTCATCTCTGGGTAGAAGGCGGTAAGGTAAAAAAAAAAAAAAATCCTACAAATGAATAGCTCTGGTGGGAATGAAACCCACAACTTCCTAGTCAGGTGTCTTTGACACTGACAGCTTCACCTCGGCGGCTGGTTCAAACCCACAACTTCTTAGTCAGGTGTCTTTGACACTGACAGCTTCACCTCAGCGGCTGGTTCAAACCCACAACTTCTTAGGTGTCTTTGACACTGACAACTTCACCTCGGCGGCTGGTTCAAACCCACAACTTCTTAGTCAGGTGTCTTTGACACTGACAGCTTCACCTCAGCGGCTGGTTCAAACCCACAACTTCTTAGGTGTCTTTGACACTGACAACTTCACCTCGGCGGCTGGTTCAAACCCACAACTTCTTAGGTGTCTTTGACACTGACAGCTTCACCTCGGCGGCTGGTTCAAACCCACAACTTCTTAGTTGTCTTTGACACTGACAGCTTCACCTCGGCGGCTGGTTCAAACCCACAACTTCTTAGTCAGGTGTCTTTGACACTGACAGCTTCACCTCGGCGGTTGGTTCAAACCCACAACTTCTTAGTCGGGTGTCTTTGACACTGACAGCTTCACCTGGGCGGCTGGTTCAAACCCACAACTTCTTAGGTGTCTTTGACACTGACAGCTTCACCTCGGCGGCTGGTTCAAACCCACAACTTCTTAGTCAGGTGTCTTTGACACTGACAGCTTCACCTCAGCGGCTGGTTCAAACCCACAACTTCTTAGGTGTCTTTGACACTGACAACTTCACCTCGGCGGCTGGTTCAAACCCACAACTTCTTAGGTGTCTTTGACACTGACAGCTTCACCTCGGCGGCTGGTTCAAACCCACAACTTCTTAGTTGTCTTTGACACTGACAGCTTCACCTCGGCGGCTGGTTCAAACCCACAACTTCTTAGTCAGGTGTCTTTGACACTGACAGCTTCACCTCGGCGGTTGGTTCAAACCCACAACTTCTTAGTCGGGTGTCTTTGACACTGACAGCTTCACCTGGGCGGCTGGTTCAAACCCACAACTTCTTAGGTGTCTTTAACGCTGACAGCTTCACCTCGGCGGCTGGTTCAATGCTGTTTTGGAGTGCAAAATTGTTTTCCACCTTGAGTCGACTAACAGAAGAAGCAAGTCAAAATGACAAATGGTCAATGAGCACGCTGGCCCAAATTCATGCATATCAAGGTGAAGCGAGAGACATTGTATCAATTCAGGCACACCAGAAGCAGTGCTTTGGACACAAGATGATCAGGACTTCTGTAAATACAACTGTGAGCCTGAATATTTGTTGGATATGAAAAAACCGTTTGTCAACTCTGAACACATGATCTTGATAGGGAAAGAACAGAGCACAAAGATCAGGTAGACTCAAATTAAAGCAAAGAAATCAAAATGGTACATCAAGTAGCTTTAAGAATATGCTAAACAGCAGGGTTTTCCCATTATCTTTCATGAAATTATTTCTAAAGAAAAGACTAGTTGGTTAACCTGTCGTGGGGTTTCCCAATTTTTTCCCTCACTCAGAAACAGAAAACGGGTCCAATTCAGGGGCCGTACTTACATGTCATTGGTAATGGGGAAGTGACCTACATACCTTGTTGTATGGTCGAAGGTCCGTTACTTGCGGATCCATATGTCGAGAGTAACCTTTAACCTTGCGGTTTGCAGTGGTTGAGGGTTGGGTAACCTACAACGAGGATAGGGCATGAGTTTGCCCTGGGTTAGATCAAAGCAAAGCCATTGAATACGTTCAATGATGACGAACGTCACACAAAGTTAAGATTTCGTCGTCACAACATCTTCCAGCTGACAGACACTCTCCGAGAAGACATTGAATTTGATTTGCACAGACTGAGACATGGAACTCTGCCCCCTGCTCTACAAATGTGTCTGTAGCTCCCAAGTTTGTCTGCTACGATAGTTGGCTTAGCTCTTGGTGTGTATGTGTGTAGGCTAAATCTGTCTTTGTGCCTGTGTGTCACTGTTACTTTAGTGTCAGTGTGTGTATGTGTGTGTGCGTGTGAGTGTGACCTCATGTTTATGGCCTTTTAATAGTTTTATCAAACTTGTTTTAGTTAAGCTGCTTTTTCAGTCTTTGTGTGTATGTGTCAATGTGTTTGTGGGCATGCGCAGAAGGTTGGGGGGTTATTCAAGACATGCGCAGAAGGAGGGAATCCCTCTTTTTATCTGACCTTCACCCTTTACTTTCTAGATACATCATAGGTAGAAACCGAGACAAAACCCAGAGGATATAGCTATGAAAGTAGAATGCGCTGAACCTACAGAGTTTGTACACAGGAGTTAATCTCGTAGAAGTAAATTTACTGACGACATATAAGTACAGCAGCAGGAGAGGAGTATTACTATGCCAAGAATAGATATGATTTAAATGCTGAATTTTTTTTCCTTTTTTTTTTTTTCTGTCTCATTCATGTCACTTCAGTCACATTACACCCACGCTGCTCATTCCAGCTCCCATCCCATCCCTTTCCCCGTCCAAAGCTACAGGCTGACCCATCCTGCCACAGCCCTGGCGCAAGGTTTTTCTCTCTCCCCATCCCCTCCCTTTCCCCGTCCAAAGCTACAGGCTGACCCATCCTGCCACAGCCCTGGCACAAGGTTTTTCTCTCTCCCCATCCCCTCCCTTTCCCCGTCCAAAGCTACAGGCTGACCCATCCTGCCACAGCCCTGGCACAAGGTTTTTCTCTCTCCCCATCCCCTCCCTTTCCCCGTCCAAAGCTACAGGCTGACCCATCCTGCCACAGCCCTGGCACAAGGTTTTTCTCTCTCCCCATCCCCTCCCTTTCCCCGTCCAAAGCTACAGGCTGACCCATCCTGCCACAGCCCTGGCACAAGGTTTTTCTCTCTCCCATTCTTTTTGATTTCTCATGCAGGCTGCATGCAATGTTTTCCTTACTGTCATCCATATCAACTGCCAAACTGGTTTTCTCTTCAGAAAGCTGGCAATGGGATTTTATGTGTTCACAAAATGTAAAGTGTACATTCACAGATCACACACAGAACCTCGGTTTATAATCTCATTCGAAGAACTTTTAAGGAAATGGAGTCGGAACCAAAGTTAACCCTGAGGGAACCCCCAGAGAAGTTGGAAGAACGGGAGGGGGGAAAAAGCTGAGGGATTGTTGTTGACTGAATGATGTTGGAAACGACTAAATGTAGCGCCATCAGGCAGCTCTTCAGTTGGCTCTACTTGGGTAGGCAGCCTGTTGTGTAAAGTAGAATGTGGATTGTAAAGCAGGTAGAGCTTGATTTCATTCTGAGGATATGCTCTATATGAATGCTCTTGATAATGGTAGTAATAATGATGATGATGATAATTTGTACGATCTTGCTGAATGCATCCTCGGCCTGCCTTTTGATTCTGATTCTTACCAAAGTTTGAGGTGTATCTCTTGCGTCAGAGTTCGGGGTCACAACAAACGCAGTCTGAACAGATGAAAACCACCATGATTCTGTGACAAAAGAATTGAATGTGAACTGATGATTTTATCCTGTAGTTTGGGGTCAGTAAATTAGTTCAATGCTCTATGTCAGCAGGCTGCACACCAAAAAATTCATGTGCCAAGGCCTTGCTTAAGGAGTCAAGTATTTATAGACTGTGCCATTGGATTGTTTCGAGAATTTTTATTGTGTCAGAAAGTTGATTCTCATTTACATGGCCATCAAGGTACAAGCCAGGTGGCTCCAAGCAGATAGATTAAAATCAAAGGAATGTCACAAAGATAGGGTCACGGGTGATTGCAAAGGCCTGAAATGTGATGTCAACTAAAGGGAAAGTAACGTATTTGAAGATTGTTTGTGATTTCATCAGTGAAAATCCCCACAAACACGGGAAATCAGTTTAACATTAAATGTGGGCTCAGATTTATGGTAGGCTTCAAAATGCTCACATGGAGTATATAGTGTTTAAAAATCCTAATTGTGCCATGTGACCAGCAAAAATAGCAAGATTGTGAATGGCTTGTGGACTTCTTGTGTTTCTACGCCATATATTGGTAGGACATGAGGATTTGGGAGTGAAAAGTTTAGCAGAGGACAGAGAAATGAAGGGTCATGTGGATCGTGTTTTATTATCACAAAGAAGCAGACATTGCATCTGCCTCCAGAGTCGGGCACGATATGGGTCGAGGGCTGGACTGAGCGATGAATATGTTCTGGTATGGCAGATCTTCTGACAAAGGCCAGATGAAGCTTTGAGCAGAGTAGAGAATACATAGTGTTCTGGGCCTGATCTGTAACTGTGGACTCGGACCTTGAGGCCACATTCCATCTTTCCACTGACCAAACTGAGTGAGTTTAATGGTATTGCATAATCATGCTGACAGACGAACAAGCAAACCAACGGATGTAGGTAGAAACCTCACCCATGCTGTGTAGATAATGATAGCAAGACAGCAGGAATAGTGATGATGATAATAAGGTGTCATGAGAATCTCTATCTCTCGCTCTCGCGCACGCGCGCGCACACTCATGTCACCACCATCACCACTATCTTCACCACCCATCACACCACCACTACCACCACCAAACACACACACACAACTACCCGAGAGCACATAGAGGCAGATACAAACCATATAATCACTCATGAACAGTAACACAGCATACGCGCTCACAAATGTGCGCGGCCACGCACACATTCGCACACACGTACACGCATGCACGCACACACACTTGTAAGAAAGAGCACCACCCACTGTTCGTCCCCCTTTAAACCACAAGGTCTGCAATTGGACTTACTGTGAACACGTAAGTTTTTTCTTTACCAATGCATGTTAACCTGTCTTTTTATATATCTCTCTCTCTGGAGGATGAAAGTAGCTCCAAGAAGGTGACGATCCCTTTTCCATTGCGCTATTATAGTAAAAATTAAAAAAGATGCACATGCACAGTACATCTTTTCATAAATTGCTATAAAACAGTTTGCATAGGAATACTACCGTAAGCTGCTTAAACAATTGTAGACGATATATGTGCCGCAATTAGGAATATATAATCATTTCAACCATATGTGTTGATCGTTTTGTGAGTCGTAGATATGTATAGTGTGGTAGTGTTACAAATGCATCCATTATGAACATAAGATTATTTTCTGAGTATTATGTACAGATAAGATAAGATAATGTTGCTTATAGCCCAGCCGACCGCAAAGGGCCACATCAGGGCTGTCACCACGTTAAAATCAACTCACCAGTCATGTACAGAATTCTATACTATATTATGTTTTGCCGATTTGATGATCTTTGAAGAAGTCTTTAAAAAGACCAGTTCTTCCGTTGAGAAAGCAAAAGAACAGTCGGTAGACACTCCGAACTTCAAAACAAACATGAATTCTCTCTCTCTCTCTCTCTCTCTCTCTCTCTCTCTCTCTCTCGCGCGCGCGCGCGCGCGCACACACACACACACACACAGAGTCAAACGCGCGCACGCACACACACACACACACACATACACACGCACACAGTGGTATGTCCGACAGTTGGAGGCTGGTATCGAAAGCTAAGAATGACTTGATTTTAAAATTTGTGTGAACATAATTTTTGGTGCTGATAAAACTAGATTGTACAGTAGATAACATTCACCTTTTTTGTTCTGTGCACAAGACTGTGTCTGCGGGACTTATCCGCAAATGCAGACTGTGATATACATACTCTCGCACATTCACAACTCAAAAGGCAGAGAATTGGAGAGATGTCTGTTTGGTCGGTTCATTATTATCTTTTTTTTTCTCATTCAAATACAGCTATAATTAAGAGTGCAAATCAGTTTAGATTCACAGGATTTCCACAGCAAATGTGTGTGTGTGGGGGAGGGGGGCGGATAAATGCACATTTAATTTTTCAAATAAGCTCCATTTGAAGAAAACAAATCTGCATAATTAAATGTACCTCAGTGTAATCACATCGCTAAATATCGGTTTAATGCGGCAGCAAGTTGAAAAGAAATAGAGAAAGACGGATAGAAGAAACGCCGGCAGGCAGGCAGGCAGACAGACTGACAGTAAGTGGTGACTAAGTAATTTGAAGTTCAGAGAATTTCATGTCAATCGGATGTCATGAAACCAAATTAAAACTTGAAATTAAATGAAATTTTAAAAAAAATTGAAATTAAATGAGCTTTCATGGTAGTTGCAGAGGAAATGTGACGGCAATTCTTGTGATGGGAACTAGTGGCTCTCCGTGCACCTGGCAGTGACCGAGTTAAAGACTTGTGTTTCAGACACAGTGTGCGTGCTGTTTGTGCCTGTTTACCACGTTCCTCTCTCACTTCAGACTCCTGCATATTGAAGACCATTTTTAAAGGACTGCCGCTGCAGACCTCGAACCAAAAATTAATGCGTCAAGGCCTTGCTTAAGAGTTGAGCATCTACAGCTATACAGGCACAATTAGATTATATAGAGAATTTTTATTGTCTGAAAGTTGATTTGCCTTCTTTTCTTTCATATGCTTACCCAAGTACATGCTAGGTGGTTCCAAGCAGATAGATTAAAAAGAAAGGAATGGAACTATTTTGGGGAAACTACCAGGCGCAAAGACAGGGTCACTGGTGAGTGCGAAGGCCTGGCATGTTACGTCAGGTAAGGGTAGCTTGTGTATTTCTAGATTGTGAATGATTTCGTCGGGAGAAATCCTAAAAACGAGTTAAATGTTTGTTGGGGGGGGGGGGGGGGGGGGGGGGGGGGGGGGGTTCATTGTTATCGCGGTTTCACATCAATTTCTGGCTCAAATTCATGTGGGAGCCTCAAGACGTTAAATGGATGATGTAGGTGATTCGGGTGCAAAATCTAATTGTGGGTGTGGGCTGAGAGTCGTTGTCGTGTGCGAGGTTCATCTGCATTCCCAACGCTGAGGATAAGGGGAGGGGGGGGGGGTGGTGCCAATACGTGTGTGCGAGGTAACTCTGTGGCCAAAGAAGTTTACTAAGCTGGGCGTGTTTTGTCCATGTAATCAGTCTGTGTCGTGTGGCAGTACTATTACCCTTTTTAAAAAAATAAACTGGACAAATCATGGTACCCCGACCTAATTAATATTCATCAAGTACAGGAACAAAGATGGAAAAACAAGAAGACGAAGTTTAATAAGCAATTTTGTTTCTTAACTAAGCTTTTTCGGCAAATGAAACAAACTGCGGCGTTACTGAAACACGACAAAAAAGCAGAAGAGCACACAAACAAGTGTGAAGTAACGACGATTTATTAAGCTTTTTTCCGTTGAAAATCCACTTAATCTTCAATACAAAGAAGATATGTAACGTTGCCTTCAAAGGCGATAGGTCAAAAAGGAATGTATTCTGAATTCAGCCATCATTTTTACAAAAATGATGGCTGAATTCAGAACACACGCGCACCAAAAATAGTAACTGCATCTGATTGGTTACACGGAAACTACAACGTTAATCCTCACGTGACTTGCAGATCTGCTAAGACCCATGGCTTGCAGCACATGTGGTAACGAAGCCACGTAATGGAGTGGTCTTTCTGTAAACGATTGGTTGAATGGCGAGGGCAATCGTGGCCTAATTTGCCAACCTTTAACTTGTTTTGTCACTTGAGTACAGTGGTGTGCAGTATATTCAATGCGAACTTAGATTGCTTAACAGGCATGTACAAAATAGATACAAACCATGCGAGTCAGTCTTAGGAAGAAGAAGAGTCAGTTCCATTCAAAAGAACATGCACGCTCATCTCAGGTGATACAGCAGGCAGAGATAACCGCCTAAAGACAGCGGAGGAAGGGGATCTATCTTAACACTACACCAACACCACCAGAATGACAACGCTGTCAGTTGGGCACTGGGTGAAAACTGGCAGTTCCTGTGCCGCGCACGGACAGGATTGGTATTCACGACGTCGGATTGCAATCTCGGTTCTCTCCCTTGTACATGTACGGACACTTGAATGCGAGTGACCGTGATGTGAACCAGAGGTATAAGCAGGAGTTTTGCAGTGTGGGTAAAAAAAAATGAACATATCTATTACTGCCAGCAAGCCTGGGGTATGGAAGACGGAGGTCCTGACCATGAGGACTGCTTACGTTTTTGACTGGTCAACCACGCCTTGGCTTGGGGCTGTGTCAGGCCAGTTGACCTAGGCTTGAACACCAAGGCAACATCATAATGATGTTACGCTCTCCATAGTTATGCGATGATTGTCTTCAGTTGTGACAAGCTCCTAGCATAACATTATCAGTTTCAAAAATCCCCCGAAGTCGGAGTGTGGCTGCCCACGTGGCGGGTTAATCAAAAACGGTCACACACGTAATGCTCCCATCCCCAGCTGATGCATTTGTACCATAGTGTTCAAGTACTTCGGCTGTTCGGATGATCCCCGGAGTCTTGTAAGCCAGGTACGACAACAACAACAACAACGACTGGTCAGCCACTGTCTATTTTTCCCATAAACTCCAGCATGACTGGCGATCATAGGCGTCCATGGGAAGACTTTTTCTTTAAGCCAGACGTCATTTCAGACCATTATCATTGAAAGTGTACACCGATGGACGAGCATTATTCCTTGGGTAGCAGAGTGGGTGGGGATTTGACAACTGCCAACAGTACCAGAATAAGTCACATCTCGGAAATCTTAAGTTGCTGACATTTTCCACTCTGTAACTTTGCTTCCAGTAGACGTGCAGGCCTGTGCTTAGGACGACAGTAACAGTAACAGTTTAGAACAGAAGAAGTAGCAATCACATGTATATTCTTTTTGTGAAAATTACATATCTTGTGACACACGAAAGTCATTGATCACAGAATATGTAACATGCATGCATATTATCACAATCCATTTTAATCTTTCTCATTTTAAAATCAATGCATTGGGTTTAATTTCTCTCTCTCTCTCTCTCTCTCTCCGTCTCTCTCTCTCTCTCTTTTTCCCTCTTTCTCTCTCTCTCTCTCTCTCTCTCTCTCTCTCTCTCTCTCTCTCTCTCTGTCTCTCTCTCCAGCTTGTGTCGTGGACAGCAAACGCAATTAATTAATAAATGAATAAAAAATGAATCATAGAATAAATACTCAACATTAAACACAAGTCTGCATCACAGGACCGATCACGAGACAAGCCGTCCTCCCGTCCCCAAGCGGCAGTCAGAGCAGCAGGGAAGGCAGACGGGGCCTCACCAGTCGTCCAGGTCATAGACGGGAGGCTGCTCCCAGGGCACCAGGTTCTTCACCATCCTCTGCAGCTCCTTGCTGGTGTTGAGCAGGTTGCGGGTGCTGGCTTTCTGGTTCTCGATCTGGGCCAGGATGCCCGCCACAGTCTGCCGCGGGGCCGGCATGGAGCGGTGGCTCAGTTCAGACTTGCTGGGGGCTGTCTTGGGCCGCGGCTTGGACGTCCTGCCATGCAGCCCCGCCTTCATCAGCTTAGACCACAACTCCACGGGCGGCGTTCTGTCACTGGCGTCCGAAAGACGGGAGGCAGGTCGTGATCCGGGGTGTCTGTGTGCCGTTCCTTGTGGAGGGACGTTCAGTTCTGAACCAGTGTCGTCGCCTTGGTGGTAGGTTCCTGGCACTTGAAGAAATTTGGAGGACTCTGAACCTGTGGCGTTTGGCTTATGATGGTCGGGTGGTGGGCGCGTGGTGTCTGCGGTGAGTTGGAGGCGTGGCATTTCCTTTGGGTTTGCTCCTGCTGGCCGCTGTGTTGTGAAGAGCAGGGGTTCTTCAGGTTGCACTGACGCCTCTCATGTAGACAAGGCTGCTTCTTTGAGCTGTCAGGCAGTTTAGCTTGGGTTCTCTGGGCACTGTTGGATGTGGTTTAGTCACCTCCTGAGCCTCGTCGTCCGTTTCACTTTCTGTTGAACTGTCCGAATGTACGTCCTGGTAGCCAGGTTTTGCCGGCAAGCTCTTTTGTAGAGACAGGAACTGAACCCGGGAGTTGGGTCTTCCAGGGGAGGAGATGCGGGCTGGGGAGGAGTGGCGGCGGACTTGCTTGGGGAGTCAGCGCGGTGCTGGAGGAAGACTGGAGCTCCGATGGTTCTTGCCTACCAGTCGTGTCAGAGATCCCGGGAGCAGTACGTTCAGTTCTGGCACTGCGAGGGGCTGACACCGCCCGCTGTCTTTTGTGTGGACTGGCGCTCCATATCACTCTTCTGCGAGCTGGCGGCTTTTGGGTCAGGTGGAACTCCTCTCCGTTCACCTTGATCACGTTGACGTGCGGATGGGGGATCCTGGGTGTGGTGGGGGTTCCAGCGTCAGTCCTGTTGCCCTCTGCCTGCTGTGGCTCCACCACCACAATGGGCGTGGCCACCGGTGTGTTGAGATTCACTCTCCGGCCCTCTGTCTCGGGGTCGAAGATGGCGTCAAATCTCTTGAGCACCTTCTCATGGAGGAATCGGTCATGGTCAGAGTACGCGTTTCTCCCGTACTGGGGAGTCTTTTGCCTAAAGCAGCCTGGTTTCTCGGAGTTCCCCTCTTGCGCCAGGTTCTGACCCGTCCTCTGAGTGCCAGCGGTGCTGGGTCTGTTGAGGAACGTGTTGTTCTCCCTCAGCTTCCTGGCCAGGCTGTTCCTGTCAGAACGTGTCGGTCTGGAACCGCCGTCGGCGCTGCCTGCTCGGGTCCTGAGGCGTCTTGCTCCGCTCTGAGCTCGCCCTGCTGGGTCTTGGGTCTGGACTTGGCTGGGGCGCCGTGAGCAGGACCGGAGGGCTTGAAGGGTGGGTCGACGGGGTTGTGGTGGTTCTCATCGTCAGAGCCGCTCTGGACGGACACGGACATGGAGATGCGGCGTTCCTTCAGCATGGCGTTTCTGTTCATGGCGCGGGTGTTGGGCTGCCCGTAGGTGTGGAGTCCCGGCACGGTGCTGTACAGGGACTGCAACAGGCAGAGTGACAGCCCTTCTTTAGCGGGAAGAACAAGCTTTCAGCTGTACGTCAACGTTCTTCTAGAGCAGTTGCAGGCATGACATGTCTTGTCTGTGATTATTCAGTTATTTATCTGTTCTTTGTTTTGCTTTTCCAATGCACATAAATGCATGGGATGTTTTCTTCATGCTTTTTTGTATATGTTTTATTCATTCATTCATTTGTTCGTTCGTTCGTTCATTCATTCATTCATCCATTCATTTGTTCGTCCATTTATTCACTCATTCATTAAATGTCATCACACTATTCTCTCCGTCCTCCTTCTCTTCCTCTCCTCATTGTAAGTAGTAGAAGTCGTAGTCGTAGGTGGGGTCGTAGTCGTAGTAGTAGCAGGCTTCAAAGTGGGATGACGGCAGACGGAAATTGACACATAAAAAAACAAAACCAGAATGACTGAGCCACCAAATGAAGCTTCAAACAAATTACAAAAGAGACGCAACACGGTTCGACGTCTTTGGTCTTCTTCAAGCAGGACTAAACAACCTTGAAAACAAAGACCGAACAAAGATCATCTACCAGTCATTTGTTTCCCGAGTTTTGAAATGTTGTTTTGGAATTATCGATCGTGATTCGTTGCGTTCGTTTTCAGCTCGTGTGGAAAAAAAAACAAACTTGACAGCAAACTCAAAGGATACTTACTGCCCGTCATATGACTGTGTGATTACGGTCACCATGGAACGAAATATAAATGAGAACACTGACCTGTAGAAATTTGCCGCAATCTCTCTCGTCTTTGTACATGCGTTCCTTCGTCTGGCGGTACTCTTCGCCCAGAATCTGCAACGTCACTTCCAGGCGCTTCTGGAGATTGCTGTTGCGCTTGCGCACTAGCCGGTTGGTGGGAGTGAGCTCCATCTTGCGTCGCTTGTGTGGCTGTCTGGTTTGAACCTGAAATGAAAAAACACACACATATTTTTTTCTTGGATGAGGTGCGGAAACTTATGCATTGAATAACGAACAAAGAAGTCAACTCTTATTTCCATGGACAAAGAATTGCATGCCCCAACTCCAGACCAGTGCTGCTTCCGTCACTGATGAGACCAGCGCAGAGGTAGACAGAAAGCGCACAGAGCAAGCAAAGAGACGCTATTGATAGCAACACAGCGAGCAGAAGTAACTAGAGTCTGAATAAGCGCTGGGATATGAAGCTACCAGTGTTGTCTATAAAGCAGGGCAAGACCTCGCGGAAACGTAGACAAACTATATCATCTGTGTCTGTTTGTCTTTTAATTATTACTGTCATCCACAGACCTGTCTCTTTCCTACACACACACACACACACGCACGCACGCACGCACGCGCGCGCGCGCGCGCACGCACGCACGCACGCACACACGCACGCACGCACACACACACACACACACACACACACACATTAATTATTATAAATGTATATACTGCTATATTTCTGAAACTGCTTTCAAGATTCTTTCCCAGCGACCCAGAGAGAGGAGGGAAAGAGAGAGCTCGGCATCAAGGCTCAGAGAGAGAGACAGAGTGAGAGAGAGACAGAGAGAGAGAGAGAGAGATCGGCATCAATATTAATCGGAAATTTGCTTTCTTTTCTATTTGTCTACCTCCCTCTATTGCCCTGATAAAAACGCTTCTGTCTTCATTTTGTCACCGGTTGAGATCGTTCTGTTTAAGCGGTCAACAGTACAAGAGCTAAAACAGAAGAAAAGGCCCCCCCCCCCCCCCCCCCCCCCCCCCCCCCCAACCAAAAAAAAAAAAAAAAAAAAACCCACAAAACAAAAACAAAAAGAAAAACAAACACAAAAAAAGGATGGACAAAATTGGCCTAACAAGAAAGAGTGGGCGGGGGGGGGGGGGGGGGGGGGGGGGGGGGGGGGGTGTTAGAAAAGAATTCTCGCCCGGACTTGTGCTAAAACAGGGGAATATAGGGTAGAGTATAAGAAGAGCCTCTCACAGCGGGGGGCGTCAGAGACCTCGACAAAGGCGAGCTGTTGCATAATGGATAACGTGCTTCAGCAGAAAGTGAGGGGATCTCTGCTGGCGTCGTTCCTAAGTACCACTTTTCAAAGTAACATTCAAACAGTGTCTTGCTCAATGCTAAAGTCACGAAGTCAAGTATTCTCGTCTGGAACAACCGAGGTATTGTTTCTTTGTGCAGACCAGACTGATGTTGCATTCTCAGTGCTGCTCTCTCTCTCTCTCTCTCTCTCTCTCATCTCTCCTCTCTCTCTCTCTCTTCTCTCTCTCTCTGTGTGTGTGTGTGTGTGTGCGCGAGCGCGCACTTATGTGTGTGTGTGTGTGTGCGCGCGCGCGCGTGCGTGCGTGCACAGATAGAGATGACGAGAGAGAGAGAGAGAACATGGGATACACCCATCATTATATATGGAGTATGGCTGCCTTAATGGCGGGATAAAAAACGGTCATACACACAAAACTCCACTGCCTGTCTGTTCAGGCAGTGTCCGCAGGAGTATCAGCCTGCGTACGCAGAAAGAAAGAAAGAAAAATAGTATATGTGTCCAGATGGATGAATAGACAGACAGATAGATAGATAGATAGATAGACAGATAGAGATAGATAGATAGATAGATTAATTGATAGATAGATACAATAGATTGATAGATACATATATAGATAAATGAATAGATTACAGATAGACAAACGGACAGACAGACCGATACAAAGAACATCTAAAATATGAGATACCCTCCCTCTCACTTACGTCCACCTTCACAGATGCGTTGCCAAATCACTGTGTAAAATTTCTAGTGCCTTCCGAATGTGCAGAAACAAAGGCTGTTTTTTTTTTCTCAAAGAAACGAACCATCTTTGCATCATTAAGAAAAAAAAAGGATTTTTGTTCGGGCGGGCATGTGCCAGTTTCAGTTTCAGTTTCATCAAGGAGGTGTCACTGCGTGCGGACTAGTCCATATACGCTACACCACATCCGCTAAGTTTTGAGACCACACTACGCATGATTTGAAGCTGATGGATAAATGAATTAACAACTAAGATGACACGCGCGCACATGCATGCAGGCACATACGTGCACTCACATTCACACACACACACACACACACACACACACACACACACACACACACACACACACACACACACACAAGCGCGCGCACAAACACACACACACGCACACACACACACATGCACACGCTCACACACGTGGGTCCGTGCCCAAAACATCCATACACACATGTGTACATTCACAACACACACATCAAGAGAGAGAGAGAGAGAGAGAGAGAGAGAGAGAGAGAGAGAGAGAGAGAGAGAACCAATGTTAGGTAGGCACTCAAGGTCTGACCAGTGTACTGTAATGCCTAGGTCAGACATCTGCTAAGTCGAAGCCACGAGACCCTCTTCTTCAATTGTCTCATGTGACAGAACATAACATAACGGCATATTGAACAAGGTCGCTCGTAAATGCCGCCATTCAGAACGTGTACACAGACGAGTTGTAATCCAGCGGATACGGTAAACACTGACAGGTCGAAGGATTGTAGAGTCATGCTTCAAGTCATGTATGAGCTGGACCTCTCACCCTCCCCCACATTTATCTTCCCCTCCTCCCTATATTCTTCTACCGTCCCCCTCCCACCTCTTCCATACCTTCCCTCCCTTTGGTGGACTGGTGGCTCAGCGGGTAACGCATCCCGGCTGAGGAAGGGCCCAGAAGATACCAAAGCCTGTGGGTTCGAACATTGTACAGACACAGACACCCGTCTCTTCCCCCACCTCCCCGCTGCCCATTCCTGTTCTTCCACCATCGCCTGGTCCAACACTTCTGCTGGTGTGGATAGCCGGTAGTTCGGGTGATCATATTGAGCCAAGGTCTCGTCGCGTGCGAGCGAGCGAGCGCGTCGTGCACGTTAAAGAACCCTAGACAACAACAAGAGAGTCCCTGTGGGGGAAGGAAAGGAAGGAAGGGTGAGGGGGGGGGGGGGAGGGGGAGTGACCAAATATGAGTGGAGACACTGGCGAGGATGCATCGAATGTCACATGAAGTAAGTAATTTTTTTTTTTTTTAATGATGAAGACTTTTTGCAAGGCAGCACGGCACAACGCAACGTAACATAGGGTAAAACACAAGACGTTACGAAATGATGCTGCAAACTGCTGTGCAATACAACATAGGGTAAAACACAAGACGTTACGAAATGATGCTGCAAACTGCTGTGCAATACAAGACTATGCCGTACAATACAACGTGATACGATGCAGTACGATAATGACAATACAATACCACATGAAAGTGCTCACTCGTTATGCTCCTGAGCGGGATTATAAAACTTACGAGGCCCCTCTTGTCATAAAATTACACGGTTCTACATAGCAAAATACAGTTCAATATGACATGATACGACACGATACAATACAACACAATACATTACAATACGACACGATACAATACATACAATGCAATGCAGCACAATACAATACAATACAATGCAATACAATACAATACAATACAATACAACATAATAAGACGACATGACACAACTCGATACGATTCGATACAAGGCAAAACAATGCAATACAATACAATACGATACGACAAGATACACCGCAACACAATACAACGCAATACAATACAATACAACGCAACACAATACAACGCAATACAATACAATGCAATACAATACAACACAATGCAATAAGACTCGACATGACATGACATGACACGACACGACACAACTCGATACGATTGAACACAAAGCAACACAGTGCAATACGACAATACAATACCACACCACAATACTCATCCCCAACGTGCATGAACCGAGTCATTAGAAGTGACAAACCCTAACACAGCACAACCCAACGCAACGCAAACACAACACAACACGACACGACACGACACGACACGACACGACACATCACAACTCAACTAACTCAACGCAACACATCGCAGCCACCGAAATACAATGCAACGCTATGCAATACCATGCAATGAAAATGCAAAGATAGCACGACATCACACAACACCAGACATTACAAAGTGGTCAGCCCCGATGCCCTGGAGCAAAGTCAGTATATCTTTTAGGAAGAAACCCACCATAAACGCTCGAACTCGCGCGCGCGCGCACCCTCTTTCCCGACCCACCCACATACCCCAAAACACACACACACACACACACACACACACACACACACACACTTTACAAAATAACACAACACACGGAGTGACACAACAGACAGAACTCAAGACACAACACAATACAACACAACACAACACAACACAAGACAAGACAAGACAAGACTACCTACACACTACAATACAATGCAATGTAGTGCCAGATACTGCAACTCAACTTAACCCAACAAAACCCAACCCTACCGAGCGCCACGCCACGCAACAGAACGTTACTCACGACAAAGGCGCTGACCCGCAATGAGTGAAGGCCCCTAAGCGAAAGTCCCTGAAGGTGAAATACACACACACGCGCGCACACACACGCACACACCACACACACACACACACACACACCACACACACACGCACGCACGCACGCACGCACGCACGCACATACTAACACACTGCCTGCACTGCACCACACCACAGCCGAGCAGCCTTCTACCCTCTCGGAGGAACGCTCGCAGCATGGAAGCCAATGACTGCTGCGCGGATTAGCGGGGATCAACCTTAATGGCCTGGGGTTCTTTTAAAGGCCGGCCCGCCTGCCACAACGACGGACAGAGAGAGAGAGAGAGAGAGAGAGACAGAGAAGCCCAACAACACCCCTCCCACTTTTTTTTTAACCCTCTCCCTCTCATTGATTACATACTGAACGCTAAAGCGGGTATAGACGATGACGTGTACGCTTTAATAAAAGCAACATGGCACATTGCAGTGTTCAGATCGTAACGAACGTTCGCTCTTGAGCAATAAAACGTTCATGATGTCTAGGGTTCTAGAATACTTGCGCGCGACGATCACGCTAGGGCAAAGAGCAGTGTTTGGCTAGATTATGACGAAACTCTTTTAAAAGTAAAGTCGCAAACGGTCTCAAATCTTTTAACTTGTAACTTTACTCATGACAGATCTCATTCGCTCGGCACGGCCAAAATCGAGTCTGCACAATAACTCGTAAGTCACTCGTGAGGTGGATGCGAGTTGTACACGAGTTTCGTACGAGTGTCGTGGAGACGTCGTGAAGAACGCATAGGTTGGTGGGAACTCTTACCC
>CM031598.1:80481729-80484229 GCA_018398815.1 Conus ventricosus
TGTATTGCTGTCCCTGTTCGGTGCCGTTGCTGACGTTCATACCACCCCACAGCTGTTAATGCTGTTCTTGCTTGCTGTGGCCATCGTCTTCATTACTGACTGCGGTAATTGCTTGGTGCTGCTTGCATGAAGTCGCAACAGGTCAGGGGGTGAGGAAGGAGAATGAGGAGGCGGGTGGGGCGGAGGGGGTTGGGAGGCTATACGGGTAACAGATCCTAATCACCCTCTCGTGTTCCTTTATCTCCAGTGTCTGGTGTCTGTTTCTTTCAGTTTTCAATATTGCGCTCCTGAGGCACAACAGAAGAAATCGTGATCCGAAACAAAGCTTTTACCGTTTCAAAAAAATTGACGCGGGCCTACCCGCCTCTCGTCTGCTGTTTGTTTGTTTGCAAACGAGGCTTAGTCACGTGTCTACCAGCGGCGTCGGTCATTGGGTTATGACGGGAAATACCCGAAATGCGTTTCACCACACATTGTGAAATGAGTTCACCTGCGAAATGGCATGGAAATTTAGGTTAATTCTTAATCAAAAGTAAGCCAAACAGGGGACGCACCAAACACCGTGCTAACCGCTTTCTCTTTTTCGGAAAGAAGTATTGGCGAGCGATGTCTGTGTGAAGTTGTCCATGACGGGAGATATACTTAACCAGCTGAGACCGAAGTGGTCGGCCGAGCTATAAACACCGTGGCTTAATTGGAGACATTCCTGCTCAGTACATGGGTATGGGGCAGGACCGACCTGTTTCGCCAAAGTTGTCAGATGTTTTGAACTCATTTCACGCTTGACCGATGATCAGTGCCTCTTGACCTTTCTGAAGGGATCTCAGGTCTGACTGTGGTTCTCTTTCTCTCTCTTACTGTCTATTTGTGTATCTCTGTCTGCCTGCATGCCTGTCTGTCTGTTTGTCTGTCTGTCTGTGTTCCCCCCCCCCCCCTCTCTCTCTCTCTCTGTCTCTCTCTCTGTTTGAAAGATATGTATGTTTGCTAAGAGTGTTGTACGTTTTAGTTGCTAGTCAAGCTTAGCTAGTCCCTTAGCGGTGCAAGGGCCGGATGTAAAAAAAGCATGTGTTTGCTTATCTGTTACCCTTAGAAATGAAGATCATCATCATCATCATCATCATCATCATCATCTCCTCTCTCTCTCTCTCTCTCTCTCTCTCAACACGGTATGATAAAGATAGTAAAACAGCAAAAACGCACCGCAGGGGGAAATTACTAGTGTTCCGCGGGACAACGCTCGCTGACGACATGACACTGTATTTCGGAGCACAGAAGAAAGAAAAATTTAGCATGGTTAAACGAGAAAAGAAGCAAACATTCAGAGAAACTAACTCTGTGGCTCTGGCCAATGATTGACTTCAGTCGTCCGTTTTCTGGACAAACTCAGGAGCCTGGGCGGGGAGAACAAGTCAGTACTTACTGACAGAACAGTATTTCAGCATGGAGCCAGCACTTGAAGAATGTTTTTCAAACCATAGATGATGATAGTGATAGAACTGCCCACGGTCAACACCTACGAAAGATGACGAATGAATCAGATCACATCTTCAGTGAAGACATTTCAGTGAACGAAGTCCGTAATGCTGTAAAGACACTAAACAATAGCAAGTCTTTCGGGGCACACGGTATAACTGCCGAAATGATGAAGACAAGTGGAAAACAAAGGATACGCTTTCTAGCTTTAGCATTGGCATCCATCTGACATGGCGGGCAACAGCTATCACAAAACCAATCGGCGAGAAGGGTGATATTCATCTAACTGACATTTATAGGAGTGTCTTTACGTGGTGTTATCAGTAAACGTTTTACATCAATTCTGATGACAAGGATATTGAAATGATTAGAAGATCATCACAAAATTTCAGAAAACCAAGCTGGTTTTCGCGAAAACTATTCTACGTCTATCAGATCTTTAGTTTGTAGGCGATAGTCTAAAAGTGTTTGACTAAAAAAAAAAAAAAAAGAGACAGAAATTATATGTCGTCTTTGTTGATTTCAGAACGGCCTTCGATTCGAAAATTCACACAAAATTATTTTAAATTACAAATGGCCCGGGAATCAGAGATCATTTTCTATATACTTTCAGACATGTACATTGATGGTAACTGACATGTACATGTGATTGGTAACAGACATGTAAAAGAAGGAGGAGGAGAGGGGGAAAAAGGGGGGGGGGGGAGGGGGGAGAAGGAAAATAACGTACAAGCTTGAACAAGGAGGGGGGGGGGGGAGACAGAGAAAAGAGAGAGAGGGGAGAGAGAGAGAGGAGAGAGGAGAGAGGAGTTGTGTGTGTGTGTGTGTGTTTTGTGTGTGTGTGTGTGTGTGTGTGTGTGTGTGTGTGTGTGTGTGTGTGCATGCATAATAATTTTGAACCCCACACAGTCATATGACAGATGTACTTACACGCCAAATCACAACAGTCAAAATAAATCAGAGAGAGGGACAGGCAGAGGGACAGACAGACAGACCGCCCAAAACACACACACACACACACACACAC
>CM031598.1:80499229-80501729 GCA_018398815.1 Conus ventricosus
AGAGTCATGTGGGTTTTTCTGCCCCGACCGGCTCCTACCCAGAGTTGAGTTTGCTGCGGACTCAGTTGGGAAGACTGGGACCACACAGTCGAGTTTCATCCACTTAATGGATGCGTTTCTGAGAGTGTTGCTCAAATTTCCTGACCAACACTGCAGGTGCCTGTATCTCTCGGGCCTGGTTGACGCCGGGATATATTTATGAAAGGAAGCGTAGAGTACAGCCCTGTCATGTAGTCTCAGACCGAAATGGAAATCCGTAGCATCATCTTAATCATCCTCATCCCCATCCATCAGCATTAAAAAAAAAAGTCTCAAATTCTGCGGCCCTTCATGTCCTGCTCTCATGGTGACCTCAGTTTCGATGTCCACTCCACGTCTGTGGCCTTGGTTTGCTTCCGTTGGGATCACCGGTATCGGCGAGTCCATGGGGGCTGTCGTTGGACGGACGTGGTGGCGCCCTCCGGAGGGAGAGCTCACTCACGTCGGCTCCGCGACTAAGCAATTATTGTCGTCAGTATGGGGCTTAGTAGGTGGTGTCGTGCGTATGTTAGATCAGAACAGGCGCCACTGAACACCACCTAAGTGACTCGGCAGCAGTGCAGTGTCTCCTCCGGTGGGTTGCCTCTTGACGACTTGACATTGACTGCTCCCTGTGGATTGCCGGTGCCGGGGGCTGCGGCGGGGCCGACCGGGCTGTGGCTGTGGACGGGGTGTCGGGATGAGCGGCGTGGGTGCACTGCCTCTGAGGTGGCGCAGAGGTTGCGACAGCAAAAAAAAAAAAAAAAAAAAAAAAGAATGAGAGAGCGCGAAGGAACAGGTTTTTTCTGCTGACAAAGGCTGAATTCCTTATAAACTGGAGGCCTATAAATATGTAGTGCAGTTTGAAACATGAATCATCTGACAATATGCAGTTGTTATGTCCAGTCCGTCTGGCCCATACTTCTTGACCAAACTCCTTCGCATTCCCGTGACCTAAGTGGTCGTACATGAGGGACAACTCCGTCAACCTCTTCTCCATCGCGGCCTGTCCTCTGCTTCTCGCAGGAGTTCTGGCAGCCTGAGGTTTGTCCATTCCATCACGTTCTCCGACCAGCTCTTTCTCTGCCTGCCTCTGCGCCTTCCTCCTTTCAAGCAGTGCCTTGCAGGATTGTCTCTGCGCCTTCCTCCTTTCAAGCAGTGCCTTGCAGGACTGCCTCTGCGCCTTCCTCCTTTCAAGCAGTGCCTTGCAGGACTGCCTCTGCGCCTTCCTCCTTTCAAGCAGTGCCTTGCAGGATTGTCTTTGCCAGCGAGTCGTGTCGTGTCGCGTGGCCAAACCACATCAGCTTTCTCCTCCTGACTGCAGCCAAGAGGGGTTCCTGAGGTCCTGCCAGTGTGAACACCTGCTCTCGGACAGAGTCGTTGGTTCTGTGCTCTGTCCAGGAGATGTGGAGCAATTGACCAAATTACTTGAAGCTTAAAAGTGTTTCGATAATTTAAGAATATAGTAAATGTTGATCAAGATTTCCTTCAACGTCACAGTAAGATAATTGAGCTATCGCTCTTTCATGACAAAGTAGTTGTAGTTTGCTAATGCTAATGTTCCAGACTTCCAGTGGTTTAAGGATTTCCTTCCTGCCTCTCGCGTTCTGCCACAAACCCAGTGGTTTCCACTGGCAATGGTCGTCTCACATTCTCTGATTCTGACGTCATGGCCTTCACTCTGCCGGAGGGGATTTTTCCCCTCTTTACATTGACATCGGTCTCTATGGCAACATCAGCCTGGAGCGAGATGGGAGAGAGTTTGTTTGTTTATCTGATCTGGAAGAGGAGCTGTTGGTATGAACTTTTCTGCTGGGTCCTGGGGATGGTTTTAGCAACCTTCCACCCACAAGATTTGCTTTAAAAGGAGCCTGCTATTTCGCCGCCGGGTCTGCTGTTGTTGTTGTTGTTGTTGTTGTGGTGGTGATGGTGGTGGTGGTGGTGGTGGTTGGCGTATGTACTGCAAAATTGGAAATGAAAAGTAAGTACTGCAGTTATTTCCTTGTGAAGTACCTTAACGGCAATTGGTGGAGTGGTTTGTTTCACGCGTTTCCATGCCAACAACATTTTTGCCGGTTGATTACTTACGTTGTTTCTCTTTAAAGCCCTATTGTTGACCTGTGATCATCATTTTTATGTGAACGATTGTAACTGGAAATACTACTCAAGCCTTGGCAAGAAAGGTCAAGTGAAGTGGACCGACTGAGACACGGCACCAGACGGGGTGGGGGACGAACGAGCCACAGCTGGTGAGGATGGAAATCCTGACCGACCACCCTGGGAACTACAACACTCCCATCTGCATCTATCAGGATGGACTGTCAAATGATTTCCGCGCACACCCCCTAGTGACCGTATTGACAATACTGAATACTGGTTTTTTCATATCCAGTCAACACAATACCGCGATCTGGATTCCATAACGCGAAGAATATGTCCATTATATCGTATGAAATATCATTCGTAGTCATTTCAGTTTCGA
>CM031598.1:80506729-80511729 GCA_018398815.1 Conus ventricosus
AGTGATTACTCTCTGGAATGCCATGCCATGAACAGGCTGCCACAGTGATCAGTCTCTGGAATGCCGAGCCAGCCAGCCTTTTCCAATTCTGGCGGCCTGACATCGAGAATCTCAGTGCCATAAGATGACGGTGTCATCGTTTAGGATTTAACACCTGGCGTCCTGGCTCTGTTTTGGACCGTAGCCAGCAAACGCAGTCATCCTCTACTGATACGTAAGGAGTTTTCATTGTCGACATTCTCCTAAGGGCCTCATCCCGAAAATTCTAGCGTTCTCGCCCACTGAGACCTTCACAGCTGGCGTCCTGCCTGTCCTGCACCACAGCGGCTACAACAAACAGGCATTTTATTCACGGACGTGCTAGGTCTTCTCGGCGGGGTACTCTCCTGGCGACCCACAGAAGGATAGTTTCCCGTGTCACCTTTTAGTGACTGGTTGCAGTTACTGTACGTCTCCTGTCCATCGTGAATCACAACAGGCAGACACCATCAACCATCATGGACTGAAATGCTGTGGTGGTTTCTGATGAGTATCCTCTTGGCGGCCTATGATTGACAAATCTTTATACAGCTGGCGCTTGAACTATGGTAGTACTAGCATTGTGACTGGGGTTGACGAGTCCATACCTTTACCCCCACCCCTACCTACCCCCATCGCTTTTTTTTTCCCATCTTCTTCTTCTCCTGAATGCTTCTTTCTGTCTCTCTCTCTCCAATCCAAAACGCCGCCAAAGACTGTGATGATGATCAGAGGGAGGGATGGGGAGGGTTGAAGGAGGGGTGGAGAAGTGAGGGGTGGGGACAGAGTGGGAGGGAGGTGAGGCGGGGGTTTAGGGGAATGACGGGCCGGGTTTACTGCAATGGAGCTCTGTTTTTTTTTTTTTTTTTTTTTTTTTTTTTTTTATAGATCAGTGACCCATCGAACCTGGGCATGGACATACACCTGGCTACAGTTCACCACATCATTTCGCATCATCCCTGCCCATTGTCAATGCAAATACTGATTGATTCTGGAACTGGAAAATTGGTCCATTTCCAGGAAAATGAAATAACTTTTGATAAATCGGTTTACTGTGGTGATTTTCAGTGGTCGCAGTGTTGCTTGTGTTCTTATCATAAATGCACTGATCATGCACGCACGCTCACGCGCGCGCGCGTGCGCACACACACACACACACACACACACACACACACACACACACACACACACGAGAGAGAGAGAGAGAGAGAGAGAGAGAGAGAGAGAGAGAGAGAGAGAGAGAGAGAGAGAGAGAGAGAGAGGAAGACAGGGGTCACTAAATTGACTCTTTTTAGGCTAGAATGGTTTTTGCTGGCAGAGCGCCAGACTCGTAGTCCTGGTGATCTTGGATTTGCAGTTCGAATCTCTGCCAGGCCGTGCATCAGAACAGGAAGAATTCCCCCTCACAGTTAACATTGGCTTTCACTCCATTTTCCGTACTGACGTGGATGATAAGTTAAGTGTGGAGGTGGTTTTGTTTTGTTTTTTTGTTTTTGTTTGTTTGTTTGTTGTTGTTTTTTTCTAGTTTTTTTTAAAAAATAAGTGTCTAATATCATCTGGCGATGAAAAGACATTAATAAATAAACCACTGAACTGAAGTGAACTGAATCCATTTTCCGAAAAGTCCTTGAAATGAAACTGTAAACCGTGGTTCCACAAGTAAACGTTCGCATAAATCTTGCACATATGTAGACGAGAGGGCCAATTTGGCCGTTGGTGTGGATGATACGCATGCGCATAGCATGCGTCTTTCATGTGAAACCGAAAGAATAAAAGAAAAACTGAGTGACTGCTAGTTGACTGGATGACACGGGGAAACGACCGAATGTTGCGCCAGCACGCAGTTCTTCAGTTGGCTCTACCCGGGTAGGCAGCCCGTTGAGTAAATGGGCGCGTGGGTTGTAAAAGCGCTGAGAGCAAGATCTCTAACTTAGGATAAACACTATATAGGTAACAACAACAACGATTACAATAATAATAATAATGATAATAATAATAACGACAATGATAACAATAATGATAATAACAATAATATTAATAAAAGTAATAATGAGGAGGAGGAAGAGGAGGAGGCGGATATGATGATGATGATTATGACGATGCTGATAATAATTGTAATAATGACAATATATTAACAACGACAACAATCATCATCATCATCATTATCATCATCATCATCATCATCATCATCATCATCATCATCATCATCGTCATCATCATCATCATCATCATAATGATAATAAATAATAATGATTATGAAGATGAACATTTGCATGCCTTGTCCTTTCCATATTCTCTCTCTCTCTCTCTCTCTCTCTCTCTCTCTCTCTCTCTCTCTCTCTCTCTCTCTCTCTCTCTCTCTCTCTCTCTCTCTCTCTCTCTCTCTCTCTCTGCGCCGAGCGGGCAGGCGAGTTCTGAAAATTTGCAAGAAAGCTAAACACAGCGCAAACAACCAGGGACTGTACATACATACTACATACATACATACATACATACATACATACTACATACATACATACATACATACACACACACATACCACACACACACACACACACACACCACACACACACACACCACACACACACACACACACACACACACACATACATACAACATACAACACACATACAACATACAACATACATACATACACACACACACACACACACATACATACATACATACATACACACACACACACACACATACATACATACATACATACATACATACATACATACATACATACATACATACATACATACATACATACAACATACACATACATACATACATACATACAACATACATACATACATACATACAACACATACATACATACATACATACATACATACATACATACATACATACAATACATACATACTACTACATACATACTATACATACATACATACATACATACATACATACATACATACATACATACATTCATACATACATACAAGTTTCTTTGCCCAGTCTTCTTCCTAATGTCGTCCGCGCTAGCACAACAACTGGACTGATGAATTATTAACGCTTATTACCCTAATGTGGAGAGTGTTGATGCTTTGTGTTCGCTTTTGGCCTCAGTTGGGTGCCCCAAATCGCGTGTACTTAACTGCCGTCTAAGATGTAAAGAGCACTGACAGGAACGGCATTTACAGATAAGATGTATGAAGTTGAATGTAACAATCAGTCCAGATAGAGTGGAGTTGGGTAAGGAGAAAATGATGCCAGACCTGTAAAAGACATTTAGGGGCGATAACGTCCCGTGAGTCTTTAACAACAACAACAAACAAACAAACAAAACAAAAACAAACAAAAAAAAGAGAGAGACAGAGAAAACTTAGGGTCGTCTGCACTTCGATGCAAAACTGAAGTTGATAAAAAAAAAATAACGTAAAAATGAATTGGGGGTGGGAGGGGGAGGGGGAGGGGAGGGGGGGGGGGGGTAAACCTAAATATGACAAAAAAAGAAAATCTTCATCTATGAAATTTGTTGGTAAGATTTTTTCCTTTCTTTTTTTTCCGCTTTTTTTTTCGCTTTTTTTTTTTCGCTTTTTTTTTTTTTTGAATACGTGCTGAGTATTTCCTAAATTTCTGACAACTTGCTCCTGTTGGAAGTGATTCAGTGGTCGTGGCACCAGTGCTGGCAAGTCTGAAGTGTTTTCCACAAGAAGTCATGGCCGCTGTTTGTTTTAGTCACAGCCACCCTGTTATCTCTCCTGCACAAGACTTAGTATGACGCAGAGCGGCTTTGACGTCGCTTTCATGCGGTTTACAGCAACTTATTTTCATCATAACTCTCAAAATCCGCTTCTTTTTTTTTTTCCTTTTCTATGACACCCCTTAACTTGAGCTTGCTTATTTTCAAGTGTAATTAATAGCGAACCGCCGAGAAAACGTAGACGAACGAATTACAAGACAAAACACGCGTTTCGACCTCTTAGGTCTTCTTCAGGCAAGATGCGAAATACTCGGGATAACGAAAGTGAACGAGCAATCACTTATCTTCATTCGTTTGGGCGCAAAAAAAAAAAAAAAAAAAAAAAAAAAAACACCCACCGGATGTTTGTCTTGCCTGAAGAAGATAAAAAAAAAAGGAACAGTCATTTGTCTTTTGAGTTTGCTTCAGTTTCTGCCTGCAGTCGTCTCCCTTTGAAACAAACTTGTTTACATTTCCGCCTGCCGTCGCCTCACTTTGCAGCTTGAGCTTGTTTTTGTCCAGACCCCCAAGCGGAGTGGACAGTTGGTCAGAACGATACAGGTCACTCTGCAGAAGACCATTGTCTTCATTACAGAATGCCAGAGTCAGCAGGCGTCTTCCTTTTCATCCATGCAACTCCAGACAACTCTGAGTGGTGGTAACTGATGTATGGCGCTTTGTCGGGATTCTGCTATAGGTGTGAGTCCAGTCGGTCGGTCAACATATGTTAATAGAGACAGATAGATGAAAAGAGACAGACATGGAAAACAAAGTTTGTTTCAAAGTGAGGTCAGTAGGTCAACATGATATGAAACAAAGAGAAAAAAGAGACAGACATGGAAAAACAAAGTTTGTTTCAAAATCAGGTCAGTAGGTCAACATATGTTAATAGAGACAAAGAGAAAAAAGAGACAGACATGGGGAAAAAAACAAAGTTTGTTTCAAAATCAGGTCAGTAGGTCAACATATGTTAATAGAGACAAAGAGAAAAAAGAGACAGACATGGGGAAAAAAACAAAGTTTGTTTCAAAATCAGGTCAGTAGGTCAACATATGTTAATAGAGACAAAGAGAAAAAAGAGACAGACATGGGGAAAAAAACAAAGTTTGTTTCAAAATCAGGTCAGTAGGTCAACATATGTTAATAGAGACAAAGAGAAAAAAGAGACAGACATGGGGAAAAAAAACAAAGTTTGTTTCAAAATCAGGTCAGTAGGTCAACATATGTTAATAGAGACAAAGAGAAAAAAGAGACAGACATGGGGAAAAAA
>CM031598.1:80521729-80536729 GCA_018398815.1 Conus ventricosus
ACAGCTCTCTTATATATACTAGTCAATGGTTTAAGCAACTTATTGCTCGCTAAATCCCAGAGTGTCGAGGCATAGTCAATATTTGGTTGAATATAAGATTGAAAAAATAATTTTCTGGTGTGATAATCTAAAAAGTTTTTTTATTTTCCTGAGCTGATACAGTTTTACGGCAAGAGTTTTTGAAAGAAGTTCTAAATGTTTCGACCAAGATAGGTTGTTGTCGATTGCTATGCCTAAGACTCTGTGATTAGAAACCTCTTTGATTTTCTCGTTACCAATATACAGGTTGGCAAGTTTTCGGTTACATTTTGACGTTTTTGCCTTGTTGTAATCAACATGAATTTCGTTTTTTGAGGATGCAGAGACATGTGATTGAGTTGTGTCCATTTAACGAGAAGGTTGATATTTTTCTGAATATCAAGGTAGACTTGCTGAGCATTAGAGTTATTAGTGTCAATAGTGGTATCATCGGCAAACATTTCACAATGAGAAGTCAGGTTAATGTAAATCATTGATATAGAATAAGAAGAGCAGTGGACCAAGACCGAGCCTTGTGGTACACCAAAGTTTTTGGGAATCAAAGTAGAATAGCAATCATTTAATAATACTAATTGTTGCCTGCTGGAAAGGAGGATGAAATGAGTTTTAGAGTGTCGGAAGTTAGTCGATAAATAGTTAACTTTCTAAGCAAAAAGTTCCTGATTAATGACATCGAAAGCTTTAGCAAAATCAACGAAGAGTACTCCGGAAAAGTGTTTGTTGTTTATGTTTGAAAGCCATCGATCAACTATCTTGGTAAGAGTGTTTGACAAGAATGATTTCTCTCTAAATCCGGATTGATTAGGGTGTAGGAGATCGAATTTTTTTACATGAAAAAGAAGACACTTTTTTATGTGTTGTTTAATGGTTTTGAAAGAACTGATAGAATAGATATAGGTCGATAGTTAGAAGGATCAGCCATATTTCCTGATTTGTACAATGGTATGACTTTAGCTTGTTTAAAAGCATCAGGAAAGCAATGCTTATCAATGCAGAGATTATAAATATATGTGAGAGTTTCTGCTATAACAGATGCGGATAGCTTAGAGAATTTTCCGTCAATTCCATCAATTCCACGAGTTGCTGTCTGTTTTAATTGTCTAAGAGAAGATAAAACTTCGTGGACATCCATGGCACTAATATCCAAAGCTGAATGGATGTTCTTATGGCGGCAGTATTTCAGTAATTCTTGAGATCGTTACTTTTTGATTCATCGTTTCGTATGATTTGATTTGCTATATTTGCAAAATGGGCGTTCAGTTCACTTGCAGATATGTCCTTTGTTAAGTTTAATACGGGTCAGAATTTTTCTTGGTTAAGCCATGTATAGCTTTCCAAATAGATTTACTGTCATTCTTTCTATTAATTAGGTCCAAGAAATATTTCCTTTTCTCTGATCGTATTAGGGAGGTCACCTTATTTCTGTACTTTTTGAATTCTTCGCGAGAGCCATTTTTTAACAGATAATCCCTTTGATATATAGTGTCCTGTATTTCTTTTGTAGAGAGAGGAGAGAGAAAAGAGAGAGAGAGAGAGAGAGAGGAGAGAGAGGAGAGAGTGTGTGTGTGTGTGTGTGTGTGTGTGTGTCTGTGTCTGTGTCTGTGTGTCTGTGTCTGTGTCTGTGTGTGTTGGGGGGGGGGGGGGGGGGGGGGGGCGGGGCGCTGAGGAAGGAAAAAAAACAGACAAAAAAGAAAAGCAATGACAGTAACTGGGTTTTTTTTTTTTTCTTGCGTTGATAGAAAGAACGTGACAGTAAGTTACTTTTTTTTTTGCATTAGAGAGGGAGAGAGAGAGAGAGAGAGGAGGAGAGAGAGAGAGAGGAGGAGAGAGAGAGAGAGGAGAGAGGAGAGAGAGAGAATGCTCTTTTTTTTTTTTGAAAATTGTCATTTCATGCTAACAATGTATTGCATAATTATATTTTTGCATATATGATCAAACAATCTATTTCACTTCATAAAGCTATTGAATGAAAGGTGTATAATCGTTGTATTATTAGTTTTAGCGAGGTCTTTTGTGAAAACGACTCTCTTTGAATGTCTATCATGGTTAAATCTTTTTTGTGACTTGACTCTTTTCGTTTTCGGCTTATGTTGTTGATTCACTGTCGAAAGAGTTAGAGTGTGTGAGAGCTAATTGTTTTATTGCTCAATCTTGTATATCAGAGAGAGAGAGGAGAGAGAGAGAGAAGAGAGAGAGAGAGAGAGAGAGAGAGAGAGAGAGAGAGAGAGAGATGGATTAAACTAAGTTGCGTTTTTTTTCTGCTTAACTTGGTATATTCTTTACTTGAAGCGCGCTGGTGACCTACTCGTTTTTGAGTGAACCAGTATTTTAGGAAGAAGAAGAAGATTTACAATCTCAGTGATGGCTAAGTATGCACACACACACACACACACAAAAATCTTCCCCTCCCCCCGCCCCTTTTTTTCAATATAATAAGAAAAAAATCTTTTTTTCTGTTGGACTATAAATTGAAAGCTTGACTGACGCACACACGTACGTGATCACATTCACGCATGCATCATAACAGTAAGAAACACTAGCACGCATTCTCCACGCACTCATACTCGCACTCATGCAAAACAAAACAAAACAAAACAAAACATTTCTTTTTCTTTTGTGTATGCATAAAAATAAACTAAAAACAAACAAACAAACAAACAAAAAACCGATGACATATGCACGGCAATGTTATCCTGTTGGTCGGTTTTAATCTAAAACCCAAAAAAGAAAAAAAATAATGATATAGTCAAGCATACCTATGCATGCATGTACACATGCACGCAATTCAAGCACACAGATGCGTGCATGTATACACGCACGCACGCACGCACGCACACGCTAAGACACAACCACGACACTCGTAGGCAAGTACGCGCAGACAAACAAACGTTTCCACACACGCCTGATGCTGGGTGGTGTACCCATTATCGTCTGAAAGGCTGCCGACAATCATCAACCATCCACGGCCACATACTGATGCTGATTATGGCCCATTAGGGCATGAAATTTGCGGGGCACTGTAACATTTACGCTCATTATCTAAGACTGTGATATACAAAAAAGAAGATTGTTATGGTGATACTACATTCTCAGAAGATTGTGTGTGTGTGTGTGTGTGTGTGTGTGTGTGTGGTTCGCGCGCGCGCGCGCGCGGGGTGTGTGTATGTGTGTGTGTTAGGTGGAGACAACTAAGGAGGAGTTTTCCTGCATCCTCTGTGACAAGGTCTTCAGAAGACATATCGATAAAAACAGGCACATGACATCGTATCTTCTTTCCACTGCTCTCCGTGTAAAAAAACAACAACAACAAAACCCTTAAATAAGAAACATACTGTACACACACATTTACAAAACCATCATGATTGTTCGTTCTTTTTCGTTGTCCTAAATGTTTTGTATCTTGCCTGAAGAAGACCTAAGAGGTCGAAACGCGTTGTGTTTTGTCTTGTGATTCGTTTGTCCATTTTTTTAAATTTTTATTTCTTTGGCGGTTCGCTGATATATATTTAAAATCCGTCAGAGACAGACAGACAAACAGACAGACAGACAGACAGACAGACAGACGGACAGGATGACCAAACAGCAGGATTACCATTAAGTCTTGTAACACTAACTGTCTGGGTTGTGAAAAGAAAGAAAGAAAGAAAGAAAGAAAGAAAGAAAAGAAAGAAAGAAAAAAAAGAAAGAAACTAGAATGCAGGCACAGAAAAACAAAAATCATGAACGGAACCAGAAAGAAATGCAGACGGAAAGAAGACAAGCTATGACTGTCATTTGGCGCGTTTCTTTTTCGTACACGCCCCCCCCCCCCCCCCCCCCCCCACCCCTGCATATGCATACACACCCTCCTTCCACACTACTTGGCCACCCCTTCCACCCCCCCCCCCCGTCCTCCTCCTCCTCCTACACACACACACCAGACACACACACACACACACACACACTCGCACGCATACACGCACACGCGCACACACCACATGCACATGCACAGACACACGCACGCGCGAGCGCGCGCGCGCACGCACGCACGCCACACACACACACACACACACACACACACCACACACACACACACACACACACACAAAACACACACACACACACACACTCGCACGCACACACACACTCACACACACATCCACAGACATACGCACGCATTGACCACGCACGCACAGACACATGCACGCACGCACGCAAACTCGCACACACACACACACACACGTGTACACACACACACCACACACACACACACACACACACACACACACACACACACACACACACACACACACCCCACACACACACACACACACACACACACACACACAAAATACACATACGGATGGCAAGCACGTATGCACCAATACGTTCTAACATACGAACTCTGTCTCTGTTTCTCTCTCTCTCTCTGCTCTCTCTCTCTCTCCTCTCTTTTCTCTCTCTCTCTCTCTCCCCTCTCTCTCTCTCCCCTCTCTCTCTCTCTGTCTGTCTGTCTCCCCTCTCTCTGTCTGTCTCTCTCTCTCACACACACACACACACACACACACACACCCCACACACACACACACACACAACACACACACACACACACACACACAACACACACACACACACACTCGCGTGCACGCGCACCCATACATATACACATACACACATTATGTGCACGCTCGCAATTACTTCCGTACACATTCACTTTTTTTTTTTTTTTTTTTTTGGTCTAATATGAATACATGAAGTTAAATGGATTAAAATTATCTATTGAAAAAACAAATATAATTCTTTTCAATAGAGGTAATAATCCAGAAAAACTGCCTGTTTTTACATTGGGCGAAACACCTCTTAAATATGTGACAGAAGTTAAATTCCTAGGAGTCCATTTTACATCTAAACTATCATGGAACGCTCATATGAATACTTATTAACAAAGGCGAGGAAAATATTAAATTTCCTTAAATTATCTCTAAAGAAAAATGGGGACAGAGTTCAGCTACATGATAACTCTATGTAAATCTTTAATGAGGTCGAAAATAACAGATGCCCAAGAAGTCATCTTTAGCGCTCCCAAATACCTATTGAAAAAGCTTGAAAGTATTGAATGCAAGGCATTGAAATTAGCACTTGGCCTTCCGGTGCATGCATCATCTTCTCGTACGTATTAGAAGCGCAGATGCTTCCCTTAGATGAATACAGAGAGTTAGCGTGTTGTAAATTTGTTATCAAGAGTACAACTAATAAAACGCACATTAGATCTGAAATAAAAATGAGGTCAGATATTGATTTTCCTAAAAGAGCCAAATCTTAGCTTCTCAAAAAACACTGGCAACGTACACGTCAAAAAGTATTACTGATTCCGGAGTTTCAATCGATAATGATGCTCTATCCATTAGACCGTTATTTCTCCTATACCACCATGGGAGCTTAATAAAGCACATTTTGATATTGAACATACCAATATGAAAAAAGATGAAAACATAAACATGTTAGCAAGCTATATCAAATGCCATGTTGAAAAGAACTATTCAATTATTTGAAAATATACACAGACGGTTCGTGCATTGATAAACAAGCAGGTTGTGCATTCTTAATACCAGACTTAAGAGTAGAGAAATCATTTTATATCGGAATTAACAAATCGATATTTACAGCAGAATTAACAGCGATACTCCTGGCTTTAAATTACCTTTTAAACTTCCAAAAACAATATTTCAAATTCTGTTCTGTGTTGATTCTAAATCAGCTCTTCAGCATTAAAACGTTTTTCAACTGCACACAAGACCTGAAATGATCATAGAGATAAGTTGTAAGATACACATGTTAATTGCAAGAGGAACCCATGTAGCTTTTTGTTGGATTCCTTCACATTGTTCTTTTCATTATAATGAAAAATAGACAGGGCAGCTAAACGTGGAGCCAAAAATAGTTTTGATTCAGAACTGTTTGATTTCCCCTTATCAGTACATGAACAGTGTAACTTGGTTAAGTCGCATATCTGGAAAGCTTTTGAATATAGTATGGTAGATCACGTATATAAAGAACAGTTTGATATTAAAAGAATCAAAGAGAATTTTAATCTTAATAGAAAATTACTCTCATTAATGCACAGGTGGAAACTTAATGCATTTAAAACAAAATATGTAAAGAACATAGTTTGCGTATGTGGAAACAAGATTACTCCAGTTCATATTGTTTCATGCAATGATATGAAAAAAATCATTCCAGTATTGAGCAAAATACTGTGCAGGCCATTTTTCAGTCACCAGCTTTAACGTACGAATTCTTTGTACACTTAGAACGCACCCCTATTGGAAAATACTTATAATATCTTTATTAACTTTATTTGCGGGGGATAAGAAAGGAAGGAGGGTGGGTGGGTGATAAAATGGTCGGGGGGAAGGGGGGGGGGAGCAAAGGATTTTTGTTTTGTTTTGTTGTTTGTTTTCTTTTTTCTTTAATACTGTCATCCGTTTTGACTTTAATTGATTAGTTAGTTGTTGGTTATAAGTATTTTGTTTCATGTTAATCTTCTCTTATGACTTGTGTAAAGATATTCACACACTTACACATCCATAACTCTCCACTCAACACACACAGGCACCACACACACAGGCACACACAACACACACACACACACACACACACACACACACACACACCACACACACACACACACACTCGCGTGCACGCGCACCCATACATATACACATACACACATTATGTGCACGCTCGCAATTACTTCCGTACACATTCACTTTTTTTTTTTTTTTTTTTTTTTGGTCTAATATCACGAATAGTGGATAGACGTTAAATGAAGGACACACACACACACACACACACACACACACACTACTGCCCCGCCGCCCCCTGGGTGGTTTTTTCCATACTCATCACCTAAACCTCGTCCTTTCCTCCACTCAATCGATGTCTATCTTCTCCCGGAGATCCGGACTCCCTGGACATATTGTGCAACAAACGGGCATGCCTTTCTCCTGTCCACTTCCTCCCCCCCCCCCTTCTGATCCCCCCTCCCCCCCTCCTACACCTTTCCACCGTTTGCGGACAACGACTGGGGGCAACACACTGGAGCCAGGCACGCGGGTGTGACCGGTGACAGGAGCTGAAAGTACCGCCCTCTTCTAGTCGCTACCCAGGCGGGAAAATAAAAATAAAAGTATGGGATACTACAAAAAGGAAAACAACCCCGCCCCCCCCCCCCCCCCCCCCCCCAAAAAAAAAAAAAAAAAAAAAAAAACAAGGAGGAGGGGGGGGGAGGGGGTGTCAAAATTTCGTTACACTTACCTGGTTTTGTATAGATTCGTCCCAGTTCATTTCTGTGTCCGCCGACTCACCTCAGTCCGTGTCTGTTTTGTTGTCGTTGTTTTTCTTGTTCTTGTTCTTGTTCTTGTCTTGTTCTTCTTGTTCTTCTTCTTCTTCTTCTTCTTCTTCTTCCTCTTCTCCTTCTTCTTCTTCTTCTTCTTCTTCTCCGTCATCTTCTCTTCCGCCATTTCCTCCTCTCCTCCTCCTCCTTCTTCCTTCTCCTTTACTTGTTGTTGTTGTTGTTGTTGTTGTTGTTGTGTTCTTCTTCTTCTTCTTCTTCTTCTTCTTCTTCTTCTCTTCTTCTTTCTTCTCCTCCTCCACCATTTCCTCCCCCTCCTCCTCCTTCTTCCTTCTCCTTTTCCTCTTCTTGTTTTTCTTCTTCTTCTTCTTCTTCTTCTTCTTCTTCTTCTTCTTCTTCTTCGTCTTCTTCTTTTTCTTCTTCTTCTTCTTCTTCTTCTTCTTCTTCTTCTTCTTCTTCTTCTTCTTCTTCTCCTGCTCTTCCCCTCTTCTTCTCTCTTTCTTCTTTTTTTTTTCTTCTTCTTGCTTTTCCTCACCTCCTCCTTCTTCTTCCTCCTCATTATGATCATGATTATCATGTTCACTATCATGATCACTGTTGTGCGCCGTCTGTGTTGTTGTTGTTTTTGTTGTTATTGTTGTTGTTGTCGTCACCGTCGTCTTTATTGTTGATGTGTTGTTGTTGTTGTTGTTGTTGTTGTTGTTGTTGTTATTGTTGTTGTTATTGTTGTTGTTGTTGTTGTTGTTGTCCTTCTTCTTCTTCTTCTTCCCTTTCTTCTTCTTCTTCTTCTGCAATAATATAGCCCTTTGCGGTCGGCTGGGCTATAAGCAATATTACCTTACCTCTTCTTCTTCTCAGAGTCGCTGAGTCATACTATCTCAAGAAAAGTCTTTGCCTGTTCATACCCTGATCTCATGGCGACCTTAGTTTCGATTACCTCTATACACCCCTCCCCACGGTGAGTTCAGCTCACACTCCTTGCCTCTATACACCCCTCCCCTCCCCACGGTGAGTTCAGCTCACACTCCTTGCCTCTATACACCCCTCCCTCCCCATGGTGAGTTCAGCTCACACTCCTTGCCTCTATACACCCCTCCCCTCCCCATGGTGAGTTCAGCTCACACTCCTTGCCTCTATACACCCCTCCCCTCCCCATGGTGAGTTCAGCTCACACTCCTTGCCTCTATACAACCCCTCCCCATGGTGAGTTCAGCTCACACTCATTGCCTCTATACACCCCTCCCCTCGGTGAGTTCAGCTCACACTCCTTGCCTCTATACACCCCTCCCTTCCCCATGGTGAGTTCAGCTCACACTCCTTGCCTCTATACACCCTCCCCATGGTGAGTTCACCTCACACTCCTTGCCTCTATACACCCCTCCCCATGGTGAGTTCAGCTCACACTCCTTGCCTCTATACACCCCTCCCTCCCCATGGTGAGTTCAGCTCACACTCCTTGCCTCTATACACCCCTCCCCATGGTGAGTTCAGCTCACACTCCTTGCCTCTATACACCCCTCCCCATGGTGAGTTCAGCTCACACTCCTTGCCTCTATACACCCCTCCCCTCCCCATGGTGAGTTCAGCTCACACTCCTTGCCTCTATACACCCCTCCCCATGGTGAGTTCAGCTCACACTCCTTGCCTCTATACACCCCTCCCCTCCCCATGGTGAGTTCAGCTCACACTCCTTGCCTCTATACACCCCTCCCCTCCCCATGGTGAGTTCAGCTCACATTCCTTGCCTCTATACACCCCTCCCCATGGTGAGTTCAGCTCACACTCCTTGCCTCTATACACCCCTCCCCATGGTGAGTTCACCTCACACTCCTTGCCTCTATACACCCCTCCCCTCCCCATGGTGAGTTCAGCTCACACTCCTTGCCTCTATACACCCCTCCCCATGGTGAGTTCACCTCACACTCCTTGCCTCTATACACCCCTCCCCATGGTGAGTTCAGCTCACACTCCTTGCCTCTATACACCCCTCCCCATGGTGAGTTCACCTCACACTCCTTGCCTCTATACACCCCTCCCCTCCCCATGGTGAGTTCAGCTCACACTCGTTGCCTCTATACACCCCTCCCCATGGTGAGTTCAGCTCACACTCCTTGCCTCTATACACCCCTCCCCTCCCCATGGTGAGTTCAGCTCACACTCCTTGCCTCTATACACCCCTCCCCATGGTGAGTTCACCTCACACTCCTCGGCAGTTCAATGGGACTGTCGCTGCGTGGAAACGGCCCGGCAGAGACTCGAACTCGCAACTCAAGGATCACCATAATTACGAGTCCGGTACTCTACCAACTGAGCTATTCCGGCTCATGGAATCATATTTAAGTTGGTAAGGATGAACGTAACGTCCCCCCTCCCCCCCTCCCTACACTCATACAAAAAACCGCGCCTGCGCTCGCTCTCTCTCTCTCTCTCTCTCTCTCTCTCTCTCTCTCTCTCTCTCTCTCTCTCTCTCTCTCTCTCCCTCTCTCTCTCTCTCTCTCTCTCTGTCTCTTACTCTCCTCCCTCCCCCCCCTCTCTCTCTCTCTCTCTCTCTCTCTCTCTCTCTCTCTCTCTCTCTCTCTCTCTCTCTCTCTCTCTCTCGGAGAATCAATACGACATATTCGTGCGGTCTTTTAGCTCACTTCATTAGGTGATAACATTTTTGTTGAGCAGCTCAAATGTTCACTTGTTTGATATTCAATAATTTGCTTCCACGAAGGAAAAGAGATGTGTGTGTGTGTGTGAGTGTGTGTGTGTGTGTGTGCGTGCGTGCGTGTGTGCGTGTGTGTGTGTGTGTGTGTGTGTGCTTGCGCACCTTTGCGCACGCGCGTGCTCTCTGTGTGCTGTTCGAAGTGTCAGAGCTGTACTTCCGGAATTTCTGAGCGCTACAT
The DNA here is from genome assembly GCA_018398815.1 of Conus ventricosus. Taxonomy (NCBI): domain Eukaryota; kingdom Metazoa; phylum Mollusca; class Gastropoda; order Neogastropoda; family Conidae; genus Conus; species Conus ventricosus. The sequence continues at coordinate 80,531,990 of CM031598.1, forward strand.
GTCCATTTTTTTCTTTTTTAACATTTCTTCATATTTTGATGATTGAAAAAAAAAAGTCCAAATACAACCTCCTCGACAAAGAAAGAAAGAAAGAGAGAAGTATAGAAAGAAAGAGATTGATTAATCAATCAATCAATCAACCAATCAACCAATCAATCAATCAATCAATCAATCAATCAATTAACCAATCAATTAATCAGTGAATCACTTACTTACTTTCTTACCTACTTACTTACGTACTTGCTTGCTTATTTACTTTTTTACTTGCTTGCTTACTTACTCAGTTACCTACTTCACTGACTGACTGACTGACTTACTCAGACAAAAAAAAAGAAAAGAAAAAGAGATGAATGAATTGGTTAATTAACAAACATGCCCGGGGGGTAACACTCTGGTAGTAAGGGAACATTTTCAAACACACACACACACACACACACACACACACACACACACACACACACACACACACACACACACACACACACTACACACACGCACACGCACACGCACACACACTACACACACGCACACGCACACGCACACACACACACACACACACCACACACACATTACATACACAGAGCGGCTATTGACACATCAGATTACGCGCCATACCTGAAGACACCCCCCCCCCCCCCCGACCCCCCGCGTCCGGCCCCTGTCACGCCTCTTTCTCTTCCCGTTCTTCACTCTCTCGTCCTTCACTCTTTCCTTTCCCTCTAACGCCTCGTGAGGGAACAATGTGACGGCGAGGGAGGGGGGGGGGGGGGGGGGGGGGGAGTGATTGACGACCGGGGAGGGAGTGGGGGTGGGGGCACCTACCTACCTGGAAGTGGCTTCGCATAGCTATCGTGGCATAGTTTGTGGAGTGCTTTACCCCGTGTGTGTGTGTGTGTGTGGGTGTGGGTGTGGGGGTGGGGGTGGGGGTGGGTGTGGGGGTGTGCGTGCGTGCGTGCGTGCATGCGTGCGTGCGTGCGTGCGTGTGTGTTTGTCTTGGGATGTCTCAACACAGCCGACGCCGGGGTTGGGGATGATTAGTGTACGTCGTCGTCGTCGTTGTTGGTGAGTGTGTATGTGTGTGTGTGTGTGTGTGTGTGTGTGTGTGTGTGTGTGTGTGTGTGTGTGTGTGTGTGTAGTTGTGCATTCTGTCTGTCTGTCTGTCTGTCTGTCTGTCTGTCTCTCTCTCTCTCTCTCTCTCTCTCTCTCTCTCTCTCTCTCTCTCTCTCTCTGTATACGTGTCTGTATCTGTCTGCCTCTCTGTCTGTCTGTCTGTCTGTCTGTCTGTCTGTCTCTGTCTCTGTCTCTCTCTCTCTCTCTCTCTCTCTCTCTCTCTCTCTTTCTTCGTCTGTCTGTCTGTCTGTCTCTCTCTCTCTCTCTCTCTCTCTCTCTCTCTCTCTCTCTCTCTCTCTCTCTCTCTCTCTCTGTGTGTCTGTCTGTGGTAGGCCTATATGTAATGTTTAATGTCATTTCCTTGATGTTCAGAAAAGGTGATATCTTTCAATAAGGATGGTGTTTTAACACGAGATGGGATATCCAAAACATAATCATTCATACACATGTTTAGACAGACAGACAAACAGAAAGAAAGAAAGAAAGAGAGAGAGAGAGAGAGAGAGAGAGAGAGAGAGAGAGAGAGAGAGAGAGAGAGAGAGAGAGAGGACTTGCGAGCCTGATGCTCTCTACGCAGAGCGAAACAAACGCTGCGTGTGGGGTCTGCTGGCCTTCACTAGAGATGAACAACAGACTTCCAGAGGATACTTTGTGGAAGGATTATGTCCCCTACCCCTATCGCATAAAGGGGATGATCTTTCATCAGGGGGAATGTTCGATGCTTCCTCTGAAACGTTAAGGTGTCAAGGACCAGAGTTATCATCATTTCCATTTTGCGTGTCCTGCGTCAACGAGTACGCCCATGCGGCTCGTAAAGCGATGGCGAGTATTTTGCAGTAGGGGAATTTTCACAATAAATTTCTTTGGAAAGCGATGGCTTATATTTTGCAGTAGGGAAATTTTCACAGTAAATTTCTTTGTAAAACGATGGCCAGTTGTTGTTGTTGTTGTTGTTGTTTTTTCAGTAGGGGAATTTTCACAATAAATTCTTTGTAAAGCGATGACCAATACTTTGCAGTAAGGGGACTTTTCACAGTAAATTTCTTTAAACAGCGATGGCTAGTAGTTTGCACTTGCGGATCTTTTAAAAAATTTGTTCATCCTGATATGTTTGTATTTTTTGTATTGGTCAATACGAACCGTGTCTTTTACATCGCCACCTTTTCAATTTAAAAATGATACATTTTTTTTAGTGTATCATTTTATTCAAAATTCTTGTTTTTTTTCCAAACTATTGTTTGCTCGTGTGTGTGTCTTTTCAGACACGTCCACTATGAGCAAGTGAAGCTATCCTATTTTGGGAAGAGAGATTCGGTTTTGCTTTTATGGAAGTGCGTCTCCACAGCGTCTGATAAGAAATCTGTTGCGATTCTGACGAGCTCTGTTCAGAGCGAAACAGACACCGCGTGCTGGTCTTCTGAGCTCCACTTGTAGGGACAACAAGCTAACACAGCACTTACTGGAATGAGATTCTTTCCTCTTCTTCTTTCGTCTCCTCACACATAGAATATGTCCTCAAGGGTGATACATGAGTACCAAGACAGATTATCTTTTTTGTTTACCTTTACACGACACTATTTCAGGAAACTGTAGACATCAGGGCAAAGATTTATCATGTATGTGTATATCGATAGAAAAACATATAGACAGACAAACAGACAGAAAATCAAACAGACAGATAGATAAATGGGCGGACAGATAGATAGATAGATAGATAGATAGATAGATAGATAGATAGATAGATAGATAGATAGATAGATAGATAGATAGTTTGATAGATAGATAGATTGAAAAATTGATTTATCAATTGACATAACAAAACTCGTCTGTATGTGTAATAACTGACGTACTCCTCAGTTGGAATTACCTTTTCAATACAGCTATGGCATGCACCAGTCAACATGTCTGGTGATTCTGTGCAGTCAACATGTCTGGTGATTCTGTGCAACGAGCGACGCGTTGCTCCGCCAGCTGCACTTTGCGTAGCTCACACTGCCGTACAAACGTTACATTGTCTTCACTGTTTTTCTGTATAGAAGTTTTTAATCATGTATATTTGACACTGCGGCAACCAAGCATCATTGCAAGCTTAAAACACTGCATTGTTGCTATCAGTGCGCTTAAGGGAGGGAGAAGTAATAGTCCACTATATGAAACGTTAACTCGATAAAAGTGAAAATAAGATAAAAACAAAACAAGAGAGAGAGAGAGAGAGAGAGAGAGAGAGAGAGAGAGAGAGAGAGAGAGAGAGAGAGAGAGATTCTCAGCAACCAACATTTCTCTTGAATGTGAAGGTGCTCAATTAAGACTTTCTGAGTCAAGCCCCTGAATAAAAACCCTCCTCCTCTTTTAAATCTCTGAATAACGAATCTTCTTAAACTTCTGTATAGTTGACCCCCATCCCCACCCCCTACCCTCACCCTTTCCTCTTTTTCGGCTTCTATATACCAACCACTCTTTTTTTCAGCTTCTGAACAGCGACTATCTTCCTTTCAGGCTGTGAATGAAGGCTCCTTGCCTTGAAATGTCTGAATGGTGACCACCTCTCTGTAAACCCTTGAACAATGGTTCCCTGGCCTTGAAATTTCTGAATGGTTACCACCTCTCTGTAAACCCTTGAACAATGGTTCCCTGGCCTTGAAATTTCTGAATGGTGACCACCTCTCTGTAAACCCTTGAACAATGGTTCCCTGGCCTTGAAATATCTGAATGGTGATCATTTCTTTGTAAACCCTTGAACAATGGTTCCCTTGCCTTGAAATGTCTGAATGGTGATCACCTCTCTGTAAACCCTTGAACAATGGTTCCCTTGCCTTGAAATTGCTGAATGGTGATCATTTCTTTGTAAACCCTTGACCAATGGTTCCCTGGCCTTGAAATTTCTGAATGGTGATCATTTCTTTGTAAACCCTTGAACAATGGTTTCCTTGCTTTTAAATTTCTGAATGGTGATCATTTCTTTGTAAACCCTTGAACAGTGGTTCCCTTGCCTTGAAATATCTGATTGGTGATCATTTCTTTGTAAACCCTTGAACAATGGTTCCCTTGCCTTGAAATTTCTGAATGGTGATCATTTCTTTGTAAACCCTTGAACAATGGTTCCCTTGCCTTGAAATTTCTGAATGGTGATCATTTCTTTGTAAACCCTTGAACAATGGTTCCCTTGCCTTGAAATATCTGAATGGTGATCATTTCTTTGTAAACCCTTGAACAATGGTTCCCTTGCCTTGAAATGTCTGAATGGTGATCACCTCTCTGTAAACCCTTGAACAATGGTTCCCTTGCCTTGAAATTTCTGAATGGTGATCACCTCTCTGTAAACCCTTGAACAATGGTCCCCTTGCCTTGAAATTTCTGAATGGTGATCACCTCTCTGTAAACCCTTAAACAATGGCTCCTTTGCCTTGAAATTTCTAAATGGTGATCACCTCTCTGTAAACCCTTGAACAATGGTTTCCTTGCCTTGAAATTCCTGAATGGTGATTGCCTCTCTGTAAACCCTTGAACAATGGTTCTCTTCCTTCAAACCTGTTTAAAAACAAACGACCCTTCCCTAAAGCAACCCCTCTGTATATTGTTTCGTTTAAATCTCTGAATCACACTTTTTTCTACACTTGTTTCCCTTTAAAC
>CM031598.1:80544229-80555451 GCA_018398815.1 Conus ventricosus
ATGAAGAATGCTATAAAAATGAAAAAGAAAAAAAAAGAAAAAGAAAGGGGGAAAAAAAAGCTGGATTGACCAACAGTATGATAGCAGTGAGAGAAAAAAAAACCCTAGACAATGATGCTACGAAGAAAGTTTTTTTTAAGGATTGTAAAAAAAGAAAAGACTTGACGAAACAGAAGCAAGGTAAAATCGGCACCAGTAAGGACAAAGACAGCCCCTGCCTCACCGAGGAAGAAGAGGAAATAGGCCGGAATAGCTCAGTTGGTAGAGCGCCGGACTCGTAATCTTGGTGATCCTGGGGTTGCGGGTTCGAAACTCCGCCGGGGCGTTTCGGTACAGGGGGATTTTTCCCTCGGAGTTAACATTGGTTCTGACTCCATTTCCCATGCAGTCCTTCGAATGAGACTATAAACCGAGGTTCCGTGTGTGAACGCATGCATAACATCTTGCACACACGTAAAATCCCATCACCAACTTTCGGAAGAGTAGGCCAGTTTGGCCGTTGGTATGGATGACACGTTACACATAGCATGCACCCTGCGCGAGAAATGGAAAGAATGAAGGCAGTAAGGAAAATGAGTGATCGATATTGAACGATACTGACTGGATGACACGGGAAACGACTGAATGAAGCGCCAGCTGGGAGCTCTTCAATCGGCACTACCCAGGTAGGCAGCCCGTTGTGTAAACGAGTGTTGATTGTAAAGCGCTTAGAGCTTGGCCTCTAGCCGAGAATAGGGGCTATATAAGTATTCATTATTATATTAAAACAACCTTTAAAAAAAAAGGCGGACTGAACTTTGCTGTGAACTCCACAACCAACAGAGGAAAGTCCACCCAAACGTGTCCACTGTAAACGATTGACCTCAAACGAGCTCTTAAATCTGTAACAAGACTTCATCAGACGGAAACAAAGTCAAGCTAGCACCCTTGAGGACGAAATGGGCAACTGTTTCACACACAAAGATAGAATTATTAGCCTAATCTGCAAATGAGCACGTTTCCTAAGAAACTTTTCTTAACTTTTCTCTGAAGACTTTTTTTCCCTGTGATATAATCAGCCTGTCAGTCCAAACACTCAATCAAGCGATCATTCAGCGATTATGACGTAAACCAGTAAATATATCAGTCAATTGATAGAGAAATGAATGAACGAATGCATAACTGACTGAATGAACGATAGCCTTGTATGTGATTTTTATCGGCCGTGACGTAATATCTCAGACAAATCAAAACACAAACTATTGGAGTATTTGATAGTAGTAGTAGTAGTAGTAGTAGTAGTAGTAGTAGTAGCAGTAGTAATGGTAGTAGTAGTAGTAGCAGCAGCAACAGCAGCAGCAGAAGTAGTAGTAGTAGTAGTAGTTGTTGTTGCTGTTGTTGTTGTTGTTGTTATTGTTGTTATCATTATAGTCATAATAATAATAACAACAAAAACAACAACAACAACAACAAAAACAAAAATAATCATAGCGGTTGCAGTAGTCGTTGTAGTAGTAATCATAATAATGCCGACATTAGTTACACGTTATAGTTGTTAGTATTGGTCAATAGACACCGTTTTTGACCTCTTGCGACCACTCCCACACTGTTTGTACTCTCTCTCTCTCTCTCTCTCTCTCTCTCTCTCTCTCTCTCTTATACACACACGTACACACGCGCGCGCGAGCGCACGCACACGCACACACACACACACACGCACGCACGCACGCACGCACGCACGCACACACACGCACACGCACGCAGGCACACACGCGCGCACACACTCATCTCCTCCCACCCCCCACCCCTCCCCCACATCCTTTTAACTACCCACCCTCCCTCTCCCATATTTTGCCTTCTTGCTCAACCACCGTCTTCTCTTCCCCTTACTTTCACCAACCGTCTCCCACACGCCCACCCACCCCCTTCTCCCCACTCCTCCCCACACCTGTTCCTTTGACACCACCACCACCACCCCCACCACCCTCCTGTTCCACTCCCACTCGTCCCCCCTTCTCTCCATTCCCACTCGTATCATACTGTTTACCCCGGCGATAATTGCTGCCTTCAAAAGAACCTCGTCAGAAAGACAATCCGTTCGTCAGCACCCCCTCCCCGTCCCTCCCCCTCTCCCTGGGGGGGGGGGGGGATGTTTGAGGTGGGTATGTAAGGGGAGGGGGGGTAGGAGTAGAGAGAAAAAAGGGGAAGGGAGGGAGGGGGAGGGAGGGAGGAGGGACAGGTCAACCCACGACAAGCCGTTAATCCACCTCGATAATCCCAGGCTCGCCCACACACACACACAGACACAGACACACGCAACACACACACACACACACACACACACACACACACACACACATATTATTTTGACACCCTGTCCTCATCCACCCACGCCTCACACCCCACCCCACCCCCACCCCACCCCACCCCATCCCCCCACCCCCACCCCTCCCGTCCTCCTCCAATCTCCACACCACCACTCCCCTTTCCCTGGTATCCATGCCACTCCCTCCTTTCGCCTCCAAACAAGGAGACGGAGGACTGTTTTCGTCCTCCAAGGTCTACGACGCAGCGGGTACCGACAAACACCATTGAAAATTGTCCTGCTGATTGCCTGTGGGATTTGTTTTCACAGGGGGGGAGGGGGAGTACAAAACATGCCCACGGATCAATAGATTGCTCAATCGACCAACCATCGTAACCAATCAATCAAACAATCAGTCAGCTGACCAGTCGATCAGTCAGTCCAATGTATCGTTGGACCGATCAACCCATGCGATCGGTCGTCTTTTTTGGATCAAATTATTCGAACAGTCGGTGGTGGTCATTCGAGCAATCAGCCGAACATTCATTCAACCGATCAAGTTATCTGATCAGCCATTCTTCTTCTTCTTCTTCTGCGTACGCAGGCTGATACTCCTGTGGACACTCCCTGTATAGACAGGCAAGTATTAATCCTATCTACCCTACAAAGGGAGTGGAGTTTTGTGTGTATGACCGTTTTTTTTTATCCCGCCATTAAGGCAGTCATACTCCATCTTCGGGGAAGATGCATGCTATGTGTAACGTGTCATCCATACCAACGGCCAAACTGGCCTTCTCTTCCGAAAGTTGGTGATGGGATTTTACGTGTGTGCAAGATGTTATGCGTGCGTTCACACACGGTACCTCGGTGTATATAGTCTCATTCGAAGGACTGTATGGGGAATGGAGTCAGAACTCATGTTAACTCCGAGGGAAAAATCCCCCTGTACTGAGACGGCCCGGCGGAGATTCGAACCCGCAACCCTTGGATTACGAGTCCGGCGCTCTGCCAACTGAGCTATTCCGGCCCCCTGATCAATCATTCGATCATTCATGACATCTATCATGTGACGATCAATCAGGTCATCAGTCATCCCACCGATCAGTCAGTCAGTCGACTGTTTCATCAGTCACAGATGTGACAAACAGAAAGAGATGATGAGCAATGAACACACAAACACCTTGATGACGTGTGTAGACTGAGAGAACCACGTGACTCTTTGATTGTCAATCACAGCAGAGAGATCAAACGACCGCGACCCTCATTTTCCGCAGGCTCTCTCTCTCTCTCTCTCTCTCTCTCTCTCTCTCTCTCTCTCTCTCTCTCTCTCTCTCTCTCTCTCTCTCTCTCTCTCTCTCATTTTCCTCGGTCTGTCTGTCTGTCTCTATTTCTGGGTTTTTTTGGTCTCTATCTCAGTATGTCTGTGTGTCTATGTGTCTGTCTGTCCTCTCTCTCTCTCTCTCTCTCTCTCTCTCTCTCTCTCTCTCTCTCTCCTCTCTCTCTCTCCTCTCTCTCTCTCACACACACACACACACACACACACACACACACACATACACAAATACACATACAACATACAGATACACACATAAGCACACACATTGACACAGATCCTGGTTTTTGGAGCTCCCGTTTTAATTCAGTTTTACATCTTTTACGCCTTACATCTTTTACTCATACGAGTAACTGTGAATTTTAATAATCAGCACTGTTGGCTGTTGGTAGTTTAACGCTAAATTATATTTTATTTTTTTTAACGAAATTGTGTTTTAAACCCTTTCAGGTAAGGTGAGTCTTTCTTATTTGGCTTTTCAAGATGGCTACCGGCGTGTTGTTCCTCGGCTTCGTTAAAAGTTTTCTACTTTTCCTTGCTGTTTCCACATGTGACAGGAACAACAATATCCCTAGCACTCTTGAAATTTGAGATGTAGACGTAGACGCCTTTAGTTCCATTTTGCAGGTTTTAAAACTTTGTGCAACCTGAACCATGTTAGCCTCCTGTGTACACCTGTGCCGAGTACTGTTCTCACGTCGATTACTAGGCCTAGATTTGAACCCCTGATTTCAATTAACATCAGAAATAGTACAGGGATAAGGAATTGTTTGAATAAAAGAGTTAGACATAAGGAGTTAAATCATGGCTTTTAAGCCTTATCCTGCTATCGGGAGACAATGAACTCAATCCGGGTCCGTCCACCAAAGTAAAATATCCATGCGGAGTTTGCAATTTGAGAGTCACATGGAAATATAAAGCAGTTACCTGTGACGTCTGCAATACATGGTATCACACTAAATGTATGTTATTAAATTCAGCAGTTAATGAAGCATTATGCAATAGTGAATATCTTGGACGTGTTTTACCTGCGGGTTTCCAAACTTTAGTTCGAGGCTTTTTGAAGATTCTATTGAAGACTGCAGCTCAGAAAGCAACCGTTTTGACCCTATCTCACCAGACCGATCCCCAAAAGAAAACTTGAAATTTTGTCCTAAGTTTGCATCCACCCCTGATTCTAAAACTGATAAAATCCCAAATCATAAAGTGCAACTGAACTCCAAATCATTAAGAGAAAAAGATAAACTTAATGCATAGTCGTAAACTTTCAATCACTTATCAAGAAAAAGGAAGAACAAGAAAAAGATAAACTTAAATGCATAGTCGTAAACTTTCAATTACTTATCAAGAAAAAGGAAAACTCAGTAATTTAGTCACCGAAAAAAACATTGATGTTGTAATTGGAACAGAAACTTGGCTAGAAACTGGAACATCCAGCAGTGAACTTCTAATGGAGGATTTTTATATTTACAGAAAGGACAGACTTGGAAAAAGAGGTGGGGAGTCTTGATTGCTATTAGGAAGAACTTAGCCAGTGAGTTTTTATATCAAGGCAAAAATAGTGAAAGTTTATTTTGTAGGATTAATTTTAAGAATAAGAACCTGTCCCTTGTTGGATCAGTTTACAGACCTCCAGACTCAGATGAAAATGTATGTTCGTCTATTTGCAGAGACATTTCTGACATTGTTTTGGCCATAGGAAGGCAATATTTTGGATTGGTGGGAGACTTTAACTTACCAATATTGACTGGCGTTTAAGATGCCATACTTGGTAATCAATACAGTAAAAATATTAATTCTCAGTTGTTGTTTTTATACCACCAAAGACCTTGGATTAGTGCAGTCAGTTGAAATACCACTCGTGGTAAGGCATTCCTGGATTTATTTTTTACCAATTGTCCAGGCGCTTTAGGCAATCAGGGAAATTTAATTGCAGGCCTGGGTGATCATGACATAGTTCCCCTTAGAGAGCAACTTTCAACCCTTTCGAAGAAAACCCCCTAAACGTACCATCAACTCTGGAACCAAGCAGACTTAACAAAATTACGCGATACCATGATTTCAGTCATTTTTTTGAGGTCCCATAGTGTTAAAGATAATGTCAATGACCTTTGGAAGTGTATAAAAACTAACTTGGAATTTATTATGGATGACAACATACCTACTAAAATAACTTCAAGCAAGAACCACCAGCCATGGATTACTGCAAAAACTAAACGTTTGTTGAGAAGGAAACATCGTTTCTTTAAGAAATTGAAACTGCACCCTAATTCAGAAAGATTACTGGTTAGGTATAAACATATTAAGAGAAGGTGTCAGAGAGAATGCAGGCTTGCCCACTCCAATTATGTTAATTCGATGATTTCAGAAGGTGATCATCAAAACAAGAAATTATGGTCTTACATAAGGAGTAAGAGACAGGACAACATTGGGATTCCAGACCTGAGAAACAACCAGAATAACCTAATACAGGACCCTGAAAGGAAAGCAAATTTACTAAACAAGCAGTTTTGTTCGGTTTTCTCAAATCCCAAGCCTTTAATTAACGTTAGACTAAGGATGATGATAAACTCCCTGAAATGCAAAACATCAAAGTAAACAAAGCAGGAGTATTTAAGTTATTGACCAACATCAATGAAAACAAAGCTACTGGTCCTGATGGCGTTCCTGCAAGCTCTTAAAATTATGCGCCAGTGAATTGAGTGAGGTATACCAACTAGTTTACCAAGCTTCACTGGACCAGGGAGTAATACCTGATAGTGGCGAGATGCGAGCATTGTTCCCTTATTCAAAAAGGGTGACAAAACAATAGCAGAGAACTATCGACCTGTATCTCTTACATCCATATCAGCAAAACTACTTGAACACATTATATAGTAGCATAATGGACCATCTTGACAAATATGACTTCTTAAATAACGCCCAGTATGGTTTTAGACAGCGAAGGAGTTGTGAGACTCAACTATATAACAACTCTCAATGATTTAATAACTGTCTTAACAACAGACTGCAAATAGATGCAATTTTATTAGACTTTTCTAAAGCCTTTGATAAGGTTGACCACGAGGCCTGCTGCTTAAATTAGAACACATCGGCATTGGCGGTTCTTTGCTAAAATGGGCTAGATCATTCCTCGTTGCGAGAACGCAGAAAGTTGTTGTGGAAGGTCGTCATCCCACTGTAAACCAGTCTTGTCAGGTGTACCACAGGAAACTGTTCTGGGGCCCTTGTTTTTCTTAATTTATATAAATGACATAAGTAGAAATCTCTCTCCTGGAACTACTATAAGGCTTTTTGCAGATGACAGCTTAGTATATAGAACAATCAGAAGCAAGAATGATACACGCATTCTACAAGAAGATCAAACGCTTTACAAGAGTGGGAAAGAACTTGGAAAATGGAATTTCATCCCCAAAAGTGCCAAGTGTTGCGTATATGTAACAAACGCTCACCAACTAGATCAAATATTCTATCATAATACTATTCTTAAAGAAACCAATGCTGCAAAATATTTAGGCGTGATTATAGATAGTCGTCTCAAATGGAAAGAACATTACAATTTAGTATGTAAGAAAGCAAATACCATCTTAGCTTTCTTACACAGGAATATCAATGACCGCCCCCAAAAGGTTAAAGACGACTGCTACAAAACACTGGTTAGACCAGTACTGGAATATGGTTGCTCAGTTTGGGATCCTTACCATCTAAAGGACATTGATAACCTCTAAAAGATTCAGAAGAGAGCAGCACGGTTCGTAACAGGAACCACATCAGAGAAAAGGGGAATACTAGGAAGAACATGAGGAAATTAGAATGGAAACCCTTAGAAGAGAGAAGAGCTTTTGTCAAACTTAACATCTTCATCAAAGGCAGAGCTAAACTAATTGATATTCCAATGGAACAACTAGTATTGAATAAAAGTAGCACCAGGAGTGGCGTCAATGTTATACCATACCTGCATCAAATATTGACAGCCATGCACTTACATTCATTTATCCTAGTTCTGTACGGCTGTGGAACTCACTGCCGGGTGCCATCAAGATTGCCATAAATGCATTCTCATTTAAAAAAAAAATTGATACGACAGTTTTGAGATCTGCATATTGACGATTTTCTATTTTAACTTCCCCAGATATTATATGGTTACCTGGGCCTGAATTTGGCCATTGCTTTTAACGTTTTGAATATCGAGTGCGACCCCTTGTTGCCAAATTTGCTCCAGGGGCCATCAGTCTGAGTCGCACTATTTTATGTTATTTTATTTTACTTTTTAACATGCGCGCTGGTGACCTACTCGTTTTTGAGTGAACCAGTATTTTAGGAAGAAGAAGAAGAAGAGATATGCACAGACACACAGACACAGACACAGACGCGCACACACACAAACACACACACACACACACACACACACACTCTCTCTCTCTCTCTCTCTCTCTCTCTCTCTCTCTCTCTCTCTCTCTCTCTCTCTCTCTCTCTCACTCTCTCTCTATTGCGCGCGTGAGTGTTTGTGTATGCGCGCGCGCACATGCATACACAATCACGTGCGCGCGCGTGCACACACAGACACACACAATTCTCTCACACGTGCGCGCACACATACACACACACGCACGCGCGCGCGCGCACATTTGAGCGCACACATACACATACACACATCTCTCACACACGCGCGCGCGCCTCCCAACCAAGTCCTCTCGCCTACCTTCTCACTACCTCTATGTCTTTCCCTCTATCTTCACCCGTCTCTGGCTGTGGACTGTGACGGCCAGTGATGACCACTGTCCACCATTAGCAACACACACACACACACACACACACACACACACACACACACACACACACACGCACGCACGCACACACACACACACATACACACACACACACACACACACACACACACACACACACACACACACACACACACACACGGCCAGTGACGACCAGAGTCCGCCCTTAGCAACACACTGGGTGCAGAACTGACAGTGAAGACGAATTTGAACACTAAGAGATGGAGAGAAGGGAGTGGGGTGGGGGGTGGGGGTGGAGGGGGTGTTACGGAGTGGGTGAGGATGTGATGGAAGACGGTTCATTGGAGATGGGGTGGGGTCGGGGGGGGGGGGGGGTCTGTGTTGGGGGTGAGGTGGGGTGGGGATATGGATAGAAAAAAAAGGCAAAATATATCATCATTGTTATTATTATTATTATTATGAATACTTACATAGCGCCTATCCTCGGCTAGACACCAAGCTTTAAGCGCTTTACAGTCCGCATTCTCGTTTACACAGCGGCTGCCTACCTGGGTAGTGCCCACTGAAGAGCTGCCAGCTGGCGCTTCATTCAGTCGTTTCCCTTGTCATCCAGTCAGTATCGTTCACTCAGTTTCCTTACTTCCTTCATTCTTTCCATTTCTCACGCAGGGTGCATGCTATGTGTAACGTGTCATCCATACCAACGGCCAAACTGCCCTTCTCTTCCTAAAGTTGGTGATATGATTTTACGTGTGTGCAAGATGTTATGCGTGCGTTCACACACGGAACCTCGGTTTATAGTCTCATTCGAAGGACTGTATGGGAAATGGAGTCAGAACCAATGTTAATTCCGAAGGAAAAACTCCCCTGTACCGAAACGGCCCGGCGGTGATTCGAACCTGCAAACCCCAGGATCATCACCAAGATTACGAGTCCGGCGCTCTATCAAAATGAGCTATTCTGGCCCCTGGAAAACAAAAACCAGGTACAAAGGTGTACAGAGAATATGACTTGCCTTGGCATTTCCCCCAACACTTTTATTCCATTTTTATAGAAGGATACATAATCATTCATAAATGACTAGAGAGATATACATATAAATGGTGCAATGAGTATCGATGTTCAAGGAGCATCTTTTTTTTTTGCCTGAGAAACAAAGTATGAAGACGGAAAATTGGGGAAAGGAAAAGTAAAAGAGAGAGAGAGGGGGGGGGGGGGGGGAGACAGGTACAGAGAGAGAGAGACAGGTAGAGGGACAGACAGACAGACAGACAATCTCAATTTTCAGACAGACAGACAGGCAGACTCAATGTGAATAGATGTCTATGGAAACCTGCAGAAAGAGAGACAGAGACAGAGACAGAGAGACAGAGACAGGGACAGACAGACAAACGGAGAGACAGACAAACTCAATGTGAATAGATGTCTATGAAAACCTGCACACACACAGAGAGAGAGAGAGAGAGAAGAGAGAGAGAGAGAGAGAGAGAGAGAGAGACAGACAGACAGACAGACAGACAGACAGACAGACAGACACAGAGAGAATACGAATACGAAAGATTTAATGTGTTAAGCTTTGTGCCCATTCACAGGCAGACAATGAGGGGGGTGGGGGGAGGGATGGAACAATACAAACAGATACAATCAAATCCTAACATGTTAGGTCGTCATGACACGGAAGCCACATCAAGGAAATAGTTAATTTCATGATCAATCTGCTAAAGCACAGTAACAACAGCTTTGCAGTCACTAGTCTACATAAGTTTTTGTACCATGAACATAAGTTCAAATAATAATAATACACTTTACAGTTTACCTTACATGAATACCAAGCTTTCCTTTATAACATGAACTTTGATCGCAAATTTCAATGATGACTGTTTAATGATCATATTTTAAACAAGATTTCCTTCCAGCCACACTGATGTCAGAACAGTGAAGTAATCAGGAAGTTCATGATAGTGAGGTTGCTTCTAAACGAGAATGTAATGGTGGAATGTGGCCCTTGCACGAAGCCGTTAAATGTTACTGACAGACAGTCGAACAAACCTGCAGACACAGGCGATAACAATCTTTTTAGGGTGAAGACGTTTGATGGACTAGAGATGACGTAAAGACAAACTTATTTCACGTAATAAGCAAAACTGGCAGTCACCATCGGAAAACAGTGACAAATACAAGTAATGTTATTCTTTTAAGAACATTTTCCACACAGAAAGAGATTTTTTTTAATCATAAACGAATGGCAGAGAGACAACTTTGTAGGATTTCGACTCAGGGTTAGTGGGCTTAATAAAATGCAAACATGGTTTCTAGATGAATAACTGACCGATGGTAAATGTCCGTCGTGTGAAAAAGATTCCGAAAAATGAAGTTTTTGTACTCCCAGTTCTTAAAGAACAGGGAGTACTTTACAATGGGAACGAAGAAATGCTGTCTGTCTGTGTGTCCGTCCGTGGTCAAAATGTGTTCCACTCGCTCCAAACAAAACTACTAGGCCGATCTTTCAGAAAATTTGTAGGTATGTTCATTATGGATCACGGATGATGCCCGATGTTTTATTTTACCGTTATAGCCGTTAATAACGGCTATAACAGCCCATAACGGTTTTTCTTTTTTTAATGGAATATCTCAGAAAGTACTTGGCCGATCTCTCTGAAAATTTGTAGGTATGTTCATTATGGGTCATGGATGATGCAGGGTGTTTTACTTTACCGTTATATCCGTTACTAACGGCCATAACGGCCCATAATGGTTTTTCTTTATATTTATGAATCTTTCTGAAATTTGTGGTATTTTCATGAAATTTGAGTATGTCATATGGGTCAGTGATGGCTGATTTACCAGAATAGCCGTT
>CM031598.1:80565551-80573051 GCA_018398815.1 Conus ventricosus
GGCTGTCAGAAGGGAGATAATTTGTGTGTGAGTCGAGGTAGTAATGATGATAGTTATATTACTGATAGGAATACTAATAATGGTTATGCTGATGATCAAAATATGGAGAGAGAAAAAGAAAAGAAAAAAGAAAGACGGATTACTACCACTTTGGGTATGGAGAAAGGAGAGTGGGTTAGAGGATCTTAAGTAATCCTCCAACCCACTCTCCTTTCTCCATACTGCTATGGCCATATTATCACCCAAAGTCAGGTTTGTCTTGTGATTCGTTTGTCCACGTTTTTTTTTTCCTTCTTTTTTTTTCATTTTTTTTTTTGCGCTGCGCTAACATTAATATTTAAAAGTTGTAATCTGTTGGATTTTTTTTTTCCTGCTTGGTCCCTGACCCTTCAGGGCTGCGGAGGGTGTGGGGTAGAAAAGGCGAGAATGGATGGAATAGAAAGAGAGAGAGAGAGAGAGAAGAGAGAGAGAGAGAGAGAGAGAGGGAGAGAGAGAGAGAGAGAGAGTGTGTGTGTGTGTGTGTGTGTGTGTGTGTGTGTGTGTGTATGGGGAGGGGGGGGGTAGAAGGAGTGAAGGACTACCGCATTGTTGGAGGCCGCTCTAGTAGTGTCCAGGTCTGACTGCTGAGGGCAAGAGAGCCTAGGGGGTGGTGGTTGTTGCAGAGGTCTTAGCGATGTTGTCTGTCCCCCTCTTTCTCTCTTTGCCCTGTCTCTGCTGCTTCCCCCTAGAACTGTTCCTCAGGAGGGAGGCCTTGGAAGATCCGCTTGGTGACGCTACTCCTGTCAGCTGCCTGGATTCTTCAGAGTGTCTCACTGACCACCGATACGGTGGGTTGGATTCGGAGTGGCCAGTGGTCCCCTCCCCCCCCCCCCCCCCCTTTCACACACATTCCTCCTCCCTCCTCCTCATCCCTCTTGAAAATATCGTGGGGGGTGGGAGATTACCTTCAGCCTCCATCTCCCTTCCCCCCCCCCCCCCCCCCCCCCCTACATTTAAAGTCAAACAACAGGACGCTGTTATGGTGTGTATCTCCTTCCCCACGCCTACCCCCATCCAGACACCACACCCACACACACACACCACCACACACACACACACACACACACACACACACGCGCGCGCGCGCGCGCGCGCGCGCGCGCGCGCACATACGCACGCACGCACACACACACACACACACACACACACACACACACACACACACACACACACACCACACGCACACGCTCACACACTCACACACCTTCTGTCTTCATAGGAATTTGAAAGATTATTTATTTATCATACTTACATAGCGCCCATCCTCTATCACAGAACACTCCTCCTCAAATTTCAGAAAAGGAGTCTGTTTCAAAGAGAGGCGGCTGCAGGCTGAAATGAAAACACACTGAATTGTGTGGTCACTTGTTCGTCTCTTTCGTACGGCGGCACGGTAATTTTTCTTTTAAGTTTGAAAAAAGTGAGTATCCACACTCCTCACTCTCGTCCCAACCTCCAGATTTTATAACAATTTGCAACACACACACACACACACACACACACACTTTCATAAAAAGAATAAACAATAATTTAGAAAACTGCAGTGATCCTTTTATCAGTTCGGGTCGGCCACCAACACAAAGTTATCTTCCGACGCCACTACAATATGGACTACATAAATAAACGGAATAATTCGCCTTTCTTTCCGAAAGAGAAAAGTAAGGAAAGCAACCCAACCATCATCATCATCATGATAATCCCATGCCGGAAGGCACGCTTGGTTCACCGGGCTATTATTGAGTCTGCAGATGGTAAACAAATCCCGCCCCCCTCACCGCCCCCCCCCCCCCCCCCCTCCTTTGCTATTCTCCAGCAATTTCACCTCCGCTTCCTCCAACTTTAGCAGGCAGAGGGAAATCAAACATCAAGGCGATGTGGTTATACAGCCTGTTTTTATTTCTCTCCGTTCATATTTCTCAGAGAGACGTGAACGGGCGTGCTTCCCCTAATTTGTGTGGACCGTTCTGGACTGATAGGGGAGGTCAGCTGCTATCCGACAGCGACATCTTGCGGGTGATGAGGCGTATCAGCCGGCTCGTAAAACGAAGAAGGGAGACAATCGCGAGACAGTGGAGAGTTTGTTACTAGGGAAACAAAACACTGGGAGGCAAACTTTAAAGAAAAAAATCACTGTTCCGCCAGCGGAAGAGACACAAACAAATGACAAGATAAAACACGACGCGTTCCAGCTTAAAAAGAAAAATCACCACTGTTCCGCCCAGCGAAAGAGACCAAAACACGACAAGACAAAATACGACGCGTTTCGACCTCGTTGGTCTTCCTCAGGCGAGACAAACAACATTCAAGACAATAACAACGAAAAAACGAAGAATCATTGATCTCCTCAAATTTGAGCGCAAAACGGTTGTACATCCATCCATTTTGCGCTCAATTTGACATCCATTTTGCGCTCAATTTGACATCCATTTTGCGCTTAATCTAACATCCATTTAGCGCTTAATTTGACATCCATTTTGCGCTCAATTTGACATCCATTTTGCGCTTAATTTGACATCCATTTTGCGCTTAATTTGACATCCATTTTGCGCTCAATTTGACATCCATTTTGCACTCAATTTGACATCCATTTTGCGCTTAATTTGACATCCATTTCGCGCTCAATTTGACATCCATTTTGTACTCAATTTGACATCCATTTTGCACTCAATTTGACATCCATTTTGCACTTAATTTGACATCCATTTTGCGCTCAATTTGACATTCATTTTGCGCTTAATTTGACATTCATTTTGCACTCAATTTGACATGCATTTTGCACTTAATTTGACATCCATTTTGCACTTAATTTGACATCCATTTCGCGCTCAATTTGACATCCATTTTGCACTTAATTTGACATCCATTTCGCGCTCAATTTGACATCCATTTTGCGCTCAATTTGACATCCATTTCGCGCTTAATTTGACATCCATTTCACGCTCAATTTGACATCCATTTTGCACTCAGTTTGAGAGAAGAAGTGATTGTTTGTGTTTCTTTTTAAGTGTCCCGAATGTTGTTTGTCTTAACCGAAGAAGACCAAAGAGGTCAAAAAGTGCGTCGTGTCCTGTCTTGTCATTTTTTTATTGACTCTTGTTCAGTGGAAGTCTTTTTTTTGATGGTCTCTTTCGTTCAATGGAATAGTCTTTTGTTTTGGATTGTCTCTCAATGGAATAGTCTTTTGTTTTGGATTGTCTCTCAATGGAATAGTCTTTTGTTTTGGATTGTCTCTCAATGGAATAGTCTTTTGTTTTGGATTGTCTCCAGTGGAATAGTCTTTTGTTTTGGATTGTCTCTCAATGGAATAGTCTTTTGTTTTGGATTGTCTCTCAATGGAATAGTCTTTTGTTTTGGATTGTCTCTCAATGGAATTAGTCTTTTGTTTTGGATTGTCTCTCAGTGGAATAGTCTTTTGTTTTGGATTGTCTCTCAATGGAATAGTCTTTTGTTTTGATTGTCTCTCATGGAATAGTCTTTTGTTTTGGATTGTCTCTCAATGGAATAGTCTTTTGTTTTGGATTGTCTCTCAATGGAATAGTCTTTTGTTTTGGATTGTCTCTTTCGTTCAGTGGAATAGTCTTTTGTTTTTGTCTCTAAGTTGGTTTCAATTCCGCCTGCAGCCAGCTCACCTTGAAACAATTCACTCTGAGCAGCTGACACGACGTTGAGCAAGGACATGATTTTTTTTTATTACTCCTAGATGCCCCTTGCAGGGAGGCAAAGGTTTTACCTTCCCCCCCTCCCCCCTCCACCCCCCCCCCCCCCCCCCCCCCCCTCCCATCCCCTCTCCTTCCTCCTCCCCTCCTCCCAAGGAAATACTATTTGGTCATCAATCGGCAAGAATTCTACATTCTGTGAAGAACTACATGACGAAGAATCAGGAAAGCACAGCGCGAGCACGTTAGTATAATATACTTTGCAAACCGGTTATGTCGACTTTCTTCAAATCCCATCATGGAGACATCATGATCGACTCCGTACATGTTCCTCCTTGCCACACCCATCACTATGACACTCGTCACTCCCACGTGCTGCAGTACGCCATTGAGTCCTACTACAGGAACTACAGGAAGAATGGCTTCTTCCCACGCTCTGGGAGAGAATGGATCGACCTTCCAACTGAGGCAGTAACATCAGCCTCGCTGGAGGGCTTCAAATCCTGAATATAACCCCCCTCCCCCTCCCACCTCTTCCCTTCCCCCCTCCCCCACCCACACTTCTCCCGCACTTGTTGCCCTTCCACCCACTACGGAGAAGAGTCCACCTTGGCCCCTCCTGGAGGCCTGAACACTTTGGTGGGTGGCCCCAAGCCTTTCTTTCCCTTCCCCACCACTTCAAGCTGTTGATCCGGGCAGCATCTTCATATATATTCTGTTATTACCGGAAACCCTTTTTTTTTAGTATCAGAATCTTCAACTGGTTGAAGGTGGACAGCTAAGAAAGAAGGAGAAGAAGAAGAAGAAGAACAGTCTTCGTCAAACTTCGTCTCCGTACGGCAATTTACATCGACTGGTCGAAAGTAGATTACCTGCGTGACCGATTCTGATTGGCTGATGGCTTCTGACTCCACCAGTCACTTGGCACGATACATTGTTGCCAGAAATAGTAACCTCAAATGGCAGTGGTGTGGCGCAAAATGTCCCGACTGTGGTACTGACTGTCCGATATTGGCCAAACGACGCTTAGTTCTTAGTTCTCCGGGACTGCTTGTACAATACTGCTCTTGCCCGCAGTGCAGGTGGCAGTGTTTTTTTTTTTTTTTTTTTTTTTTTTTTTTTTACCTCATTCCCGACACAGATAATCGCCGGCCCAAAGCAATCAGATTGGCTTTACTGTCTTACCTTCGACTGGTTGTGAATTAGGTTGGGGGGGGGGGGGGGGGGGTTCTGGGGAACCCCCCCCCCCCCCCCCCCCCCAACAGAAATGCTTGAATAGAAATGCGAACGAAAAGAAGGTTTCAATTATGCCAGGAATCTCTCTCTCTCTCTCTCTCTCTCTCTCTCTCTCTCTCTCTCTCTCTCTGTCGCGCGCGCGGCGCGCGCGCGTGTGTGTGTGTGTGTGTGTGTGTGTGTGTGTGTGTGTGTGTGTGTGTGTGTGTTGTAGCGTGGTGAATGCGGAGGTGTGGTGAGCATGAAGGGGTAGAGTTTATATGGAGAGGGGGTAGGGGGACTAAGGGGGAAAGAGGAAAGCAGTGCTCACGATTTCGACAGAATATTAACATGCTTTTTATATATATTTTTTTTTAACCTAACAATTATAAACGTATAAGCAAAAGCGTACCTACATAAACACAGAAGGAACATGTATTCTAACAGCACAAGAATAAAGTGACAAAGGAACAAACGGATAGACCAAACAGCCAGCAAATAAATCCCAGCACACACAGAGAGAGACGGGGGGGGGGGGGGGGGGGGGGGGGGGGGGGGGGGGGAGAGGGAAGTTATTCAAACAGTCAAGCTTGACATGACAGATTACGGGCACGGTATCATTACCCATATTGCCTCACCACCACCCCATCACCATACCCTCACCCCCTTAAGAGAGAGAGAGAGAGAGAGAGAGAGAGCGAGAGAGAGAGAGAGATGTCGGCTGTTTTGGCATACCTATTGGTATGTGTTTTATATCTAGATCCTCGGTGAACTAAAAAAAACACACAAAAAAACCGGGAGGCATGGTAGTGCAGGTGTTCTCTTTAGGATCAAAGAGCGTACGACTGCTGTACAATGTTTTACTGCGAATTAAAATCACACCTTACGTGAGCATTCTAAGAGACATGTAAAGTCAACAATCCGTGTGCGGCCGGCTTTTACGCATCAGTTAGTTCCCTTTCTAACATACAAACATGCATCTGAGGTCCTCTTCAGAGGGCACGAAAGACCTGGTGACGGAAGTTTGGCGGTGTCTGGAGTTGCACTGTAGTCACCTATCAGCGAAACGGCAACGAGTGGGGACTGCGGAATGCACGCAACAGTTCGTTAGGTGGTGGCTTGTCTTTCTCCGGGCTCTGCAGTGATAAAATGATATGGGCTGGTTCCCCTATAGGGGTCCCTGCCTCGCAGGTTCTGTTGTGTCGCATCCGTTGTTTTCACATGGCCTCAGCCAGGGAGCAATTATGTCCCTTGACTACTCACTGGAATGCCCTGTGCGCCCTGTGTGAACACAGCGCAGGCTTCCAAGGGTGGTGCAGGATTACTCCCAGCTGGTTTGTTCGGCAATTGAGGACGGTACTTCCCTGGGTCACACTGGCACCTGGGGTGAATCGGTTTCATTTATTCCGTTTCTGACATTAAGAAAAAGATGACTGCTTTACCAATTCATCACACACACACAAAATAGTAGGCCCATAGGTGTCTACGCATGTTTTTAAAAAGTGTTGATCTACAAACAATACCCCCCTCCACACACACACACACACACACACACACACACACACACACACACACACACACACACACACACACACACACACATTCCCCTCAACTTTCCTGTCTCTCCCAAATGCTACCTTTTTCCCTAGTTTTCGTGCCCCCTCTGTGTCATCACTCATATTACGGTCATTCGGCTGCACCAGGAACAACCACATCCAGGTTCGTCATGTCGCAGCGACAGCACCAGCAGATTCGCATGGAGCAAATCCATATCAGGTCGCCATGAGGAAACCTACCAGGGAGGACCCTGCACTGCTGCAGATTCATTTCACTGGTTTTGATGGGGGCTTATTCTGATTCAGCATACACAACGCTCTTCCCCGCATAGTCCCCACAAAATTGCCAACAGCTGACATGACACACGAACTCATTACGGGCATAGGCAAAGAGAGGAAGTCACAACTGAGTTAACCCCGACAGCCTTGCATGAATTCAGACTCTCTCTTTTTTTAAAAATGATTTTCCATGAAGATGATGGAGATGATGCCTTGCAATCCAGTTCTGATCAGAGACTACATACATGGCAGGGCTGTAATCTGTCTACGCTTCCTTACATCAATGTATGCCGGCGTCAACCAGGCCTGAACGATACAGACACCGCTGGTGTTTGGTCAGGATTTTTGAGCAACGCACCCTTTAGACGCATCCTTCAAAGGGATCCAACGCGACTCGTGTGGTTTGCAGTCTCTCTCCATTTGATCTCATACTACTACTACACTTGAGTCTGAGCAAGTGGCCAACAATCTTCCACAAATAAAGGAGTTCTGAGGGGGAGGGGGAGGGGGGGGGGGGGCGGGGGGAGGATGGAGGGGACTCAAACCCACAACCTCCGAGCACGAAACTTACGATGGTACAAACTACGGTAGCACGGGCAGCATCGTTACAAACTTTAAAAAAAAAAAAAAAAAATGATCTAAAGTATGAAAGAGCAACAAAAGCTGACAACACCCGGGACAATGCAGCTATGCTCTGTCGCCCCACGATTCTCTGTATGTAAGGGAAGCCTTTGTTCTGTGTGCCTTGGGATTTGCAT
>CM031598.1:80590551-80600551 GCA_018398815.1 Conus ventricosus
ACGGAATTACTGAGCCGCTAAACGAAGGAACGAACAAATGATGCAAGTAAGACAATGAAAACAAAGCATGAACACACAGCCACTAATCACTTCAATACGGGGTGCAAAATTTGGTCTCGGGGAATTTTTGTCCTGCCTCAAGAAGACCCAATAGGTCGAAACGCATTTGTTTGGTTTATGATTTGTTTGCTCCTCTGTTTGGCGGTTTAGTCATTCTGCGTTTGCTGTGTTCACAACGTGAGTACACATCAGGTTCATAAGTTCACAACTCGCCACACCGAAGTTCCTTAAACGTACAACGTCACAACATGGGTACACCTCAGTTTTATAAACGTACATTATAACTATGGTATACTTGAGTTTCGTAAACACACAACGTCACAATATCGGTATAGTTAAGCTTTATAAACTTACGTCACAACTATGGTATATCCGAGTTCCATAAACGAACAACGTCGCGACATCCGCACACTTCAGTTGTTGTTTTGTTTTATAAACATACGTTACAACTATGGTATATCCAAGTTTCATAAGCACACAACGCTACAGTCTTGGTACATGGCTTCCATCAATACACATCTTCACAAAACTGACACGCCTAAGTTAGAAAAGCATACAGTCATGGAAGTAGATACACCAACAACATTACAAAACCGAAGCAGTCTTGGTACACAACTACCATAAACATACATCGTCACAAAACTGACACGCCTGAATTAGATCAGCATGAGTCGTAGAAGTTATATACACCAACAACATTACAAAACTGACAAATCAAAGTTGCATAAACACACAAACGTCACCAAAGCTAACACCCCGCTGTTTCAGATCCGGTCCCTCATCCACCTCCATGGAGGAATTCGTGCTGAAACAGCTGACCCGAAGGAACCACCCACACCCAGTCCAGTACGGCCGCAGACCTCAGACTTGCCCGCATCCCCAGAAGAACGACCTCAGTCTCAGCGGCAGCAGCGACGGGTCCGGAGCAGCTGGGGTCAACGACAGCACCGGCAAATCAACAGCGGTCCTCACCAGCAGCCTGGACAGTACAGAGCTGGAAGAGGCGGCGGCGGCGGAGCAGGAGGAGCAGGAGCAGGAGGAGGAGGAGGAGGAGGAGGACTTTGTCAAGCTGTCCCACTGCAGGCGATCCAAGGTGGACCTGAGGCCCTGCACGGCGTGGTCCACGGTGAGGAACTCCTGCGCCAGAGCCGACGCCCGCACGAGCACGGCGCGTGCCAACCCGTGCAACAACCTCAAACTGTTGCAGCTGCGAGGGGGCAGCCTGGGCAGCCCGGGCAAACAGGTCCGCTACCTGGACGACGAGGAGATCGAGGAGCGGAGCACCTTCTACCGCTTCCTGTTGGACGGCTTCCGCCACATCGAGCTCCAGCGGCTGGAGACTCTCAACGACCGCGTGGAGGAGTTCTGCGGGAAGGCCAGCGGTGGCAGGCAGCAGAGTTGTCCCCGTTGAGGAAGGTGGGACCGGTGTCGCTGCCTGCAGGGGTGCCGCCCATCATTGCGCAGGCCATGAGAGTGAAGATCCCCCGGTGCACGGCCCGCGACACGAGCCAAGGACGAAAACTCAGTGAAGGGGAGAAGGGTCTCTGTGAAAAAGGAGAAAACTCTGTGAGTGAAAGGGACTTTTGGAAAAGGGATAGAACTCTGTGAGTGAAAGAGACTTTGGGAAAAGGGAGAAAACTCTGTGAGTGAAAGGGACTTTTGGAAAAGGGATAAAACTCTGTGAGTGAAAAAGACCGTGGAATAGGGATAAAACTGTGAGTGAAAGAGACTTTAGAAAACGGATAAAACTCTGTGAGTGAAAGAATCTTGGAAAAGGGATAAAACTCTGTGAGTGAAAGAGACTATGGAAAAGGGATAAAACTCTATGAGTGTAAGAGACTTTGGAAAAGGGAGAAAACTCTGTGAGTGAATGAGACTGTGGAAAAGGGATAAAACTCTATGAGTGAAAGAGACTTTGGAAAAGGGAGAGAAAACTCTGTGAGTGAAAGAGACTTTGGAAAAGGGATAAAACTCTATGAGTGAAAGAGACTTTGGAAAAGGGGGAAAACTCTGTGAGTGAAAGAGACTTTGGAAAAGGGATAAAACTCTGTGAGTGAAAGAGACTTTTGGAAAAGGGATAAAACTTGTGAATGATGGGGACTTTGGAACAGGGACAAAACTTTGTAAATGGAGGAGTGACTGGAACACAAATGAAATTCAGTTAAAAGAAGGGGGCTTTGGTATATCACTGGGGGGATGGGGGGTGGGGGGGGGGGGGGGTAGGGGGGTCCGAATAGGGACAAAACTTTGTGAATGAAGGAGACATTGGAATATAGATAAAACTTACTGAACTAAGGGGACTGCGGAACAGAGATGAAACACAATGAAATAAGAGGATTTTGGAACAGGGATAAAACTATGGTGTGAGTGAAATGAACCATGAACTATAACTATGAACATAGCGGTCCCCCCTGGAGCGACGTTTAAATTCAAGGAGTAAAGAGGACCCTGGATTGAAACTATGAATAAACTCTGGCGCAGAGCGAAATCTCAGTCTGTACATGAAACAGATCCTGATGAATTCCTAACAAATTCTGTAAAGAAAGTAGACACTGGCCTGTAACAAAATCAAATTGAAGTTCATGAAAGAGGAACCTGAAGCACGGCTAAATCTTCATGAGCATAAATGGATCCTGGACCAGGATCAAATCTAAGTTGATAGAGAAGACACTTGAGCGAGGCTTTATCTTAGTGAATAAAATGGACCCTGGAACAAATGAAATCTTAGTGAATAAAGTGGACCCTGAAATAGGACGAAATCTCGGTGATTAAGGTGAACACTAGAACTGAATTAAATAACAGTGAATGAGATGGACCTTGGAACAAGACTTAAATTGAGTGAATGCCAGGATCCTTGAGCAGCATCAAATCTTCGTGAATAAAGTGGACCCATGACAGGTTAAATTTCAGTTAATAAAGAGGTGTGGAAAAACAAGTGGACATTGGAAGAGGACGAAATCTCCGTGAACAGAGTGGGCTCTTGGAATCGATTTGAATATAAATGAATGAAGCTGACTTTGTAACAGGACTAAATTTTGTGTGAATAAAGTAGACACTGGGCTAGAATTAATTCGCAGTGAATAAAGTGGACCCTGGAACAGGATTATAAATCTTAGTGAATAAATTGAATTGTAGATAAGGATTCAAACTTAAGTAAACCATGGAAAAGGGTTAGAGTGTGTTCGATAAAAGCGATCCTGGAACAAAGCTTAATGTTTGTGAATGAAGAGGATAAATGATAGCGAATAAAATGAACCCTTGAACAGGACTATATCTAAAAAAATGAAATACCAACCCCCATCATGAAATAAACCCTGGAACAGAGCTGCAGAGCTGTTTACCCTAAAACTGCTATCGGTGTACTTTTAAACAAAACCCAGCGAATTTTCTGGGAAAATTAAAGAGTATGTGCACAAAATTCCACATTAATTCTGTAAAAGAAGGTAGGGAAAGGGGGGAGGGAAGAAGGGGAGGGGGCTTTAATTTCGTTTTCACTTGCTGTTGTACCACAGAAGCTGAGTAATACTCACCTGATTTTGCATAAACTAAGGTATATGTAGGTTCTTTCGAACACAAATTACTTTCAAACCTGATTTAGCAGCATACTTCGACACAAACTCTTGCTCACTCGCTGTTTTGTTTTGTTTTGTTTTTTCGATGTTTTAGGGCAAATTGTCGAAGAGGCAAACACAAGCCTGACACGATTTCGCGAACGGAAGTCAGCAAGAGTTATCGCGCTTTGGTCAAAGCTCCCCCCTATCATGGTTACTTTCCGCTAGTGCAATAACCGCTCAAGAACTTCAACTCCAGATTTTGTTTGTTTTCTTCTTCTTCTTCTTCTTCTTCTTCTTCTTCTTTGTTTTGTTTTTGTTTGTTTGTTTATCGAATTCGTCGTCTTTTCACCAAACACGTGTACAAAATACGGCGAAATTGTATGAGCAAACAGGTCTGAAACTGGGTCCAAGAACAGCACTAAAACAATCTCTGTCATTATAATGGACCATGAAACAGAGTTAACATGAGTGATAACCATGGACTCTGCACAGGACTACATCTGAGTGAATAAAATGAATCGTAAAACACGCCTAATCTTTATGGGGGGGGGGGGGGGGGGGGGGGGGAAAGAGTGGTTTCAGGAACACGACTAAATCTCGATCATTCTTTTTTTAAAATAAAGTGGACCTTGAAAAGGACTTAAATAACCTTAGTGAATAAGGTGTGCCCTTATTCACTGGACTTAACCTTCGTGAATAAAGTGGACCCTGTAACGGGACTTAACCTTCGTGAATAAAGTGGACCCTGTAACTGAACTTAACCTTCGTGAATAAAGTGGACCCTGTAACTGAACTTAATCTTCGTGAATAAAGTGGACCCTGTAACGGGACTTAACCTTCGTGAATAAAGTGGACCCTGTAACTGAACTTAACTTTAGTGAATAAAGTGGACCCTGTAACGGGACTTAACCTTCGTGAATAAAGTGGACCCTGTAACGGGACTTAACCTTCGTGAATAAAGTGGACTCTGTAACTGAACTTAATCTTCGTGAATAAAGTGAAACCTGTAACGGGACTTAACCTTAGTAAATAAAGTGGACCCTGTAACTGAACTTAACCTTCGTGAATAAAGTGGATCCTGTAACGGGACTTAACCTTAGTGAATAAAGTGGACCCTGTAACAGGACTTAACCTTAGTGAATAAAGTGGGCCCTGGAACAGGAGTTAACCTTAGTGAATAGCGTGGACCCAGGAACAGGAGTTAACCTTAGAGACTGAAGTGGACCTATAACGGGACTTAACCTTAGTGAATAAAGTGGACCCTGTAACAGGACTTAACCTTCGTAAATAAGGTGGACCTGGAAGAAGAGTTAACCTCAGTGAATAAAATGGACTCTGTAACAGGAATTAACCTTAGTGAATAAAGTGGACTTTGAAACGGGATTTAACCTTGGTGAATAAAGTGGACCCTGTAACTGGACTTAACCTTAGTGAATAAAGTGGACTTTGAAACGGGATTTAACCTTGGTGAATAAAGTGGACCCTGTAACTGGGACTTAACCTTAGTGAATAAAGTGGACCCTAAACAGGAGTTAACCTTAGTGAGTAATGTGGACATAGGATAGGAATTAACATTAAGTAATAAATGGATCCTGAAACGGGACTTAATGAATAAAATGGACCCAGGAACATGATTAGATCTGAATGAATATTGGTGAATTACATGTATCGTGGGACAGGATGTATTCTTGGTGAATTCAAGTGGAGCCTGAAACAGGATTGAAACTATACTGTCTTCTAAGTCCACTCTAGTTCATTGAGACTGGACGAAGATGATTTGTCCTCAATAGCCTCAGGCTGATAAGACGTTAATGGCACCATTGCTAATTTGAATTTATTTCATTAATAAGGTTTCAAGGAACAAACACTCCTTAATCGAACTGAACCCGATAGACCTTGTATTCACTTCAAAAGGGTATCTTTGCGGTTCAGCTGGGAGAGTGTCGAACGTGTATACTAAAAAAAAATGGGGATGGGGAGGTGGGTGGATTGGGGTGGGGTGGGTGGGATGTGAGTGGAGGTTGGATCCCCCACCCCCCACCCCCCAACTGCTCCCTCAACAGCCCTCTTCGTGTGTTATCGTTCTGTGGTGGTGTCAGCTGAATCGTGGACAACTCGGGAATCAACCTTCGTTTCCCCACTCATCTCTCGCATACATCTTTTCCCGATCAACCAGTTACTTTACAGCTGCAGTGACTCCCTGACATTGAACCTTGACAGCTGCTAGGCCCGAGTTATTACTGGTTCTGACAGTGAAGAAGTGTAGAGAGAAGATGGCAGTTCTGTCAGTGAAGAAGTGTAGAGAGAAGCAGATGGCAGTTCCGACAGTGAAGAAGTGTAGAGAGAAGATGGCAGTTCTGTCAGTGAAGAGGTGTAGAGAGAAGCAGATGGCATTTCGGACAGTGAGAAGTGTAGAGAGAAGATGGCAGTTCTGTCAGTGAAGAGGTGTAGAGAGAAGGAGATGGCAGTTCTGACAGTAAGAAGTGTAGAGAGAAGGAGATGGCAGTTCGGACAGTGAGAAGTGTAGAGAGAAGGAGATGGCAGTTCGGACAGTGAGAAGTGTAGAGAGAAGCAGATGGCAGTTCGGACAGTAAGAAGTGTAGAGAGAAGGAGATGGCAGTTCGGACAGTAAGAAGTGTAGAGAGAAGGAGATGGCAGTTCTGACAGTGAGAAGTGTAGAGAGAAGGAGATGGCAGTTCGGACAGTAAGAAGTGTAGAGAGAAGGAGATGGCAGTTCGGACAGTAAGAAGTGTAGAGAGAAGGAGATGGCAGTTCGGACAGTAAGAAGTGTAGAGAGAAGGAGATGGCAGTTCGGACAGTAAGAAGTGTAGAGAGAAGGAGATGGCAGTTCGGACAGTAAGAAGTGTAGAGAGAAGGAGATGGCAGTTCGGACAGTAAGAAGTGTAGAGAGAAGGAGATGGCAGTTCGGACAGTGAGAAGTGTAGAGAGAAGCAGATGGCAGTTCGGACAGTAAGAAGTGTAGAGAGAAGGAGATGGCAGTTCGGACAGTAAGAAGTGTAGAGAGAAGGAGATGGCAGTTCGGACAGTAAGAAGTGTAGAGAGAAGGAGATGGCAGTTCTGACAGTGAGAAGTGTAGAGAGAAGGAGATGGCAGTTCGGACAGTGAGAAGTGTAGAGAGAAGGAGATGGCAGTTCGGACAGTGAGAAGTGTAGAGAGAAGCAGATGGCAGTTCGGACAGTGAGAAGTGTAGAGAGAAGGAGATGGCAATTCGGACAGTGAGAAGTGTAGAGAGAAGGAGATGGCAAACTACGGGCTGCTGATGTTAAGCCCAGAACTCTAGTAATGCACAGTCTAGCACGGAGATGACGCGCATGCTGATGATCTTGTACTTGGTTTTGTTTTTGTTTTTTAAACGTAGGAGGTTGATGGTGTCTCTGACTGTTGCCGAACTGTATCGTTTTACTGTTGCTGGATTTTGGTGCTGATTTGGTTGTTTTTTTTTTCTTTGTTTGTAGTGGTTGTTGTTTTGTTGAATGTTGTTTGTATTCAGTCGCTATTGTTTGGCAGAGGATTTCCACACACCCATGTGCTCATTGTCTTTTTCGGTTTTTGTTGTTGTTGTTGTTGTTTTTGTAGGGGGTGTATAGCAGATTGTTGAGTTATCAATTTATCAAGTGATTGATCTAATTTGAAAAAAACATTCTTCCAAACCTCCAAAACGTAATTCAGACCTCCTCCCTAATCGATCCACCGAATCTTAGCGATCCTCCAACTCATCCATTAGTTCCCGCCAAATGATTTACCTCCAATCCAGCTCACCTAACCTCTCGATATCCCTGAATCAGAACTTTCCACTCACTCGTTCACCATTTTCCTCAAAAACCTCTAACTACAATCTAGACCGGTCCCCACCCCTCCCCCTCCCTCCTTCTCTCCCTCCCCATCCCCCCTCTCATCTCCCCCTCCCCCATCGAATCAAGCTGGCTGCACACCAAGCATTCATACGTCAAGGCCTTGCTTATTAAGGGGGGACTTTGAGTGGAAATTCAGTCCAAAATCGCTTAAAAATGTGTTTTGGGTTTGGGGCAGTTTTGGTGAGTTTAAACCCTCTATAATCACTTCCTGGTTGCTTTTTACATAACTAATACCCCTAAATTTTTTATTATTTTATTTAGGAAGGTAGTTGTCCTACAATTCACGATGAAATTTTCATTTTTACATAGAAATCGCCATTTTCGCCACTTAGATACCGATACTTTCGTTTTACCAATTGTGGTGTGTAACCACTTGCTGAAAAGCTCAATATCTAAACTCGGTCATGACCCGTTTTCGTCTGCACTGGAACAGTGTAGAAGCTACAAGAATAGAAACATGACGTATAGGTTACTACTAAATCAAAGCTCCCGGTTGGCTGAATCGATCACGTGACGTATTGCGCTTCGCTGATTGGCTTTGTGGCCTGGTAACTTCAACATCCGGCTGACGCTATTCTTAGCAGAACATTTCAAGCACTCGCCGACTCGACTGTTTTACTACTTCTCAAAGCGAATCAAAGATGACAAAAACAGGAAGAAAGGTTAGAACAGCCTCTAGAAAGGTTCGAAAGTTTGGTGCACGGGGGAAGAGGAAAAAAAACGGCCGTTCAGAGCAGTGAGAAGCCTCAAAAAGCGAAAAGGCCCGCCCTTTATTTTGGGGTAAAAACCAAACCAAAGCCATAAACTTCGCCCGGGGGTACCCCACAATTCGAGTGGGGGTCCCCCCTTTGCTCCCCCCCCAAAAAACTATTTATTTTAAAAAGGGGAAGGGACACTTTAGTGATGCGGGACACAGATGATTCGGAGGAAGAAGGTGCAGGGTCGATACCCCACCTGAAGAGCAAATTGTAATGAATGGGGGCCCCTTGCAGCCGATCATCCCCGGGATTTTTCGTGCCCGAATGCCACAAAGTGTAAGTTGAATATTTTTTGCGATGAGAGTGAAGGTGTGTGGGTTTGTAAAATAAAAAATTAAATGACTGTGTTTTTCACTGTCCTTTTTTATTCACAATGTTTGAAATTTTAGATTGAAAAACCTCTGTGGGTGGTGTGTGTTGTGCCCGTTTGGGGTTGAAGGGACAAAATTTGTGTGTGTTTGATGTGAATTAATTGTGTTTGATTTGTGAATGAAGTGTGGGTTTTGGGGGAATGTGTTTGTGGGGAATAAACTTTGTGTGTGTGTGTGTGAGTGTTTTTTGTTTTGTGAATAAAAGTGTGTGTGTGTTGTGGGGAAGGTGGTTTTGGTGGGTGTTTTTTCATTTTAAATTTTTTTAAATTTTCATTTATAAGTTTTTACTTTTTTGGGTGTGGGTGTGTGTGGGTGGTTTTGTTTTAGAGCTGGCGGTGCTGAAGGAGGAAAGGGGAGTTCGCGGGTTTGCTGCTACGTTGAATTTTTGGGGCTCTTGATGGGGGAAGGGTTTTGTTTTGGATGGCTTCAAAAAAGACTGGCCCCACCCAAAGGTTCCCTTTTTAACCCGACGAATGCAAACTTCGCATGGGTTTATGTGGCTTTTCTTTTTCACGGGATAGGGGGGACAGTTCGCTTTGTTAGGCTCCCCACCCCCATGAGTGATTTTAAAGGGTTTTTTATAAGCAGGGGAATCCTAGGGAAATTAAAAGCGTTCAGTGACGGGGACATGGAGGCTGCCCCCCGATTAGGAGGATTATGCAGATTGAACATTGGTTTTTCCCGAATAAAGATGGTTTGTGAAACATTTTGTGCCCATGGGGGCCCTGGAATAAAAAGGGGGCACACTTTTCAAACGGTTTTTTTTGGGTGATTTCATTGAGCCCAAAGGGAAGGGCCCTCATAGGGTTTTTAAAACCCCTTTAAAGAAATTTTATTTCCCAGGAGTGTGAGTTGGCCCAAAGCCGGGGGCCCCAAATTATGGGGCAGTGGGCCATGACATGCAGAAAGTCCCAGAAAACTTGACTGCTCTTCAGGTGCTATGGAATGGGGGGAGCTGTAAAAATTTTTGAACGGTCAATGGATCTTCATGGTTTTTTGTTTCACCCCAAATTTTTGGGAGATGGCGGGGCCCAAAAATTTTCAAGCGTGTGATTGAAGGTGAATACGGTGGTACCCCCTTTAGAAAACTGAGTGTGTGAAAACCCTGTTTCAAAGGGGGGGGAAAGGGCCCCCGCATTGAGAAACTTGGTTAGAAAAAGGGAAAACTCAAAAACCAACAAATTTGGGGGGCGTGGCAAGCTTTCTGTGCCAGGATAAAAAAACTTAAAATTTATGGTTTGTGCTATCAAAAATAAAGCAGGGAAATTTGGGGGACATGAAAAAAGCAGTGTGGGGAAACCCCCCTTCCCCAATTTTAGCACAGATGACAACCCCAACCCCCATGTGTCCCGAGGGCGCATCATTTTTGGTGCTTCTTCAAC
>CM031598.1:80610551-80616558 GCA_018398815.1 Conus ventricosus
TTCTACATGAGCTATTGCCATGAAATTTTGAACAAAGGGAGTAACTGTATGAATGCCTTTTCTACAAAGTTTTAGAGGTGTAGGTAGTATATGAAGGATTTTATTATTTTTTTAACTCTAGATTCAGTCACGAAATTCGGGTATGCTCTTGCCCTCTTGGGATATCTACAATTGTAAAGTTAGGAAGCTTTAGTGAGTACAGAATGAAAGATCAGTATCAGAGTTACAAAGTAAGGTCATTTGCAGATATGTCTACACTCATGTTATGGAGACATACCCTCTGTACTTTAGATAAATTTGAAACCGTACACATATGACTTTAAAAAATTATACGGGCAAAACTATCAAAGATACACACTTTTTGATTGTCTCACTTTGTTCAGGAGCCATTTTTACACCTATGTGCAAAGTTTTATGGCAATAGCTGCTGTGTAGCTCATACAAAAGTGGGGGCAAGCTCGCACCTAAGGAAGAAAAACAGTTTTGAGAAATTAAGCTTCAAAGATAATGTTTACTTAGAACATTCATAACTAAATTTTGCTAACTCTCAGTCACACTGCTGTTTGCATTCTTGTAAGTTTGGTACCTTGACAATGTTTTTATCCATAGATATATGGATTTACTATACTGAACATGATGACTTAGAACTGTCCAGCCCCGTAGACCTCTCCTTCTCTGTCACGTCTTTTCTGTTGTTCTTTACGCCTTGCTATCTCAACTGAACTCTTTTCCTCCTCTCTTTCTCTTTGTCTGATGACTTTTTGGTGGCTTTGGACACCCTGGAAATGTCCTCTTTCAGTGCACTACTCCTCCAAAGAGGATCCTACCACCAATCCAGTTCCTTCATCACATCCAGGAGGGCGGTGGAGCCTTTGTTGAAGCGTTGGACAGCAATGTTCAAGGCAGTATCCACAGTCCTTAGCAACTCTGGTCCTCCCTCCAGCACCCTCAGATTCTGAAAACAGAAGCATTGTTTTGTTTTTTTAGTGTCTGTGCATCTTTTTATGTGCATGTCTCTCTCATTCTCTCTCTGTCTCTGTAAGTCTGTCTCTGTGTACGTCTGTCTCTTTCACACATACATGCATGTCACACAAAATCAACCCCACCCATAATATACACACACACATACAATTTCTGTGCATGCACTCACACAATCAACCCCACCCCCTACATACACACACACACAGTGACACACACACTATACAATTTATGGGCACATGCGCGCGCACACACACACACACACACACACACAAAATCAACCCCACCCCCTACATACGCACACAAGGGACACACACACGTGTATACAATTTATGCACACACACACACACACACACACACAGTAGGAAAAAAAAACCCAGAGTAAAACGCAACACTCGCACACACACACACAATTTATGTGCCACATACACACAGAGTAGGAAAACAAAACATGCTTACACACACATACACACAACACAACACCCAACACACACAGAGTAAACACAACACAACACACACACACAGAGTAAACACAACACAACACACACACACAAGTAAACACAACACAACACACACACACAGAGTAAACACAACACAACACAACACACACAGAGAGTAAACACAACACAACATACACACACACACACAACACAAACACATGCAGTGAAA
This sequence comes from Conus ventricosus, assembly GCA_018398815.1. NCBI lineage: Eukaryota > Metazoa > Mollusca > Gastropoda > Neogastropoda > Conidae > Conus > Conus ventricosus. The sequence goes on from CM031598.1 coordinate 80,612,199, forward strand.
ACAGACTTACTGGCTCTTTGCACTCTGGGCATAGGGCACCACTCTTTGTGATCAGTGACTGCAGACAGCTCAAGTTGACGATCACATTCATGTCAGAATCTGGCACAGGTTCAACCTCTTCCTCTCCCTCATCTTCCTCCACTCGGATCTTTTTATGACTCGGCCCTGATTCACTGTCACTGTCACGTGGAGGGTACTGCCTCAGGCTCCTCACTCACTTGGTCAGTTGACTGAACATCACTGCTTTTTTTTTGCTGCACGCTTCTTCCTCTTGCGTTTCCCGAACGCATACACAGTTCCCTGCTTCGTTCCTACCTTTGGCATTGTGCAAAACAGTGAAAAACTTGATGAAACCGTGAAGGTAACAATCGAATCGAAGCAATGGCGATGTAAACAGCGTCATCCGGAGAAAGTGATTGCTATGCGATCAGCCAACCTGAAGCTAGGATTTCGTCACGTGACTCGTGAAAGCCAATCAGTTTCTTGCAATTCTAAAACGGTCAGGGTGTTCTCTGGGTTACAGTGCGGCTAAATTTAGACTATTCTACTCATAAATAGGCAGGGGTGAAGGCCGTTTCCTGCTGAAGAGAAAGAGTGGTCGCTTTACTGGTAACACAGTCGCAAAGTGGCCGTTGCTAGGGCTTGAAATCAGCGTTTTTTTGGCTTTTTGCAACCTTTTTTGTAAATGTTTCTTGCACAGTTACCTCAAAAAACATAACAAATAACACATTTAGAGGGTGAACAATAACAAAAGGACATTTGTAATGTGTTAGTTGAGTCTTTATTCTGTCTAAAACAACAATAATCTCCAATCACAATTTTAAACGATTTTTCATCAAAAATGGGTGTCAAGTCCCCCCTTAACAAACACTTCCATTTTGTTAAAACATCAAGGAGAATCTCACTCACACACACACACACACACACACACGTGCGCGAGCGCGCAGAGGGCAAAAGGTAAACCATACAGCAGCCTTTATGACATTCCACTAATCTGACTACTCTCTACTATTTATTTCAAGAGATAAAATTCTCAAATAAAAAATAAGATCACATTTTAAAAAAGGAAACCCGATTCCTACAAAACTCGATATATTCAAAATGTAATAATCCTGCATGCTTCTAGTGCAAGCGTTCATTAGCATTTTACTTTCAACAGAATGCTCTCACAGCTTGCATGGTGCTGGTCACCGAGATCTTGTCTTGTATCCCACTGCATTTAAAAAAATAATACACCAATACAACCAAAACTTCTTTGTAACATTCAAACCTAAGTTAATCTGTGCAGATAAAGTAAATTTGTAAAACACAAAGTAATCTTTATTATCTTTTCATATGAATACTCCTGCAAACAAGGTAAATGAGAATACCAGTAAATGCAGTTTTTCTACCATGATGAAATATGTGACGAACTTAGCGTGTTTCAACAAAAAGCTTTTCATACTGTTTGTGGAGAAAAAGCACACACATGTGCATGCAAAATGCACACCAAAACACAAAATAAAGATTTTTTTTTCAAATTGCCACACTAAAGCAAACATCTGTTATTTCAAATTATAATAATAACAAATCAGTAAAAAAAAAAGTTGTCACGGGAGGCTCCAAGAATTCTCTACACATGAATTATCTGAATAATCTGTCTGCATTCGGGTTTTTTTGCTTCAAGTTCATATGAAATGCTCACTAGTCTTAGGACTATTCACATCAAGGTGTGAACATTTATACCTGTCCTTGCACAATCTAACAATAAAATGCAAAGGATATTAGAGAATTTCTCAGCAATGCATTCCAGTAAATGATGTTCTGTGAAGAAAACAACAGCACGACCATCTTACTTTGTTTTTCTTATTTCACATCGAATCCTGTTGCACAATTGAGCCGTTGTGTAATTTTTTAAAAGATCAGAAAAGTTTGGTCCTGATAGCTGTATTTTCTGGATTATCATTGCTTTTGTGACAACAAATGCTTTCTTTCTGCCACTGTCAATGAGATCAGAGCAACATCTCAACAGTCTCATCTTGTCTTCATTAGTGAAGAGATCAGGCTTCCCAAATGTATGTCCTGTTTCCAGTAGCAAGACCCTCTAACCAGTAGCCACTACCTCTTCTTCTTCTTCCGTTGAGTCTCCACAATCAACAGGCTGATTATTATGAGACTATAAACGGGGGATCTGCTAAAAAAAAAAAAAAAAAAAAAAAAAAAAAAAACCCTATTCAAATTTCCCTTTTTCATAAACATGAGATTACACACATTCATACACAAAGTGACACCCCCCACCCTAACTTACCTACTCACTAGCCTACACAAAAAACCCAAACCCCCAAAAAAAGGTTAAAAACTAAGTGCGGAGCTGCCAGCAGGCTACCACGGTCGCTTTTCATTCATTACTATGGACTAGCTGGCCCCAGGCTGCAGTAGGCAGCTCAGGCCCGCAACTTCCTTCCATCATCCATGCACGCAACAAGACAAGACCTCGGCCAGGTTTCAAACAAAGTACGATCCAATAGCTTTGTTCTGTTTCAAAATTGTTGGATTTGTGTTTGTTCGTCTCTACATGGTTGAAGACATCATTCCTGCCCCCGTGTTTCACCGAGATCTGAACTTTGCACAAATTACAGTAGGTATAGTGTGGATCGCCATTATGACTTTTCACTATGCATGGCCATTCTTCGTGTAACTTTCCCCTAAACGTCTGCTCTGCCGCAGGAACTCTTTTACGTTTACATTTGCTCGGCCGCTTTCACTTCCTCGAGACACCGTCTTTCACCAGGTCGTGGAGGTGTTGAAATCTTCTCACAATCGCTTTCGCTCGCCGGTGCCGCCATTATCGATTCGAAGAGACTGAATGACTTGCACGCATGCGCGATAGGAACAGGAAAACAGAGTCCGCTCAACACTCGCGTCTAACAGAACTGCTCTATTCACTAAGCGCAAAATCTACTAAAACGTCATGATCGACTTTAACTTTAAAAAAAAACGTAGCAAAATTATCGCTCGTCGTAGCTCCGTAGCAGACCCCTCAAATACGTAGTTGCTACGGCTGAATCGTAGCAGTAGTCAGGTCTGTAATGTCGATCAGCAGTTTGCACACTGTGATCCATGTGAACAGCTATGTCATGTTTTTCATCTCTGTTGATCCCTTCTTCTCTAGATTACTGATGATTGTTTTTCTGATCAATGTGAAAGTCATTTTGCCCACATCCAAACTCACAATGGAACCAAAGTCAAAACCCAAGCATCTTTCAAAAGTCACCTATTTTTTCCAACAGAAGCTCTGTCTCCAGAAAGACGGCAGAACACTTGGTCCATTTTTGGATCAAATAATGGTCGTATATCTGTGATGATGTGTTCAAAAGTTCAAATTCATCATCAGAGCAAAAAATACCCGCTGCTCCAGAAACGCAGAAAGTTTTTCCTTCTGCCACAAGCAGCACGTAATCCATCCCCTTCCTTCTGTGCTTTCCCAATATCCGAGCATTTCAAGTCAGCAAACACACTGTCCTCTTCCCGTTTTGAACAGCTAACTGAAGGAGAAGATGTTGCCAATTTTGTGAGCTTGTTTTTTCTGCTCCTCAACTTCTTGTGATTTACTGACACCAGATTTCAACAAAGATTTGGCAATTTTCATCTTTAAGTACTGGTTTATGTGATCAAAATTGATCACCTCATTCCTGTCTTGTAATTTTCGGCGTTGGAGCTCTTCCAAAGCAAATTTTGTCACAGCATGGAGTGAGCCCTTAAGACATGTACGAACAGAAGCAAGAGAAGCAGCATCAACGAGAGGAGGCTGCTTTGGTTCCAAAAAGTCCAAGAAATGGGTGAAAGCATTCAAATAGTTTTCACTGTGCCCAGGACTTGTCTACTTTTAGCTGCTCAACTACTGAAAGCTGACCGTCTTTTACTGGTCTTCCAATTGTTGACAGGCGATGAAGAGCTGATGAGTGAAATTCTCCCGTTCCAGGCATTTTTCCAAAACTACTTTGGGAAACCCTGTATGCAACCTTTTTGTTTCGTTTTTCTTTTTTCCTTTTGCTTATGAGTATCCATAAAGTCAGGCAAAAAAGTTTCCCTCCTTCTATCGATTCAAACCAAATCAGAAATTCATTTGACAAAGATGCTGCTGTATACTTATTCTGGCCCAAAGTATGTTTTGAAGAAGCACTGGTGGGTTTTGATATTTTTAGCCACAATTTTAGCAGTGTGTTTATCATACCCATGCACTTTTGAAGCCAGATGTTTATCAACTCTTGTCCCTTCCAAATACAGCATCCAACTGCACTGAAACACAGGATATGAGCGCTTTGTGTTCCTTGTTTTCTTAATCGTTGCCAAATTCATATTCAGGGAAAGTCTTTTTGGA
>CM031598.1:80616658-80626658 GCA_018398815.1 Conus ventricosus
GGGGGTTGAGGTGGAGTGTGGTGGGGTGGAGTAGTGTGGTGGTGGTGGTTAGAGTGTGGTAGGGGTGGGGGAGCGGGGGAGTGGAGTGTGGGAGTGGGGATGGTGGGATGATGGATGGTGGGTGGTGGGATGGTGGGTGGTGGGGTGGGGTGGCGTGCAATGGGTGAGTGGGGTGGAGTGGGTTGGTGGAGGGTGTAGAGTGGTGGTAGGAGTGGGGGTGAGAGTGGAGTGTGGGGTGGTGGGGTGGTGGGATGGTGGGGAGGTGGGGTGGTGGGATGGTGGGGAGGTGGGGTGGTGGGATGGTGGGGGAGGTGGGGTGGTGGGATGGTGGGGTGGGGGGGGTGGGGTGGCGTGCAATGGAGTGGAGTTTGATGGAGTGGTGTGGTGGAGGGGAGTAGAGTGTGGTGGGTGGGTGGAGGTGGAGTGGAGTGTGGGGGTGGTGGGGTGGTGGGGTGGCGTGGCGTGCAATGGAGTGGAGTGTGGGGGAGTGGTGTGGTGGAGGGGAGTAGAGTGTGGTAGGGTGGGACTGGAGTAGAGCGTGGGGTGGTGGGGTGGGGTGGAATGGAGTGGAGTGTGGTGGAGGGGTGTGGTGGAGAGGAGTAGAGTGGGGTGGAGGTGGAGTAGAGTGTGGGGTGGTGGGGTGGAGGTGGAGTAGAGTGTGGGGTGGTGGGGTGGAGGTGGAGTAGAGTGTGGGGTGGTGGGGTGGAGGTGGAGTAGAGTGTGGGGTGGTGGGGTGGAGGTGAGTAGAGTGTGGGGTGGTGGGGTGGAGGTGGAGTAGAGTGTGGGGTGGTGGGGTGGGAGGTGGAGTAGAGTGTGGGGTGGTGGGGTGGGGGTGGAGTAGAGTGTGGGGTGTTGGGGTGGAGGTGGAGTCGAGTGTGGGGTGGTGGGGTGGAGGTGGGGTAGAGTGTGGGGTGGTGGGGTGGAGGTGGAGTAGAGTGTGGGGTGGTGGGGTGGAGGTGGAGTAGAGTGTGGGGTGGTGGAGATGGAGGTGGAGTAGAGTGTGGGGTGTTGGGGTGGAGGTGGAGAAGAGTGTGGGGTGGTGGGATGGAGGTGGAGACGAGTGGGGCGTGGTGGAGTTGTGTGGTGGGGGGGGTGGTGTGTGGTGGGGTGGTGGTGTGTGGTGGGGTGGAGGTGGAGACAGTGTGGGTATGTGGTGGTGGAGGTGGAGAAGAGTGTGGTGGGGTGGAGAGTGTGTGGTGGGGTGGAGGTGTGTGGTGAGGTGGTGGGGTGTGGTGGGGTGGAGGTGCATGTGCCATGAAGTAGAGTGGGGTGTGCTGTGGTGGATCGATGTGGATAGGAGTGCATGAAATGTGTGTGGGTGGAGAGGTAGAGTAGAGTGGGGTGTGTTGTGGTGGATTGATGTGGATAGGAGTGCAATGAAATGTGTGTGGGTGAAGAGGTAGAGTAGGTGGGTGTGGTTGTGGTGGATTTGATGTGGATAGGAGTGCAATGAAATGTGTGTGGGTGGAGAGGTAGTGAGTGAGAGTGGGGTGTGTTGTGGTGGATTGATGTGGATGGAGTGCAATGAAATGTGGGTGGGTGGAGAGGTAGAGTAGAGTGGGGGTGTGTTGTGGTGGATTGATGTGGATAGGAGTGCAATGAAATGTGGGTGGGTGGAGAGGTAGAGTAGAGTGGGGTGTGTTGTGGTGGATTGATGTGGATAGGAGTGCAATGAAATGTGTGTGTGGGTGGAGAGGTAGAGTAGATTGGGGTGTGTTGTGGTGGATTGATGTGGATAGGAGTGCAATGAAATGTGGGTGGGTGGAGAGGTAGAGTAGAGTGGGGTGTGTTGTGGTGGATTGATGTGGATAGGAGTGCAATGAAATGTGTGGGTGGTGGAGAGGTAGAGTAGAGTGGGGTGTGTTGTGGTGGATTGATGTGGATAGGAGTGCAATGAAATGTGGGTGGGTGGAGAGGTAGAGTAGAGTGGGGTGTGTTGTGGTGGATTGATGTGGATAGGAGTGCAATGAAATGTGTGTGTGGGTGGAGAGGTAGAGTAGAGTGGGGTGTGTTGTGGTGGATTGATGTGGATAGGAGTGCAATGAAATGTGGGTGGGTGGAGAGGTAGAGTAGAGTGGGGTGTGTTGTGGTGGATTGATGTGGATAGGAGTGCAATGAAATGTGTGTGTGGGTGGAGAGGTAGAGTAGAGTGGGGTGTGTTGTGGTGGATTGATGTGGATAGGAGTGCAATGAAATGTGGGTGGGTGGAGAGGTAGAGTAGAGTGGGGTGTGTTGTGGTGGATTGATGTGGATAGGAGTGCAATGAAATGGTGTGTGTGGGTGGAGAGGTTCAGTAGAGTGGGGTGTGTTGTGGTGGATTGATGTGGATAGGAGTGCAATGAAATGTGTGTGTGGGTGGAGAGGTAGAGTAGAGTGGGGTGTGTTTGTGGTGGATTGATGTGGATAGGAGTGCAATGAAATGTGTGTGTGGGTGGAGAGGTAGAGTAGGTGGGGTGTGTGTTGTGGTGGATTGATGTGGATAGGAGTGCAATGAAATGTGTGTGTGGGTGGAGAGGTAGAGTAGAGTGGGGTGTGTTGTGGTGGATTGATGTGGATAGGAGTGCAATGAAATGTGAGTGGGTGGAGAGGTAGAGTAGAGTGGGGTGTGTTGTGGTGGATTGATGTGGATAGGAGTGCAATGAAATGTGTGTGTGGGTGGAGAGGTAGAGTAGAGTGGGGTGTGTTGTGGTGGATTGATGTGGATAGGAGTGCAATGAAATGTGGGTGGGTGGAGAGGTAGAGTAGAGTGGGGTGTGTTGTTTGGTGGATTGATGTGGATAGGAGTGCAATGAAATGTGTGTGTGGGTGGAGAGGTTCAGTAGAGTGGGGTGTGTTGTGGTGGATTGATGTGGATAGGAGTGCAATGAAATGTGTGTGTGGGTGGAGAGGTAGAGTAGAGTGGGGTGTGTTGTGGTGGATTGATGTGGATAGGAGTGCAATGAAATGTGTGTGTGGGTGGAGAGGTAGAGTAGAGTGGGGTGTGTTGTGGTGGATTGATGTGGATAGGAGTGCAATGAAATGTGTGTGTGGGTGGAGAGGTAGAGTAGAGTGGGGTGTGTTGTGGTGGATTGATGTGGATAGGAGTGCAATGAAATGTGTGTGGGTGGAGAGGTAGAGTAGAGTGGGGTGTGGTGGAGTATGGTGAGAAGAAGTAGAGGTGAGGCTGAGTGGAGCATGGTGGAGTGCAGTGGATTCTGTCTGTCTGTCTGTCTGTCTGTCTGTCTGTCTCTCTCTCTCTCTCTCTCTCTCTCTCTCTCTCTCTCTCTCTCTCTCTCTCTCTCTCTCTCAGATAAAGCAAGATTTCGAAAACACACACACACACACACACACACACACACACACACACACACACACGACTAATCTTCTACTGATACTACTGATACAGCAATAGTACATGAATATCTGTCGATGAAGGGAGGAAAATTATACACCGCCACCTCCGTGGACTTTGAAAAGGCCTTTGATTCTTTTCCGACACGACCGAGTGCATCAGAGCTCGGGTGTAAAAGGAAAGTGTTTTGCTTCCTTGTCTGCTATGTATGACCCATCATTGTGATGTCTACAGGTACCCAATGAATAGTCTCCATTTTGTTGAGTGTGCGGATGGTGTTAGACAGGAATGCGTCCTGAGCCCTATTTATATTCAACGTTCATTAATCATTTAACCAAAAGTAGGACTGACAGAGGTACAAATTGTGTGCATTTTTTGCTTGACATAGCAGAACTTTAAATTTTCCTTTTTTTTTTTTTGTTGCAAATGATGTTGTTCTACTTTCAATCACACCCATTGGTCAACAACAAACAGCTAAACACTTTAATAGATGTTTGGGATGTTATGCAGTTAAGAGTCACTGCGTTCTTCTTCTTTTTTCTTCTCTCTCTCTCTCTCTCTGCATTTCTGATGATGAAGGGGTTTTACTTCTCTCTTGGCGTTTCTGACAAGAGAGGGTTTAACTTCATTGATTATTTTCAGTGTGCACCACACCGTGCGTCAATCTGTCTACTCTCCTTCTGCCTACCTCTGGTTGTCTACCTGCGTTTTGTCTGTCTCTCTCTGTCTTGAAGTGTTTTGCCTTTCGGGGCGTTTCCTTCTCTCTATGCTTGGATGGATTCGCTTGCTATTGAGGGAAGCATTTGATCTTCCACCTAAAAAAGAAATGAAATAAAATAAAATGCAGGGAAAAAAAAGAAAAAGAAAAAAAAAACATAGTTGTGGGTTTTCTTTTGCAAATTTTCTTTTTTGGTCCAAATTTCTGCAGTGATTGATATGGCTTAAACGGGTATTAAACGATAGCATGATTCTTCTACATGAGTGCCCGCTTTCACTTCTCCAGATAGAGTTGCGGGAATTTCTTTTGGGTAGTAATGTGATAAGACCCATAAAGATTGACCAAAGAAAAGAAAAAAAAAGGGAAAAGAAAAAAGCCCCCCCCCCCCCCCCCCCCCCCCCCCCCCCCCCCCCCCCCCGGAGAGCTCAGACCTCAGCCACGGCTGAACAGATCCGCCCCCTAGCGTTAATTATTTACTGAAAACGACAATCCTCAATCTGCTAGGGAAGTAACATTTGGTACGGGCTGAAGTAATTATTTCTCCGTATGCTTTTTACTAAACCGGACATGAATTTTTAAAAAAAAATGACTAAAGTTTTGTCACTAATATGTTTTAACATTTTTTCTAAATTCCACTGCTTTGTTGACAATGACTAATTCTTAACAGTTCTTTTATACTCGACGCGTTTATCTTGCTGAACGGATCTTAGAATCCTTTTCATCCGGATTTACACCACGGATCCATACCAAAGTTTCATTGGTTCTTTCTTAGGGCTATCTTCAATCTTTTCACACCGTGTCCTTAAAATCGGTAAAGTAGTTTTGAATTATCACACTCATTAAATGTTGGTTGCAGACATTGCATTCTTGGTGGTTATGGGGAGACACAGGACCACCGCCTTCCTTACTGTTTGAAACGGGGGCCGGAATGGCTCAGTGGTAGAGCGCCGGACTCGTAATCTTGGTGATCCTGGGGTTGCGGGTTCGAATCTCCGCCGGCCGTTTCAGTACAGGAGGATTTTTCCCTCGGAGTTAACAGTGGATCTGACTCCATTTCCCATACAGTCCTTCGAATGAGACTATAAGCCGAGGTTCCGTGTGTGAACGCACGAATAACATCTTGCACACACGTAAAAATCCCATCAACAACTTTCGGAAAAGGCCAGTTGGTCGTTGGTATGGATGACACGTTACACATAGCATACACCCTGCGTGAGAAATGGAAAGAATGAAGGAAGTAAGGAAAATGAGGGGATCGATATTGAACGATATTGACTGGGTGACACGGGAAACGACCGAATGAAGCGCCAGCTGGAAGTTCCTCAGTCGGCACTACCCAGGTAGGCAGCCCGTTGTGTAAACGAGTGTGGATTGTAAAGCGCTTAGAGCTTGGTCTCTAGCCGAGAATTGGCGCTATATAAGTATTCATAACAATAATAATGATAACAATATTCAACGAAGATTTTGAATCAGCTCTCAGGCAGTGAGCATAGCAAGGAGAGGTAGGTGCATCATTCTATTTGGCGCAGGGCACATATACACGCCTGCAGTGTAAAGAAACGCGCACGCAGCTAACTACACGCACGTGTGTGTGTGTGTGTGTGTGTGTGTGTGTGTGTGTGTGTGTGTGTGTGTGTGTGTGTGTCTGTGTCTGTGTTCCTGTGTGCGTGCGTGCGTGCGTGCATGTGTGTGTGTGTGTGTGTGTGTGTGTGGGGTGTGTGTGTGTGTGTGTGTGTGTGTGTGTGTGTTTTAAGCGGAAAGTGTACATGTACAAATACATCAAACTATCATAGTTGTTTGCTCTTGCGGTAATCAAGGATTGTTAGTATCGAAATCGTGTGTGTGTGTGTGTGTGTTTTGTGTGTGTGTGTGTGTGTGGGGTGTGTGTGTGTGGTGGTGGTGGTTTTGGCGTGCGTGCGTGCGTGCGTGCGTGCGGTGTGTGTGTGTGTGTGCTTTTGAGTTCGCGATGTGTACATGCATACGTATTTTTTACATCCCGTTTGCCAACAACGGAATGCCTTCGTTAGTTTATTCCCACTAAAACTAAGGGCAAAATGCACTTCCTGTTTGTCTAAATTTAGTTTGAAAAAAGACAGTCAGTCTGTTTTCATACAAACGCAAACAAAAGGAAAAGAACAAAATATGCGCATCAACTCGTATAAATATGTTATAAAGTCGGCGCTAATTGCACAACCAAGTTGTCTGCTATTTTATAGCTCAATGGTTAGGCGTGGGGAGTTGTGGGGGTGGAAGGGGTGGGGGGGGGGGGGGGGGGGGGGGGGGGGGGGGGTTTGGGGGGGGGGTATGGGGGGGTGGGGGGAGGGGGGGGGGGGGGGGGGGGGGGGGGGCCGGAGGAGCATAAGCTTCTTGTTCGTTTGTTTTTTTGGGTGCTTTAGGGTTTTGTTTCTTCTTTGGAAGTTGACAAAGGTTGCTAAGAGCCATATGGTTTATAGGGTAGATAAAGAGCGCGCCCGCACACACACCACACACACACACACCCCGCACACACCACACACACACACACACGCTCGTGCGCGCGCGCGTGTGCACGCGCTGTTATCCCTACCTCCCCCTCAGGTGAGTTCCTCAGATTTTCAAGTGCCTTTTTAACTAGGTTCGCATTCACTGACAGGAGCCAGATTTATACATGCAATTTTAAGACTAAGACTCTTCTTTCGAAAAATTTTGATAATGGTCTTCGACGATTTAGAAATAACACGATCGACTCGTAAATTTACGAGTAAGTATCTTTTCCAATCTACTTTTTGACACTTCTTGTTTGTTTTGTAAATTACACATTTTTGAAAGTCTATATAACTTCCATAAAATTTTCGACAGTGAAAATGTGACGAGATCTCTCTGAAAGAAGATCTGGATCTCTGAAAAATCGGGTTTATTTCAAAAGACCGCACTTGTCTGACTTAGTGACAATTCGTGAATTCCACGTTGCCATTGCAAGAGCACACACAACCACACACACACACACACACACACACACACACACACAACACACACCAAAACACGCACGCACGCACGCACGCACACACACACACACACAACACACACACACACCACAAAACACACGCTTACTCGCGAGCAAGTGCATGCATACAGGCACACACGCGCGCGTGCACAAATACAGCACTTCACTCGCACAGATACATACACATGCCACGTGTCCCCGCGGAAAGCGCGCGTGCCCGCGCTCTCTCTCTCTCTCTCTCTCTTCTCTCTCTCTCTCTTTTCTTCTCTCTCTCTCTCTCTCTTTCTCTCCCCTCTCTTTTCCTCTTCTCTCTCACTCACACACGCACACAACACACACACACACACACAAACACACACCAAAACACACACACACACAAAACACACACAAAACGCACCCCACACATACACACACACAACCACACACACTGATTCCTGTCTTTACCGAAAGTTGAAAATCAATCATAATAATCAGGTCTATAGGGCTTAACGTTGAGTCGATAGCGGAAAAATTTTCTGCAGAGAGGAAACGAAAAAAGTGTGTTTGTATGTAGCATTGCTTAAAGACAGATTGTCAGGCTTTCCGAGCTTGTTGTAGGCCCAGGACTGTCTACCAGAACATCATGGTCTGCCGCTGGATTTCTCTCTGAACCCCACGTCACAAGCAGCTGAAGTCCCTGACTCTGACTCTTTGCGTAAGTAAAGTTTCGTTTTTTTTTTTGTTGTTGTTGTTTTTCTTTCTAAAAACTAAATAAGGAACAAGTAGGGATAATTCTTTCTCTACGATGAAATTAATATTAATTACTGCCCATAACTCCAAACGTTGCTTACGGCACCAATCGCCTAGCAGAAATGTCAGCACCGAGACATAGAACAAACGATGAGACATCTCCCCCCCCCCCCCCCCCCCCCCCCCCCCCCCCCCCCCCCCCCCCAAAGATGTTCCAAGCTTAAGCATATATCCGGTTTCCTAAAACAAATATCCAACATGCAACAAGAATGGAGAAATGAAGATATAAAAAAGAACGTTTTTTCCAGGACTGGCCACTCCTTTTTGATCTTACATAATAACAGTCAAACAGAAGGAAGTCGTAACGACCTATGACTTATCAGAACGCGCAATCGTAAACAGTAAATAACGAACAAGTAAGGTTAACTCGTTTTCCTATGATGAAATTCATTTACCCGCTTGTACCTCCACACGTGTTGCTACCTACAACACAAAATGACCTGGCAGAAAAACCAACACAGACCACAGAGCAAACAAGGAGACGTTTATTAAAATAAACTTCCGAAATTGCCCATTCACCCTGTACATGACACATATACACACAACAACAACAACAACAACAACAACAACTGGAGAATTGAACAGCTATCAGTTAACATTTATCCAAAGACTGGCACAGCCTTTTCGTTGTTGAATTAAAAGAGACAAACATACACATGGGGCGAATGATATCAAATGCACAGAACCTCGGTGTGATTAGAATGAAAGGAATCTTTCTATGAGGCAGGAGTAGTAAACAAAGAATAGCGAGCAAGTGGGGTAACTCTGAATAGATAACGAACAAGTGGGGTAACTCTGAATAGATAACGAACAAGTGGGGTAACTCTGAATAGATATAACGAACAAGTGGGGTAACTCTGAATAGAAAACGAACAAGTGGGGTAAACTCTGAATAGATAACGAACAAGTGGGGTAACTCTGAATAGATCACGAACAAGTGGGGTAACTCTGAATAGATATAACGAACAAGTGGGGTAACTCTGAATAGATAACGAACAAGTGGGGGTAACTCTGAATAATGTGGGGTAACTCTGAATAGATAACGAACAAGTGGGGTAACTCTGAATAGATCACGAACAAGGGGGGTAACTCTGAATAGATCACGTACAAGTGGGGTAACTCTGAATAGATCACAAACAAGTGGGGTAACTCTGAATAGATCACAAACAAGTGGGTAACTCTGAATAGATCACAAACAAGTGGGGTAACTCTGAATAGATAACGAACAAGTGGGGTAACTCTGAATAGATATAACGAACAAGTGGGGTAACTCTGAATAGATAACGAACAAGTGGGAAAACTCTGAATAGATATAACGAACAAGTGGGGTAACTCTGAATAATGTGGGGTAACTCTGAATAGATAACGAACAAGTGGGGTAACTCTGAATAGATCACGAACAAGTGGGGTAACTCTGAATAGATAACGAACAAGTGGGGGTAACTCTGATAGATAACGAACAACTGGGGTAACTCTGAATAGATTACGAACAAGTGGGGTAACTCTGAATAGATAACGAACAAGTGGGCGTAACTCTGAATAGATAACGAACAACTGGGGTAACTCTGAATAGATAAAGTGGGGTAACTCTGAATAGATATAACGAACAAGTGGGGTAACTCTGAATAGATAATGAACAAGTGGGTAACTCTGAATAGATAACGAACAAGTGGGGTAACTCTGAATAATGTGGGGTAACTCTGAATAGATAACGAACAAGTGGGGTAACTCTGAATAAATAACGAACAAGTGGGGTAACTCTGATCCAATGAGGAAATTAATCACACGCCTATACCTCCACACGAAGTCTGCTTACGACAGCAAATCGCCGAGCGCGAGTGCCGATTCAGAGCACACAGAACGAAGAAGGAGACATCCCCAACCTCCCCCCCCCCCCAAAAAGGATGTTCCAAGCTTGCCCGCATGTCCCCTAGCCCTACGTCACCCCAACGAAACTGATCGCTTTATTAGGCGCACCTTCCAGCTGATTAGTCCTTTTGCCGACAACAGTGCATTTCACACGCTGCTCGTCAATCAAAATGCAGTCCCTGGCTGAATGACAGCCAGCCGAGGCTTAAAGCCTTTTCTGTCGCTAGCTTTCGGTAAGCAGGTGCCAGGAGATGAATGTCAATTTCACGGTTTAAAAGAGATGAGAGAGAGAGAGATGAGAGAGAGAGAG
>CM031598.1:80631658-80634158 GCA_018398815.1 Conus ventricosus
AACAATGGAAGAAAAACTTTTTTTTTTAAAGAAAAAAAAAAAAAAAAAAAAAACGTAACATTACTTCTTAAACAAAATTTTAAAATATTTTTTTTTTGTTTTTTTTTATTGCTGTTGTTGCCATGAAAATATTTAAATGGGGAATCCCCGTCGTATTCAAAATTTAGAAAATCCTCTCTCTCTCCTCTCCTCTCCTCCTCTCTCTCTCTCCTCTCTCTCTCCTCCTCTCCTCAGCAATGACAGCTTAATGAAAGTTTACAAGTGAATTTCGAAGGTTTAACTGGTCTGTTTTTATCATCATTTTTCTTCTCGATCGCCTACCCCCCTGTAGCGGGTTCTTTATGAACCTGGGGTCCTCGCGGGCCTCCCAACCCGGCTTTGTCGTTAAAAGGGGCACCGGCGCGGCCATCCTACCCCGACCCTGCAGGTCCCCCACACAGTCCTAAGAAGTGTTTTGGGGGTTTGTTTCCTATCCACCCACATGGGCACTTTGGGGAGGGTTTCAGGGCAGCTTTGCGGGCAAAAGGGTCTAGCCTGTTGGGGCCCCGGGTTCTGAGGGGGGAAAAAGACCGTTGCGTGGGGGGCGAGTTGGTAGAACAGACCCACTGCCGGGCCCTGCATGTGTAAGAGGCACTAAGGAGGAGGACCCCGGGGGTGCTGAATCCCGGGGGTGTTTGGGCCCAGACCCGTACATTTTTTTTTTTACCGTGGTGCGCTCAAACCACAGCACCCGCAGCACACCAACAAAAACCAAGCCCACGCAGCTAAGCCACAGAACACCACAGCCCACGCGTACAGCCAAAAGTGTATTTGTCATAAGGGCAAAGCCCCGAGAAGAGCTTAGATAAAGGCCCGCAATAGAAAATTTGTGAAACGGGAAAAAAAAATTTGGTTCGTGTGCCTAGGGGGTGGGAAAGTAGGGGGGGGGGGGTGGGGGGGGGAGAAGGGGGGGGGGAGGGGGTGGGCTGAGAAGGGGGTATAGAGAGTGGGGGGGGGGTAAAAAGGAAGGGGGGGTTGATGACGGGGTGACCACGTGGTATGTTGTTGTGTGTGTGTGTGTGTGTGTGGGTTTTGTGTGTTTTGTGGGTGTGTGGTGTGGGTGTGTGCGTAGGTGGGGTTTGTGTGTGGTGTTTGTGCTGCTGCGTGCGTCGTGGTGCGGCGTGCGTGTGTGTGTGGTGTGTTGTTGGGGGTGGTGTGTTGTGGTGTGTGTCTGTCCTGTCTGTTCTTGTTTATAGTGATTTTCCCCTTGTGTAGATTGTCTAATTGCTTGCAGGGCCTTTTGTTGAAGAGCTTTAAAGTAATGCGGACAATGAAACGATTTGTCATTGTCGTCCGTCTCTCTCTCTCTCCTCTCTCCTCTCTTCCTCCTCTCTCCTCGCTCTCTCATCTCTCTCCTCTCTCTCTCCACACACACACACACACACACACACACCACACACACACACACACACACACACACACACACACACACACACGCGCGCGCAATGCAATGGCTTGATCTACGTAGGCCTATGACGGTAAGCGAATCATTTCATCAGTGTGTTTTGCGCGCTCGCGCTCGCGTTATATATATATATATATATATATATATATATATAATAAGTAGTGAGAGAGAGAGAGAGAGAGAGAGAGAGAGAGAGAGAGAAGAGAAATTATTTTTCGTTTGTCCCATATAAGCCCTGACTTTAAAACGTTTTTTTTTTTTTTTTAATCCTCTTAAGATGTATTGAAATCCCACTCTGCCCCTGAGAGTGAGTGTGCCAATACAAACTGTAATGATGACAGTGTGAGGAACTAGATTTATCGATTACAATGATTTTCTTGTACATTACAGACGTGCCAATGGTGTTATAGGATACGAAAGCCCGTTACTGACCTGACCTGCACACTCAGTGCATGAATTTTTGTGAAATGGGTTTCATTATCCTGCTCATTGTCATTCGTTTAGACACAAACAACAAGCACACAACAAGGTAAAGTGACGTTATGTCATTTACAAAAAACACACAAAACTTCGGATATTTCGGCGAAAGCGCCTTTTTCAACAAACACAGACAAGAGATCAAAACAATACTTCCCTTGCACAGCACAATCCGCAAATCATTGCGGAATAACTATTTCTTCACTTTCTCTGTGTTGGATAACATTTTGCGAGTTATTTTAGATTTCGAGGTGTGAGGTCTGTTGCAGTACAAAATGTCCCTTCTGTTCAAAATGTAACCCGATCGATCATACTCTGTACCAGGCATTGCGACGCAAAATGTCACTCGGGTACAACACATAACCCGGAACCACCTGTACCGGCACTGCACTCTCTCTCACCTTTTTCTCTTTTTTCACCATTACAACCCACACACACACACCACACACACAAAACACACCACACACACACAACAACTTTTTTTTCACTTTTCTCTGTTGGTAACTTTTTGCGATTTTTTTAGTTTTGGGGTGTGGGGTTCTGCAGTACAAAATGCCCTCGTTCAAATTTAAACCCCGA
>CM031598.1:80639158-80646658 GCA_018398815.1 Conus ventricosus
ATCGAGAACCATGACTCGTAACGAACTTTAGAAGACATCAATATAAGTTGAATAGTCACGACCGTACTCCAGTATAAACCACTCGACACACAAATTAGCCTTGGCCCCTACTGCACAGTTAACCGATTCCAATGCTGTGCAGGTCAACTCCGAAATCGTTAATAAATTTCAACGAACTACTACTATTTACAACTGAAATTGAGCACAATCCCTTAACGATTCACGCAGACACATCTGCACCTGACTCATACTATGATCCCCAACAAAATGCAACCTCGTAATTACCTTCTTACTGACCCCCCTGAAATTAACATGAACTAACCACAACCAATATCTACATCACCGTCCGTCAACGGTTATTATATCGAACCCACATTGTCTAGCCAAACTGTCACATGACAATCGAACTCAGGAACCACTATGTACACTACTTACAGAATATACAAAAAGAGGTAACAACACAAGCCGGCTGACAAGAAGTTTCAATCACAGAACCAAGACGACATCGTACCAGACAACCAGTATACGCAACAAACATAATACAACTAAACATAGCATGAGACAACTACAGTACAACTCGCCATAATACAACACAACATGACGAATGACACCACCATGAACCTAACAATCACCAACCTGGACAGACAGACGTTCAACCACACCAGTTCTGCAACTGGCTGAAGTGGCTGCCAACAAAGACGAAACAGACTCGGCACAGGCCAAGGGCACACCAGACCCGACGAGGACCTGGCCCTAACTATGACTCGAAGTCACTCACTCCACTAACGGCGCTGCCGCCGCAACTACAAGGAGTACGTCCACTCCGACGAACCCAGGGACCGAAGTGAAGCTACCCCAACGCATTCCGCCCTGGTCGGACTCAAGCGAACTCTACTCACAACACAAAACAGCGATTGGTCAGAGCAGCGTATCCCTCCGCAGAGCTGACACGCCCGACCAACGGACTAGTTGTTGCTCGTGCAACAACACGACAATTTACCACAACAACTCACAGACTTGACAACACCAACAACAGCCGATATCCTGCCCGCCTTCTCTGGTGTAGAACCAAAATAACAAAAGGGTAACAGTCGGAAACGAAACCAACCTCCCGCTTCCATCCCTTCAACAAGTGAAGATTGGAATTTAAGAATATTGTATGTCTTATTTCCCCAGCCCCCTACCTAGCCTAACCTTCCACCTTAACCAAAACCCCCAATCTTACACACGCACGCTCGCACACACTCATATACACATACGCACACGCTCTCTATTTCTGAACTACCATTACTCCAAACACATGGACGGCTGAATTAGTACCGCCGATCGGTGACAATCATCATCATCATCATTATTATTATTGTTGGTGGTGGTGGTGTTGTTGTTGTTGATGTCGTTACTTTAACCCTTTCGGTTCGGTTTCATTCCATAGTTTAGGTTAAAAAAAAAACACAAAAAAATTCGAATAGACAAGTGACTTTTGTCCTTCGTTTTCGTTGGCTTGAATCTTGTTTGTCTTGCCCGAAGAAAGCCCAGATAGGTCGAAACGCGTCGTGTTTGTTTTGTAATTTTGTTTGCTCCTTCATTTTGTGACGCAGTAAATCTTTTTTTGATGTTTGTTTCAATTTCTGCTTACAGTCACCCCACTTTGAAACCGTCTTTGTTGTTGACTATTGATAGACATTTTGAGCAGGGCCAATGTCACAACACGATTCAGACTGAGTCTATCTGATCTGACTGTTCACCGTTCTCAGTACAACATGACTGTAGACTTTGATCTCTTGTGTCTTCTCTGCAGAGAGTCGAAAACTGTTAAATTACACTTTGTTCTTCGCGGTGAAATGCTATCTACTGTTCGAAAAACGATCATCCAACAAGCATTATGGACACCAATCTTGCATGTTTTGAATTATGCTCGTCACTACCATGCCCTTATGGCGTTTGAATTTAGAGCAATAGCAACATCATACAAAATGTTTTGTTTTTCGTGTAGATAACCGTTTACCATGCTTCATTTACAGGTTATTGTGTTCTGTTCACATGCCCCCAGTATAGGTAGCAGTGGCCTATAATGGCCATGATAAATGATCCGTAGCTTTATTTCTTTGTCTGTCGATCTGTCGATCTGTCGGTCTGTCTGTCTGTCCGCCTTTCTCTCTCTCTCTCTCTCTCTCTCTCTCTCTCTCTCTCTCCTCTCTCTCTCATCTCTCTCTTCTCCTTCTCTCCTCTCTCCTCCCCTCCTCCCCCTCCTTTATCTCCTCCCGCCTCCCTCCCCCTCTCTCTCCCTCTCTCTGACTCTGTCTCTGTCACTCTCTCTTTCTCTCTCTCTCTTTCTCTCTCTCTGTCTCTCTCTCTCTCTCTCTCTCTCTCTTCTCTCTCTCTCTCTCCTCTCTCTCCTCTCTCTCTCTCTCTGTCTCTCTCTCTCTTTCTCGTTGTATCTGTCCTCTGTCTCTGTCTCTGTGTGTGGTGTGGTGTGTGTGTGTGTGTGTTGTGTGTGTGTGTGTGTGTGTGTGTGTGTTGTGTGTGTGTGTGTGTGTGTCTGTGTGTGTGTGTGTGCGCACGTGCGTGCTTGCATGCATGTGTGTGCGTGCGTGTGCGTGCGTGTGAGTGTGTGTGTGTGTGCGTGTGTGTGTGTGTGTGTGTTGTGTGGTGTGTGTGTGTGTGTGTGTGTGTGTGTGTGTGTGTGTGTGTGTGTGTTGAAATTGCCGGCTCTGCATGTATTTATAGTCGTGATCTCACCCAGAAAGTTGATTGTGACTGGTAACATATTTGGAATACGGTAAATTTCTGCTGAAGTTTTGAAGTCATTCTAATATTCTATAACACTTGCCTTTGAATTTCAGCTTTTTGCTTTCGTCCTTTCGTGGATTGGTCATTGTTTATTGATCTACAATTGAAGCTTTTTTTTTCTTTCATTGCTATTAATTGTGTTGTAATCCAGTTTGCCTTGACAATTTTTTTCTTCTTATTCGTTCAGTCAGACCTTACTTGTTAGTCTGTAAGAGCTTTGTTTGCTTGTTATTATCATTGTGTGTTTAGTGTGTTATAGTATTGACATAATAGATATGACAGAAGACAACAACCCTTGCTGAAAAGAGATGGACTTAGAGTTGGGCATCTCAATGTCAACCATGCGATTAACAAAATGACTGAAATAGCATCAGTCATATCAAATTCGGGAAAAAAATTTCACATATTTGGATTTTCGGAGTCGCATCTGTCCAGTATCATATCAAATAACGACACTGCAATCCCAGTTATAATGTTGTTCGTAGAGATCCTAAACAAAACATGGAAACTGGTATTATTGTATATCTTCATCAGTCAGTAAAATTTCAGAGGATCCATTTTTTTAGAACAATTTAACGTAGAAACAATCTGATTGAGATCCAGCTGAAATTTAATAAGCCTATACTTATATGTTTCTGTACAGAAATCCAGCTGAACATGTCGACTGGTTGACCGCTTCATGTTAATGAAGGAAAACGCACATGACAAATCGAAAGACATCATGATATTAGGGATTTTAATATAGATCTACAAAATCAAATAAACATGGAACTATGTTTTTGAGTCACTTGCTTACTCAGCTAATCAAAACTCCTACAAGGTCACTGAGATTTCAGAAACACTGATAGATCATTTATATGTATACAAATCCAGAAACCATTCTTGAGACAAGTGTACCTGTTTATGGATGCAGTGATCACTTCCCGATTTGTTGCACTTGGTCAAAAAAGGTATCAAAATTCCAAGTTAAACCATAAAACGATTACTTTTTAGAAACTTTCAAAATTTGATCGTGACAAATTTATCTCTGACCTTTTAAATTCACCTCTAAAATATAGTGTATCAATATATAGAACCCAATCAGCTCTGGAAGCTTGGTACTCCATCTTCTATAGTATATACAATAAACATGCCCCGCTCCAAACCAAAAGAGTCAAATATCGGATAAAACCTCCTTGGCTAACAAATGAGATACAGAACGCTATTTACCAAAGAGAGTACCTGTTAAAAAATGGCCCTCGTGAAGAATATAAAAAACAAAGAAATAAAGTAACTTCTCTCATTAGAGCAGAAAAAAAGAAATATTTTTCAAACTTAATTAGTGAAAAGAAAGACAGCAAGTCCGTATGGAAAGCCATCCATGGATTAACAAATAAACATGTTTCCTCTGCTCCAAACATAATGAATGATATATCTGCCAGTAAACTAAATCACCATTTTACAACAGTAGCAGATCAAATAATTCATGATGATAAATCAAATGATAATGACCTAAAAGAATTACAAAAAATACTGCAGGGAAAAAATATCCATTCAGATTTAATATCAGCCATCTAATGTTCATTCTGTTTTCGTGTCCCTTAGGCGATTGAAACAGACAGCCACTCGTGAATTGACGTATAGATAGTAAAATTCTAAAGCTCTCCGCGCCCGTTATCGCAGAAACGTTAACTTACATTTACAACCTCTGTATAGAAAAACAATGCTTTCCAGATACCTTAAAAAAGGCAAAAATCATACCAATACACAAATCAGGAAACACTACTGATCCATCAAATATAGACCTATTTCGATTTTATCAGTTCTTTCTAAGCCTTAGAACTCCACATCAATAAGTGTCTCCACTCCCATGCAGTAAAATACGATTTAATCCACCCAAATCAATCAGGTTCAGAGAAAACCATTCGTGCCACACAGTGCAACTAGACTAATAGATAGATGGCATTAAACATGAACTACAAACAATTTTCAGGAATTCTCTTCGTAGATTTTGCAAAAGCCTTCGACGTTATAAATCATAAACTTTTACTCAGAAAACTAACTTTGTATAAGCTGTCATACAAAACACTGAAACGATTTCATCTTTTCTGTCCAACCGACAACAAATTGTGTCCGTAAACTCATACAAATCTAATTCTCTTCCCAACAAATTTGGTGTCCCACAAGGGTCAGTATTAGGTCCTCTATTGTTTTCATTTTACATCAATGATCTGCCATTGTACTAGAAAATAAACAGCGAAATGTTCGCTGATGATACAACTTTAGACACAAGTAATTCTGATGCCCAACAGGTTTGCAGTGACATCCAAGAAAACATCAATCTTTTGGTTAAATGGACACGATTTAATCACATGGCTATCCATCCTCAAAAAACTAAATTCATGATGATAACTACTAGAC
Organism: Conus ventricosus; assembly: GCA_018398815.1. Classification (NCBI taxonomy): domain Eukaryota; kingdom Metazoa; phylum Mollusca; class Gastropoda; order Neogastropoda; family Conidae; genus Conus; species Conus ventricosus. Next base: position 80,644,349 of record CM031598.1, read on the forward strand.
AAAAAACGTCAAACTCTAAGCCAGAATCTACCAGTACTTTGTATATCTAATGAAACCATCGAAGAAGTATCCATCACAAAGTCTTAGGAATAACAATAGATAATCAATCTAACTTGGTCAAAACAGAGTCTTTATCTAGAAACGTTGCAAGAAAGCTACATCTTCTAAAAAGGATTAAGAACTTCTTAAATTTGCATTCAAGAAAACTATTTTTTCACTCGTAATTCAGCCTATTATCGACTATGCCTCAACGCTTTGGGACTCAGCGAGCAGAATTCACTCAAACCACTATTAGCCTTCACAAAAGAGCTGTCAAAGTAACATTAGGTCAACATCCTCACTGTAGATTCAGACATAAGCAATCAGGCATTCTCCCATTTAAAACCAAACTTCTATACAATAAGGGACTCTTTAAGCATAAGGTACTCCATGGAAATGCTCCACTTTCTTTAACAAATATGTTCACTTTAACGACTATCGACATTCACATAAAAATAAACCTCCCGTTTGCCATGATTAATCTATACAAGTCTGGTCTGGCGTATTCCGGTGGTTGGCTATGAACCATATTCCTCAAGAACTTAAAAAATCAATCAAACTTTAAAAATTCAAGTCTAATTTTCAAAAATATCTTATGAATGTCTCAGATTTGACTGCACTATACCCAAAAATGTATTGATAAATTCTCAATTCAGATTCAATTTAACAAATATGTGATGTTCGAAGTTGACTCAATTTTACGCAAATTGCAGTGATCATCCTGTGCCATTATGTGTTTTTTCAAAGTTTTTCGTAGGTGTTTATCCATGTCTGCTTCATTGTATTTCTCTTCCTTTATCTCTGCCTTTCTTCCGCCAGTCGGTCGGTCGGTCGGTCAGTCGGTCGGTCAGTCGGTCGGTTTCTCTCTCTCTCTCTCTCTCTCTCTCTCTCTCTCTCTCTCTCTCTCTCTCTCTCCTCTCTCTCTCTCTCTCTCTCTTGTCTTGATCATTTTTTCTCGTTGTTGTTGTTGGTGGTGGTGGTGTGTTCATTGGTTTCTTTTTCTTCTTTCTTCTTTTTGGTCAAAGGATTCCCATGCAAGGGATTGTTCCATTTTTTCATGTATTTGTTTGATTTGCTTTTTACTATATATTGATTTTTTTTCTTGCCCAAGGGCTGGATGTAAAAAAGTATTCATGCTTAATCCACTACCCTCTTAAAATAAAATTCGTTCGTTCGTTCGTTCGTTCGTTCGTTCTCTCTCTCTCTCTCTCTCTCTCTCTCCTCTCTCTCTCTCTCTCTCTCTCTCTCACTCTCTCCTCCTCTCTCCTCCAGACTTGCTTCCTCCTTTCTTCTCTCTCTCTTATCTATCTCTGCAGTGCGTGCGTGTGTGTGTGTGTGTGTGTGTGTGTGTGTGTGTGTGTGTGTGTGTGTGTGTGTGTGTGTGTGTGTGTGTGTGTGTGTGTGTGTGTGTGGTGTGTGTGGTGTGTGTGTGTGAGGGAGGAGGAGGGCTAGTTTGGGTAGATGGAGATGGAGGGGAGGAGCAAAGATTAATCGGGGGATTGAGGGGGGGGGGAGAGAAGAGATTGGGGAAAGAAGCATGATGGCTGGGGTTAGCCAGATATGACAAAGGCCACACGCAGAGAACTCTTCACCCTATCCCCACCCTCTCCCCACCCACCCTCACCCCTGCTGAATGCAGCGCGCCCTGGCACCGTAAGTGGATTCCAGTGCAAATTGAAACTTTTCACGGTAAGAACAGACTCCGCAGTAGTGCTGTTTGTCCCGTGTAAGTACGAACTCTCGAGAGTTAAATAATGTTTTTTTTTCATTTTCCTGTGTAAAATACAGACTTGCAGGCATGAGTTCAGATTCCTTAGTTAATGTAAGAGCACATCTCCAGTGTAAGTACAGATTTTTCTATGAACAGACTCTCCAGTGTAAGTGCAGACTCTCCAGTGTAAGTGCAGACTCTCCGGTGTAAATGCAGTGTAAGTGCAGACTCTCCATGTAAGTGCAGACTCTCCGGGTAAATGCAGACTCTCCAGTGTAAGCACAGATTTTTCTACGAATCTACAGACTCTCCAGTGTAAGTGGAGACTCTCCGGTGTAAATGCAGACTCTCCAGTGTAAGTACAGATTTTTCTACGAATCTACAGACTCTCCAGTGTAAGTGGAGACTCTCCGTGTAAGTGCAGACTCTCCATGGTAAGTGCAGATTTTTCTATGAGCCTACAGACTCTCCAGTGTAAGTGCAGACTCTCCAGTGTAAAGTACAGACTCTCCAGTGTAAGTGCAGACTCTCCTGTGTAAGTGCAGACTCCCCAGTGTAAG
>CM031598.1:80656658-80661658 GCA_018398815.1 Conus ventricosus
CAAAACTGTTACATTTGACCCCTTTTCTTTGGCCCCCGGAAAATTAAATTTGTCCCCCATTTTAAAGTTTGAAAAAAACCCGACAACCCCAAAGGGTACCACCCCGCCCCAAAACCCCCCAAAAAACCCCAAAATCGCCCCCCCAAAACCAGACACCACCTACGGGGGCCCCAAAAGACTCCTTACAGTCAAACGCACATTTCATGTCGAGCCGCAACAATTACCCATCCCTGCCAGCTTGTGGCAAGATCTACTAGGGGAAACGTCACGCCCTCGAAAAAACGCATCTCTAAACCCTGGCCGATATCCGCCACCACCGCCCAAACCCGCCCCAAACCCCCAACCAAAAACCCCCCCAACACATCGACCATTTAAAGCGGGGACCCTCAGGAATCGTTTTAAAGCCATAAGAAACCTCCGCCAAATCCCCTACCCCCCCCCCCCCCAACTTTAAACCAAACCACCTCCCCTTTTCCCCCAGTTGGAAAATTTCCCCCCAACCACACACAAAACCACCAAACACCCCCAAACCCCCCCTTATCCTTTTTCGGGCCCCAAATAACTATTTTTTTTTTTTTTAATCCCCCCCCCCCCCCCCCCCCCCCCTTTTTTTTTTTTTTTTTTTTTTTTTTTCCCTTACCAAATTTAAAAATCAACCTTTCCAAAAACCCAAAAAATTCACACCACCCAAAAATCCCCAAAAACCCCCCCCCCCCCCCCCCCCCCCCCCCCCCAACCCCCCCCCCCCCCCCCCCCCCCCCCCACCCCCCCCCCCCCCCCCCCCCCCCCCCCCCCCCCCCCCCCCCCCCCCCCCCCCCCCCCCCCTTTTTTTTTTTTTTTTCCCCTTTTCGTTTTGGACCCCCATGAAAAGGATTTTTTTTTTTTTTTTCCCTTTTTGGTTTAAAAATCCCCTTTTTTGGTTTTTTTTCTGTACCCCGGTGTTTAAAATCATTTCTTGCTCTTGCGGCCCCCGGCACCCCTTATTTTAAAAACTTTTTAAAAAATTTGCTTTTAGTTTTTGAAATTTTTTTTAAAACTTTTGTTTTTTTCCTTTTCTTCCCCCCCTTTTGGGGGGTTTGGGGGGGTTCTTTTTTAAAACCCTTTTTTTGGGAAACCCGTTAGAACGGGTTTTTCTTTTTGCCCCAGGAACGGGGGAAACAATCAGCCTGTCTCCCGAGATTCCGATCCAGCGGCGAAGGCCGGGGCAGGAAATGAAAATAGCGCCTTCAAAAGGTTCTGTGGGTTCCTCGGGCAGCTGTGGGGTTTTTCTATTTAAAATATATTTCTCCCATTTTCTTCTCTTCATTTTTTTTCCAAAAATTTAAAATTTTTTGCAAATTTTATTAAATGCGGAAGAATTGTTAGCCTGCACTTGTTTTCCCCCACTGCAAAATTGTTCGCTCTACTTCAAACTTCTATCTATCATGAGAGGGGAGAGAGGAGAAGAGAGAGAAGGGAAGGAATCTAAAACAGGCTCAAAACGGGGTAACATGTATGAATTTTTCAAAGTCTCTTATGCCCCTAGATTGAAGAAATAGGGGGGAAAGCATTTCTACTATCTCTCTCTCTTTTTAAATATATAAAGAAAAAAATAGCGTCAAAATAAAAGCATTTTTTAAAAAAGTGCAAACCACAGGCGGCAAATTTTGTCGGTTTTTAAAACCCAAAGGGTTTTAAAAAATCTACAATCTGTTTTTTTTGCATGTGCAGTCGTCAGACATGCAAGAAGAGACGTAAGGGTTTTTTTTTCTTGGTTTTTAGCTTTTTTTTAACCTGACAGATAATATATATGTGGTTGTGTGGGTTGGGAAATTTCAACCGCCTTCACCGGGAGATACCCTGAATTCCCCCCACAGAAAAAAACTGTGTGGGTTCAAATGAAATACAAGGGAATTGGCTGAAACGAATACACTACACACAAACAACCAGTAAGAGAACGAATCGATACTATAAAAAGGCATCGCGAGATTGCAAAGCCCCTCATGCCGAGCAAGGGAAAAAAGGGGAAAAAAGGGGGGGGGGGCAGGAGGGGGGAATTTTACACGTACACCACACCACACCCCACCAACAACCTTGAGCTTCTTTCTGGCGTTTCAGTCCGCTCTACACGTTTTTTAAACGAAATCAAAGAACCAAAGAGCGAGAAGTTTTTTAAAAAAACTCACACTAAACATTTGTTTGGGAAAAAAAATTTGGCGAAACAATTACAGTTACAAAGATTTATAGCACTTTCGACGAAATAAAAACCTTTCCCCCCCTAACTAGCTCTACCCCTCCCCCCCCCCCCCCCCCCCCCAAACCCTTCGCTCCCGCCTCCCCTTTTTCCCCCCACACTTTAACTCCAATCTTAAAATACAAAACCCGGGTTTTTTTGTATAGAAAATACAAACGATGTCCTTTTTTTTTTTTTTTATTGCCGCCCACCATTGCGGTCCAAAAATTCACAAAAAAGGCCAATCATTTTTTTTCCAGCCCCCCTTTTCCCCTTTTTCTTTTTCTTTTTCCCCCCCCCCCCCCCCCCACACCCCCAAGCACGCACGCACCACCCCACACACACACACCACCACACACACACAACACAAACCACACAACCGCACGGGCCCCACCCCCCACGCACGACGCAGTTCGCCCCGGCCCCCGCACCCCCGTTGTGCACCCTGCACGCACCAAAACCCCAAAACCACACCCACCCCACACCTCAACCACCAACCATTTTTAACTGCAACTTAAAGAAGGGAGAACATTAAAAACCCAAACTCATTCATTCTAGAAATCCCTTTAACGGGGTCAAAAAAAATCCTTCAAAACCCCCGCCCCCCCCTTCCTTTCCCCCACGCCAAACCCCTTTTTTTTTGGCTTACCCATAAAATAAAAAAAAAACAAATATCAATTAAAGGCCAAAAAAAAACCCCCCCCCCCCCCCAACAAAAAAAAAATCGCCCCATCACACTAAAAAAAAACAAAAAAAAAAAAGAAAAAAAACACACACAAAAAAAAAGAAAAAAAAAGGGAAAAAAAAAAAGGAAAAAACAAAAAAAAAAGTTAAATCGCCGCCGGGCCTTCAAACTTTGTCCGGGTTATATGACCCCCCCCACCAAACGAGGCACGAAATTCGGGAATTCCGCGCTCTGGACGTTTTGATTCAGTCAAACCGCAAGTGTCGCGGTCGCACGTGCACGCCGACTTTTTTGTTTTGTGGTCCCTGTTTTAAAACCATTCTTCTATGGTGGAAACCCGTACTGATTCAAAAATTTTTTTCTCGGGGTCAAAACCCAGCTAAGTGGAGGGTGTATTTAAAAAGTTTCTTGTAAAAATCGATGCCCCCTCCCTCCCCCCCCACCCCCATCCCCCCCTTTACCCCCCCCGTTTTTCCCCCCCTTTTCCCCCCCCGTCCCCCCCCCACTCCCCCCCCCCCCCCCCCTTTCCCCCCCCCCCCCCCCCCCCCCCCCCCCCCCCCCCCCCCCCCCCCCCAAAACACACCCTTTTTTAGGGAGCATTCTTTTTTTGGGTTTTATCACTTGTGACAAAAGTTTGCTTGTAAAATGATTTTTGTCCCCCCCCCCCCCCCCCCTCTTCCACCCCCCCCCCCCCCCTCGCTCCGCCACCTCCACCCTTGGGCCCTCCCCCCCAGTTTCCCTTTTTACACCATTTACCACTTTTACTTTCTTGGCTTTACTTTTTATTTTTACACCACGTCGTTTTAACTCTCGTGGAGTGGCTGTGCCCCCCTGGTAATGTCATTGACGTGTGTGTGTGTGTGTTGTGGTGGGTGTGGTGGTGGTTTTGTGTGTGGTGTGGTTGTGGTGCTTATGCGTGGGGTGTGGGGTTTGTGTGTGGTTGTGTGTTTGTGTGTTTTTTGTGTGGTTTTTTGCGTGTGTGTGTGTGGTGTGGGGTTTTGTGGGTTTTGTGGGTGGTTGTGTGTGTGGGTGTTTGGGGCGTGCGGTCTGCTGTGTGTGTGCGTGGGCGTGCGTGCGTGTGGTGTGTGTGTGTGCGGCGTCGGCGGAGTGCGTGAGTTGTATGAGTGTGAGTGGTTGTGCTGTGTGCGTGCGTGCGAGGCGTGTGGTGTGTGTGTGTTGTGTGTTGTGTGTTTGCGCGCGCGAGCGCACGCACGCACCGCCTGACGCCCTTTTTCCCAAAAATGCTTGATGAAGCAACGCCGCGCAAGCCTCGCGCGCGCAAGGCCGGGCCGGCCCGGGGGGAGACAAATAATCGTGCACAGCGCTGGGTATGATTGAGTCCCCGGGCTTTACGGGGTTGTTGTCGTCGTGGATGATGAGGGGGGCCATGCGGTTTCGCTGTTTGGGCCCCCGGGGGGGGGGGGGCTTGAAGCGGAGGTGTCCCCCGGGGGGTGAAGACAGTGGCGCCCCCCCACCGACAGAACATGGCGGTTCGCCCCCGCCCCTTTTTGCGGGCCGGGCGGCTTTTCGTGGGATAAAAACCCGGCTGCCCCCCGGGGGGGGAAAGCATGTTTAATAGATGAACAAATGAATGAATGAATAAGTAAATGAATGAATGGATGAAAGAAAATACTAATAAATTAAATTTAAAGGGAAAAAATTTAAAGAAGAAAAAATGAATAAAACAAATAAAAAAAGAAGAATAAGTAAAAGAAGTTGAATGGGGAAAAGTAAATGAATAATGAAAGAAAGAAAAATGAATCAATAAATGAATAAGTAAAAAGAAGAATGTGAATAAATAAATACAAAACAGTAAGAAAGAATGAATGAATAGAAATTTGAAAAATTAAACAAATAAGTTTTTTAATAGATGGAAAAAAGATAAAAAGAAAAATAAATGAAAAGAATGAAAACAAAATCAATCAATTAATCAATAAAACAATATAAAAAATATAAAAATACATTTGCCCCACCAACCACACACCAACACACACACACACCAACCACATAAAGGGAAAAAAAAAAACCCAAAGGGTGGGGGGACCCAGAGAAGCCTGTCTTCACCTGCCTTTTTAAACACCCTGACCACCCTTGGGGCCTGCG
>CM031598.1:80664158-80669158 GCA_018398815.1 Conus ventricosus
ACGCATGCACGTACGCACACACACGCACACACTGAGCCTCACGATCAATCTGGTCTACCCTTAGGTGGGAGTAAGATCATTTTCACGCATGTTAGTTACCTTCTTAGTTGTGTTCTCAAGACGACTCACACGCTTGCATCACCTTCCCTCACTCGCCCCCTCCGCTATGAAGGGACTATCCGACTATCCACATAATTGTGGTTCTCACAACGGCACACGAATGAAACTGATGAACACGATATTGACATCAGTAACGTCAAATCATAGTGAATGATGACAGGTGAGAATAGCAAATGTAGAACATTTGTAATGTAAGGGTAGTTGATTCGAGGCCCGGTAGTGTCTGGCAAGTTAAGTGTGGAGCAGCGTTTGATTTGTTGTTGTTGTTGTTGTTGTTGTTGTTGTTGTTGTTGGGTACAGGGGGATTTTTCCCTCGGAGTCAACATTAGTTCTGACTCCATTTCCCATAAGTCCTTCGAATGAGACTATAAACCGAGGTTCCGTGTCTGAACGCACGCATAACATAAAATCCCATCACCAACTTTCGGAAGAGAAGGCCAGTTTGGCCATTGGTATGGATGACACGTTACACATAGCATGCACCTTCCCGAAGATGGAGTATGGCTGCCTTAATGGCGGGATAAAGAAACGGTCATACACACAAAACTCCACTACCTTTGTTGCGTAGATGGGATTAATACTTGTCTGTCCATATAGGGAGTGTCCGCAGGAGTATTAGCCTGCGTACGCAGAAGAAGAAGTTGTCGTGTTGTTGTCTTTTGTTGTTTTTTGTTTCATAAATATTATGAAGTCAGTCTGTGTGGAGATTGGCAAGTGGCTGGACCCCCTTCCAATGAATACGCACGCAGAAGATGAGACATGCATGTTATATTATATTGGAGATCCTCTAATCCATGTGAGACCTCTGTGGAGACATACCAATACCCAGCAATCTCGCATCTGGTACAACCGACTGGCGCATGCCAATGCTGTGAGCTGCATTCGTTGTACGTAGCATGCAGATGCCAAATGCAAAGGAAAAACAAACGAACAAACAAACAAACAAACAAACAAACAAAACCCAAAAGCAAATCAAACCAAAACCAAGCCCTACGTTCCTCAGGAATTATTCACAACGCACCACAAACTATTGTTGGAAATGATATTGTCCACTTGGTTCGCCCGCGAGCCTAATTTGCAAAGAAATTCAGATTTCTTCGCAACAGAAACTAATTCGTTCCTAACTTTGCCTTCATTACCCTCAACCCGTCAGAACCCAGATGTTTTTCTTCCCTTTGATATAATCTGAGTGCAAGATTTTGCACATTTCTGTCAGCTGGATGTCATGCGCCAGTTTATCCATTAGCGCACACACTTTTCTTAATTCAGCAACGTACTCAATATTCTAGCGGCAGCCTCTACCATGTTTGAGAAAGCTGGTCTTTAAATCAAACCTTTGGTCTTGTGCATTGGCTGTTGCCCATTACGAGCTGTGATCGCTGCAACCTCAGTTCATCCACCAAACAGGTCAGCCATGTTTTGAACCGTGTCTTGTGGTTGGTTGGTTTGCCAGTCTGAAGTCTGTTCCATACATGGATGACTAACCTTAGAGAGAGAGAGAGAGAGAGAGAGAGAGAGAGAGAGAGAGTTCCGCCTGGGAACATCTTCGCAAAAGCCCGAGTCTAACGGGACGTAACTCGCACCTGGAGGCACAAGCTGACTGGGTTAACGCTCACCAGACAGAAAACGAAGGTCACCATACGCTATCTGGGAAATGAAGTGCAATTTTTTCCCCTCTAATCTCCATTTTTTCCTCCCCCTCCCCCCCCCCCCTTTTCTTTTTGTGAGTCCTCCATCCTCCTAGTCACCCCACCCCCCATCCCCTCTTTTTCTTCTAATTTTCTCGTCTCCTGAGTCATACTCGCCATGTAATGTCTATATGTTCTTCACCGGATGGACATTTGCTTGCTGAAGTTCATATTTTGTCGTTTGATGCAGGACAGGTCTCGGTTTATTCATATACTAATGTATGGTGCGCTATCAAGCTATCATGCCAATTATACATGTACATTTGACGAGATGGAAAAAAAACATACATCCTAATCTAGGCCTTATATCTGTCTTAAGTCAGTCTGTTTGACTTGTTCCATACACAAAATCGAGAAAATGTGCGTATTTCTCGGGGTCTGCTACTCAAAATAGTAACACAAAACCAAGGTTATTTTGTGCGCAGTGATGGAATAACAACGGCTATGCACTAGTCTCAACTGATTTCAGGTTGCTTGCTGCTTGTAGACGACAACAGTCGAATGGTCATGTACAGTCTCTTGTTTCAAAAAGGGTGAAATGTTTAGGCTTTATCTAGACTATCCGGGGGGGGGGGGGGGGGGGGGGGGGGTGAGGATAGTCTAGTGGTAGAGCGCCGGACTCGTAATCTTGGCGATCCTGGGGTTGCGGGTTCGAATCTCCGCCGGGCCGTTTCGGTACAGGGGGATTTTTCCCTAGGAGTTAACATTGGTTCTGACTCCATTTCCCATACAGTCCTTCAAATGAGACTATAAACTGAGGTTCCGTGTGTGAACGCAAGCACAACATCTTGCACACACGTCAAATCCCATCACCAACTTATCGGAAGAGAAGGCCAGTTTGGTCGTTGGTATGGATGACACGTTACACACAGCATGCACCTTCCCCGAAGTTGCGGGATAAAAAAAAAAAAAAAAAAAAAAAAAAAAAAAACGGTCCTACACACACAACTCCTCTCCCTTTGTTGGGCAGATAGGGATTAATCCTTGCCTGTCTATACAGGGGGGGGGGGGGGGGGGGGGGGGGGGGTGTCCGCAGGAGTATCAGTCTGCGTACGCGAAAAAAACAAAAATCTAGACTATCCGAATACAGAGATATAACCTGTTCACTCATGAATCACTTCATTGATTGGTTTGATTGATCGATCGTTGGAATGGTCAGTTTTTTTTTAGTCGACTGATTGAACAGGTATTCTTGAACGCCATGTTCAATTCTGGAAACGTACCATAATTTTTCAGTGGTGTAAAACCCAGGTCAAACAGCCATGCACATGCCAGGGTTCTCACGCACAGGGTTATGTTCAGGCATATATACAAATCAATCTGTGCCATTGTACACCAGCACGAATGTGCATGCAGGAGTGCTTGTGGATTCTCTCTCTCTCTCTCTCTCTCTCTCTCTCTCTGTTGCCTGCTCTGACGTCTGTCTGTTTGTCTGCCTCTCTGTCTGTCAGTCAGGCAGCCTGTCTGTCTTTTTGTCAGTCTGTCTGTCAATCTGTCCGTCTGTCTGTACTCTCTGTCTCTCTCTTCCTCCCTCCCTCCCTCCCTCCCTCCCTCTCTCCTCTCTCTCTCTCTCTCTCTCTCTCTCTCTCTCTCTCTCTCTCTCTCTCTCTCTCTCTCTCTCTCACATTCTTTGTGGCATGTAACAACAAACACCTCTTATTCCGGCCCCCCACCCCCACCTCCCACCCCTCCTCAAAAAAAAAAATAGAAGAAAAATCGAGAATTTATAACGAAAGTAACAAGAGATAGACCAAAATTAGGAAGGGTAAAAAAAGAAGGGGAAAAAAAAGAAAAAAACGAAAATTGATAGCGACAGTTACAAGAGACAGAACAAAATGAAAAAGGGTTAAAAAAAAAATTTAAAAAAAAGAAAAAGTTTTAAAATGAAAGAAAGAAAAAGAAAGAAAAAGATGTAAGAAAGGAAAAAAAAAAGAAAGAAAGAAAGAAGAAAGAGAAGAAAAAGAAAAGACAGGAAGAAGGTCCCAGCTCTCCAGGAAAGCCTGGATGGTCTTGATGATGAGCTCGTCGTATATTTCGGACACGATGTCGATCTTGGGTATGGGCATGTGCTTGAAGAGCTTGGACCGCGGGGCCAAGGTGCTCAGAGAACGGGACGTCAAGGGCGCGGACCAGGGGGCCTGCAAAACACCCTTTTTGCCCTCCGTGGAATCGCCGGGGTCGGTCTTGTTGGCCCCGGGGGCGCCCTCCTCCCCCGAGCGCGTGCTGCCTTCCTGCGGCGACTCGGACTCCTGCTTGTTCTGCACCACCACGATGCCACTGCCCTGGATGAAAGGCAGACCCTCCGTGAACTGGACCTTGCGGTTGCTGTTGTTGTTGTTGTGGTGGTGGTGGTGGTGGTGGTGGTGGTGGTTGTGGTGCTGGGGGGACGGGACGAGGGAGTTGGGGGCACTATTGGGCAGGATGGCGTTCATCCTCCGCTTCAGCGGCTCCGAGAGAATGTCAGGCAGCTCCACCGTAGCAGAGTCGCTGCTGTTCCCACCACCCTGCCTCTGCCCGTGCCCGTGCCCGTTCCCGGTCTGAGGCGAGGCGCCGAGGTCTTGAGTGGTCTTGGAGGGCAGCCACGCTTCCTTCCCGCCGGCGCGGCTCCCTGGCTGAGAGGAAGAGCTGGAGAAGGTTTCTGTGAACCATTGGCTGAAGCCTCGGCAGATCATGTCCTCGATGGTCAGCTGCTCCGCGGGGTTCAAGAAGAACTCTCCTTCCGCTCCTCCTCCTCCTCCTGCTGCTGCTCCACGGCTGGGCGTGAGGTCTCTGTTGGAGTTGCTACTGATGGGCGTGGTCGGGTGTCTGGTCTGGAAGACGCGTTTCCGGCGAGCCGGGGTCTGTTGAGGACTCTGCGAGGCCGTGGCCGCCCAGGAGGGCTGTCTGAGCGGTTCCAGCCTCAGGCCCAGGTCGATGCCAGACTCCCGCGCCCGTTCCATCTGCTCCCGGCTCTGTTGGATGCGCTTTCCTTGGCCGTGTGGCTCTTGCTGGCCTTGATTACAAATAAATAAATGAATGAAATAATGATAAATAAAGAAGTAAATAGATCAATATAATGATAGATGAATAAATAAGTGAATGAATAAATCATAAAACCGAAAAGGCAGAGGAGTCAAATTACCACGTTCCGCTGTCACTGAGGAGAAACAATCAGGTTTCGAAATATCGGTATCTGACCAGGAGTCATATGTT
>CM031598.1:80679158-80681658 GCA_018398815.1 Conus ventricosus
CTAATTTTAAAGGGACTCGGTCTACTTCACCTTAAGTCCTCCACAACAGAGACACAGTGTGTAACAGCATGAAAGCAAGTGATGGTCGGTTCGTTCTTGGATGACTCTTCACACCTACTAACCCTGCTGTCAAAATGAAAGGAGCACATCTCCTAGTGGTTTGCTCCGCGTGCATCGCAGACATTCCATCTACAGTTCTGCTTGAGCAAAATTGAAAAAATGAAATTCGTTTAGAAAGCTTTTTCGACATCTTGAATTTGTCCACAGACACTACTTCAAAGCTACATCTACGTGTACTGAAAACGTTCCTAGTAAAGATCCTCCTAGTAAAGTTTCGCGTCACTTTTAGGACTTGTTTCTCTGCACACTTTCTCTCTTTCTCTGCACACTTTCTCTCTTTCTCTGCACACTTTCTCTCTTTCTCTGCACACTTTCTCTCTTTCTCTGCACTCTTTCTCTCTTTCTCTGCACTCTTTCTCTCTTTCTCTGCACTCTTTCTCTCTTTCTCTGCACTCTTTCTCTCTTTCTCTGCACTCTTTCTCTCTTTCTCTGCACTCTTGCTCTCTTTCTCTGCACTCTTGCTCTCTTTCTCTGCACTCTTTCTCTCTTTCTCTGCACTCTTGCTCTCTTTCTCTGCACTCTTGTTCTCTTTCTCTGCACTCTTTCTCTCTTTCTCTGCACTCTTGCTCTCTTTCTCTGCACTCTTTCTCTCTTTCTCTGCACTCTTTTCTCTTTCTCTGCACTCTTTCTCTCTTTCTCTGCACTCTTTCTCTCTTTCTCTGCACTCTTGCTCTCTTTCTCTGCACTCTTTCTCTCTTTCTCTGCACTCTTTCTCTCTTTCTCTGCACTCTTGCTCTCTTTCTCTGCACTCTTTCTCTCTTTCTCTGCACTCTTTCTCTCTTTCTCTGCACTCTTGCTCTCTTTCTCTGCACTCTTTCTCTCTTTCTCTGCACCTTCTTTCCTCTTTTCTCTGCACTCTTTCTCTCTTTCTCTGCACTCTTGCTCTCTTTCTCTGCACTCTTTCTCTCTTCTCTGCACTCTTTCTCTCTTTCTCTGCACTCTTGCTCTCTTTCTCTGCACTCTTGCTCTCTTTCTCTGCACTCTTGCTCTCTTTCTCTGCACTCTTTCTCTCTTTCTCTGCACTCTTTCTCTCTTTCTCTGCACTCTTTCTCTCTTTCTCTGCACTCTTCTCTCTTTCTCTGCACTCTTGCTCTCTTTCTCTGCACTCTTTCTCTCTTTCTCTGCACTCTTTCTCTCTTTCTCTGCCACTCTTGCTCTTCTCTTTCTCTGCACTCTTGCTCTCTTTCTCTGCACTCTTCTCTCTTTCTCTGCACTCTTTCTCTCTTTCTCTGCACTCTTGCACTCTTTCTCTGCACTCTTGCACTCTTTCTCTGCACTCTTGCACTCTTTCTCTGCACTCTTGCACTCTTTCTCTGCACTCTTGCACTCTTTCTCTGCACTCTTGCACTCTTTCTCTGCACTCTTGCACTCTTTCTCTGCACTCTTGCACTCTTTCTCTGCACTCTTGCACTCTTTCTCTGCACTCTTGCACTCTTTCTCTTGCACTCTTGCACTCTTTCTCTGCACTCTTGCACTCTTTCTCTGCACTCTTGCACTCTTTCTCTTGCACTCTTTCTCTTGCACTCTTTCTCTGCACTCTTGCACTCTTTCTCTGCACTCTTGCACTCTTTCTCTTGCACTCTTTCTCTGCACTCTTGCACTCTTTCTCTCCACTCTTTCTCTGCACTCTTTCTCTGCACTCTTTCTCTGCACTCTTTCTCTGCACTCTTTCTCTGCACTCTTTCTCTCCACTCTTTCTCTGCACTCTTTCTCTGCACTCTTTCTCTGCACTCTTTCTCTGCACTCTTTCTCTCCACTCTTTCTCTGCACTCTTTCTCTCCACTCTTTCTCCAAGAAACTGCTGAGACATGGAGATGAAGGGGATGCAAAACAAACAATGAAAAATCGATGGACTGATTTGACAACGTTGTAGAATGGACAGGAAAATGTTGACAACGTTGTAGAATGGACAGGAAAATGTTGACAACGTTGTAGAATGGACAGAAAAATGTTGACAACGTTGCAGAATGGACAGGAAAATGTTGACAACGTTGCAGAATGGACAGGAAAATGTTGACAACGTTGCAGAATGGACAGGAAAATGTTGACAACGTTGTAGAATGGACAGGAAAATGTTGACAACGTTGCAGAATGGACAGGAAAATGTTGGGGGAAACCCAAGCCTTGGAACACAATGGACAGAACTGTCACCCGGCGGCGCCAAAGTGAATCCCCACAAAGTTAAGGACGAAGAAGAACAAGAAGAAGAAGATCAAGAACAAGAAGAAGGAGAAGACCAAGAGCAAGAACAAGAACGAGATCAAGAACATGGTGATGAAGAAGAAGATCAACAATAACAGCAACAACCATGATGCTGATAATGATGATCATGGCGATGATGATGATAATGATGATTTGATGTGAGATTCGGGTGGTAACT
>CM031598.1:80686658-80718522 GCA_018398815.1 Conus ventricosus
CGGGCAGACAAATAGACCACCAGATAGACAAACACACACACAGAGGGGGAGAGAGAGAGGAGAGAGAGAGAGAGAGAGAGAGAGAGAGAGAGAGAGAGAGAGAGAGAGAGAGAGAGAGAAAGGGAGAGAGAGAGAGGAGGGGGGGGGGGCAGACAGGCAGATAGACAGAGAGAGAGAGAGGGGGAGGGAGGGAGGGAGGGAGGGGGGTGTATATCACATGTTTATTTCTCATATCGTGACTAACACATAAAACTGAATGTTTTGGGGTGGGGGAGTTAATTTAAAACGCATTCTGGCGTGGTTTGTTTTAACTCCCGGGGAGTTAAAATTGGCATGTGCTAATTCTAACTCCCGGGGAGTTAAAAAGTGGGGGAGAGTTAAAATGGATCGTTACACCGGCCCCACTGTGTATTTGGAAGTGCAGCTGACTTGGTTTTTCAAATTTCGTCCTTTTTTCATATCTGTCTCTTTTATTCCTGAAAATTGATACAGATATTGTTCTACATGATTCGTCACATTTTTAAATTTTTTTTTTCAAAATAAGACAATCAGAGACATGGGCCCCGCTTTCTACGAAAACAACGGAAACGAACATCTGAAGCTGGCTCCACTTGCTTGATCTCACGCTCGAAACTTGGCTACAGGTACAGATTTGCCGTTTCATTTACTACACAACTTGGTCTTGTGAGCCTTGTATTGGCGTAAGTGTGTAAACATTCTCTCTCTCTCTCTCTCTCTCTCTCTCTCTCTCTCTCTCTCTCTCTCTCTCTTTCTCTCTCTCTCTCTCTCGTTTGCAGGAAAGGAAGACGGAAGTGTTATTGTTCTGTTACCCTCTCCCCCCTTGTCATAAGACCTCGGGTAATGACAATAAAATACTGAAATATAAAAAGAATATCAGTGTCAAAGTCTCTCTCACTGTCTGTCTGTCTCTCTCTCTCTTAATCATGGTATCAGTGCAGACGATAAACCAAATATCTGTTCAGGAAAAATACAGAAGACAGTACAGTTGGCAGTCGAAACTAAAACTAGTTTTTCCGACGAAGGACTAGACTAGAAGTTCAGAGGCAAGGAAAAATACAGAAGACAGTACAGATCATGGCAGTCGAAACTAAAACTAGTTTTTCCGACGAAGGACTAGAAGTTCAGAGGCAAGCTTAGCTGGGCAGTTCAAGTTTAAATCTATTTTACCAGTTAGGCCTATTGAATTACTAACATAACATAAAGGTGGCGACTTTGGTCTTCTTGTGGTCCTTAACCTTAACCAGCCTTCTTCTTCTTCCAGATGGGGATGTTTAACCTGCCCCGTGCCCACAGTCTTCACGTAGACTATTCTGGCACACAGGTTGCATGCATTGTGTATTTTCGTGTAGCCGGTACTCACCCGTCTTAGGACATGAGCATCGGGATCTTTAGAGTCCGTGTATGATCTTAGTGCATGTGACACAGACTAGACCTCGGTTTATAGTCCCATCCGAACGACTATATGGGGAATGGAGTCAGAACCAATGTTAACTCCGAGGGAAAAATCCCCCTATACCGAAATTCGAACCCGCAACCCCAGGATCACGAGTCCGGCGCTCTACCAACTGAGCTATCCGGCCCCCTTGCCTTAACCTGTGTATTGTAATCAAGCCAAAGCTGGAAAGAAAGAAAAAAGAGAAGTAGCCCACAGTAACTGAGTAAGTTACGCTTGTTTTTAATTTCATGCACTACATACACACAAATGAGTTTTTGACAAATTATGCATTCTAATCTGGAAGTTACAAACGACAGATATGAAAATCGCTCAAACAGTACTCCACAGATTGCAGTCAGAATGAAAATGAAGTAAACTTTACAAACAACAGACATTTGAAAAAAAAAAAGCACAAACAGTAAGGCCCTATTCTAAGTCAGCATGAAAGGGAAGTGGAATACAGAGAGGGCTTTTAAAAGAGGGAGAAGGAAGGGAGTGGATGGTAGGAGAGTAAGAATTGAAGTTTTGAACTGGAGTAGGCCTACCCAAACTGATACATGTATGTAAACAGTAAAGTGACTTATGTGTATGTTTGTGTGCACATTGTTTGTGTGTATGTGTACGTGTGTGTTCATGCATGTGTGTGTTTGCAAGAGAGAGAGTGTAAATGAGTGAGTGTATGTGTTTGTGTATATGTGTGTGTGTGTGAGAGAGAGGAGAGAGAGAGAGAGAGAGAGAGAGAGCAAAACATTAACTGATTAAGGGAGAAAGGGAGGGGGAGGGGGGTAAGATAAGATAATGTTGCTTATAGCCCAGCCGACCGCAAAGGGCCACATCAGGGCTGTGTTAGGAGACAGAGAGAATGGGCAGGTGTAAAAGAGGAAGAGGGAAGGAGAAAAAGAAAGACAGCAGTGAAAAAGGTGTCAGGAACTGGGTATGGATAATCAGTGTGAATAAGCAGGATGAAAAAATGATATAGAGAAACTTAAGTCACAGATTATTCAGAGCAAACTATAGGGAGAGATCAATGTACACAGAGAGAATTTTAAGAGGAAACGAAATCTAAGAAAAAGGTGATGGTGGGGGAGGAGGATGTTGGTCGCCATTAATGTCAAACCCAGAATTGATTCCCAGAGTAAATTGCCCCACATAAGCACTGAGGGATTAGGGAGGAAGTGGAATCTGAACTCTATAAGTCCTATCAAGATACAATGTTGCGGAATGTTGCTGAAATGGCAGCAGCTGCAAAGCACCTCATTGGAGGAAAAGAAAGAAAGAAAAAGATAAAAAGATAATTGTTCACCAAGATATCTGGATAAAATGCTTCCTATTGTGTATAAGAGTGTATCCAAATAGAAAAGAAATGCCATGTTTCAACCATTTGCACATTCTTGGGCAGAATTAAAATGGTAAAATCTGTGTTGTTCTCTCTCTTTTTCATCTTTCTTTCACATCTCTCCAAACATATACATGTTCCAAAATAAATTCTCTTCATTTATCTAAAACCAGAATTATAAAGGGAGTAGATCTATTGGTGCCATGCTGACAAAGCATGATGCTTGCATGCTACTGACAATGACATATTGACATTTTGTGTACAGAACGTGCTTTAGATTCTGAGTGTTATTAGGAAAACCAGAGGAAGATGGCGCGTGTGTGTGTGTGTTTGTGTGTGTGTGTGTGTGTGTGTGTGTGTGTGTGTGTAGGAGGAGGGTCAAGTGATATAGTGAAGGTGTAAAAGGGAAAGGTGAAAGCGCGATCAGTGTACACAGAAGCTTACTTTTCAGCCATCTTTTCACTTGACACTATGGAGTATTGCTTGCCTTAGTTCAGGACAGCTGAAGAGAGAATTTCCACTTTATGCTTCATTTGAGCTTTGCCAGTTAAGGTGTAAGAATGAAGATGCAAAGTATATTACCCTCACTTTTTTTTTTTTTTTTGTTTGTTTTCAGATTAGTTTGCCCAGATGAATTATCTGACATCCGAGATTTCACTGGAGCACATAGATGAATGGTTTAAATATGGAAAAATCACAGCGTCCAAGTCCCATGATTTGAAAGTTGTGCCAGCAGGGAGGCTTTTGGGTCGGCCTTTGAATACTGAAACTGGAAAGGCGTATGATCCCAGGGAGCCAGATGAAGAAGTTCATCCATCGCTTATAGGGTACTTAATTCTCTCTCTCTTGTCACACTAATTCTCTCTCTCTTGTCACACTCTCTGTCTGTTCTTCTCTGTCTAGACAGTCTGTCTGTCAATTACGTTCTCTGTCTATTCTTCTCTGTCTGTGTGTCTGTCTGTCTCTCTTTCTCTTTGTCTTTGTATCTGCATGTCTGTCTTTCTTATTTCTCCTCCCTCCATTTCTTCCTTCCTCTCTCTTTTGCCGTTGCTTGGTTGTTGTTTTCTCTCTCTCTCTTTTTTCTTTTTTTTATAACTTCTCCTCCCATAACTCCATGGAATGTTGTTAAGTGCTGCCCTGAAGAAATTCTCAACAGGTTCCTTCAGCTCTGTCATCTGTCTGTCTTTCTGTCTGTTGATCTGTTTGTCTGTCTCTGCCTCTGTGTCTCTGTCTCTCTTTTAATCTTATATTGTAAATTCTCAACAGGGTCCTTCAGCTTTGTCATCTGTCTGTCTGTTGATCTGTTTGTCTGTCTCTGCCTCTGTGTCTCTGTCTCTCTTTTAATCTTATATTGTAATAAGATTGTCATTGTCATTGTCTCATCAGTATACACCTGGTATACGTGTAGGTATTGTTTTAAAGAAACTCTTAATTTACCCATTTCAGTTTTGATTTCATGTTGCTTATTTGCCCAGCCTACAGTACTGGAAAGGGTCTTATCAGGGCTGTGACCACATGAAATTTGAAGTCAGTTCTCAACATGGACTAAAATCAGCAACAACAACAACATCCATAGACACACAACTCATAAAAACATTTTCCGAAAACATTTCACAGTTTCATCAAAATCTTTCTTCCATGAAATCTTAGATGAAAAAATGTCAGTTCTCTCCCAGAAACTTAAAAGTTGCACCAGGTTGTAGCAAGAGAAGGAGTAGATGTGTGTGCTACAGTACTTTTGTCCTTCCCCCCTTCCCCTCCATTCTCCCTCTCCCTCTCTCTCTCTCTCTCTGTCTTTCTCGCTCTGTGCATGTTCGTGTGAATGTGTGTGTGTGTGTGTGTGTGTGTGTGTGTGTGTGTGTGTGTGTGTGTGTGTGTGTGTGTGAGAGAGAGAGAGAGAGAGATTATGCCTTGTTTGGACGTCTTATGACTGACAGTCAGTTGTGTGTGTGTGTGTGTGAGAGAGAGAGAGAGAGAGAGAGATTATGCCTCCTTTGGACGTTTCATGACTGATGGTCTGGAGACTGAGAGAGATTTTCCTTTAACTAATTTTATTCTGTTCTTGATAACTTCGCAGCCATTCACTTTTTTTTCTTTCTTTTTTTTTTCCGTTGGACAGTGTGACATTACTGACATAACTAAGTAAATACAGTCTCGTGAACAGCACATTTTAAAAACTTATCATGTTTTACAGACCTAGTTAATGGAATCAGTTTTAGCGGTGTGGTAAAAGGGTGAAGAATGTGAGCTAGAAAAATAAAAGGGATTATTAAAGCAGAGACGGAAAATACTCTGGATGCATGTGTCCTGGCTCCCATTTATGCGTCAAGGTGCACAAGATGTGCTTCAGGTGTCTGGTCACTATGTAAAATTGAAAAATAACCGTCATTTGACCCTTTAAGAAATTCTCTACTTTTGCATTTATAATCACAGCAGATCAGAGAGCTTATGGCATAAACCAGCACATCATGTTCAGGGCAGAAGAGATGCCATGTATTTGTCAGCACAGCCAAACACAGATAGCCTATACACAAAACATCTCATAATCCTAGTCAAAGTTATTTTGACACAAATGAATACAGTTAAGCTTACGTGGAACAGTCTCTAAGGAATTGGCTGCTTTTTCCATTTTCTGGCTATGATACTACACCCCAGTGACAATGAAAGATTCTCTGTAAATCTTCTCTCCCTCTGTCGCTTATCCATGCGCGCGCACACACACACACACACACACACACACACACACACACACACACACACACACACACACACCACACACACACACAGAATGGCAAACAAGTCACTAGTGAGTTCATCAAGAAAAAGCACCCCAAAGAAAAGGAATTCACACAAAGAGCGATTTTAACAACACACAACCAATCCAAGGTATATTAAAAACAATGTAGTTCTATCTACAGCAGCCAAAACAAACCTCAAAAGCCATTAAACCATTTTTAAGTGTCAAGAATCTTTAGAATCGGAACATGGGAGTTGGATGACTGTAGTATCTTATTCTGGGTTTCATGTGGGAGCACTAATGTGTGTGTGTGTGTGTGTGTGTGTGTGTGTGTGTGTGTGTGTGTGTGTGTGTGAGTGTGTGTGTGTGTGTGAGGGTGTGTGTGTGTGCGTGCGAGCTTGCGTGGAACTGCTGTAATTCTTTCTTGCAGTACTGAAGAGCTGTAGAGAGCATGGTAAGTTATGCATAACATGTTCATTAGAATTCAAAGCAAGTATTATTTTCGTGTACCATGTTCATTGTTCATCTGACCATTGAAATATTTGTGGAAATCCATATTTTGAACGGTCATTGGGTTTTCTTGCAGGAGGCAGCCTAGCAAGAATACCAAGAACAGTATGAACAGTATATTCGCCAAAGTGAGGAAAATGTTGAGGTATGTTTTTTTTTTTTTTTCCATAATTCATTAATTTTTTTTTTCAACATCATGTCTTTTTCTGTTTTAGTGTTGAAATGAGCAGTGGGGAAAAAAAATCATAAACCAGTGTTCATCAGGTCTGCAGGAAAGTAGTATCTGTCTTTGTGTTTTTACCAGCTATGATTAAAGATTTCGTTGTCATGTCTGGGATTAATAAAAATCCCCTTGCTGCAGGCAAATGATTGAGTTGAAATGCTCGTGTTAACCAAAAAATATTTAGTATGGGCAGAAGAAAACCTTTGGTTGGGAAGGCAAAATTTACTTGCATAAACGAGGCTATATTTAGTCTCGCTGAGACTTGTCTTAAGTGGACATAGCTGTTCATGATGGTATGATAGTTTTACGATGTGATCAGTTGTTTGTGACCAGCTGTTCAGAACAGATTGATTGATTGTGTTGAGTATTACATTTCAAATGTATGTATTTGCTGTATGGATGTTATTTTATCCACAGGGAACAATTTTGGTTGCATGTTTGATAGAAAACAAAGTTTGTAACCAGAAAACAACTGGGAAACAAGTTTTTGTAAAGAGTAAAATGTAGTCATGAGATTTCAAGGGCAGTCACATTATGTAGAGAGACTTGTGTCACTGGCAGCTGGACATGCCCAGTGGCAGCCTGCCGGACGAGATGGTCAGCCGCATGGACGAGCTGGAACTGGACAGCACAGTGTGCGGCAGTGTGGGCGTGTCCCAGGACTTCATCCTGAAGGCGCCATGGCTGTCTACGGCAACTACTGTTTCCAGCACCGCTATGACCCCAAGCTGCCCATCACTCAGAAGGCTGAGGGGTAGGGTGTCTTTTTGTTGTTGTGAGTCCTGCGTGTGTGTGATCTGAGGGTAGGATTGGTTGTATTCTGTAACTTTCCTATCGCAGCAGATTTCTGTGAGTGAATTTCAGGATGGTCTCGGCCAGGGAGAGGGTGCCCTCAAAGAAAGATTTGTTTCTTGGTTGCATTTTTTTCCCCTTCAGTGGCATTGTCCCACACATGCGGCTCCTCCATACATAGCTACACTCAGATTTGCCTGGTTGCATCCTCAGTACTGCAGTCCTCGGGGAGGAGTCGTTTCTGGTCATCTTGAAGCAGCCCTCCACAGGAGACACTATACTGCTGCCAAATGGCTTTGGTGGTGCTCAGTGGCACTTTTCCTGATCCAGCATACACAGGATGCCGGTAGTCAAACCTAAACTGATGACAAGAATTTCTTAGTCGTTAAGTCTTAGTGAGTGAGCATCTTTTTTTTTAAAGTATGCCACCTGGCTCTTCCAAAGTCAGTCCACATGAAATTGCTGGTATTAGTTGAATTTTTTGTCTTCCCCACCCTCCCCTCCCCCTGCCCTAACCCTATCATCTGTGTATGAAACCTGTCAAAAACTCAGTTGATCCCTCTAAAACACTTCAGCCATGTCCCTTTTTGCATCAGGATATTTTGCCTATAAATAAGATGTGCGCTTCACTGTTAGAAGAAAAAGAAACACCCGAAGGTGCTGGGGAGGACCCAGAGAAGCACTGTCTTCACCTGCCTTGGAAGGCAGTGCTTCTCTGGGTCCTCCCCAGCACCTCAGTTATTTATTGTTTGTCTGTACCTCTTCTCGTTGGTATTGGGTGACTTGTGAGGAAGGCTTATTCACTAAGTATCAATGTACATATTGACAGCATGGTAAATATGTATGGGTCAGTTGATGTTTTGGTGAAGATGTGGTACATAGCATGCCAGCTGACATGGCAACATAAATCAGTCAAGATAGTTTATGTATATGATACAAACTCGCATCAGTTATGTACCGTTTTCAGATGACGAACAAAACTTAGTTTGCTCTATAACTTAGAAAGTTGTATAATGAATTGCATATTGCAAAAGTGTACTTATTATATATAAAAAAAATTATTTAAGTGAGAAGCAGAGAGAAACAAAAATGCCAAGCAATACCAGTAGAAAAAAAATTGTGCATTCCAAGTCACTATATTGTTTGTGTGGGAAGCACATAAAAACACTAAACAGGTTCATAGAAGTGAAATCGGAGCCTGCCATGTTGCCATTTCCAGCGTGGTTTAGTGGGTGGCAATTAATTCTTTCTTCTTCTTTGTAGTTGGGTCAGACAGCAACATAGCATTCCGGACAGAAGCTGAAATACATTGTAGATTCTCCCAGTGACCAAAGACCATGTCCCCCCACCGGGGCAGGTCAGAAGGCCAGATTTTTACTCAAAGGCTGTGGTGTTTTGAAAGTCCTGGAAGAAGTGTTCAGCTGATATCGGAGATGATTCACATCAGCAGAAGGCAAAATCATGTGTATGGTACTGTGTGAAATGTGAGGCAGGCAGTCATTTCTGTGGAAAGTCTACCTGGCTGGATGATGTTGTTTGACTTCATCAGCTGAACTTTCCAAGGATTCGTCCAGCATATGGGCCCTCCCAAGGAAGTTGTACGTCACCAAATGCGTTTCACAGGGTGCGAGTATTGCCTATATAGTCAGTTGCCATGCTTCATCTTGAAAGGATTTCACTGCTTTTCAGGAGAATGAAGGTGGTTGTGCTTTGAGCTGACCATGGCTTGTGACAAAGATTGCATTGCATAACAGTTAGATGTTGGTGTCAGGGTCTGGCATGTATGAAACACTGACTGCACTTCAGGCCAGGAACTAAGTTCAAGCCTGGCTTTGCGTCTGTTTTATAAGGAACAGAATTTTGAACAAGATTACCCACAGGTTTGGAGCATGGTGACAAACTAAAATTCTGTTATTTCTTTCACAGACCAGAATGGCATTTGTCTGCAACCAGGTTTTGTTTTGATCATCTCTCCACCAGCAGTGTCATTGTGATTGATATCTTTATGGTTAAAACAAAGGGTGGCTGCCAGAATTCCTTGTTGACATACATTGTTTTGTGTTTGTGCAATATCAGGTCACCTAATTCCTTCACTTCCTAAGAATCATTTCATCTTTCCCCTCATGAGACATCCCCTTGGTCCCTACACACACTTATCCTCATGCACATGCATGCATACCACACCTCCACACCATCATCAGTTCTCCATTGCACATGTTCGTGCACATGCGTGCGCGCGCGCACACACACACACACACACACACACACACACACACACACACACACACACACACACACACACACACACACACACACACCACACACATTACCTAAAGTGGTAAATAATTATGCTTTTCTTTGTTCATTATGCCCACATCTATTACGCAGTCCAGTAGGAATTTATCTTTAACTTTCAACAACCTCTCATATACAAAAAGAAATTACACAATCGCACGCACACACATGCGCGCGTGCACACACACACACACACACACACACACACACACACACACACACACACACACACACACACACACACCATTACACAATCTATCTGTAATCACGTTAAGTGGGACGATGTTAAATTGAAGAACAACAACAACAGCGACATGCATGGATGGACACAGACACACTTGCACACGTGCACACATACATGCTTGGGCACACGCATGCTGGCACGCATGGACGCGCACACACACACACACACACACACACACACACACACACACACATACACACACACATGTACTTCCTTTCATCACTTCCATAGAAATAAAATGACCACATACAATCATCTCAAAATCTGAAGTTTACACTTTGGTTGAAAAAGATTTTTTGTTCAAATGACTGCAGGTCCTGTACACAATCGAGAGCAACCAGGTGACCATCGTCCAAGGGTCGACAGGGTCAGGAAAGACCACCCAGGTGCCTCAGTACATCTTGGACCACTATGCTGAAAAGGAAGAGTACTGCAACATCATTGTTACCCAGCCGCGCCGAATTGCTGCCGTCAGTATTGCCAAGCGCGTCTGTCAGGAGCGTAACTGGCCAATGGGAAGTGTGTGTGGCTATCAGGTGGGTGGTGTCTGCTGCGTCTTTGGGCTGTACTGTATGGCCGAGTGGATTTGTATTTTGCTTATGGTCTGACGGATTCTTACCAGGTTACTGTAAATGGTCGCACGCAGTCATGTGACATGCTGAACAGTGACAAAAAATTGGAATCACAAACACACACACACACACACACACACACACACACACACACACACACACACACACACACACACACACACACATGGAGATTTGCATATGCGCATGATTCAAGCATGCCTGTACTGTTCAGTCATGTACGCTGTTGAGGTTGTTTTTTTATTCGATTATTTAAGATCTTTTGCATACAAGTCCTTGTTTTAAAATAATGTGCGTACAAGTCTAGGCTAGAAGAAATTTGAATTTTCAGATAACAGTAACCTTGATTTCTATATTTAAGGGGAAAGAGATAGCACAATCCTCGTTTGTGACTTTTTTTTGTGGTGTGTGTGTGGTGTCCAGATTGGCATGGACATGAAGACAAGTGATGATACCCGGATACTGTACTGTACAACTGGCGTGCTGAGAGAGAAACTAATGTACAAGAAGAACATGCACCAGTTCACCCATGTCATTCTGGATGAGGTGAATATTGTTGTGTCTCTTTTTTCCTTCTCTCCATAAGAGGTGCAGCTCACCTCAGGATGTCTCTGGACAGAACGAGGTTAGTCCATTCAGGACTATCTTGCTTGAACGCCTTGTACTCACTTCTGCAAAAATGTACGTGAGCTTGGTACCTTTCTGTTCCTCTTTTTTGGGCCTGTTGATTTTTGGCTACCTGAGAGTTTGGGCAAAGTATGTGGATGTATATATTGCATTACATCTCTTATGTTGTTCTTGTCTTTGATATCAAGCCAGGTCATTCATTTATCAGACATGCCTACCGTCACGGAATAGCCGTATTTGTTACGGAAAAACATCGAGTGTTTCGTATAAAATTTTCTAAAAAAATCAAAGGAGTGGACAATTTTTCACAGAGGGACAAACCGGATGACGGTTAGGACGCTTGAATTGAAGCACTGTGCGCATGCTCCCACAGCCATATCGTCGACGAAACATACCGAACGGAGCCGAGGTTCAGAAAAATCGCGCTCGACCATCAAACATGGCTAGCATCAAGAGTGCGAAGCGAGTGTGTGAGACAGATGATGAAGATACTCAAAATGGACCCTAGCGGCAGCTGCGAAAAAAACAAGATCACCGTCGGCAACCTTTCATAAACAGTACAGTGAGAGGCGGTCATGTATGTGTGTGTCACCTAATACACATTGCAGCAGAAAAAGGTGTTTGAATGGTCTACCCCACCCGACCCTTTCTCTGTCTCTCTCTCAGAATTGTTACGGTGTTTGTTTGTGTGAAAGTGTGTGTGTGAACCTACCTACACACACGCGGTTGTGTCCACAAAAGGAAGGTTGAGTGTTCCTGATTTTGAAAGTTTCTATTTGTTCCTGATTTTTATAACATCTGTTCCTGATAGTAAGATTTTGGGGTAGGCATGTCTGATTTATCAGAAACTGTCATTGTAGCTGCCTGAACCCAAGTGCAATTCAGCATATTTGTGGCCCTACTTAGAAATTTTATCCATTTTTTTTTCTGCTTGACATCTGTAAGTCAGTAAAGAAAGTATTGATCACAACCTATGGATTTATTTTGAAGTCTTTTTACAAAATGAGGTACTACAGATAACTGTATGTATGAAACCACACATGAAGAAAAGTTTCCTCATACATGCCTTTCCAACCAAATGCTTTTATAAGGGAGATCGCTCTGGAGAACTGGGAAACTGAATCAGGTACGGGTAAAAACTTAGCTACTTTTTCTGTTTTGTTTTCTTAGTTTGGGCATCTTGATTGTGAAGGGCATTGTCCACACATAGCTGGAATAAGGTATTTGTTTGGAAAGGTAAGTATATCATAATGTTTACTTTTGTAGAAAAGAATTCTTGATGGTCCCCCTTCACAGATATTTTGTGAAGTAAAGTGTAAGGTCAGAGTCTTTATTTTGTAAGACGAGGACTGTGTTCAGATTACAAGCTGTGTTTATTATTCTGCTGAATTCGTTCGTGTGAGAAAATGCTACTGCCCATCATAGATCAGAGACCATGGCAGGTTTACTTTTACAGGTGCACGAAAGAGATCAGGAATCGGACTTTGCCTTGCTGGTGGTCAAGAAACTTCTGCGCACCAACTCCAGACATGTAAAAGTAAGTTTGATCCTTCTGCTTCATAGTACATGTTTGTTTGATATTGGTGTCTGTATACATGAAATTTGTGTGCATTTTTGTGTTGGGGTGGAAGAGGGAAAGATGGGGGTGGGGGTGATGATGGTGGTGGTGATTAATACGTGCGTGCTTTATCTTACTGTATGCAATCCTGTAGTTTTGTGATTGATAAAAACCTGTGTGTCCTTTACCCAGGTGATTTTGATGTCGGCCACCATGAACTCGGATCAGTTTTCACGCTACTTCTCACTGCCCATCGCCAACCAGATGGCCCCTGCGCCCGTGGTGAACGTCGAGGGTCAAGTGTTCAAGGTCCTGAAGTTCTTCGTCGACGATCTGTCCACCCTCGGCCAGGTGATACGCTCATTCATTTCCACCTGCGTTATGTTGAAAGATAGACTTAAGTCGGTACAGAAGTTTTTAAGCAATGTGTTGCTTAAACTCTTTGAGTTGAAAAACATGGCTGGATGACAAACCGCCATTTTGCAATGGTCATCATTGTGGACCTGGGTGTTTGGAGGTCGTGGGTTCGATTCCCATCAGAGGCATTTGCTCTATGGAATTTTTCAGCTCCAGCCAGCACATACCCAGAGCTGAGTGTGCTGTAAGCTCAGGTGGGAAGGTTGGAGTCGCATAGTCAAGTTTCATCCACTTACATAGCAGATTTTTGACTGGAATTTCCTGAATTTAGAAATCATTCCCCAAATCCCAAATTTACTGGAACAAATCCCGAATTTCAAACTTTAGTTTAAAAACGTGGGGTTTAAGGGGGTCATTTTTTGTTGTTGATAGGGATGGCAAAGTATTGCAGAGTAAAGCCCATGTGATGTTGGATACTGGCAGTTGTATATATGGATAATGCATTTTCTTTTTAAAGCCCACATGTGTCATCTGAACCATAAGGCAGTTAGAAAAGCTTTTAGTCAAAAGCCAAACTGGCTTCCCTTCACTCCACCCAGCCCCTCCCTCCCCTGGTTCCTGACTTTGGACTACACAAGGTTTGCAGCTATGCACTTAATATATGCATCTTTAAGTGTGTTGCTCCAGTATTCCTGGCTAGTGCTGCAGGTGCTTGTCATGTGGAACCGATTCAGTGATTGATGTGGAGATACACAATGAAAGTTCCAGTATTAGCTAAATCAGTTACAAATACTCGTCACAAGCGTCATGAACGTTTAACCCTTGTTGCTATTTGTGTGTGCCTGCTTGTGATGTTTTCGGTTTTTTCTTTTGTATTTTTCCCATTTTTTTATGTATTCATATCTTTTCCTTTATCATTCACAGTTGCCCAGACTGGATGAAAACGACCCCAAATTACATCCTGAGATAGTGGACATTGCTGTCAGGTTGATTGGAGAGTTTGATGGATTGGAAGCGAAGGAACAGGGGTGAGAGGCTTGCTGCCAACAAAAATTTGTCGTTCTTGAATTCAACTATGTTAAGAGTTTAATTTTCCAAGTTCCACAAAGTTAAAGAATTTTATTGAGAATGGCCGGTGTGAAATCATAACAGCTGTTTAGACTTTAATCTTGATTATGGTAGTGAGATCAGTGTCTTGACATTTAAGTTTTGTATGTTCAGGTCAAGTGCATCTACATGTCAATAGATTTTTTTTAATTTTTTGGTCTAATCCATTGACTGCTTGAAGTGGATGGTTTGGGTAGTCAGCACGATGAAAAAAAAAATTGCTGGTATACGTAGTACATACATACATGCATGCATGCATACATACATAGATACATACATACTCACATTCATTCATTCATACATACATTCATACATACACACATTCATTCATTCATACATACATTCATACATTCATACATACATTCATACATACACACATTCATTCATTCATACATACATTCATACATACACACATTCATTCATTCATACATACATTCATACATTCATACATACATTCATACATACACACATTCATTCATTCATACATACATTCATACATTCATACATTACATTCATACATACATTCATACATTCATACATACTTCATACATACACACATTCATTCATTCATACATACATTCATTCATTCATACATACATTCATACATACATTCATACATTCATACATACATTCATACATACACACATTCATTCATTCATACATACATTCATTCATTTATTCATTCATTTATTTATTTCACAACTGAGTACAGTGATTTGCCATGAATAGAATGTTGTAAAAAGTCTCTGCCTTAGTTTCTATAACTGATTCACTACAGTGCATATGGTTTCTATAACCATAATGAAAAGTTCAGGCTGTCAAGGATGAGCAGTATGCGAAGAATTTTGGGGTCAACATACGGAAATGAAAAGACTGTTGGATTCGGGGGTTTAGATTGCAGTTGCTTTTGATGACTACTACTGTTGGAAATGCATTGCAAGAAGACTCTGACTGATCTTCAGTTCTTCTCAGCAATCTAATTTCATTTTGATCATCAGTTCTGTGATTCAGGTCCATGTTATACAGGCAGAGGCCTTTGCTTCAGCTGATTCATCTTGTCAGAACTCACCTTAGCAGTGTCTGAACATGGGAGTTTGTATTAACTCCCTGTTTGGCTAGTATACTTACCATGTCAGACAATAGCATTCACGGCAGTTAGTCAGCTCTGCCAGGCCGAAGTTTTTGTGTGGCTAATGCAGTAATAAGACAGTCACGTGATGCCCACCCGCTTCCGCCGTAGGAAGAAGCCGGTGTCAACCTCCCGTACCTCATTCATCGAGGCCTGCCGCAAGGTAACCCCAGAACCTTGGCGCTAGTGGGGAAGGCAGGGCGGGCATTAGAGTCTGACATGGTAAGTATACTAGCCAAACAGGGAGTATAATACAAACTCCCCATTTTGGCGTCATATACTGTACCATGTCAGACAATAGCAAAATTCATAGGAAAGGAGGAGGGCGAGTGCCCTAGTGGTTCCTGGGGTTACCCGATATGGATGCATTAGCCGCCACAAAGGATATCCCATTAGAACCATCAGCCCTGGTCATGCGGATGTCCCTTAAATAAAATTTTATTGAAGGGATTTTCCGAACGCCAGAAGGTTTGCCTCCAGGAGGTGGCGCATGGGAACAGAGTGCTGAAATGCTGCCGAAGCGGCCAGCGCTCGGGAGCTCATGAGCCCGGGGTGGACAAGACGGGGAGGTCCTTGGATGCCTGGGAATAGGCCGTTCTGACCGTCTTGGAGAGCCACCTAGAGACAGTGCCAGCTGAGATGTCTTCCGTGTTACTGGGTTGATGGAAATGAGACATCTTTGCGAAATGCGCCTGGGGCGCGAGCGTTCCCAGTAGTGCGTTAGACATCGAGACGGGCAAAGGGCTATGTCCGAAGAGGTGTCTCCCCCTAGTGTATCCGCCAGTGGGCGGATGACGAGGTAAGGAGAGGCACTACCGGGTTCCTGGTTCTTAGCTAGCTAGGAATTTGGGAAGGAACTAAGGAGAGAGGGAAAGCCGTCTCTGTGGAAGGCAATGTCTCTAGGGTCCCCGCTAAGGGCATGGATCTCGCCTCGCCATCTGGCGGAAAAGCGAGGGCGAGGAGGAAGGTAGTCTTCATAGAAGGTCGAAGGGAAAATGGAGGAGACAGGCTCAAGGGAGGGTTTCCTGAGGACGTCAAGTACAGTGGAGGGGTCCCAAAGGGGAAGACGTCTGGGGGATTGGGCCCCACGAAGAGAGGTGGGACAGGAAATTTCCTATCTGGATATTGGAGGGGCGAATGTGAGAGAAGAATTGTCTTCGCACCATGAGACCCATTTCCTCCATCTGTAAATCGTAAAGGGACTCTGTGCTAGCTCTGCGAGAGGGCATGGCTAGGTCACGGAGTTCCTGAGAGGCCCCGGCGATGGAGAGGATACTGAGGACGGACTGGGACCTGTCCGTTCGAGAGGTGGATTTAGATGCTCGCAACCAGGCTGGCACAGAAGCCAGGCGTGGAGGCGAAGCATCTGGGGATTGGTGTGAGGGAGACCCGAACGGGGTTTGCCTGAGCATGTCCCACCTGGTGTTCAAGTGGAGAGGGGGTGCGTGAGTGAGGGACTTGAGGTCCGGGAACCAGGACTGAGTGGGCTACCACAGGGCTATGAGAATGAGCCTGGGTCTCTCGAGTCTCGCCTTCCTGATCACCTTGCGGAGGATCGGGAAGGGAGGGAAGGCGTAAGCTATGAGGCCGGACCAGGGAAGGGATAGGGCGTCGATGGCGAAAGCCTGGGGGTCCGGGACCGGAGACACATACACTGGCAGACGAGGGTTTTGAAACCGTGTGGCAAACAGTCGATCATGGGTCTGAACCAATGTTCCCACACGGTTGTTAGGGTATGCCTGAGGGTCCATTCCGTGTGGAGGACAGACTTGGAGCGGCTGAGAGTGTCTGCCAGGATGTTGTGTGTGCCCTGCTATGTGTCTCGCGCGAAGGGTGACCCCCTGCGTGTGACACCAGCGGAGGAGGGCCTCTGTACGGAGGGAGGGGCCCGATGGAGTGTGCCCCCCCCCCCCTTTGTTGATGTAACAAGCTACCGAAGTGTTGTCCGTGAAAAGGAGAACGAATCGGTGGGAGACTATGGACTGGAAGTGGAGGAGGGCGAGCCTGACCGCCTCCAGTTCCAAGATGTTGATGTGAAGAAGAGCAGTCAGAGGATCCGAGGACCCGAGGCGTGACTGCTCTCCAAATGGGCGCCCCAGCCCGAGTTGGAGGCGTCTGTGGAAAGTTCCAGGGCCTGGGAAGGGAGGGAGATGGAACTCCGGGGCCAGGGAGGATGGGCTGAGCCACCCCTCCGTGGCACAACGAACCAAGGCCCTAGGGAATGATCTGGTTCCAGCTGTCGTTGGTCTGGGACCAACGACGGCGGAACTCCCTCTGAAGCTGTCGCTTGGGAACTCGCCTTGGGGAATGAGAGGAGACAGGGACTCCATCATCCCCAGAAGGGAGGAGATGAGGTCCACTAGGCGAGCGGACCTCTCCGGGGACGGGGAGACTACAATGGAGGTGGTGTCGAAGCTCATGCCCAGAAAGGTGAATCGCTGACTGGGCGAGAGCTCGCATTTGGAGGGGTTGGTGACGGCCCCCAGAGAGGAACAAAGGTGTAGTAGTTTGGAGGTGTGGGTTGGGCCTAGGGCCTGAGTGGGAGCCCGAGTTGGAGGGGTAGAGTAGAGGTTGAACTAGTGTCACTCTCCCTACCCGTCTGCTTGAAAGACTGGAAAACGAACGCGCGTGTAAAAAGATACTGAGGCATGCGCTTGTGTGGCGATAGTCAGCATGAGTGTGTTGTTTTCGAGCCCACAGATGCCAATTGAGGCGATCATTTAGCACACAGAACATAGTACGTAATGTTGTTTTGGGGATCCTTAGCAACCAGTACTGCTTACCTTGACACCAGGTCCTGAAATGCACACTTCCTGACATATCGTTTGCCTTGAGCACCGAGGGGAAAATGGCGGAAGCAAGTATCGCGTCTTTCACGCGAAACGAGACTATGGGAAACTAGGACGAGACCTGAGAAAAATCAATACTTCAAGGCGAGCGTCGTCTGCTAGGCTAGGGCCGTTTGTCGGAACCCATTGCGAGCAGATTGCTTCCAGTTCTACTGGAACCCCGATCTTGCCAGACGAGACGTAGGTAGCGTCCTTTGAAAAAGGATATAAGGATGGTCCCCATGGGCGACTCCCCCATTACCTCCAGGACCGTGTCTGCTGGCAGAGAGGGGATATAGGGCGTTTGGCGGGCCGTGCGGTGTGGGCAGGTGACTGCCTGGGATAGGGTTTGAGCGGGAGTCATCTCCTGGTGTCGCAGTCGAATAGCCGCCGAACAGCGACTGGTCCTGCCCAGGGATGCACCGCAAGGCCGACTCGAGCGCCTGGGAGAGGTTGGACCGTGAAGCACGGCCTGAGAGATTGGCCTGTGATAGTACATCATCTCTCACTGCCAACCGCAATTAAAGTGACTCCTGGCTGCGCTGTCCGCCGCAGCCAAAAGGGTGATGCGATATCTTGTGAATAAGAAAGCGCATCAGGGGGTCGCCAAAACAGGCTAGAGTCTGTCTCAGTGTCGTCAGAGTCTGAAGACACAGAGGCAGGGGCCGTCTGTTGGAGGGGAGGGTTGGTAGTGACCCGGAAGTCGGCAGGGGAAATGGGAATACCCCTGGACTGGATTGGCAGAGAAGAGGGAGAAGACGTTTGGGCCCTACCGTAGTCCTTGAGGAAAACTCCTACTGGAGCTGCGTTGGGGGCTGACAAGAAGTCAATCCCCGGCGGAGGGACGGCCTATGCACCCCTGGACGAAAAGGTGCCGATCTGTCCCCAAGGGGATGAGGGTCTGGAGGGCGACTATCCTTGGCCGAGATAGCTGGGCAGGGGGAAACCCGGCGTAACGGCTAAAGGAGAAAAATGTTGTCAGAGGGAGGGGATTCCTTACAACAAGATCTGGGCGCCAGCTTTCCAAGATGGAAAGGTCACCAGACTGGGGGAGGGAGCCCTCAACCCCGTCCTCAGGCTGTGGGTCAGTGTTCCTGAAGGGGATGTTCAGATCCACCTTCAGGGGGCCAGGACAGGGTGCGTGGGAGTCCCGTCCTCGTTGGGTAGTGGGGAATCGGAGGACGCCGATCGGACAGCGCCCGAGAGGGAGGGGGACCCAGGTCGATCCAGCTGAAAGAAGCCGGATGCCACATGCGACCGGAGATGGAGTCAGAATGGGTGTCAGCCCAAAGCCACTGGTTCCTCTCGGGGGCATGGACCCACCAGTCCCCGGGGGGTACGCAGGGCTGTGGCGGCCCTGGGGCAGGGTTTCCTCGGGGACCCGGGTAACCTGGGGCACCATGGGGTGGGTAGCGAGAAGTCGAGCTGTCTCGTACCCGCCCCGGGGAGAGCACTGCCTCCTGGGGTCTCCCGGGTGCGGTCCATGCCGGCCCCCTGCAAGGCAGGGTGGCCGGTGGGTGGCATGGTAGCCGAGCCCCCTGGCCGCATGGAAGCGGACTGGGAAGGCTGCGGTGACGAGTCCACCTCAAGGGACCAAACCCTAGTCCCGCTGGTCGATCCTCCCCCCGGAGGAACGGGAACTGCGGACGTTGCCCAATAGGGGAGCGAAAGAAGTCCGCTCCCCAACGTCCTGTACCCCTAGGGAAAGTGCGACAGTCGATCGGGTGGTTCGACTGTCGGGGTGAGGGCGCAGATCCGACCTAGTCGATGCCTGCGTCCCTGACCCGGAGTTGTGGTCAGTGGGGGAGACCCATCAAAGACTGCCCACAACTCCTCCACCGGAGTGATGACGCTCTCGTGTCCGAGTGGTGGCTTGCACTCGGACACGGTTGGGGAGAGCGTGATGGACAGCGTGACGGTAGTGGGGGCAAGCTAACGCCACGAGTCTCATCTGATCGAGTGACGGGCGGTGATTCCGGCCGCGAGTCGTCACCCGTGCCGGTCCGCGCCTCGGTAAGGTTCCCCGGGGGCAGGGGTCGCGGGACGCAGCCTGATAGGAGAGAGTCTCCGTGTGCGACCGAAAGGCGAACAGGCGATTTGGCCAGGGAGCGGGAAGATTTTGAACGGGCAAATCCTTTCAGGGGAGACTTGCCTTTGGATTTGTACACAGTGTCGAAAGAAAAACAGTTGGCAATAACGGCCGATTGCCTGTTCGCTTCCGAACGCAACGATCGTGTGTCCGCCGGGCGGCAGAGGAGGTATCGTAACGATGGTCGCGGGGTCCCCTGCGCGGAACCCTCCTCCACACCGGCCGTACGCTCATCATAGGTGCGAGCGGATTGTCCCCTGGAATCGACACGCGGGTCCTCCGGGGCAAGAGAGCGACTCCCGAACAGAGGAGCGGCTCGACCCGTTAATGTCCTTCACCATGTTGGGCACTGGTGGCGAGACAATCACGGAACGCACGATCGCAAAGAGGAGACAAAGAGGTGGATCGAGGGATAGAAAAGAGCTCGAACCACCCCGTGAGGGGCACTGGGAGTGCGGTAAATGAAGATGAAATCGCGAGTGCCGAGAAGAAAGAAGAAACGCGAGAAACATGTGATCGAATAAATAATGTTATGGGGGTACTACTAAGGGTGCACAAGTTGGTAGATCAAGAGATCGCAAGACAATCTCTATACCTGTAATAATGATAAATAAGGTACAGGAAAATGAGCCCGGGGAAACCGCGTACCGCCAAACAAGGTGTGTGAGGTTAGGCAACATGGCGGAGACGGCAACCGGCGTGGCAATCGAAGATGGCGGATCGATTGACCGGGAAGGGATCGATCGTAAAGAGTGACGCGCAATGGCGCACAAGAGTAAATACTCCTGGTGTACCTTGTAATAATGCTAAGGAGGTACTAATCAATGTGCACCAGTTAGTAGATGAGGGGATCGTTAGGACCATCGATCTACCATGATAAATTTGGTACATGCGCACCAGTAGGCAGATAAAGAGGTCGTAAATTCGAAGATCGAAAAGAACGGAAGGCGAAGTCGCGAAGTGCCGAGACAAAGGCGAGGATGGCGCGGTTAAATAGATTAATAAAGCACACCAAACCAAAGCCACAACAAATAAGCAAAGAAGCAAACACAAAGCTATCTTAACACAACGGCAAAGAGAAGGCGAGACAGAGCACAAGACTTATCTTGCTTGGACGGCAGGCCGAGAGAGAATGAGGTACGGGAGGTTGACACCGGCTTCTTCCTACGGCGGAAGCGGTGGGCATCACGGACTGTCTTATTTTCTGCATTAGCCACACAAAAACTTTGGCCTGGCAGAGCTGACTAACTGCCGTGAATGCTATTGTCTGACATGGTACAGTATATGACGCCAAAAGCTGGTTTTGCTGCTTGGCTGTTTCTGAACAAAGAGATCTTTTCAGCTCCAACTTTGAAAGTGATTCAGAAATGTTTCTTCTGTTTTGTTTACTATGCAGTTTTACATGTTATGTTAAGTACTGAAAATGTTATACTGAATTGAAAACAGTGTATCATGCTTCTCATGGATGGTGTGTCCAGTTATGGAAAACTGACGCTACTGTCATGGAAAAAATAAAGTCAGTTATGAGATCTCGCTTTCTGTCATACTTTCGTTATGTGAAGTTTTCTGATTTGTGAATGTATTGTGATGTATTCTGCAGGGTGGATCCGGGAACAGGATTTGCCACCATCAGAGGAACTGTCCTGATTTTTCTGCCTGGTAAGAGTGTGCATTTGATGTGTATATGTGTACATACATTTTTGTTTCATTGAACATGAGAGACAGAGGTTGGCTTGAGGTTTTGGAAGAGTTTTTGTTGAACCATATTACATTTCTCTGTGACTGTTGGGCTGCTTTCTGTTAGCAGAGTGCTTGCATGGTACAACGCCCACCTTTTTTTTTCCTCTCTGTTTTTATGCTAAAAAGGTGGATTTCGTACAAAATTTAGGCTGAGAGAAAGCTCTTGTTTGCTATAATGGTTTATAATGAGAACAAAGTGCATGCTACCAGGGCTACAGTATTTTATCTCCTCTGAAGACTAGAACT
The DNA here is from genome assembly GCA_018398815.1 of Conus ventricosus. Taxonomy (NCBI): domain Eukaryota; kingdom Metazoa; phylum Mollusca; class Gastropoda; order Neogastropoda; family Conidae; genus Conus; species Conus ventricosus. The sequence continues at coordinate 80,708,523 of CM031598.1, forward strand.
CACACCACCATTTTACGCTAGTGGAAAGGGAGAGAGGGGAAAAAAATGCACATGCAAATCTAGAACCACGGTCCTGCATTCTGGGCACCTCCTTGGCCAATTCAGTCTCCCTCCATCTGTCCACTTGTTTTCATGTGTCTCAAATGTTTTCAGGTTATGTTCAGAATACACACTGATGTTTTGTCTTCACTTGTCAGTGATAACTAAGTAATGCCTTTCTTGGTCTGTTCCTTTTTTTTGGTGGGGGGGGGGGGAGGGGGTTGACATATCGACTTTAGTCCGCCTTTCCACTTATGAACTGTTTATTCATTCGCTTGCCATGGTGGTGAGGTAGTCTACTTATGATAAACATTTCCAGTATGCTGTGTCATGGATTTTAGTACTACTCGTTGCATGAATATGGAACAGCATGTGTCTGTATAGGTATGTGTGTGGTAAACATAAGGCACATCCATGTTAATTAGGCAGTACTGCATATTGCTCTTTCTATATTACTTTACAGGGAATCATGGAGATCTCCTTTGTGTTGGACAGCTGAGATCCATCGAAAGTTCTTCCAAGTGAGTTTTGTGAATAATTGTTTGAATTTGTGATTAAATAGTTGTGGCAAAGAATCATAGAAAATGATGACAATGGGAACATGCATTGGGAATTGAGAAATGGACAGCTGATGACTTATATTAATTGTATAAATTGATGTTTTATTGTACATAATTTAATGAAATATTTGATTGCATATTCAGTGTCTGCTACCATGTCTGCCAACATGCAGTGTGATATAGCGTGATCATTTGGATATCGCGTTTGGACATAGAATATGTTTTATTTTGAAAAGTTTTGTTCAACCACATATATAAATAGTTTTGCAATACTGAGATGCCAGCAGTTATAAGTGGGACATAATATGCTGCATTGTCTTTAAAAAAAGTTTTTCTTTTTGTTAAACTTTGCAAGATGAAAAAAAAAATTGTTTCAATGATCCCATTGAGACAGATACAGATAATTCACCTGATGACAAGCTGTGAACTTAACATGTCACAAATGGCCCTGGTAGCAGATATCGCAGTATCCTGGCAGACTCCCTCAGCTGGTCCAGGTCCCTCCTTCACACAGAATGGACCCTCAGCAGGCTACCCTAACCTCGGTGTGGGAACATTGGTTCGGCCCATGGTCGACCTCTTTGCCACCCGATTCAACCATCGTCCGCCAGTGTATGTCTCTCCCGTCCCCGATCCCCAAGCGTATGCAATTGACGCTCTCTCCCTTCCCAGGTCGGGCCTCATAGCATACGCCTTCCTCCCTTCCCGATCCTCCACAAGGTGATCAGGAAGGCAAGGCTGGATGGACCCAGGCTCATCCTCATAACCCCATGGTGGCCGACACTGTGCTGGTTTCCGGACCTCAAGTCCCTCACCCATGTTCCCCCCTCCAGTTGAACACTCGGTGGGACATGCTCACGCAATCCTGCTCGGGTTGCCCTCACTCCAACCCCCAGCTGCTCTTTCACGCCTGGCTTCTGTGCCAGTCCAACTGCGAGCACCTGCCTCTACCTCCCAGACGGACAGATCCCAGTCCGTCCTAAACATACTCGTGAGGGCGGGGGCCTCGCACAGGGCCAGCACTGAGACCCTCTATGATTACCAATGGGAGAGATGGGTCTCCTGTGCTCCACCACTATTCGCCAACTCTGCGGACCCTCCCTTTAGAATGACTTCCTTCTCAGATAGATCTCTAGGGGGGTGGCTCAACGTGACTCCCAGTCCCCTAGGCGCATCCCCCTTGGGACCCCCTTATTGTCCTGGACGCTCTCAGGAAGCCCCTTTCGAGCCTATCGCCACCGTCCCTTTGACCTTCTTCCCTGAAGACCACATTTCTCCTCGCCCTGGCTTCGGCCAGAAGGCGAAGCGAGATTCATGCCCTCAGCGGGGACCTCAGAGACATTGCCTTCCACAGGGATGGCTCTGTCTCTCGAACGTTTCTTCACGAATTCTTAGCTAAGAATCAGGAACTGGGCACTCCTCGCCCTCCCTCGTCATCCGCTCACTGGCGGATATCCAAGGAAGGGGGGACAGTGGGGGAGACATGGGCCTGTGCCCTTCTAGGTGTCTGAGACACTACTGGGAACTCTCGCGCCCCAGGCGCTCCTCCCAGAAACGTCTCCTTATTTCTATCAACCCCAGTAATAAGGAAGTCATCTCGGCTGGCACTATCTCTAGGTGCCTCTCCAAGACGGTGAGATCTGCCTACGCCCAGGCGTACAAGCATCTCCCCGTCCTATCTCCCCGGGCCCATGAGGTCAGAGCGCTGGCCACTTCCAGCACTCTGTCCACTTGCGCCATCTACTGGAGGCAGCCTACTGGCGTTCGGAAAATCTCTTATAAACTTTTATTTAACCGTCTTTAGTATGCACTTACCTGAGCTTAGTTACGCCGAAAACCCATTGGCAAGGTAAGTAACTCCGTAATTTGAACATGGTTACCCAATTTAAAAATTAATTTAAAAGAGAGGAAAGGAAATAGTGAAATGAAAATAATTTTAAAAATTCCTACGAATATATATGTTGCTATATCATAAGTTTGAAGAATATTATATGAGCCATTGACTCTGGGGGAGGAGGGGGGGGGGGGGGAATCTTCAGAACGTTCTTCCGAATCATACCTGGAACATCATCCCAGTCGAAATCTAGGTCACTCTAAGCTTCATTACCCAGCACTTTCACTAAGTCTTATGCCGTAAATCCTATAAATCACAGTATCTTCATCACTAAATCTCGTTATAGAACGGCAGAAATCAAGGTTAGCGATGGCGAAAAACAGCATTTCGACCACAAAACTTAAAAAATTTGTAACTCGAGAACTACGGCGCGTATCGACTCGCGGTTTTTTGCAAACGAAAGTAAATGGCCACAGGAAGAAGGAAGTCACGTTCTCGCGCGACTTCCTTTTCTACGAGAAATATGGTGGCGCCCATTGTTGCCACGTGTTTTACCGGGCGCTGGCAGTTGCTCAGCGTTTTGGCCGTGTGATTTCCGGTTGGGCACTAGCGGGTTCTCGCCTGTCAAGAGGGTTAAGGGATATCCACATGTCCAGGGCTGATGGTTCTAAGGGGTGTCTTTTGTGGCGGCTAATGCAGCTATATCGGTTAACCCCAAGAACCAGTAGGGCACTCGGCCCTCCTCCGATTCCTTTAAATTCTGCTATGGTCTGACATGGTATAGTATATGACACCAAAATGGGGAGTTTTTATTATACTCCCTGTTTGGCTAATATACTTACCATGTCAGACTCTAATGCCCGCCCTACCTTCCCCTCTAGCGCCAAGGTTCTTGGGGTTACCTTGCGCGCAGGCCTCGCTGAATGAGGAACAGGAAGCGGCCACCGGCTTTCTTCCTATGGCGGAAGTAGGGTGGGCGTCACGTGACTTCTTACTACTGCATTAGCCACCAAAAATTTGGCCTGGCAGAGCTGACTAACTGCCGTAGAATGCTATGGTCTGACATGGTAAGTATACTAGCCAAACAGGGAGTATAATAAAAACTCGCCATGTTGGAATTACTGTGAAGGGAGAGAATTTTGATGGCTTGGTGCGGGATGTTTTTCAGCCTAACAGTGATCCCCCTCCATTCCACCATCACTCTGGATGAACAGTCCCGAGCGTTTGAGAAGCCTGCAAGGGGCTATCGTAAGGTAAGTTTTCACCTGACAGTGACTGCACCAGAATGTTTCATTTATTAGACACTGAAACTGTGGCATTAGATGTCAGTGACTCGCAGATTCAGATACAAGCGGTCGCTTTATTCATTGAGTGAGTGTTATGAGAAAGTAAAATAGAATTGTTTGGGTGTTTTGGAGGACATGGATATGTTGTGACATGAAACAATCAAACATGACATTACAGTCACACATGCATGTACATGCACATGCATGCACCCATCCGTACGCATACACTCATACATGTACACACACGCGCTTGCGCAGGCACACACACACACACACACACACACACACACACACACACACACACACACACACACACACACACATTAAGCCTATTTTCAAGTCTAAAGACTCCTTGAACTTTACTGTCATAGAACATTCTGTGTCATTTCATTTGACTTACTGTTTACAGCTTGTGTTGAGTTTTTTTTCTTTCATCACACAGGTGATTCTGTCTACCAACATTGCTGAAAGTTCCATCACTGTGCCGGACATCAAGTATGGTGAGTCGTTGGATCAAACTGATGGTGAAGACTCATGCAGTATGACAAACGTAGATGAACAAATTACCTGATTAAAAAGTATACAAATGCAACCTGCTACATTTCTACAGCATGTTTCTGTAGAAAGTTTCTGCGTGTCATACAAGGATTAATGCATGTGTGTGTGTGTGGATGTGGTTGTATACATGCATGCTTTAGGCAGCTTGTTGAGAGTATTTGGAAAGGAGAAGGCAACAAGACAAAACTTAATGGATCATGAAAACAGCAGCATCAAAACCATCGGCAACTCGTCTTAGCAGTGCAGTTCTCTCTCTCTCTCTCTCTCTCTCTCTCTCTCTCTCTCTCTCTCTCTCTCTCTCTCTCTCTCTCTCTCTCAGCAGGGTTCGTACAGAGTCCTGGAAGTATGGAAAAAGTATGGAAAAATGAAAAATCATTTCCAGGGCTAGAAAAGTCTTGGAATTTTGTAATTTGTGGCCATGGGTCTGGAAAAGTCCTAGAATTTTGTAAAAGCTGTGTCAACTTTTTCATTATGTTGAATTTCACTTTAAGTTTCTTTACAAAAACATTGAAATAGGAATAAAAACAGAAATTAAATCACGCACAATGGTCGCGGTTTTCAGATTTCCTGTGGCCGGAGGTTTAGCAGACGACATTTTTTTCTGCAGAGTAGCTCCCCTTGGCTTTACTGTGAAAAGCGTTGCGCATGCGTAGTTGGTACCATTGCTTAACTTCCTTTCGAGTCAGAAGCGCTGCGAGGGAAAATAGCGTCAAAGTGTTAAAGAAAACATGGGAAAATGTGTGTTAGCCTAGCCTGGCCAGACAATACAAATTATCGTAAATGGATTACTCCTTGTTCCGATGGATGCAAAACAAAAAACAAAAGCACAGTGCCTGCTGTGCAAAAAAGACTTCGACATCGGGAACATGGGCGAAGCTGCTCTGAAAAGCCATGTGGTAGGCAGCTGTTTCTTTCTATAAACATCCGCCATCATCATTTTGATGGTTCTGATGTGTGTAAAAACTGAGGGTTTCCACAAGGCTGTTGACATAGACATGTAGGACTGGCAGTAGGGGGACTTGTGGGGTGGGGGTGGTAGAAGGAGGGGGGAGTGGGGGGAGGGCATAGGTTGGTCAAATTTGGGACTTGAAACACTCAACAGACAAAACGACTCGGACTCCAACAATGACAGCGACTGATTATTTTCAGCCCAAGGATTGTGAAAGTGAGTTCTACATTGAAGAAACGGTTGATTTTTTTTTTTTTTTTTTTTACTTCAGTATGGGATGTGATCATGTAGAGGTGGGGGGTAGAGAAAATCAGAGGGCCCAAGGGCGATACACTGGCCTATTTTAGACACATACATACATACACACTGTCTCTAATGCTTTCTCTCTCTCTCTCTCTCTCTCTCTCTCTCTCTCTCTCTCTCTCTCTTATAAAAAAATTTCAAAATTTATATACAAAATTGAATAGAGAGCACATTGGCTTGTAAGTACTCAGCCATGTTGAACATCCAAATTAAAATGAAAGGACAGTTGAGAGGAAAGATGAAAGTTTTGGTAAGTATTGAATGCCCTGCTATCATTAAATCAGTTCTTTTCTGATGTGTTTAGCATGGTAATCACATGCAGAGGTGCACGCACACACACATTCTGGGGTCTGGAAAAATTATGAAAAGCCTTGGAAAAAGTCTGGAAAAAGTATGGAATTTTGTTTGGTCACATCTGTGGGAACCCTGTCTCAGGCACACATGGATGCATGCACACATATACACACGCATGCACGCACACATGCACACACGCACATACATTGACACAGAGTCTGTCTCTGTCGCACACAAACACAAGCACACATGGGTGCACACATGCCGAAACTCTCTCTCTCTCTCTCCTCTCTCCTTTTCTCTCTCTCTCTCTCTCTCTCTCTCTCTCTCTCTCTCTCTCTCTCTCTCTCTCTCTCTCTCATAAGTTGCTTGGTCTCACTATCGATAACAATCTATCTTGGTGGTCTAATCACGTTTCTGCTTTATCTCGGAAGATCTCAAGTAAGATATTTCAATTAAACAGAATTAAGCATTTCCTTGACCAACATTCTCGGAAGTTATTTTTCCATGCCTATATACAATCTGATATTGACTATGCTTCAACTTGCTGGGACATGGCCAGTCACAATTGCTTGAAACCACTGGAGCGTTTGTATAAACGTTCAATAAAAATTGTACTCCTTAAATCATCTCTTCAAGTTGTAGACTATAAAGAACTTGAGATTCTCCCATTCAGTCAGAAATGTCGTTTCAATAAGGGTGTGTTCATGTACAAAATAATGAACAATCTCGCACCTTCTTATCTACGTACCAAATTCCTTGTAAACACCTTTCGTAATAAACATTTGATATCCATTCCCCGGCCCAGAATTGATCTATTCATGTCTTCCTTAGCATATTCGGGTGGTAAACTTTGGAATGCAATTCCTTGTGACATAAGAAATAAAAATAGCTTATCTACGTTTAAAACACACAATCATAAATATCTAATGCTCAACTATAGCTAACCTGTGGTATTTTTGGATCGTAATCTTGTATCCAATTTCCTCAAATGTTTTTTACTCATCTTCTGTGTCTTTATTCTGCTGCTGCTTGTATTCTCTGCCTATTTGTCTATCTGTCTGTCTGTATTGTCTGCCTGTCAGTCTCTCTCTCTCTCTCTCTCTCTCTCTCTCTCTCTCTCTCTCTCTCTCTCTCTCTCTCTGTGTCTCTCTCTCTCTCTGTGTCTCTCTCTCTTCCATCTCTCTCCCTCTCTCTCTTCTCTCCATCTCTCTCTCTCTCTCTCTCTCTCTCTCTCTCTCTCTCTCTCTCTCTCTCTCTCTCTCTCTCCTCTCCATCTCTCCCTTTTCTCTCTCTCTCTCGCTTTCTCTCTCTCTCTCCTTCTATATCTGTCTGTCTTGTCTAGCTGTTGCCTGTCTACCTTCTGTTGTCTGTCTCTAACTCATAAGGTTAAAGAATGTTTCTAGGGTATGTGCCCTTTCTCCTCATGACTTTTTAAATATATGTGTAAGTGGAAGTGTTGTGTAGGTATCTGCCCTATAATATGGGCCGGGGGCATGCACATCAACATTCATGTTCTCACCTGCATACATACATTGTGTGCAAGTATGCTTTGTACATATTTATGTATGTTGTTTATGCATATGTATATGTGTAAATATATATATGTGTGGTTGTGTGTGCGTAAATATAGTCGGAATTTGTTGTTGTTGTTGCTTTTTTGTGAGGGCATGGTTTAAGACAGCCATTATTGGTGCTTATCCATCTTACCCTCAACAAAACGTACGTTCGTTCGTTCGTTCCAACACCCAAACCTACCCCTTGGCCTTTTCCTTCCTTCTCTCTCTCTCTCTCTCTCTCTCTCTCTCTCTCTCTCTCTCTCTCTCTCTCTCTCTCTCTCCATTTACCCCAAATCTACCCCTTGGCCTTTTCCTTCCCCGTTTCCTTCCCCTTTTTCGTTATGTTCACACGTTTTTCTATTTGCATTCGTTTGTCAATCATATGGACAATAGCTAATATTTGTTTTGAACTGTACAAGATCTTGTTATACTTTATTCTTTTTATATGTGTGTTTGCATTGATTTGATCTTTAAATGCATTAATTTGATCTTTACATTTTTTTTTCTTGTTGCCCCAGGGCTGGGTGGAAAAAAGCATTTGTATTGCTTATCTCATTACCCTGGTAAAATAAAATTTCGTTCGTTCTCTCTCTCTCTCTCTCTCTCTCTCTCTCTCTCTCTCTCTCTCTCTCTCTCTCTCTCTCTCTGTGTAACACATTCATCAAAACAATTGTTGCAACTGGGGAAGAACCTTTCTTAAAAAGTAGATGTTTGAGAATGATTCTGATAACTTCAACGGATGTGTATCAATCCTATTTTCTTGTTACTTGTGAGGTTTTGTAAGGTGCTAGTGTGCATTTATACTGTGTTGGTTTGACTGGTCAGGGTGAGACGTACATGTGTATTTGTTCAATACTGTATAGGTTTCTCCAACTATTTCAGCCCTGCCAATCATCGATCCATTAACATCTTTATCGCAGATTATGTTGATGAGTGTAAAATGTTGTTGTGCCTGTGGGCAGTGATTGACTTCTGCCTGACCAAGTGTCTGGTGTGTGACCATGTCACAAACTACACTCACCTGCAGCTGGAGTGGGCCTCCAAGTCCAACTGCACGCAGCGAAAAGGTAGACTTCACTTGCTGTGGGAGCTTCAGGAGAGGCTAGTTGTGGTTGTTAAGGTCGTGGAGGATTTGAAGGGAGTTTGTTACACTTGGCAGTAGCTGAATAAGAGGACGCATGTACTGTTTGATGAGTTAATATTATACATATAGGATGTTTGCATTTGTGTTTTGTATGTGTGAATCCATTTGGTCATTTTGCATACATATTTATTATGTTTGTGGATGGTTAAGTAAGAACAGTAAAACCTCTCCAGAACAGCCTCAAGAACAGTAGATTTGTTAAATGGAATCTTTATTGTGAGATCAAGTGTCAGTATAGTGGTTAGCATTTTACTCTGTGGGCTGGGTAGTTGTTGGTTTGAATCCTGTCAGATTCATACGTTTGTAAGTTTTTTTTGGTGGGGGCCAGCTTCTACACTGGGTTATTGAATGTCCCCTTTGGTCAAATAGGAAGACTAAAAGCACACAGTCAGATTTCTTTCACTTCATGGATACTGGCCTGAAAACGTTGCAGATGTTTCCAAACGGCATGATTTCATAACTCTCAGCATACAGAGCAGCTCTGTCAGGTAGTCCCAGGCTAGATTTATTTTCCTTAATATCATCATTTTCTTCCTCATTGATAATTAACAGAGAACAAAATCTCAAAGTGTGTGACCTTTTATGCCTCGCACTTGTAGTGACTACAGTTTTGATTTTCCCTCCCAAGTTCAGTCATCTGCTGAACTGGCATCTACATCCTCACTGTTGGAAAGTTTATTCAGACTGTTGTTAGATTGATGTAATGGTGGTTGTCTTCTGATCAGGGATAGATTCTGGAACTAAGCAATTATTGTTATCAGCAGAGAGCTTTGTAGGCGGTGTCCTTAGTATGTAGGATGATAAAAGCACCACTGAGCATTAGCAGAGTGGTTCAGCAGCAGTGCAGTGTCTCCTGCAGTGGGTGCCCCCATGATGACATGATATTGATTGCTGCCTGTAGACTGCTGGTGCAGGAAGTGCAACTAGATGAGTCTGGATGTCGTTTTGCAAGGGGAAACAGAAATCAGCAATGTGGAAGTAATGCCACTGAGAGCTCCTTTGCTACTGAGAGTCTTCCAAAATCAGATATTGTCAACAAAACAAGACTTCCTTGAGAAAAAAAAGTTTTAAAAGGTACATTACTTAAAGCAGAGTTGTTTTTTTTGTGGGGTGTGTTGTATTTAGATTTTGAGATTTTTTCGGTTAGGTTTTGATTTTTTTTATGAAATTTTGTGGAAACCACCTTTTTGATCAAGGTCGGGCGGGCCGAGTGTCTCAGGGGCGTGCCTACTGCATGGTGACCCGGCAGTTCTATGAACAGTGTCTGGAAGAGCACAGTGTGCCCGAAATGCAGGTGAGTGAATGCACTTAGTGATGGCTAATGGTGAGGGGTGAATCTTGCAGTTTGGCGTCATATACTGTACCATGTCAGACCATAGCATTCAACGGCAGTTAGCCAGCTCTGTCAGGCCGAATTTATCCGTGGCCAATGCAGTCATAAGACAGTCACGTGACGTCACCCCACTTCGCCTCC
>CM031598.1:80719522-80759357 GCA_018398815.1 Conus ventricosus
AAAATTTTTTTATTTTTTGTTGCTCAGTATTCTGGCTAGTGCTGCAGGGTTGTATGTGGGAACGATTCAGTGTTGAGTGGAGATACATTGAAGTTCCAGTATTAGTAATTGTTACAAAAAACCGTCACAAGCGTATGAAGTTTAACCTTGTTGCTATTTGTGTGTGCTGCTTGTGATGTTTTCTTTTTTTTTTCTTTTTTTTTTTTTCCATTTTTTTATGTATTCATATCTTTTCTTTATCTTTCCCACAGTTGCCAGACTGGGGAAACGACCCAAATTAATCCTGAGATAGTGGACATTGCTGTCAGGTGATTGGAGGTTTGATGGATTGGAAGCAAAGGGAAACAGGGAGTGAGAGGCTTTGCTGCCAACAAAAATTTGTCGTTCTTTGAATTCAACTATGTAAGAGTTTAATTTTCAAGTTCCACAAAGTTAAAGGAATTTTATTGAGAATGGCGGTGTGAAATCATAACAGCTGTTTAGGACTTTAAATCTTGATATGGTAGTGAATGTTTTTTGGGAACATTTAATTTTGTATGTTAGGTAAAGTGCATCACATGTCAATAGATTTTTTTTATTTTTGGCTAACCCAAATTTGATGTTAAGTGGAGGTTTGGGTAGTCACACATGAAAAAAAAATTGGGCTGGTATACTTGGTAAACTACATCAGCATGCATACATACAATTTTTTTGGGAATACATACTCCATTCATTCATTCTACATACTTTTCATACATCACAATTAAATTCATTTCATACATACATTTAAACATTTTTACATACATTCTACATCCCAACTTCATTCATTTATTAATTATACTACAACATTTCTTCATCTAAAAATTCTTTACATTCTACTTACTTTCATACATACCACATTATTCATTTCTTACATACATTCATACATTCATAATAAAATTCTTTACATACATTCATAATTCATACAAAATTTTCATACTTACAAAATCATTCACATACATACATTCATTCATTCATACATACTTTAATACATTCATACATTTCATACATACATTCATACTACACAATTCATTCATTCATACATACATTCTATCATTTATTCTTCATTTATTTATTTCACAACTGAGTACAGTGATTTCCATGGAATAAATGTTGTAAAAAGTCTCTGCCTTAGTTTCTTAACTGATTCCTACAGTGCATGATGGTTTCTATAACCATAAATGAAAAGTTCAGGCTGTCAAGGTGAGCCCGTATGCGAAGAATTTTGGGTCAACATACGGAAATGAAAAAGCTGTTGGAATTTGGGTTTTAGATTGCAGTTGCTTTTGATGACTACTACTGTTGGAAATGCATTGCAAGAAGACTCTGACTGATCTTCAGGTTCTTCTCAGCAATCTAAATTTCATTTGATCATCAGTTCTGTGATTAGAGGTCCATGTTATACAGGCAGAGGCCTTTGCTTCAGCTGATTCATCTTGTCAGAACTCACCTTAGCAGTGTCTGAACATGGGGAGTTTGTATTATACTCCCTGTTTGGCTAGTATACTTACCATGTCAGACAATAGCATTCCGGCAGTTAGTCAGCTCTGCCAGGCCGAAGTTTTTGTGTGGCTAATGCGTAATAAGACAGTCACGTGATGCCACCCGCTTCCGCCGTAGGAAGAAGCCGGTGTCAACCTCCCGTACCTCATTCATCGAGGCCTGCGCGCAAGGTAACCCCAGAACCTTGGCGCTAGTGGGGAGGCAGGCGGGCATTAGAGTCTGACATGGTAAGTATACTAGCCAAACAGGGAGTATAATACAAACTCCCCATTTTGGCGTCATATACTGTACCATGTCAGACAATAGCAGAATTCATAGGAAAAGGAGGAGGCGAGTGCCCTAGTGGTTCCTGGGGTTACCCGATATGGATGCATTAGCCGCCACAAAGGATATCCCATTAGAACCATCAGCCCTGGTCATGCGGATGTCCCTTAAATAAAAATTTTATGAAGGGATTTTCCGAACGCCAGAAGGCTGCCTCCAGGAGGTGGCGCATGGGAACAGAGTGCTGGAATGCTGCCGAAGCGGCCAGCGCTCTGAGCTCATGAGCCCGGGTGGACAAGACGGGGAGGTCCTTGGATGCCTGGGAATAGGCCGTTCTGACCGTCTTGGAGAGCCACCTAGAGACAGTGCCAGCTGAGATGTCTTCACGTGTTACTGGGGTTGATGGAAATGAGACATCTTTGCGAAATGCGCCTGGGGCGCGAGCGTTCCCAGTAGTGCGTTAGACATCGAGACGGGCAAAGGGCTATGTCCGAAGAGGTGTCTCCCCCTAGTGTATCCGCCAGTGGGCGGATGACGAGTAAGGAGAGGCACTACCGGGTTCCTGGTTCTTAGCTAGCTAGGAATTTGGGAAGGAACTAAGGAGAGACGGAGCCGTCTCTGTGGAAGGCAATGTCTCTAGGTCCCCGCTAAGGGCATGGATCTCGCCTCGCCATCTGGCGGAAGCGAGGGCGAGGAGGAAGGTAGTCTTCATAGAAGGTCGAAGGGAATGGAGGAGACAGGCTCAAGGGGGGTTTCCTGAGGACGTCAAGTACAGTGGAGGGGTCCCAAAGGGGAAGACGTCTAGGGGATTGGGCCCCACGAAGAGAGGTGGGACAGGAAATTTCCTATCTGGATATTGGAGGGGCGAATGTGAGAGAAGAATTGTCTTCGCACCATGAGACCATTTCCTCCATCTGTAATCGTAAAGGACTCTGTGCTAGCTCTGCGAGAGGGCATGGCTAGGTCACGGAGTTCCTGAGAGGCCCGGCGATGGAGAGGATACTGAGGACGGACTGGGACCTGTCCGTTCGAGAGGTGGATTTAGATGCTCGCAAACCAGGCTGGCACAGAAGCCAGGCGTGGGGCGAAGCATCTGGGGATTGGTGTGAGGGAGACCCGAACGGGGTTGCCTGAGCATGTCCCACCTGGTGTTCAAGTGGAGAGGGGTGCGTGAGTGAGGGACTTGAGGTCGGGAACCAGGACTGAGTGGGCTACCACAGGGCTATGAGAATGAGCCTGGGTCTCTCGAGTCTCGCCTTCCTGATCACCTTGCGGAGGATCGGGAAGGGAGGGAAGGCGTAAGCTATGAGGCCGGACCAGGGAAGGGATAGGGCGTCGATGGCGAAAGCCTGGGGGTCCGGGACCGGAGACACATACCATGGCAGACGATGGTTGAACCGTGTGGCAAACAGGTCGATCATGGGTCTGAACCAATGTTCCCACACGGTTGTTAGGGTATGCCTGAGGGTCCATTCCGTGTGGAGGACAGACTTGGAGCGGCTGAGAGTGTCTGCCAGGATGTTGTGTGTCCCTGCTATGTGTCTCGCGCGAAGGGTGACCCCCTGCGTGTGACACCAGCGGAGGAGGGCCTCTGTACGGAGGGAGAGGCCGATGGAGTGTGCCCCCCCCCCCCTTTGTGATGTAACAAGCTACCGAAGTGTTGTCCGTGAAAAAGGAGAACGAATCGGTGGGAGGACTATGGACTGGAAGTGGAGGAGGGCGAGCCTGACCGCTCCAGTTCCAAGATGTTGATGTGAAGAAGAGCAGTCAGAGGATCCGAGGACCCGAGGCGTGACTGCTCTCCAAATGGGCGCCCCAGCCCGAGTTGGAGGCGTCTGTGGAAAGTTCCAGGGCCTGGGAAGGGAGGGAGATGGGAACTCCGGGGCCAGGGAGGATGGGCTGAGCCACTCCTCCGTGGCACAAACGAACCAAGGCCCTAGGGGAATGATCTGGTTCCAGCTGTCGTTGGTCTGGGACCAACGACGGCGGAACTCCCTCTGAAGCTGTCGCTTGGGAACTCTGCCTTGGGGAATGAGAGGAGACAGGGACTCCATCATCCCCAGAAGGGAGGAGATGAGGTCCACTAGGCGAGCGGACCTCTCCGGGGACGGGGAGACTACAATGGAGGTGGTGTCGAAGCTCTGCCCAGAAAGGTGAATCGCTGACTGGGCGAGAGCTCGCATTTGGAGGGGTTGGTGACGGACCCCAGAGAGGAACAAAGGTGTAGTAGTTTTGGAGGTGTGGGATTGGCCAGGGCCTGAGTGGGGAGCCCGAGTTGGAGGGGTAGAGTAGAGGTTGAACTAGTGTCACTCTCCCTACCCGTCTGCTTGAAAGACTGGAAAACGACACGCGCGTGTAAAAAGATACTGAGCCATGCGCTTGTGTGGCGATAGTCAGCATGAGTGTGTTGTTTTCGAGCCCACAGATGCCAATTGAGGCGATCTTTAGCACACAGAACATAGTACGTAATGTTGTTTTGGGGATCCTTAGCAACCAGTACTGCTTACCTTGACACCAGGTCCTGAAATGCACACTTTCCTGACATAATCGATTGCCTTGAGCACCGACGGGAAAATGGCGGAAGCAAGTATCGCGTCTTCACGCGAAACGAGACTATGGGAACTAGGACGAGACCTTGAGAAAAATCAATACTTCAAGGCGAGCGTCGTCTGCTAGGCTAGGGCCGTTTGTCGGAACCCATTGCGAGCAGATTGCTTCCAGTTCTACTGGAACCCCGATCTTGCCAGACGGAGACGTAGGTAGCGTCTTTGAAAAAGGAGTATAAGGATGGAGTCCCATGGGCGACTCCCCCAGTTACTCCAGGACCGTGTCTGCTGGCAGAGAGGGGATATAGGGCGTTTGGCGGGCCGTGCGGTGTGGGCAGGTGACTGCCTGGGATAGGGTTTGAGCGGGAGTCAGTCTCCTGGTGTCGCAGTCGAATAGCCGCCGAACAGCGACTGGTCCTGCCCAGGGATGCACCGCAAGGCCGACTCGAGCGCCTGGGAGAGGTTGGACCGTGAAGCACGGCCTGAGAGATTGGCCTGTGATAGTACATCATCTCTCACTGCCAACCGGCAATTAAAGTGACTCCTGGCTGCGCTGTCCGCCGCAGCCGAAAGGTGATGCGATATCTTGTGAATAAGAAAGCGCATCAGGGGGTCGCCAAACAGGCTAGAGTCTGTCTCAGTGTCGTCAGAGTCTGAAGACACAGAGGCAGTGCCGTCTGTTGGAGGGGAGGGTTGGTAGTGAGCCGGAAGTCGCAGGGGAAATGGGAATATCCCTGGTGACTGGATTGGCAGAGAAAGGGAGAAGACGTTGGGGCCCTACCGTAGTCCTTGAGGAAAACTCCTACTGGAGCTGCGTTAGGGGCTGACAAGAAGTCAATCCCGGCGGCAGGGACGGCCTATGCACCCCTGGCGAAAGGTGCCGATCTGTCCCACAAGGGGATGAGGGTCTGGAGGGCGACTATCCTTGGCCGAGATAGCTGGGCAGGGGGAAACCCGGCGTAACGGCTAAAGAGAGAAAATGTTGTCAGAGGGAGGGGATTCCTTAACAACAAGATCTGGGCGCCAGCTTTCAAGATGGAAAGGTCACCAGACTGGGGGAGGGAGCCCTCAACCCCGTCCTCAGGCTGTGGTCAGTGTTCCTGAAGGGGATGTTCGATCCACCTTCAGGGGGCCAGGACAGGGGTGCGTGGGAGTCCCGTCCTCGTTGGGTAGTGGGGGAATACGGAGGATCGCCGATCGGACAGCGCCCGAGAGGGAGGGGGACCCAGGTCGATCCAGCTGAAAGAAGCCGGATGCCACATGCGACCGGAGATGGAGTCAGAATGGGTGTCAGCCCAAAGCCACTGGTTCCTCTCGGGGGCATGGACCCACCAGTCCCCGGGGAGTACGCAGGGCTGTGGCGGCCCTGGGCAGGGTTTCCTCGGGACCCGGGTAACCTGGGGCACCATGGGGTGGGTTAGCGAGAAGTCGAGCTGTCTCGTACCCGCCCCGGGGAGAGCACTGCCTCCTGCGTCTCCCGGGTGCGGTCCATGCCGGCCCCCTGCAAGGCAGGGTGGCCGGTGGGTGGCATGGTAGCCGAGCCCCCTGGCCGCATGGAAGCGGACTGGAAGGCTGCGGTGACGAGTCACCTCAAGGGACCAAACCCTAGTCCCGCTGGTCGATCCTCCCCCCGGAGGAACGGGACTGCGGACGTTGCCCAATAGGGGAGCGAAAGAAGTCCGCTCCCCAACGTCCTGTACCCCTAGGGAAAGTGCGACAGTCGATCGGGGTGGTTCGACTGTCGGGGGTGAGGGCGCAGATCCGACCTAGTCGATGCCTGCGTCCCTGACCCGGAGTTGTGGTCAGTGGGGGAGACCCATCAAAGACTGCCCACAACTCCTCCACCGGAGTGATGACGCTCCTCGTGTCCGAGTGGTGGCTGCACTCGGACACGTTGGGGAGAGCGTGATGGGACAGCGTGACGGTAGTGGGGGGCAAGCTAACGCCACGAGTCTCATCTGATCGAGTGACGGGCGGTGATTCCGGCCGCGAGTCGTCCACCCGTTGCCGGTCCGCGCCTCGGTAAGGTTCCCCGGGGGCCGAGGGTCGCGGGACGCAGCCTGATAGGAGAGAGTCTCCGTGTGCGACCGAAGGCGAACAGGCGATTTGGCCAGGGAGCGGGAAGATTTTGAACGGGCAAATCCTTTCAGGGGAGACTTGCCTTTGGATTTGTACACAGTGTCGAAAGAAAAACAGTTGGCAATAACGGCCGTTGCCTGTTCGCTTCCGAACGCACGATCGTGTGTCCGCCGGGCGGGCAGAGGAGGTATCGTAACGATGGTCGCGCGTCCCCTGCGCGGAACCCTCCTCCACACCGGCCGTACGCTCATCATAGGTGCGAGCGGATTGTCCCCTGGAATCGACACGCGGGTCCTCCGGGGCAAGAGAGCGACCTCCCGAACAGAGGAGCGGCTCGACCCGTTAATGTCCTTCACCATGTTGGGCACTGGTGGCGAGACAATCACGGAACGCACGATCGCAAAGAGGAGACAAAGAGGTGGATCGAGGGATAGAAAAGAGCTCGAACCACCCCGTGAGGGCACTGGGGAGTGCGGTAAATGAAGATGAAATCGCGAGTGCCGAGAAAAAAAGAAGAAACGCGAGAAACATGTGATCGAATAAATAATGTTATGGGGTACTACTAAGGGTGCACAAGTTGGTAGATCAAGAGATCGCAAGAGACATCTCTATACCTGTAATAATGATAAATAAGGTACAGGAAAATGAGCCCGGGGAAACCGCGTACCGCCAAACAAGGTGTGTGAGGTTAGGCAACATGGCGGAGACGGCAACCGGCGTGGCAATCGAAGATGGCGGATCGATTGACCGGAAGGGATCGATCGTAAAGAGTGACGCGCAATGGCGCACAAGAGTAAATACTCCTGGTGTACCTTGTAATAATGCTAAGGAGGTACTAATCAATGTGCACCAGTTAGTAGATGAGGGGATCGTTAGGACCATCGATCTACCAGTGATAAATTTGGTACATGCGCACCAGTAGGCAGATAAAGAGGTCGTAAATTCGAAGATCGAAAGAACGGAAGGCGAAGTCGCGAGTGCCGAGACAAAGGCGAGGATGGCGCGGTTTAAATAGATTAATAAAGCACACCAAACCAAAGCCACAACAAATAAGCAAGAAGCAAACACAAAGCTATCTTAACACAACGGCAAAGAGAAAGGCGAGACAGAGCACAAGACTTATCTTGCTTGGACGGCAGGCCGAGAGAGAATGAGGTACGGGAGGTTGACACCGGCTTCTTCCTACGGCGGAAGCAGCGGTGTGGCATCACGTGACTGTCTTATTACTGCATTAGCCACACCAAAAACTTTGGCCTGGCAGAGCTGACTAACTGCCGTGAATGCTATTGTCTGACATGGTACAGTTATATGACGCCAAAAGCTGGTTTGCTGCTTGGCTGTTTCTGAACAAGAGATCTTTTCAGCTCCAACTTTGAAAGTGATTCAGAAATGTTTCTTCTGTTTTGTTACTATGCAGTTTTACATGTTATGTTAAGTACTGAAAATGTATACTGAATTGAAAACAGTGTATCATGCTTCTCATGGATGGTGTGTCCAGTTATGGAAAACTGACGCTACTGTCATTGGAAAAAAAAAGTCAGTTATGAGATCTCCGCTTTCTGTCATACTTTCGTTATGTGAAGTTTTCTGATTTGTGAATGTATTGTGATGTATTCTGCAGGGTGGATCCGGGAACGGATTTGCCACCATCAGAGGAACTGTCCTGATTTTTCGCCTGGTAAGAGTGTGCATTCTGATGTGTATATGTGTACATACATTTTTGTTTCATGAACAATGA
The DNA here is from genome assembly GCA_018398815.1 of Conus ventricosus. Classification (NCBI taxonomy): domain Eukaryota; kingdom Metazoa; phylum Mollusca; class Gastropoda; order Neogastropoda; family Conidae; genus Conus; species Conus ventricosus. The sequence goes on from CM031598.1 coordinate 80,727,671, forward strand.
GAGACAGAAGGTTGGCTTGAGGTTTTGGAAGAGTTTTTGTTGAACCATATATACATTTCTCTGTGACTGTTGGGCTGCTTTCTGTTAGCAGAGTGCTTTGCCATGGTACAACGCCTACCTTTTTTTTTCCTCTCTGTTTGTATGCTAATAAGGTGGATTTCGTACAAAATTTTAGGCTGAGAGAAAGCTCTTGTTGCTATAATGGTTTATAATGAGAACAAAGTGCATGCTATACACAGGGCTACAGTATTTTATCTCCTCTGAAAGACTAGAATCACACCACCATTTACAGTCTAGTGGAAAGGGAGAGAGGGGAAAAAAATGCCACATGCAAATCTAGAACCACGGGTCCTGCATTCTGTCACCTCGTGGCCAATTCAGTCTCCCTCCATCTGTCCACTTGTTTTTCATGTGTCTCAAATGTTTTCAGGTTATGTTCAGAATACACACTGATGTTTTGTCTTCACTTGTTCAGTGATAACTAAGTAATGCCTTTCTTGGTCTGTTCCTTTTTTTTTGGTGGGGGGGGGGAGGGGGTTGACATATCGACTTTAGTCCGCTTTCCACATGTATGAACTGTTATTCATTCGGCTTGCCATGGTGGTGAGGTAGTCTACTTATGATATCATTTCCAGTATGCTGTGTCATGGATTTTAGTACTACTCGTTGCATGAATATGGAACAGCATGTGTCTGTATAGGTATGTGTGTGGTAAACATAAGGCACATCCATGTTAATTAGGCAGTACTGCATATTGCCTTTCTATATTACTTTACAGGAATCATGGAGATCTCCTTTGTGTTGGACCAGCTGGATCCATCGAAAGTTCTTCCAAGTGAGTTTTGTGAAAATTGTTTGAATTTGTGATTAAATAGTTGTGGCAAAGAATCATAGAAATGATGACAATGGGATCATGCATTGGGAATTGAGAAATGGACAGCTGATGACTTATATTAATTGTATATTGATGTTTTATTTGTAACATAATTTAATGAATATTTGATTGCATATCAGTGTCTGCTACCATGTCTGCCAACATGCAGTGTGATATAGCGTGATCATTTGGATATCGCGTTTGGACATAGAATATGTTTTATTTTGAAAAGTTTGTTCAACCACATATATAAAATAGTTTTGCAATACTGAGATGCCAGCAGTTATAAGTGGGACATAATATGCTGCATTGTCTTTAAAAAAAGTTTTTCTTTTTGTTAAACTTTGCAAGATGAAAAAAAAAATTGTTTCAATGATCCCATTGAGACAGATACAGATAATTCACCTGATGACAAGCTGTGTGAACTTAACATGTCACAAATGCCCTGGTAGCAGATATCGCAGTATCCTGGCAGACTCCCTCAGCTGGTCCAGGTCCTCCTTCACACGAATGGACCCTCAGCAGGCTCCCTAACCTCGGTGTGGGAACATTGGTTCGGCCCATGGTCGACCTCTTTGCCACCCGATTCAACCATCGTCCGCCAGTGTATGTCTCTCCCGTCCCCGATCCCCAAGCGTATGCAATTGACGCTCTCTCCCTTCCCAGGTCGGGCCTCATAGCATACGCCTTCCTCCCTTCCCGATCCTCCACAAGGTGATCAGGGAAGGCAAGGCTGGATGGACCCAGGCTCATCCTCATAACCCCATGGTGGCCGACACTGTGCTGGTTTCCGGACCTCAAGTCCCTCACCCATGTTCCCCCCTCCAGTGAACACTCGGTGGGACATGCTCACGCAATCCTGCTCGGGTTGCCCTCACTCCAACCCCCAGCTGCTCTTTCACGCCTGGCTTCTGTGCCAGTCCAACTGCGAGCACCTGCCTCTACCTCCCAGACGGACAGATCCCAGTCCGTCCTAAACAATACTCGTGAGGGCGGGGGCCTCGCACAGGGCCAGCACTGAGACCCTCTATGATTACCAATGGGAGAGATGGGTCTCCTGTGCTCCACCACTATTCGCCAACTCTGCGGACCCTCCCTTTAGAAGACTTCCTTCTCAGATAGATCTCTAGGGGGGTGGCTCAACGTGACTCCCAGTCCCCTAGGCGCATCCCCCTTGGGACCCCCTTATTGTCCTGGACGCTCTCAGGAAGCCCCTTTCGAGCCTATCGCCACCGTCCCTTTGACCTTCTTCCCTGAAGACCACATTTCTCCTCGCCCTGGCTTCGGCCAGAAGGCGAAGCGAGATTCATGCCCTCAGCGGGGACCTCAGAGACATTGCCTTCCACAGGGATGGCTCTGTCTCTCGAACGTTTCTTCACGAATTCTTAGCTAAGAATCAGGAACTGGGCACTCCTCGCCCTCCTCGTCATCCGCTCACTGGCGGATATCCAAGGAAGGGGGGACAGTGGGGGAGACATGGCCTGTGCCCTTCTAGGTGTCTGAGACACTACTGGGAACTCTCGCGCCCCAGGCGCTCTCCCAGAAACGTCTCCTTATTTCTATCAACCCAGTAATAAGGAAGTCATCTCGGCTGGCACTATCTCTAGGTGCCTCTCCAAGACGTGAGATCTGCCTACGCCAGCGTACAAGCATCTCCCCGTCCTATCTCCCCGGCCATGAGGTCAGAGCGCTGGCCACTTCCAGCACTCTGTCCACTTGCGCATCTACTGGAGGCAGCCTACTGGCGTTCGGAAATCTCTTATAAACTTTTATTTAACCGTCTTTAGTATGCACTACCTGAGCTTAGTTACGCCGAAAACCCATTGGAAGGTAAGTAACTCCGTAATTTGAACATGGTTACCCAAAATTTAAAAAATTAAATTTTAAAGAGAGGAAAGGAAATAGTGAAATAAAAATAATTTTAAAAATTTCCTCGAATATATATGTTCTATATCTAAGTTTGAAGAAAATTTATATGAGCCATTGACTCGGGGGGGGGGGGGGGGGGGGGGGGGGGAATCTTAAACGTTCTTCCGAATCTACCTGGAAACTCCCCCAGTCGAAATCTAGGTCACTCTAAGCTTCATTCCCCGCACTTTCACAAAGCTTAGCCGTAAACCCATAATCACAGTATCTTCATCACAAAATCTCTTTATAGAACGGCAAAATAAAGGTTAGCGTGGCAAAAAAAACCTTTTCGACCAAAAAAACTTAAAAAATTTGAACTCGAGAATACGGCGTATCGCCGCTTTTTTTGCAAACAAAAAATAAAGGGCCCAAAGGGGAGAAGGAAGTCAGTTCTCGCGCGATTCCTTTTTACGAGAAATATGGGCCCCCCTTGTTCCCACGTGTTTTCCCCCGGCGTGGCAGTTCTCCTTTTTGGCGTGTGATTTCCGGTTGGGCACTGGGGGTTCTCCCCTGTCAAAGGGGGTTTTAAGGGTATCCACATGTCCAGGGCTGATGGTTCTAAGGGGTGTCTTTTGTGGGGCAATGCAGCTATAGGGTTTAACCCAAAAACCCGTGGGGCCCCGGGGCCTCCCCCGTTTCCCTTTAAATTTGCTATGGTCTGACAGGGTATAGTATTGACACCAAAATGGGGATTTTTATTTTACCCCCTGTTGGCAAATTACCCCTGAAAACTCTAATCCCCGCCCTACCTTCCCCTCTGCGCCAAGGTTCTTGGGGTTCCCTTTGCCGCAGCCTCGCTGAATGAGGAAAGGAAGCGGCCCCCGGCTTTTTCCTATGGGGGAAGTGGGGTGGGCGTCATGACTTTTATACTGATTAGACCAAAAATTTGGGCCCTGGCAGAGCTGAAAACTGCCGTAGAATGTTGGTCTGACAGGTAATTTACTACCAAAAAGGGAGTATAATAAAAATCGCCATGTTGGAAATTACTGTGAAGGGAGAGAATTTTGATGGGTTTGGGGCGGGATGTTTTTTGCTAACGTGATCCCCCCCCTTTTTACCATCACCTGGATGAACGTCCCCCAGCGTTTTTAGAAGCCGCAAGGGGGTATCGTAAAAGGGAAAATAAGTTTCCCCACCAGAATGTTTATTTATTGAATGAAATGTGGATTAATGTCAGTGACTCGCAATTCAGATACAAGCGGTCCTTTTTTATTGAGTGAGTGTTATGGAAAAATAAAAAAGAATTGTTTGGGGGTTTTGGAGGGCATGGATATTTTGACATGAAACAATCAAACAGAATTCGTCCACATGCTGTACAGCACAGATGCACCCATCCGTCGCATACACTATACAGTACACACACGCGCTTGCGCGGCACACCACACCACACACACCACCACACACACACACACACACCACCACACACCCCCAACATTAAGCCATTTTCAAGTCAAAACCCCTTGAACTTTACTGCATAGACATTCTGTTCTTTTTCATTTGACTTTGTTTACAGCTGTGTTGATTTTTTTTTCTTTCATCAACAGGTGATTTTGTCTACCAACATTGCTGAAATTTCCCATCACTGTCCGGACATAAGTAGGGGTGAGTGTTGGATAAAAATGTGGTGAAGACTCATGCATATGACAAACGTAGATAAAAAATTTACCTGTTTAAAAAAGTAACAAATGCACCTGCTACTTTCTACACATTTTTTGTAGAAAGTTTTTTGCGGTCTACAAGTTTAATGCATTTTGGTGTGGTGGATGGGTTGTATACATGCATTCTTTGGGAGTTGTTGAGATATTTGGAAAAGGAAAAGGGGCAAAAAGAAAAAAACTTAATGGATCATGAAACGCAGCATCAAAACCACGGCAACTGTTTAGCTGCAGTTTCTCTCTTTTCTCTCTCTTTTTCTCTCTCTCTCTCTCTCTTCCTTTCTCTCCTCTCTCTCTCTCTACAGGGTTCGTAAAAGGCCTGGAAGAGGAAAAAAAGTATGGAAAAATGAAAAATTTTTCCGGGCTAAAAAAGTTTTGGAAATTTTTTGTAATTTGTGGCCAGGGGTCTGGAAAAAAGCCCCAAAATTTTTGTAAAAGCTGTGTAACTTTTTCATTATGTTAAATTTCCTTTAAGTTTCTTTACAAAAAATTAAAATGGGAAAAAAAACAAAAAATTAAATCACGCACAAGGCCCGGGTTTTCAGATTTCCGTGGCCGGGGGTTTTAGCAACGACATTTTTTCTGCGAGTAGCTCCCCTTGGCTTTACTGTGAAAAGCGTTGCGCATGGTATTGGTACCATTGCTTAACTTCCTTTCGAGTCGAAGCGCTGCGGGGGAAAAATAGGTAAAAGTGTTAAGAAAAATGGGAAAAGGGGTTTAGCCTGCCTGGCCGCAATAAAAATTTACGTAAATGGATTACCCCTTGTTCCGATGGATGCAAAAAAAAAAACAAAAGCACTCCCTGCTGTGAAAAAAAAGACTTCGCATGGGGAAAACCGGGCGAAGCTGCTCTGAAAAGCCATGTGGTAGGCACTGTTTTTTTTAAACATCCGCCATCATCATTTTGAGGTTCTGAGTGTGAAAAACTGAGGGGTTTCCACAAGGCGTTGACATAGACTGTAGGGGCTGGAGAGGGGGGGCTTGTGGGGTGGGGGTGGAGGGAGGGGGAGTGGGGGGAGGGCATGGGTTTGGGCAAAATTTGGACTTGAAAAAATCCAGACAAAACACTCGGACTCCAACAATGACAGCGACGTTATTTTTCCCCAAGGATTGTGAAAGTGAGTTCTACTTGAAAAACGGTTTTATTTTTTTTTTTTTTTTTTTTTTCTTCATATGGGGGGTGACATGTGAGGTGGGGGGTAGAAAATCAGAGGGGCCCCAAAGGGGGATACATGGCTATTTTTGACACATACATCTACCACGTCTTAATGCTTTCTCTCTCTCTCTCTCTCTTTCCCCCTCTCTCTCTCTCTCTCTCTCTTATAAAAAAAATTTTTAAAAATTTATAACAAAATTGAAAGGGGCACATTGGGGAAGTATCGCCCTGTTGAACATCCAAATTAAAATAAAGGGCAGTTGAGAGGAAAAATGAAATTTTGGTAGTTTGAATGCCCCCTTCATTTAAACAGTTCTTTTTTGATGGTTTAGCATGGTAATCACTCAGAGGTGACCACACACACATTTTGGGGTCTGGAAAAAAAATGAAAAGCCTTGGAAAAAGTCTGGGGAAAAAGATGGAATTTTGTTTGGTCACATTGTGGGAAACCCTTTCTAGGCACACTTTGGGGCTGCACCAAAAATTACACACGCATGCACCACACAGCACACCGACATACATTGACACAGAGTCTGCTCTGTGCCACAAACCAAGCACAATGGTGCACAATGCCGAAACTCTCTCTCTCTCTCTCTCTCTCTCTTTTTCTCTCTCTTCCCCCTCTCTCTCTCTCTCTCTCTCTCTCTCTTCTCTCTTTTCTCTCTCTATGTTGCTTGGTTCACTATCGATAACAATCTTCTTGGTGGTCTAATCACGTTTCTGTTTTATTCGGAAGTCTAAATTTAAATATTTAAATTAAACAAAATTAAGCATTTCCTTGCCAACATTCTGGGAAGTTTTTTTTTCCATGCCATAAAATCTAAATTTGCTATGTTAATTTGCGGGGGCAGGGCCAGTCACAATTGTTAAAAAACCCGGGAGCTTTGTAAAAACTTCAATAAAATTGTACTCCTTAAAATCATCTTTTCAAGTTGTAGCAAAAAAACTTGGTTCCCCCATTCAGTCAAAAAAGCTTTTTCAATAAGGGTGTGTTATGTACAAAATAATGAACAACTCACCTTTTTATTAGAAAAAAATTTCCCTTGTAAAACCTTTCGTAAAAAAATTTGTATCCTTCCCCCGGCCCAGAATTGATCTATTCATTTTCCTTAGCTTTGGGGTGGAAAAACTTTGGAATGCAATTCCTTTGTGAATAAGAAATAAAAAAAAGCTTATCAGTTTAAAACACACAATCATAAATATCTAAGGCTCAACTTTTAGCTAACCTGTGGTATTTTGGGGTCGTAAACTTGTATCCCTTTCCTCAAATGTTTTTTATCATCTTCGTGCTTTATTTTTGCTGCTGCTGTATTCTCTGCCATTTGTCTATCTTGTCTGTTTTTTCTCCTGTCAGTCTCTCCCCTCTCTTTCTCTCTCTCTCTCTCTCTTTCTCTTCACCTCTCTCTTTTCTCTCTCTTCTCTGTTCTCTTCTCTTCCCTCTCTCTCCCTCTCTCTCTTCTCTCCATTCTCTCTCTCTCTCTCTCTCTCTCTCTCCTCCTCTCTCTCTCTCCTCTTCTCTCTCCCCCTCTCCATCTCTCCCCTTTTTTCTCTCTCTCTCGCTTTCTCTCTCTCTTCCTTCTATATTGTCTGTCTTGTCTATGTGGGCCCGTCACCTTCGTTGTCGTCTCAACTCATAGGTTAAAGAAGTTTTTGGGTTTGTGCCCTTTTTCCTCATGACTTTTTAAAAATATGTGTAAAGGGGAAAGGGTTTTGTAGGTACTGCCCTTTTTATGGGGCCGGGGGGTGCACACAACATTCATGTTCTCACCCGCATAATAATTGTGTGCAAGTTGTTTGTACTATTTTTGTTGTTGTTTATGCATTTTATATGTGTAATATATTATGTGTGGTTGTGTGTGCGTAAATATAGTCGGAATTTGTTGTTGTTTGTTGCTTTTTTGTGAGGGCATGGTTTAAGACAGCCATTATTGGTGCTTATCCATCTTACCCTCAACAAAACGTACGTTCGTTCGTTCGTTCCAACACCCCAAACCTACCCTTGGCCTTTTCCTTCCTCTCTCTCTCTCTCTCTCTCTCTCTCTCTCTCTCTCTCTCTCTCTCTCTCTCTTCTCTCTCTCTCATTTACCCCAAATCTACCCTTGGCCTTTTCCTTCCCCGTTTCCTTCCCTTTTTCGTTATGTTCACACGTTTTTCTATTTGCAATTCGTTTGTCAATCTATGGACAATAGCTAATATTTGTTTTGAACTGTACAAGATCTTGTTATACTTTATTCTTTTTATATGTGTGTTTGCATTGATTTGATCTTTAAATGCATTAATTTGATCTTTACATTTTTTTTTTCTTGTTGCCCCAGGGCTGGGTGGAAAAAAGCATTTGTATTGCTTATCTTCATTACCCTGGTAAAATAAATTTCGTTCGTTCTCTCTCTCTCTCTCTCTTCTCTCTCCTCTCTCTCTCTCTCTCTCTCTCTCTCTCTCTCTCTCTCTGTAGTAAACACATTCATCAAAACAATTGTTGCAACTGGGGAAGAACCTTTCTTAAAAAGTAGATGTTTGAGAATGATTCTGATAACTTCAACGGATGTGTATCAATCCTATTTTCTTGTTACTTGTGAGGTTTTTTGTAAGGTGCTAGTGTGCATTTATACTGTGTTGGTTTGACTGGTCAGGTGTGAGACGTACATGTGTATTGTTCAATACTGTATAGGTTTCTCCAACTATTTCAGCCCTGCCAATCATCGATCCATTAACATCTTTATCGCAGATTATGTTGATGAGTGTAAAATGTTGTTGTGCCTGTGGGCAGTGATTGACTTCTGCCTGACCAAGTGTCTGGTGTGTGACCATGTCAAAAAACTACACTCACCTGCAGCTGGAGTGGGCCTCCAAGTCCAACTGCACGCAGCGAAAAGGTAGACTTCACTTGCTGTGGGAGCTTCAGGAGAGGCTAGTTGTGGTGTTAAGGTCGTGGAGATTTGAAGGAGTTTGTTACACTTGGCAGTAGCTGAATAAGAGGACGCATGTACTGTTTGATGAGTTAATATATATACATATAGGATGTTTGCATTTGTGTGTTGTATGTGTGAATCCATTTGGTCATTTTGCATACATATTTATTATGTTTGTGGATGGTTAAGTAAGAACAGTAAAACCTCTCCAGAACAGCCTCAAGAACAGTAGATTTGTTAAATGGAATCTTATTGTGAGATCAAGTGTCAGTATAGTGGTTAGCATTTTACTCTGTGGGCTGGGTAGTTGTTGGTTTGAATCCTGTCAGATTCATACGTTTGTAAGTTTTTTTTGGTGGGGCCAGCTTCTACACTGGGTTATTGAATGTCCCTTTGGTCAAATAGGAAGACTAAAAGCACACAGTCAGATTTCTTTCACTTCATGGATACTGGCCTGAAAACGTTGCAGATGTTTCCAAACGGCATGATTTCATAACTCTCAGCATACAGAGCAGCTCTGTCAGGTAGTCCCAGGCTAGATTTATTTTCCTTAATATCATCATTTTCTTCCTCATTGATAATTAACAGAGAAAAAAATCTCAAAGTGTGTGACCTTTTATGCCTCGCACTTGTAGTGACTACAGTTTTGATTTTTCCCTCCCAAGTTCAGTCATCTGCTGAACTGGCATCTACATCCTCACTGTTGGAAAGTTTATTCAGACTGTTGTTAGATTGATGTAATGGTGGTTGTCTTCTGATCAGGGATAGATTCTGGAACTAAGCAATTATTGTTATCAGCAGAGAGCTTTGTAGGCGGTGTCCTTAGTATGTAGGATGATAAAAGCACCACTGAGCATTAGCAGAGTGGTTCAGCAGCAGTGCAGGTCTCCTGCAGTGGGTGCCCCCATGATGACATGATATTGATTGCTGCCTGTAGACTGCTGGTGCAGGAAGTGCAACTAGATGAGTCTGGATGTCGTTTTGCAAGGGGAAACAGAAATCAGCAATGTGGAAGTAATGCCACTGAGAGCTCCTTTGCTACTGAGAGTCTTCCAAAATCAGATATTGTCAACAAAAAAGACTTCCTTGAGAAAAAAAAGTTTTAAAGGTACATTACTTAAGCAGAGTTGTTTTTTTTGTGGGGTGTGTTGTATTTAGATTTTGAGATTTTTTCGGTTAGGTTTTGATTTTTTTTATGAAATTTTGTGGAAACCACCTTTTGATCAAGGTCGGGCGGGCCGAGTGTCTCAGGGGCGTGCCTACTGCATGGTGACCCGGCAGTTCTATGAACAGTGTCTGGAAGAGCACAGTGTGCCGAAATGCAGGTGAGTGAATGCACTTAGTGATGGCTATGGTGAGGGGTGAATTTGCAGTTTGGCGTCATAACTGTACCATGTCGACCATAGCATTCAACGGCAGTTAGCCAGCTCTGTCAGGCCGAATTTATCCGTGGCCAATGCAGTCATAAGACAGTCACGTGACGTCACCCCACTTCCGCCTCGGAAGAAGCCGGTGTCAACTTCTTCTACCTCATTCACCTTCGGCCTGCCGTCAAAGCAAGATAAGTCTTGTGCTCTGTCTCGCCTACACTTGCCTTTGTGTTAAGATTGCTGTGTCTTTGTTATATACTGATTCTGTTGTGCCTTGCGCTAAACCCTGAGTAGAGAACGTATAAACACCGATTCTGACTCACTTGCTTCACCACCGAGTTTGGCGAAGTGACCTAAAGCCGCCTTTTCTGTGGCGGAAGAGAGAGAGGAATCACTGGCAGACAGACAGAGAAGAGAGAGACAGACAGCAGACAGACAGACAAGAGGCGGGCCAGACACACACACACACACACACACTCTTTCTCTCTCTCAATTAAATGACATAAAATCCGCACACTTCTTCTGACTAATTTCCACCTACAAACTTTGTACACGGGGCTGAAATCTGATCACTTAATTTACGGCTTGCGGCAGTTTGCCCTAGCCTGTCCTGTGTAAACGAAACACACTCAGTTGGGTTGCGCCACATTGCATCAGAAATTCGAGATCGAGGCTGTCGACGTGGCACGACCGGGGCTGTCATTGTGTTGGAGCTATTGAACAAGAAGGCTGTGTTTTCACTGCGCCCTGGTGTGGCCACTGTGTTTTAATTGTGTTATTTTAAAAATGGCTAAAACGTTACTGAAGAACAGGTTTGTTATTCGAGGCATAGTTTTATTTTAACTGCATGTTAGAGTATTTGTTGAAAGAATTAGTTGAGTTAGTCAGCGAAGGCAAGCTAACTATTCACATGTTTGCCCGCACAGCGTTCATTTCTTAAGGCGAAGGTAAACACGGCTGATTCGTGAACTTGATTGATTGTTAACTACAGATTTAGTGTTTATGGGGCAAGCTGATTTGTGTATTAAGATGGTATACTTTTCTACTTCTAACCAGTTCATCTGCCTTTAAGTGTGCCCTTATGCAACTGAATGGCGATTTCGAATGTTCTGGCAAACAAACTAGATAGGGTTAGGCAGACCTTAGTACATCTACCAGTATGGAGAGGAGTAGTGTGTGGCTAGCACTATCTTCATATAAATGCTTCAAATATACAATGACGGATGTACTACAACCTACAAAACTATGTGTAACAGATAGGCTGGCACGAGGCCGAAACTTAATCGCTAGCGAGACGCGCGACCTTGTTTACACAGCGCACGGCAAGCGACCAAAAATCAATTAAAGCGAGAGACTGGGCTTGCCAGGTGAGGGGTGGGGGTGGGGGGTGTATTCATTTCAGGTTGACAGCGCGCCAGGTGTCGTTAGCGAATGTTCTAGACTGTTACGTGTCACTCCCACTTTGTGGCCGCCACGTTAGCAAGACTGGGTTGTATTGTCATTGAGGTGTGTGGTGTAGTGAGAAGATTCAGTGACAGGTGTACTACCTTGTAGTTCAGTAAACTTCTCCACCTTGTGGTGTTTGTGAAACAACGGCAAAGCAGACGACACGGAACACGACTCGGGCCGGAGATTCGGAAGTAGTTGGAAACCCCGCACGCTGTTAGGCTGTATCGGCAGCCAACTTGCTGCTCTGACGTGGTTCTAAATATAGTAACGATCATGCATGATCGGTAGCCATCTTGCTGCTCTGACGTGGTTCTAAATATAGTAACGATCATGCATGATCGGTAGCCATCTTGCTGCTCTGACGTGGTTCTAAATATAGTAACGATCATGCATGATCGGTGCCATCTTGCTGCTCTGACGTGGTTCTAAATATAGTACGATCATGCTGATCGGTAGCCATCTTGCTGCTCTGCGGCATTTTCCCTTCACTTTCCCACAAGCACTGTCCTGTCTATTGTTTGTTTGTGTGTGTGTTTGTTTGTTTGTGTTTGTGTGTGTGTGTGTGTTTTGGCCTGCCCCACGCATGCACACCCCCACCCCACGCACGCACGTCTCTACCCCACCCCACGCATGCACACCCCCCTACCCCACCCAACTCCACCCCACCCACCCCCACCCAACTCCACCCTACCCACCCCCACCCCACGCCTGCACACACTTAAGTCACTTTTAAGTTCTTAACTTAGTCATCCCCAAGTCATCCACAAGTTTTTACTCAGTTATTCACAAGTCATCCTCAAGTCATTCACAAGTTCTTACCCAAGTTATCCTCAAGTTATTTCAAGTTACTTCTAAGTTTTTATTCAGTTGTCCTTAAGTCATCCTCAAGTTCTTACCAAGTTAACCTAAGATCATAACTAAGTCATCCTTTAAGTACAACCAAGTTCTTATTAAGTTATTTTATAATTATCAAAAAAATACAATCTATGTTTTTATCTTAAATAGTAGATGTCTATATAGTACACACACGCCTCAAAAAACGCGTCATCGTTGAGGATGTCTTGCTCACGTTCTTTGCATAGATCTTAATGAAAGGTCTTACATCCGAAGCAACCGCATTGATTACAATTCGGGTCTAATGGAAATGTCTTTTATACTCCAGGTCTTTATTTATTGACACCATCATTTTATAATACGCCATGATCTATTTTTATTAAAAATTTAAAATATTATTCCATTATAAATGGATCAAAATGATGCTTTGTTATTGGCGGTTTTGGCGTGCAGTGTCTTTTTCGTATTTAACGGTTCAGGTTGTTTTAACTTCTTTCGTTTCTGTTGCCATTGTGTATATATTTTATAACCGTAATAACTGCCCCCAGCAGCAGCAAGGGCGCCAAAAATGGCAACAGTTTTAAGTTCAATATACCATGAAGACTTCGGGGCCCTTGAATCGCATGGAGTTTTTATAGCGGGCATTGAATCAACTTGTTTTGGCGTTGGCGGTGTTATGTTTTCATGATGAGGCATATTCTGTAACATTAATTTTTTTTGTCTGTTCCACTCTGCTAATTTTTTTCCTGCTTCAACACGCCCAGGATTTTTAATGGTCTCCACCTGATTCAGCGTTTTCTGCTGATTTTCTGGCTTGGTTACTTTCTCCACCTGATTCAGTGTTTTCTGATTCTGCTGATTTTCCAGCTCGCTCATTTTGAAGGGAAATAAAATCTATATTGATTAAAAGTTATTAATCCCATGATTAATGGCGATAACAATGTTCCAAATCTGTAATACAGATCCACACCTAGAGACTCTAATGACTTTGTTAAAACTGGATCCTGCGTTAAATCATACATAAAATCCTGTTCAGAATCAATGGGGGCAAATTTACTGACTAGTTTAGTGTACAAACTAAAGACCGTTTGCCCCACAACTTTTCACCATTCTAGACCCCAGCTGCGCTTCATACCTGTTATGATACTTTATAATGTCTTGCGGCGTCATCTGTTGAATCTGTTCTATGCTGAATTCAGTTCCAAGGAACTGTTTTGTTTTTCCACACGCTGCCAAAGAAACAACCTCTCCTTTTTGGGCATAATAGCTTGATCATCAACTTGGTCATTCATAAGTCCGGAAGGTTTAGCCGCCTTGTAGCTGTAGGAGATCATCGCTGTTCATGTTTTTATTAAATTATAATTATTTTATTTTTATAAAAATGAGCACCGAAAAAACTGTTGCTAACCTTGTATACCATTCTGCTGTTATTGGAGGGCTAAGTGTAGGATACTCAATGCTTGGTAAAAGCCTGTTAAAAATAAAACCAGCAGATCTTGGCAAACTAGACTTTGAGGATTCAGCAAAGCTGATTGCTATCATTGCAGCTTCGGTTGCCACGAAAGATTTTCTAGTTAAGCAAGGAATAATTCCAGAGAATATAAATATGTAAAAAAAAATACATTTATAAAAAAATGGCTTCACTCGCAATAATGATAGGCGGCGCTGTGGTGAATGCGCTTGCTTTTAGCGGCAGTAATTTTGCATTTAGTAAAACTGGGGAATGGCGGCGAGAGAAAAAGCATAACAAAGCTATGGAGGAACTAGCAGCTGCACAAGACGCCTATGAAAGGCAGAGACTTGAGCAGTTAGATTTTATTAATGACACACTGAAAGACAGGGCATGCAGCTTACACATTTAAAAATGTTGATCAAGCAATAAAGAATATTATCTAGTAACAGGCAAACCAGTCCAGACATTGCCCCCACCAAAATTCAGTGACTTTTAATCAACCATCAGAAAAAACAAAAGATGCAAGAAATCGCGTTTATTGTCGTTGGTATGACCGTGTGTATTTTGTTGCACATAATATTGGCTGAATAAAAAATGAAACAAAATCTATTATTCGCCCAAAGGATATTGGAAGGGCATCACAGCAATTAAAAAGCTAAGCCAAGCAGCTGGAGTTAGTGAACAAACAGCAAAGGAATGGTTATCTAAACAAGCGATTTGGCAATTTATTTACCTGCCCCTAGACGAATACAGAGACCACACTTTGTTAATACAATACCGAACGACACCCATCAAATGGATCTTCTATATTTACCCTCTGATAGGATTAGACGAAAAAGATTTAAGTACGCACTCACAGTCATTGACATGGCTTCAAGATACAAAGATGCGGAACCATTAACACAAAAGAGTGCTTCTGCTGTTGCTGTTGCCATACAGCTGATATACCAGCGAGGCCCGCTAACTTACCCTCGCATGATTCAAGTCGATGATGGAAAAGAAATTAAAGGCCAAGTGAATCAATTATTGTTAAAACATAGAGTTACCATTAAAAGAGGCATTCCGGGAGTTCACAGATCACAGGCTTTAGTCGAAAACTTTAACAAAACATTAGCTGAAAGACTTTTTTCCTACCAGTATCACAGAGAGCTTATTGACAATTCTCGCAACACAGAATGGGTTAGAAGACTGCCCTCAGTTTTGCGCGCAATGAATAATGAAGAATTTAAAGGACTAAACCAGTACAAGCAATCAAAGAAAAAACAATAAATGTTGTTGAAGGAGACTCCAGTACAACCGGCAAACACTATTACCGTTTGGTTTGAAAGTAAGGTACCTTTATTTACCGGGGAAGCAGAAGGGACACTCGCATCAGGGCAACAGATCCAGTTTGGAGTGTTGACCCGTACGAAATAAAAAGAATTGTAAAAATGAATCCGCCCGTGTATTATTTACGAGAAACTGACACAACAAAACAACCAGCTCCTCAAAGATCTTTTGTGAAGGAAGAACTGCAGATAATCCCGCCGGACACAGTTCCGCTTTTAATTAATTTACGGTTCTCCAGTGCCCAATTGCATATGAAAACTCTGGATTAACAAACACCCGTTTTGGTTTGTTCTATCTAATGACTTCTTTGTTACAACTGTTGTGTTGATCTCATGTAGATTAGATCGCAGTTTTACGTTGTCATGATGAAAAGTCTTATTGCCAAACAATTGCTTCTTTGTAGTTGTCATGTGATATGTTTGACTGCACAACACTGCGAGATATTCCCTTTGCTTTCTTAATGATTTTCTCCTGGCTCGAAATACTGTACATTTTTGACCTTAAACCAACAAACTCCTTGATCACCTTTCCAGATAATTCATCCTTCATCTTTCCTAAAACCTTCTTGTTAGTAATTGATGTAAAGGCGAGTCTTTAGGGTAATCGGACGTGTCATACCATCCTGCATGCTCTTTAGCTACTTCCATTTCCATGTCTTTATAGATGTCTTCAGTAGGAATATCTATAACAAAACTGTCTGTATCTGTGAAAGTACTCTGGACTCTGGATACGAGGGCTTAAAGTAGTCATAAAGAAACTCTAACATCAAAAGCTTTGATAATTCTAAAACAGTAAACCCAATAAATACAGGTTTGTCTAATTTGACTTTCTTTTTTTTCATCATTATGCCAAAAAGCTGATCATGAAATCTTCTGAAGTCCTGATAATTAGGTTTTGAAGTCAGCTTAATTGCTTCGTTCTCTTTGGTAACCAATCTGACATCTTTACGCTTGTGCGGATTCTCCATAGTCTTTCCGAAACAACTGTTGTTCATCAGCTTGAAAAAGTCTTTTTCTGAAGCATCTGCAGATTTAGTTCTAAGATCAGTGTTCTTCATGATGTATGGTTTCATGAAAGTTCTTGATCGAAAGCAATTATGCGATGAACAGCTGTTAAACTTCAAACCATGTCTTAAATAAAATTGTAGAAGTCTGTAATGACAGACATAATTTTTTTTGCCGCGAAGATTAGGCACAAGTTTAGGCGGCTCTCTTGGGTCCATTCTTTAGACTTTCTGCTGCTAATGGATAGTCATTATGCAGGTCATGGAGTTCATGAGGATATTCTAAGTCAACTTCTAGAATGAAACCGCGCTGTGATCAGGCGTTAAACTGCTCAACCACTTTAATGCCTTTTGAATATTATTCGTACCTGTGTACATTTTAAAGTTGCGTAATGGAAGCGATTGCGCCATTGCCCATCCATACAGATTGTTTGCATCTAAATACATGAGATAGTTAGACCTTTTACTTGGATCGTAGTCGTCCAAGTATTTGTTGTTTGCTTTACAGTAATGGTGCGACGCCATACTAATTCCCCCACGCAATCCGTTTTCAATCATCTGAATCATTGGTAAATCTGACAATAAATCAATCTGTACTCAGTAAACTTTAAGAAAGCGTCCCAGCTCATCCCGGGTGCAGAAATATAATGCGCAGGATCTAAACTGTAATGTTTCATGCAGGTCTTTCTATAGTTTTCAAAGACGTCCGCCAACAAACATGTATCTGCCATCAAGTAGGAGTCATGATAGTCTCCCATCGTTTTACAATCTAACTTCTGCCAGCATCTTGAGCATGCTGGTAATCGAAGTCGCTGATGTCCTTTCCTCTAAGACTAGAAAAGAACGCGCCTTTAGGAGGAAGTGTCTCTTCGTCAAACCTTTCCCAACTGTTCATGTACTCATAAGGGTAAACACCCTTTCTAACAAGCGTTGAGTCAAAATATTTTTCCGTTATTGGCAGGACTTTAAGGACATAGCTAGTGACTCTAATGATCCCATCATGTGTTGCATAGAGTCATAAAAAGACATGTTATTTAGATTAAAGCACATGTACTTTTCTGATGACTGTGCAATGCATGCTACCCTGAAGGCGTTGGTTACTGCTTGCAATATAAGATGAGAGTCGTAACCTCGCAAGTTATGAAAGAAGATGGGCAGCTTCCATGTCTTTGGTTCAAACTTTAGTTGAAGATTGCATTGTTATGCGCTGCTCCTCTGAACTTTCCACTAATGTGATCATGGTCTCTTACCTGTGGGGTTTACACATCTTGGGCGTTAGCTCTAAACCGCAAATCCAACAATGTGTGGCTAAGTCATACTGTTGTTGGTCTTCAGGCGCCATCATGATTTCAGATAAATTCAGATTATTAGAACAATCATTACGCACTTGCTGCATGCGTTTTAAGAATGTTTCTGCAGCATCTGGTCCTCTATATAATTCTGGCGTTGAATGAGCGCCATCCGACCTAACAATAATGAAGGCAAATGAACAAATCTGATGATTACTCATTAAGACTGTTTTTTGAAGTTTTTGTGGTGCTGGCCCTTCATAAGGAACAATAAGCGACTCGAAGTCTGCGTAAACTAACGTATGGAGAATGTTGCAGTTTTTTCCAGTTCTTAAAACTAACTTAGATCCGGGCGGGGGCGTAGTTAGTTCTGTATTACAGTCAACTGGGCCAATACAATGTTTCTTATGTTCGCTTGGCGGCTTGAACAGATGGCATTCTTGTTAAACATTTTCTGCAGAATTCTTGTTTATGCCCAATTTTTGAAGTATGGGCCAATAATCTACTCATTGTGCGTATCAATGTGTAATGCGGCAGCCCCTCTGGTGAAAGCATCAGCAGTAAGTCAACATGATTTTTGTCTGGCTCGCCAATCGTTGGACTGTTCTTGGACACTTTAATCGGCACCAAATCTGTTTCCTCATCCCATGTGTAGACATTAACAGTTATGGGTTTGTTTTGTTCTTCAAACTGATCAATTTGGTCTACGCTAACAGGAAAGGACACCCCACTAAAGTTAAGATCATTGATGTAAGGGCGATAGTTAGACACTCTCTCTGCGTTTTTTGCGGGCGTAATGCAGCCTTGCGAGAACACACCACATAAAACATTTGTCGTCTGAATTCCTTATGTTTAGAACTGCTCTTTTTGCGACTAATGCTGGGGGTAGCGGAATGTAGCCTTGCCTACAATCGGTGCATACTTAGCCTGTTTAATCTGTCTCTAAAACTTCGCCTCTGACCAACCAGAGCCTCTCATTTTAGCTTCTTCAGCGGCAGCGTCAAACTGTGTAAGCAGTCTGTCTGCCCAACCGGGTGTTAAGTCATTATGAGAAAGAATAGTCTGTTGTTTAGTTGAGACCCAGACTTCTAGATTTTCTTCATTATTGTTACATAGTCGATTAAAACAGCTAACATTACTTTAACTGGCGGGTCTATTGTTAGTTTACTTGGAACTTGAGAAATAGCATGAACAACGCTTGCCTGTACGTTTGTTGGGTCAATGACTTCTAAATCAATATCATTCAGCGCTCTTGTCAAATTTCTTGCATTGCTTCAAAAAATCGGCTTGTCCTTCATATAATCTTAGCCATGTTGAGTCTCTTTTCTAACTCCAAAATATTTATTTAAATTAAAAAAAAAAATACTTAATCAGAATCAATATCGACGGTCTTTTTGCGCTTAGACTCATAAACTAAAGTATAAACACCTTTTGGTGTTGTTAATGTGAGCTGTTTAGAGCAGAGTTTAATGTTTCGTTTACTTTTTTAAGCATTCCTTTTTTATCTGCTCGGCGTCTGGCTGTTGAGAAAAACTTGCCCTCGCCTTTCTTTGAAGATCAAACTTTGTCTTTTGTAGTCATCAAAATCGGCCTGTAAACGATTAAATTCTTCATCCGTGATGTTTGAGTCAACTAGCGCTTTATTTATTATCAGCTTGAACGAGCTAAGTTAGCCGTTATTAGTTGAACCATAGCTGTGTGCTTTTGGAGTTTAGTTTTTATTTTTTTGCTGGCGGCACCTACAGCTAATGAACACAGGCCAAGAGCTAAAGACAAACCTCCTAGAGGTAAAGCTGCGGGCGCGCCTATGCCCGTTGCTAAGAGACCTACGCTCGTTCCTGCTGATAGAGCACTAATAGTCGAATGCCCCAGTATTAACATATGTAACAGCATTAAAGGCAGCAGAATACCTTCGTTTAGTTTTGCTGTATTTTGAAAGGTCTTGCTCTAGTACTTGCTGCATTTGTGTAATGTTGGTTATCTGAAGGTTTTTATGTAGGGGTTTCTATATAACAGCAGAATTGCTGCTATCTCTTCTTTTGGCGGCGCTGTAGGCACGTTTGGATAAACCTGAACAGACATGCTTTTTATAAAATAAAAATAATTTAGTATTGTATATCTTTTAATCTGTTATTTTCAATATTCAGCTGCGCATCATATATTAAAAACAATGTACATTAAGCGGTTTATCAGCTTCTTCTTCTTTATCAATTTGAATGTTATTACGTCTCTCACAGTTCTCCCGCTTCCAGTAACTGATTATCCTCTGTTGACCTTAGGTCAATCCATAAACCGTATTTTGTTGTTAAATAATCATCAAGTCTTACGCTGTGAAGGTGTAGATCTTTAGCCACAAGGTCAACTGTTGGATTTCTACACCTCCCACCTCCAAACAGTTTTCTTATTTCATCAAAATGCTGATAAGGTTTAAGCCCGCTAGCATAGATTTGGTTAGGGCTGCCCTCAATCGAACATTGTACTTTCGTTATTTTGGATTAAAAACTTTTCACTTCCTCTTTTGAATGGTTCTTCATCTTCACACAGCAATAAAATACCTTTAAGCGATCTTGCTGAGACGCTAAAACTAAAATTCCATATAGTGTCTGCCCTGCTTCTAGGATATGTTGTATGATGAATCACTCTTCGTAATATTATTGCTAATTTTGACTGATATGGTGCTCAATCTGCCTTGCTAAATTAGAGTTGCTAACAACGTCAAACTCTAACGAGATGTCAGAAATGCTGTACATTGCTTCGGTGTCTGTTGATCTGATAACACGTTTGTATTCGTTAAAAGTTAGTTCATATGACAGTCTGTCTTTTAATGCTCCTGAAAGTATTGGCGCATGCGCTTTTAACAACTCAAAATCTAGGGGAATGGAAAAGCGATTTCCATACGCAAACTTTACGGCTACATACTTTTTGCCGTCTTTAGTATCTTCAGCGCCTATTCTATGTTTTAGTGCTTCTTCATTTCTATTCCTTGAAACGCAAAATCAGCCCTTTCATTCCCGGTTAGCCATAGATCAGAATAGGTTAAAAATATGTCTGCATTGTGTAAAGAAAATATTCTTGCCCTCAAGTTTTATAGAAATTTTCTTAACGATTGCCCGTCCCAGATCTGTACAACTGTCCTGTTTGGGTTGTTTGTTGAATCGAGTACTATTTTGAAAGTAAGACGCGCAGAGCCTGGCACAATCACGTCATCTGCTCCTAAGTCTGGAAATTTAACAGTAAGAATTTGATCTGCATCAATAGTAGATGGATTATTTGGACAGTATAGTCCGCTTATTTCCCTTCACGCCAAGGGTTCTTTCAGTCTTCTATGCGGGTTAAGAATCGAGCCATGTGCTTGCGACATTTTTATGAAGCAAAATAAAAATTAATTATTTAAAAACATGGCAGGAATTGAAGATGAAGAAGATTATGATGTTTTTAATCCTGGAGACGACATGAGTGAAATGATCCCTTTGACACAGCATCGCTCAACGCTCTCAATGCAGCGTGAATTAACAGAAAGTACGGTCGGAGCATTTTACAAAAGTTTAGGCCAAGAACCTCCCGAATTTATAGACCCAAATGATTTTGAATTAAAGATGGTCATTTGTCTGTAAAAAACGATCAAGGGCAACTTGTTCGGCTTACAACTAAACCCGACCCATCAAAGTTTTAGCCGTGGGTTCAATTAGAAATGAGACTCAGTGTGAAAGATCAAAATCGCCTTGGCATTGCTAAACCAAAATTAAGGGCGGAGGCAGTTGCTAAACTTCAAAACACACTACAAGAACTCCAACAGATAACCAAATGCAAAACATGGAACTTAAAGAATTAAATCAATCAGCAGGCGAATTAATAAATACAATAGAAGCAGAAACTAGTTTTTCAGAAAAACAGCGTTAAAAACAATTAATGATTCCCCATTGCCTATGCGAGAATTATTAGCCCTTGATCGTACTTTAAGAACCGTCAGAGGCGAATTAACAAACAATTTAGCAAAACTAGGTGAACTAGATGGGCATATAAAAGAGAAAAAGAAAAACTCGTTGAGGCTGATGACGCCAACTTAGGGCCTGATATTAAAAAAAGAATAACCCAAAGACTAAAAGATCTTGAACAAGAGAGATCAGCAAGACTAGAAGTGCTGTCTACTAACCGAAAACAATTACGAACTCAAGTGAATAGAATAAGAGAAACTATCCGGAAAATTTTATATGAAGACACAACGCTAGCAGAACGAATACGAACGCTGTTTAGAGAGCAAGGAGTCCATTAGCAAGCGTTATAACGGCCTTAGGATTTGCAATAAGTACACTGGTGATGGCTATTACAGGCGGCAGCGGTCAAAGCCCAGTGCCTCCCCGCCATCGCCTGATAAATCATGGGTAAAAAAACAGCTTGATCATCTTGCGAATTTATTAAAAAAATTAGCTGGTAAAGCCGTGGATGCTTTACCAGGAATATTGGGGAGTATTGTCAGCTGGCTTTTGTCTACTGCAAGCAAAGTAGTTGGCTTTATGCCGAGCACTTATGGGCATTAGTTCTCTTAATAGTTGGGTTAATATTTAGTAAAATAAAGACCGAGTAATCCTAGGCCAGTTAATCCAAGAACAGCGCTGTCTTTTCATATTCATGGTCATCGCGAACAGAGTCCGCGAGCTTTGCTGAGTCTTCAATGGCCTTTGGGCTTTGGGCCGCGGGGATTGGATGACTTATTCTTGGGTGTTCTTTTACGCTGCAATATTACTGGCTCAGAATTTATGTCGTTTTTCCCAACCTTCTGTTCATTGCCTGCTATTAAGAATTTCATTATTATAGTTTATTATTATTCCTACCTGGAGTCTAAGGTCAGAAGGCAACATGTATAAACCAGTGCCAACAGCAAAGTCTACTTTCGATCTTGCGTATTGTAAAACATGTTGGTACCTTTGAATACTTGAAGGTAAATCAACTGTAGAATTAATGGCGTCCTCTAAATTTGCTAAGTATTGTTTTTGTGCGTCAAAGCCAGTAGAAGGATCAGTTATGCTTGATCTTGCCTGTGCTTGCGACCCTAGCAAACACCAAACGTAAGTACGAATAGAGTCGTTTATTCGTTCTATTCCCGCTCTAGTTAGGCCCTTAGAAGTGTCTAGATAAATGTTGTCCATGCTGTTTTATGCCTTGCTCTATGGACCCGAGGTGAAAAGCTGTTTCGCTTGAAGAGAAAGATGTGTAAGGAGGATTCCAGTCAAATTTAAACTTTCTGTGCATGCCCCAAAATAGGGGTGCCTAGACCATGATTAAGATCCAACTTTTGTCTAAAGTCCGTCTTGGTGTTAATATTGAATTCGTTACAGATCCTTTCAAAGCCTTCATGTCTATTCTGTTGCTGAATGGATTAAACGGTTTGTCATTCAGTAATGGCGCTTGCAGTTCAGTTAAAATACGTCTGAAGGTGTAATAGAAATGAAATCTGTACACTGACCTAACCAAAGGATCAGGATGATTTAAGTGATCAGCATACGACACTCCACACCCAGTTGATGCACAAACACAGCAAAGTTTAACTGGTTCTGATAAAACTGCATCGGATGACTAAACCACGCTTTCGCGATGTAGTCTTTTTTAATAGGGGGGTTAAGATAGCTCTTCAATGGAGTACTCACCTTTTTATGAAAAGCGACAGTCTGGGTCACAGAAATGTCGAGGGTGTCAGTTGTTATATTTTTAAGATTGTAGTGCGGCCCAACAGAATATTTTGCATCAGTATATTTGAATGCACTCATTTTAATTTGTTTTAAAAATGTTTGTAACAATAACAACTCAAGACCGCCCTTCGTTTTTAGAACATGCTATAATAACAAAATGCGGAACCAGAACGGTTCGCGCTCCATGAAATATTTTACAAAGTCGTTATGGTTTAATATAAGCAAAGCCAAGAAGAATAATAAGGTTCTAAAAGTTAACAGAGCAGGGACCAAAATGAGCCAGTTAACATACCTGATGGTTATTACGGGTTTTGCTCACTAAAAGAAGCAATGAGTAACTTTGGACATTACTCTCAAACTTAACAATGCAAATCTAAAACAATGTTAACATTAAGCTTGAAGACGAAGGAACATCTTACTTTTTTGATAGAGAGCTAGCTAAAATGTTAGGCTTTACAACTAGCAATTTACCCACTCATAGTTTTATTGCTGGGCCAGACAAAACTACTTATGAGGGGGAAAATCCGCTCGATCTTGCATTACATTCATTACTCTATGTTCATTTGGATGAGCTGAGCACTGATGAAAACTTATATGATGGAAGGCCCTCAACTGTTTTAAGAGCTCTTCCGTCAGGGAAAGCAGCATATTGCGATTATGAAATTATACAATTCCCTAATTTACAGTTTAAAAGATTAGTTTGTGGGAGGGTCGGATCATTTAATATAAAAAATCAAAGACAAAACAGGGAAAGTCGTGAAATGTGATAACCTGCACATTGTTTTGGAAATAAAATAATACGCTACTAAAAAATAATGTCGCGTGGGCCAGAAAAACCAGGAGTTACATTAGCGCCTGTGAGGTGTATAACTTTAGAATTAAAAGACCTTGCAGACGTTGCGGAATTGAACAGAATGGTGGAGGATAGGCACTTTGTATGGTTTTGAGTACACTAAAGATGGTGATTATAAACGCAAAGAGGTTGACGACAACAAAAGGTTTCCTAACTAGAACAACTACGCATCTAGAAGCAAATAATGTTGGCCAGTATGAATATAAAATAGTTCGAAACCTGACCTCAAATGGCACTTAGAACCATATTTAGAATGGGAAATAAAATTTGAATTCATAAGCCCATTTACATTTTTTTGGCCGTCAAAAAAGTTTCAGAAAAGCATTCAACTCTGGCCCTTTACATGTAAGTCTTATACGGACGATAATAGTCGGAAAGAAATTGAAATAACGCCGTATGGGAAAAAACAGTACATCCTCCACAGAAAAGAAACAGTTGTAAAAAAAGCTTCTACAAAATTACAGTTCTTTCCAAGCAGAAAATTAGGAGACACGTTCACAATGATATTTGAAATTCTGTCTTTAAAGATGTGGAGGAGGGATGGGGTTTGTGGGCGTTAGTGATGACCTTATAAAAGGAATTAATATTAGCTGGCAAAACTTAGACGTTAAACGCCTTAACGTTGTTGTCGTCGTTCTTCACAATGGCGAGGATATTAAGATTATAACAACAAGCAAACAAAATCACTGTGACTTAAATAGAAACAATCTTACAGGACTAAATTGGATTAATCTTTACACATTTAGGCCTCATAGGTTTTTATTATACTGAACAAGTTTTGACGGAGAGTATGATAAAATAATAACTGAATTAGATTAAACTCTGTTATAAACTATGGAGCAGTTAAACTTTATGACAAAAAACTCCTCATTGCTCATTGATTTGTGGGCAAACTGGTTGTGGAAAACAATATTTATCCTCGACCTGTTACAACAGTTTACGTTATAATTTTAATCATATTGTGGTTTTCTGTCCAACACTAAATGGAACAAAGCATATCATGATAGAAGGTTTATATGGACTGATAATAACATATTTTTAGTTAATCCTAGCAATAAACTGAGTGAGTGTTTAGAACAGTTTTATAGACTGTTTGAAGGAACGCAGACACTATTATTATAGATGACTGTTCGGCAGAAAGAGACATAGTTAAAAAGAGAAACACTTTGTCAAAACTAGCTTTCAGTGGAAGGCATGCTAGGATAAGTGTGTGGATTTTATGCCAAAAATATAACTTCAGTTTAAAAGACTTAGAGAACAGTTAAAGGAACTGTAGCTTTATTCACATGAAAGACAAAAGACTCATTTGAAGAATGTTTTGCGCGAAAAATGATGTTATTGAAAATGACCAGAAAACATAGGATTAAACAAAAACAGAAATCAGAATCGAAAAGTTTATTAAATAGTATTGAAAACGATAACCTACAGAGTATATTTTGTTTGGGTAGGGTCGTTATTTTTTAAGTTACTTTCTAAACAGAATAGGCGGCTTTTAGGCCCTTCGCCCAAAAACGTGGTGTGAGTACAATTGATCTGAATCGTGTTATACGTTCTCGTTGAGTATTCTTGCCGCGTGAGGCTCTTTGTGGGAGTGGCAATTACTGTAAATTTAGCATAATTTCCCATACTCTCGCGACTTACGTTCACGATCGTCGGTTCCTTCGATCGTCGCGACACTTGGTGCGTGTTTTAACAGCGCCACGCTGGTCACTGCTATCAAATCGTTTTTGATCGCACCCTACCCCGTCTCGGTGTTTTTACGTCGCATCCTACTGTCGCATTCCTCACTCCTTTGTCGGGCACACGCCTCCCTGTTATCTCGTCGATTTACTCGCCGGTCCGACCTTTGTTCTAACCGCGACTCCTCGCCGGTCGTCGGCGTCCATCTTTCTTTTCTCGCCGATCCGTGTTTCCACCCCCACCATTTCCTAGGCCTCGGGTTTTTCACCCAGTTGAACGCAAGACTCCTCATAAGGTTTATGCGCAAGAAAACCATTATCCCTCTCACTTAGAACGTGGATCTGTAAGTGTGCTGATTTTCACGATCGTGGCTGTTACGGGTACTTGAGATTTCGGTCGATCTCTCGAGGTCTTGCACGACACAACACGGGCGATCGAGATTAATTACCTTCTCGATCGACCACCTTGTCTCCTCTTTGCGTCGTGTGTTTCCGGGTTTGCCTCTGCCACCTTGCCCAACAGGTGAAGGAACACCGCAGGGGTCGAGCCACTCCACTGCTCGGAGTTCGCTCAGTTTCCCCGAGAACCGCGGTCGATTCCGTCTCCGAGCAAACCCGTTCACATAGATGAACGTACGGTCGGGTAGATAGAGACACGACTGCTCCCGCGGAGGGACGCGTGACCTTTCCCTCTTCTACCCGACCGACGGACCGCACGATCGCGCGTCCGAAGGCGGATGTCAAGCGGCCACCATTGCTAAATGCCTTTTCTTTTGACTCTGCAGGAAAGAAAAAGGATATCCAAGAAGTCTAAGGGCAAGGCGCCCCTAAGGGCCCTCCAGCTAAGAATACCGACGGAAATCGCCCTCACCCCCCCTCCTCTCCATCGGCCCAGCTTGCCCTTCTCCCCCCGGAACGCGCCGGGAGATCTCTCTCTATCATGCTGAGTCGCGCTACCCTCGTCCCAGGGGAATCAGCGAGCCCGCGACCACACCGGGTGCCGGGTCTGGTATGGAATCGCCATCCGTTCACTCGCCTTGGTGAGTCACATGTCCATTTTAGCCCCGAAAATCGACACGTGTACTCACAGCAGCGCTCTGCCCACCGGGCACAGTGCAGCCAAACACCTAGCCCGAGGAGCGCTTAACTCCGGATGCAGTGTTATGGTCACCCCCGACGCACGACCTCGGGTGTTGTCCATAATTCTGGCGTGCGACACATCGCGCCATCAACGCGGTTTGTGGGTTCGCACCAAGGACGTCGAACCCACCCCGATCCGACCATCACCTTCTCCCCTAGGTATCGGACGTTGGGGAACAGGACCTTTTCGTCCCCCGTTTGGGCAACGTCCACGTCCCCTCTCCTCTGGGGGAGATCTAACACCCGGGACCAGCGGGTAAACCTGACCTATCCCAGGGGGTGGACACTGACCCGCATCCTGACAATCCGCACGTTCAGCGGTTGGAGGCCGCTTCCCCGCATCCTCCCCCTACCAAGACCCGCCCTCAGGCCCCCACCAAGACGTGCAAGGTGCCGTGCACGGACCTGTGCGGGGACGACAGCCACAGTCCACCCCCCCCCCCCCCCCCCCCCCCCCCCCTTCTGCCTCTCGTTACCCCCACAATGTTGGCTCAGGTTACCCGGGTCCCCGGGAAACTTCTGCCGACAACCCAAGGGCCGCCCACAGCCCGTTTTCCTCCCGTGGACCGTGCTCTATGCCCCCGAGAGAGACCAGTGGCTAAACGCCAACACCCAGCACGACCACCTGTATGTCCCGCATGTGGCACCCGGCAACGCTTGCCTGGTTCGACCTGGTCCCCCACTCCTCGGCGCTGTCCGATGTTCGGCGGTATGAGGTTCCCGTCCGCCGATCATAGAGCCACCTGGGAGACACCAACAATCCCCTTGCGGTCCTCCCGACGAGGGGTGCTACTGAACCCCGGCCTAGGACCTTTACCTCCCTGAGGCGGACGATGAGGAGGACCTAGCCTCCACCTCATGTATGATGTCCGCAACGGTGGAATGGTGCGCCCAGACCCCCCGATAGAGGGAGGGCGCACTGCCGCCGACGAAGTCCCTCTCCCTCTCCCTCTTCACCGGGCCTTCCATCCCGGCCCAGCGATCCATAACCAAGGATCGTCGCCCCCCTGGGGGAGAGTCACTCACCTCACTCTGGAAGGACCTGCTACCTCGCGCCATGGGTGCGCAGGCCGTCCCCCCCCTCCAGGACAGTGACCCCTCTCTCAGCACCTATGCCATGCCCAAGTCGGTTACCACTCCTCGGGGACCGCAAGAACCCCTCGTCGCCTCCGTACACCGACAACCCGGTTACCAGGTATGGGCATTTCACAGTCTGACCGTCGAATGATCCCCCACCTGCCCCCCCCTACACGGGCACCATCTCCTTTAAAATTTAAAGGAATGGACCGAACAGCCAGGATGGGCAACCTCCACACCACGGCGGACATACCTACTCAGGTAATGCTCCTACAGCAACTGAGGCTCTAAAGCCGGAGGACGACGTGCCGCCCCTGTGGCGCTTATCGGACCGGACTCCGAGGCGTACCAGGAGAAATGATTCTCGCTTTGCTTAGCGACCCTTTTATGCGACACCTGGTCAACAGGATTCGCATCATCTTTCTCGGCAGCGGCCACACGCAGCAAGGAAGCCACTTCAAAACTGTTTGTTGTTGGCCCGGGGATGCCGTGCTGGCACGGACCACTCTCATCCCCTGCGTTTTAAGCAAAGCCCCTGCGGTGTGTCCCGGCCAGGACCATTCGCTGTCGCGAATACTCGACTGACGTGATAACACAAAGCAGTCGAGGAACGCAAGCAGGCACATCCTTTGCGCCCAGGCTACTGCCAACGCCCTGCTAGACACCCCCATCGGGTCCTTCCCAATGCCCAAACCCTACCCCAGGCATCGCCTTTCCTACACCGCACGGCCCGCCAAGCGTCCCAATCATCCCCCCAGGCCCAAACCGAAAGCACAGCTGCAAAATTTTTTCGGTTCGGCCAACATCTCGCCCCCGGGAGCTGACTGGGGCCACAACCCGAGGGAGCCTCGATCGGCGGCACCCCCCACAGACGCACCGTTATTAGTCGCCCCACTTCCTCTGCCCACGTCCCCGCCCCCCCCTGGCGGGCACCCTCTCCCGAAACGCCCAACGGTGAGACGTATGGGCCTCAGCCCCTGGTAGTGGCGTTGCAACGGGAGGGGTATCGTCTTCCTTGGATCCACGAGATAAGATAAGATAATGTTGCTTATAGCCCAGCCGGACCGCAAAGGCCACATCAGGCTTCACCATTTAGTGCGTATCCACCGAGCGAACCCCCCCCCCCCCCCTCATGCCCTCCGCACCACGTGGAGGTCCCCAAGAGCTCCTCCAAAAAGGGCCATCACAGAAAGTGTCTCCACTTCAACCCCGGCTTCTACTCTCACCTATTCGTGATCCCAAAACCCTCAGGAGATGGAGGCCCATCCTAAGACCTATCCCCCCTCAACAAGTTCCTCAGGCCCACAAATTCATGATGACACCCCCACCCAGATCAATCTTGCTCCACACTGGGTTTGTCACCAACACCCAAGAAGTGCGAACTACTCACTCCCAGCCAGAGGTTCGCCTTCCTGGGAATGGAGTTTTTCGATACTATCTGCCCTCCATATAGTCTCCTGCCCCGACCCGGAGAGGTCCACACGCATACGGACCTCAATCTCCCCTATCACAGGCACCCTCACACCTCGGCCAGAAACCTGTCCCTCACCTCATAGGAATGATGGAGTCCCTGACTCCCCTCAAACCCTGGGGGCGAGTCCCAAACGCCAACTTCAGAGGGAGTTCCGTCGAGGTTGGTCAGAAGACCTCCGATCCGCGGGACCAGGTCATTCCCTCGACACTGGTTTATTTTTTTTCGGCGATAGAGGAGTGGCTCATCCGGGCACTCATCTCTCCAACCGGGTCCCCATCTCCCCTCCCAACCCAACCACTGGACTGTA
Organism: Conus ventricosus; assembly: GCA_018398815.1. Classification (NCBI taxonomy): domain Eukaryota; kingdom Metazoa; phylum Mollusca; class Gastropoda; order Neogastropoda; family Conidae; genus Conus; species Conus ventricosus. The sequence goes on from CM031598.1 coordinate 80,757,117, forward strand.
CACAGACGCCTCAAACCTGGCCGTGCCCACTGAGAGCGGTCATACCCAGGGAGTGGACTCACAAACTGCCCCGCCTCCACATCAACATCTTGGAGCTGGAAGCGGTCCAAAAGGCTACCCTGCTTGGTACTTCCAGCACAAGGACGCACACCGACACATGTCTCTTCTCACGGACAACATGTCGGTAGCTTGTTATGTCAACAAAGAGGTGGGGGCACGCTCCATCACCTCTCCCTCAGAACAGAGGCCCTCCCTTCGGTGGTGTCACGCGCGGGGATCACCCTCAAAGGCGAGACACATAGCAGGAAACCGCAACATCCTGGCGGATTCCCTCACCGGTCGAAGTCTCTACTAACTCCACACGGAGTGGACCCTCAACAATTAACCCTGTCCTGTGGTGTGGGAAACATTGGTTTTGTGCCCATGAGAGACCTGTTTGTCCACCAGGTTCAGAACACCGCCTGCCCTGTACCCTACCCCGTTCCGGACCCTCAGCGTATGCAGTCGATGCGCTCTCCCTCCCCTGGAACGGGCCTACTGGCTTACGCTTTCCCCCCTTTCCTATCCTACACAAGGTGAACAGGAAAGCGAGGCTGGAGAAACCCAGGCGATCCTCATAACCCCGTGGTGCCGACCCAGTCTTGTTCCCAAACCTCGAGTCCCTCACTCCACGTTCCACCTCTACGGCTATGCCCTCCGGTGGGACATGTGAGATCACCCCCGTTCGGTCTTCCTCAACCTCCAATCCCAAGATCTCGCCTACACGCTTGCTGCTATGCCAGCACAAATGCGAACATCTTCATTCCACCGCCCCACGCGGACAGGCCCAGTCCTCCTAGACACACAGCCGGGGCAGGGGGCTCTCAGGGATTAGAGGGACTTAGCCCCTCGGCATCTCGCAGAGCGCACAGAGTCCCTCTACAATAACCGGTGGGAGAAATGGTAGCCAGGTGGCTCAGAAAACTCGTTCCCCAGGACTGCCCCTCCAACATCCAGATAGGTCCAAGTTTCCTCTCCAACCATGTTCCTCACTTAAGCTGTCAGCTAGCTCCTTCGGGCTACAGATCGGCTATCTGACCACACCATGCGCCTACTGGGCGACAATGACTTCCTGCTCAGAGAGGTCTCTAGAAGATTTTGCTCTAACGGAAGCCCAGTCCCCTAGGCGCTTCCCTCTTTGGGGACCTTTCATCGTCCTCAGACGCCTCAGAAGCCCCTTTTGAACCCATTACATCTATGCCCTTTGACGCTTCTCCTCTTTTTAAGACCACCTTTCTCCTAGCCCTGCCTCGCCAGAAGACGAAGTGAGATCCACGCCCTCAGCGGTGATCCCAGAGATATCGCCTTCCACAGGACCTCAGTATCCCTCAGTACCTTCCAGAGTTCTTACTAAAAATCAGGAACCGGGCACCCCCTCTCCTCCCTCGCATCCGCCCCTGAAGGATATCTTGGGAAAGGGAGATAATTCTGACAAATTAACCTTTGCCCTGCAGGTGTCTCAGATGCTACTGGGAGCGCACTACGCCCCAGGCGCACCTCCCAGAGGCGACTCCTTATCTCTCTCAACCCCCAACAAACTAAGACATCCGGCGGGATCTATCTCTAGTGGCTCTCCTAAGACGGTGAGATCTGCCTACGCACAGGCGCACAAGGATTCTCCCCGACCAATCACCCAGGGCCCCGAGGGTCAAGCACTGGCCACTTCCCACGTGCGCTCCAGTGCTCTGTCCCCGTGCGCCATCTCTCCTGGAGGCAGCCTACTGGCGTTCGGAAAAGCCCTTCATTAACTCATACTTGAGGAAATCCGCCATAGACCAGAGCTGACGGTTCTAAAGGGACTCCTTTGTGGGGGCGGCCAATGCAGCCATAACGGCCAACCCCGAGAACCACTAGGGCGCTCGCCCTCCTCCGATTCCTTTTAAAATTCTGCTATGGTCTGACATGGTACAGTATATACGCCAAAATGGGGATTTTGTGTTATACTCCTGTTTGGCTAATAAACTTACATTGTCAGACTCTATGCCCTCCCTACCTATCCCCTCTAGCTCAAAAGGTTTTCACGGGGTTACCTTGCGTCACAGAGCCTCGCTGAATGAGTAGAAGACGTTGACACCGCTTCTACCGGAGGCGGAATGGGGAGACGGTCACGTGACTGTCTAGACTGCATTGGCCACGGAATAAAATAAAATTCGGCTGACAGAGCTGGAGTACTGCCGTTTAATCTATGGTCTGACATGGGTA
>CM031598.1:80759457-80764457 GCA_018398815.1 Conus ventricosus
GAGATAAGATAAGATAGGATAATGTTGCTTATAGCCCAGCCGACCGCAAAGGGCCACATCAGGGCTGTCACCACGTTAAAATCAACTCACCAGTCATTTGAAAAAAAAAAAAAAAAACACCTTTCATACATCTCATTAAATGACATCGTCTAGAAACGCACCAGAAATTGCATTAAAAATCTTTCTTCCGTAAAATCTTAAATCAGATGAAAAATGTTAATCTCTCTCAAAAACTCAAGGATCACATCAGGCGGGACATCCCTGAACAGGATCTTCATGGACTCCGCTGTAAAATGTTTGTGTCTCACATCATGCAAGTCCCAACACTCTAAAAGAACATGTTTCATTGTGAGTGGCGCATGACATGGAATGCACCACGGAGCTTCTTCACTCTTTAAAAGGTAAGAATGGGTAAAATACGAATGGCCGGTGTGCAGCCGGCACAGAACCGTTTCCTCTTTACGACCTCCCGACGTAGATGGGAGGAAGTCCTTAAGGTTTGGACGGATCTGAAAGAGTTTGTTATTCGTCTGCGTGTTCCAATCCTCCTGCCAGAGGTCCCTCACATAATCGTTAATTTTGGGTTTCACATCTGAGCAGGGGATATAAACGTTGGACAGTTTCTCTCTTGTGGCGTTCTTGGCTAAACGATCAACCATTTCGTTCCCGCCGATGCCGACATGACCAGGAACCCAAGCAAGAGTAATGTTGTAACCGTCCGCCTTCAACTTGCTAAAAAGTTAAAAAAAAAGTAAAAGTTCTGGATGCTGAAGGTTGCGGCCAGCTATGGCCTCCAAAGCTGACAGCGAATCCGACAGAACCAGAAAGTCCCTCTTCGAAGAATGCGAGATTATCTTCAAAGCCAAAACCAGAGCGATAAGTTCAGCGGAATAGACAGAAGCATCGGAATGAATATGTTCCAACAGTATCTGAGAAGGAGCCCCAGGGCAGTAGGCTGCACAGGCCACTCCATCTTCAGACTTGGAACCGTCAGTGAAAATTTTTGACAGGATGGGAATTTCGAACAGAGGTCAGCATACAATGCCTTGTACGCCAGAGAGCTGGTAGACTCTTTGCGAAAAGCTGCAAGATCGAAACGAATCTCTGGTGTGAAAAAGGTCCACGGAGGTTGATCCGGAAACTTGGAAAAATCGGACACAACTCCTAGGTCTAGACCTGCATTCCGCACGTGAGGCCGCATACGAAGACCAAACGGCGGAATACATTTCGGGTTGTTTTCAAACTTACTTTGGAACGGAGGGTCAAAGACACAGTCATAGGCAGGATTCTGCGGTTCTGAGAACAGTCGGATATAATAATTCAAAGACAGTTTCAGCCTGCGGTTGGACAGTGAAGGTTCACCCGCCTCTGCGTACAGGCTGTACACAGGGGTGGTGCGGAACGCTCCAAGACAGAGACGAAGCCCTTGATGGTGGATAGGGTCCAAGAGTTTGAGGTAAGACGATCTTGCGGAGCCGTAGACAGCACAACCGTAGTCCAGTTTGGAACGGACCAAGGCTCTGTAGAGGTGCAGCAAAGTTTTCTTATCAGCACCCCAGTCGGTGTGCGCTACGACCCGCAGAATATTCAGTGCTTTCTGGCAAGCAGTTTTGAGGTGTTTGATGTGGCTGAGAAAGTTAAGTTTCTGGTCAAAAATGACTCCCAGAAATTTGGCCTCTTTAACAGCTGGAATGGGAGATTTCCCTACTTGAAGTTTAGGATCTGGAAAAAACTGACGGAAATTATGGAAGTGAATACACTGCGTCTTTGTTGGAGAAAAGGTGAAACCGTTTTTCATCTGCCCACCGATTGATTTTATCTACGCAAAGCTGGAGCCTGCGCTGGACACTCGGTACAGGCTTCCAGTTGCGTAGACAGCAAAATCATCCACAAACAATGAGCAGTCTGAACCCTGCTGAACTGATTGAACAATGTTGTTGATTTTAATACTAAAGAGGGCAGGAGACAGTATGCTCCCCTGTGGTACACCCAACTCCTGCTCGTGGACATCAGAGAGAGTGGTGCCAACCCGGACCTGAAACTGTCGTTCTGCCAAAAAATTTTGAATAAAAAGCGGAAGATGACCTCGAAAACCCAGATCATGGAGATCATGAAGTATCCCCGACTTCCAGGTGGTATCGTAGGCCTTCTCCAAGTCAAAGAAAATTGCCACTGCATGCTGTCTGTTCAAAAAAGCGTTCCGAAGTGTAGATTCCAGACGAATCAAATGGTCAACGGTTGTCCGATGTTTGCGGAAACCACACTGTTCTTTCGCCAAAAGGCCATCGGTTTCGAGTTTCCACATGAGCTAGCATTGACCATTTTCTCCATCAATTTGCAGACACAGCTGGTCAAAGCTATGGGACGGTAGTTTGATGAATTAGAAAGATCTTTTCCAGGTTTGGGGATGGGAATAATGAGGGCTTTCCGCCAAGAGGGTGGAAAGAAACCTGTAGTCCACACATGGTTGTATACCTGTAGCAGTATGTTCAGACCTTCTTGCGGAAGATGTTTCAACAGTTGATAATGAATTTCATCCATACCTGGAGAGGAATCGCTGCAAGAAAGTAAGGCAGATTTCAGCTCGTTTAACGTGAAAGGAAGATTGTAGTCTTCCATGTTGTCGGACGAAAAGTTGCAGGGTGATTTTTCTTTTAGGGCTTTGTTTTTGACAAAAGTGGCTGATTTGTTAGAAGAGGAGGAATTCTTTTCAATGGTTGAAGCAAGCAGATTAGCAACTGCTTTTTTGTCTGTTATTAAAGAGTCAGAAAACTTGAGATGGTTCACAGTGGGACAGGTGTTCTTCCCTTTGATTTTCTTAATGATGTTCCACACTTTTTTCTTGGAAGTTTTCGATGTCAGCCTGGAGCAGAAACTTCTCCAGGACCGACGTTTACTGATTTTAAAAGTGTGTCTCGATTTGGCACGGAGTTTCTGATGGGCTCGAGCGTTGGGACCCGAAGGTCGTTTTTTTTCCCGACGCTGAGCCCGTTTTCGAACTTTGGAAATTTGTTGGCAGTCTGAATCAAACCAGGGTGTTTTTGGCATTTGAAATTTATCGGAAGACACTGGAATACAGGCTTTAGCACATTTGATCATAGTGTTAGTCAGAGATTCTGCTGGGTCCGGACTCCGAAGAAAATCAGTGTCCTGGAATTCCTGAGAAATAGTGGCTGCAAATAGATCCCAGTTTGCTTTCTTATAATTTAGATGTTGAGAGACAGAGACGTGTTCAGTTATCAAGGGTTGTAGAAGGACAGGGAAATGGTCACTTCCGTGCAGATCGTCATGGACAGACCACTCATAGTCCAGGACCAGCGAGGGGTCACAAACCGACAAATCTAAACACGAAAGTGAACCTGTGGAAGAGTGGAGGTAAGTTGCAGATCTGTCGTTCAGACAACACAAATCCAAATCCGAAAGGACATCCTCAATTAGCAGACCTCTGGATGATGTACTGACACTACCCCAAAGAGGATTGTGACCGTTAAAGTCACCCAACAGCAAAAAAGGTCGAGGAAGTTCTCCTGTCAGACTGACAAGGTCCTGACGACAAACCGGGACTGAAGGAGGTAGATAAATAGAACAGATTGTCACAGTCTTGTGGAGAGTGACTCTCGCAGCAACAGCTTGAAGGGAGGTAGACAGAGCGACAGGACTATACAGCAGAGTTTTGTGTATGAGAAGGGCAACACCGCCCGACAGTCCCAACGTGGATGGTTGTGCAGGATTTGAAAGAATATTAAAGCCAGAAAGAGTAAAGGTCTTCTGGCTTTGAATTTGAGTTTCCTGAAGAGCCACGACAGAAGGTTTTGTAGATTGACACAGAAGCTGCAGCTCCTCAAAGTTGGAATTTAGTCCACGGATATTCCAATGGAATATTGTACTATCCATGGTGCAGAGGGCGAAAAGGAGAGAGATCAGGTCATCTCCTCAACATCTGCTTCCAATGGAGTGAATTTGTTATCGAGTTTCACTGGACTGTGATGGTCTTCAGACCTGCTGGCAGACTTGCCAACAGGTGAAGAAGGTCTGGATTTGGGAGACGGTGGAGGCTTCTTCCTCATCTCCACCATCTCCACACTGGATTGAACTCCCTTGCCCGCACGGGCACTGGACAGAGGAGTTCGAGGTAGGGGTGCTGGTTTTTTAATCTGCCCAGCAGCAGATGTTGTAGACTGCTGGGCAGTCTGAGGGGTGGCGGATTTTTTGCCTCCACCAGGGGCATTCACTTTGGGTTGGGAGGTGGTGGACCTGCTACTACCAGAATTGACAGATCTTACTTGCAATGTCTTTGAAAACATGAATTCATCAGTCTGGCAGCAGACTGACCGAGTGGGAACTGTGGGAACTTTCTTTACGGCCGAAGCATAGGAAGAAGCTGTCGGCGTCTGACTGCCCACAACCTGTTTCCGGGCTTCAAAAAACGAGATCTTCTTTTCTGTTTTTATTCTCTGTATTGCGGATTCCTGAATCCAAAGAGGACAGTTTCGTGAAGAGGAGGGATGATCGCCACCGCAGTTAGCACAATGTGCCGGATCTTGACACGGCCCATCATGGGTTGCCTTGCAGCAAACACGCACACCTCCTGCCCAGAACAGCGGTCTCTGACATGGCCAAACCTCTGGCATCTGAAGCACCTCAACGGCTAAACCCGGACATTCAGGTAGCCGACTTTGATTGACCGGAGGCAGCACAGGGTTGCAGAATGTCAGAAAGAGGGTGTTGGTGGCCACTCTTTCTGCACCCTTCTTTACTGTCACCCTGCGCACCTCCGTCACACCCTGGGACGCAGCTCCGTTTTGATCTCTGCCTCTGAAACACCTGATAAATCCCTGCAGCGAATCACTCCTTTCGATGAATTCAACTGTTTGTGGGGAGTCACCTGATCTCCCTGTCCACTAGTTTTGTTGCCTTCAGCAGCTGTTCAGATTGTTTTTTGTGATTTACATTGAATTAGAAACGAGCCGTTCCTCAACCTCTTGATGGACCGAGGGTCA
>CM031598.1:80766957-80789457 GCA_018398815.1 Conus ventricosus
ACGGAACTGACATGGGTTTGCACAATATTTAGATGGAATAAATTCCTGCCGTAGATCACTGAGAGCAGGGCAGAGGAACAAAAAGTGTAGTTCGTCATCGTTTACCTTTTGACATAGTGGGCATATAAAACAAAACTGCCATCCTGAACTCCATTATACCTTTTACGATGCATTGCTGTCTAAAACCCCAAATCTGAACTTTGTCATGTAATTCTTAATATGTCTGTCAATATCGAGTGAAAGATACGTTTCACAATTATTATAAACGACTTAAATGTTCTGTACCATGAAAACCTAACACTTTCCTGAATGTTCATGCCAGTTTTGCCATCTGTTATCAATGAGTCTTTGACAAAATACTTGCAAAAAAATATTTCCCATTTTCCACACCCTGGTTCAGCCATACAAATCCAGAACCATTTAGAAATAGTATCTTACGAACACCTGACGCCCACGCGGATTTACCACGTGAATCTAACCAGAATAACATTTTGTAAGCCTTCAATGGTAACCTATTATCATTCATCCGTGATATCTTCAGCCAATATCTGATACACTGCACACGGGAATTTATATAAATAGGATGACGTTCAGTATCTCCATAAACTAAATCATTAGGTGTTTTTACGTGGACGCCTACAATTTTTTTTAGAGCATACAAATGAACCTTTTCAATATGGACAGCGGCAGCATCCAATCCCCACAATTCAGCACCATAGAGAGCAATGGGTTGCACCCGAGTATCAAATATCTTTAACAATACTTTAAGTGAATTATTCTTAAGTACGTACAATCTTTGCAGAACGCATAGCAGAACATTTCTTGCCCTGCTTGCAAGATCTGTACAAGCAGCCACAAAACTAAGCCGGGTTGAAAAATAAATACCAAGATATTCATAACAATTAACAACAGCCATTTGGTCCCCATTAAAAGATCATCTCTCTCTTGCTGCAAGGAAACCCCCTTTTCTAAATGCAACGATTTTGCTCTTTTTTCATATTTACCTTAAGTTGACGTCTTGATGCTGCATTACACAAATTGTTCAACTGGGTCTGAAGGCCCACTGGGTTTTTGACAGCAAAGCTATATCATCTGCCAATAGCAAAATAAGTAATTCAGCTACATCCGGAGACGGGGTTGCTCCATGCCTTCACTTCTCTATTATTTCTTGTGCCAATTCGTTAATAAAGAGAGAGAGAGAGAGAGAGAGAGAGAGAGAGAGAGAGAGAGAGAGAGAGCAGTCCTGGTTGGGGAGTAGAAACAGGAAAAAGTGGGGGGGGGGGGGGGGGGGGGGAATGTAAGCGGTACTATAAAGGGAGGTAAATATTGGCTACTTTGAGAGCGAGTTGTTTGTATGATTTGTGTCCCTTGCAGTGGACGACCGTGAGTGGGGGTGGATGCGGAGTGGTGGTTGGGGGGGGGGGGGGGGGGGGGGGGGGATTCATTCATTGATTTAATCTCTGTGTCTGTCTGTCTCTGTGTCTGTCTCTCTCTCTTTTCACACCACACAAGCTCGTATCTTGCTCTCAACAAACGACACACTCATCACACAAGCACACACACACAAACACCACAACACACACACACACACACACACCGCGCGCGCGAACACACGCACACGAACATACTCACCCGCGCGCACCACACGCACACACAACACACATACCTGTGCACACACACACACTCACACAACAAACACACACACACAGAGAGCAAGAGAAAACGACAGACAAATAACAACACACTGACAAACAACGACAGAAATCGTAGAAACCGAACAGAACTAGTCACAAAGAACCAGTTTCGGGTCAAAAAAATATTTTTTCATGTGCACAACGTGTGGTCACAGCACGGAAAACTCATACAAATGTGTGCTCCCTGCTTCGCTAACTTGACACGTTTAAAGAAAAAGGTACGCTAATCTGTGGGGCGTTGGAGTTAAGTCCCCTTTTTATACTCGACATCTCCCGATCTCCTTTTAACCACGCTGTCGATTTTCCTATGGTGACTGCTTCCCTCTCTCTCGTCTCTCATCACACCCTTTCGAGCTACCCACCACCTCTTAAGGGGGGTGTTTAGGGTGGGGTGGTCTTATGTGTAGCCCTCCTCTCCCTCTCTCTCTCTTCTCTCCTCTCTCTCTCTCTCTCGTCTCTCGCTATCCTCCTTCTCTCTCTCTCATCTCGCGTTCGCGGGGGTGGCACCAGCCGTGCGGGGGTGTGTGTGTGTTGTGTGTGGGTGTGTGTGTGGTTGTGTGTGTTAACTTATCCTTCCTTGCCAACGGGAGAATTAATCCTCGTTCGATTTGTGCGGCATTATCCGGCCTTAGCCAACGAAATGAAGCCGCATACTATATGGTCTACATTATATTTCTTAGGAATATAACTATCTTTTCACATCGCATCTATTGTTGACAGAGCATGGTAGCTGTGCTGAAACACTGTGTTCTACTCATTTACTATCAAGACCAACGTGTCACTAACGACATTTTCGCCCCAGGGTGTCAAAATACCGAACTTGTGCTCATAAGCATATTGCCTTCACTGAAGGTCAGACTCAACATTTGTCGTTTCTAAAAAAAAAAAAAAAACAACATCTTTCTTTTACTCCTGCGTTCGTGATGTGACTGATTGGAGAGCCTCCAAAAGTGCAACGCAATTTGTGCCACACAACGTGGACCTATAGACAATGTATCAGATATCAGCATATATATTTATATATGTGTTCAGATACATATGATGGAGTGGTCGGTGTTGCTGCAACAGACAGAATTGTGCTTTTTAGTTCCTGCATACTTCTACTGTTCTACCACAGCTATGTATTTGATCGTCACATTAAATATTAAGTGCATTCGCCATCACCTAAATTCGAACCACTGCTTTTACCGATTCGAACCAGATGGTTTGGATGGTGGTTTGGTGCCGGGTTTTGTTTGTTATTGTTGCTGTTTTTGTTGCTGTTGTTGGTGTGGTTTGTTGTGTTCCATTATTTTATTTTTACTTTTTTAGACGTTCCTTTCTTTCCCTGGTCGTGTTGTTGATTTCCTTTTACCTTTGCACTCAGGACTAACAAGACCACAAAACCAGATCTCATGGCCATCCGGAGGGATAAAATTGCCATTAAAAAAGATCAATATCATCAGTAAATTCGCTTGATATCTCGACCCTGATATCTGAACCACCAAAAGCCTTTCCTTGTGCTGGGCTCCTCTCGAATCAAGACTAAATACCGACATTATTATAAAGAGTACAGCCCAGGTATAATATCGTTCGAAAAGACCCTTCTAATAACAAAAAACTTCGTCTAGTATGCAGTGAAGCTCTCAACTTCAGAGTCTTATCCCACCTAGAACAGCATGAGGCTAGAAGCAGTGTGGATACAATTCACACTGACAAAGCACATCCAAGTTTAATCGGGTTTTGCTATCGAAGCCCAGCAGAAAGAGTCAGCTGGACTGATCAAATTTGTTACTATAGTCCAGTTTTCCTAGAAATGTAAAAGATGTGTTACTTCGTACGTCTATGAATCTTTGAAAATCATACAGCCATTGGAGCCTAAACGATAAGTGGTGGAATTTACATCATTTATATACAAACACCCAAGCAACCAGAGAACACCAACGTCAAAGACAATCATTGACCAGTTCTATATCACATATGAAAAATAACATACTAAAAGCTGTGTACCATCCTTCTCATCTAGTGAATCATTACCCATGTGTGTTACAGGCCTTAAAACATATGAAAATCCAAAACCAGCCACAAAACCATAACCTATCGTGTTTGTCTTTCTCAAAATTAAATACGAACAAAAACTTTCTGCTTGGTTAATAACTCAAACTTAAATACAGTAAAATACGCAATATTGCTGACCCGCAATCCGGGATGTGACTTGGTGATCGAAATTTTAGCCAGAGTTCTATAACATACTATCTCCGTTAAAAATCAAGCAATAAAGCATTATTCCCATCCGCCGTGGTACACAAAGAGTTACATAGCGTCTAACCGTAGAAGACCTTTTTGAAAGATCATCTAAAGGAAAAGAACAAGATCCACTAAGAAACGCAATAAACTCTCAATCCGGCAGTAAAAAACTTAATTCTTATCGTCGATTATTTACTTCCATCAAAATCCAAAACTGTTTCAAGCAATAAACCACTAAACAACAACAGTTCCGTCGTTCAATGCTTCTTGTAGCATAGGGGGATTTCTGCTGAACACTTAACACTCACTGCTAGTACCAGTACAGATACAGTGCTTACAACTGAGAGAGATCCATTTCAAGCGCCTAATGACTTAAAGAACTCCATCAATTTTGTCACGACAAACAAACACGTCTGAACTAAAACATTTCCACTCATAACTGTTCCGAGTGTATCAGTACCTACGTCATCTCAAACATCAGGATCACGTACTAATGCAATAATGCAAATTCTAAACTCCGCTCCAGTTATAACTGACACTTAACGTATATCTGTAATCTGTGCAATAATAAAAGTTAGTTTCCTAATGCGTGCAAAAAAGCAAAAGTTATACCCAGTCATAATCTTGCGATACTGATCCTTCAAACTACAGACCAAGATCAATCTTAGCTACCTTTCCAAAACCTCTAAAATACAGAAAGAAACACTCCTCAGCAATTCAACAAGTACGATTGCTCCATTCCGACAGTCTGGTTTCCAACAAAACTTCCTGCCATTCATGCATTAATCAATTTGAGAGTGGTGACTTAATAATATGATAACAACAATATGTGTTCTTTATGCGTAAGATTTTAAAAAACATTCATGTCTGTAGACCACAATCTCCTTATTCGAAACGGAAGAGACTGCCTTTCAAAATCCGCCCTTATCCTTCTAAAATCATACATCAAAAAACGACAACAATGCGTCTATCGGACGCTTTCTCTTCTATAACAACACTTAAGTATGGCGTTCCACATCTCCATTTTAGCCCGTTACTCTTCTCAATCGACATAATGTCCTACCCCCACAGGTGAGATCTACATGCGAACTCTTTGCAAATACACCACAATTCACACCACCATAAGATTTCCTTACAGTCTTTCAAAACATTTGCAAAGAGTACCAACGACCTTTTAAATGACCAACTAAATCAAGAGGCACTTCAATTACTTCACCTCAAAAAACAAAACTCATGTACATTAACAACTAGCAGAAAAAGCAAAAGCTCACCAAGAATTCCCTTCCTAAACACCTCAATAATGTACTTGTGGGAACAATTCACTCACATAAAGTATTGGGACTAATAATTGACCATATCTCAGCATAGGAATCCCACATAAACGTTTACTAGCAAAAAGCTCTCCCCAAAAGTCGATCACTCACCAAAATCAAACACTTTCTTGACCTCACGATCACGAAAACTTTTTTTTTTTCCATGCTCATATTCTTCCCGCATTTGAGATTATGCATCGACTATAAGATGCGGCAAGTGCAAACACACTAACAAACCTTGTCAGACAGCCTACATAACAGCGCTCCAAATACTATTCCTTCTAAAAAACTAGACTCGATACTAAGCGCTGATTAGAAACATCTTCACATCTTCCATTCAACTTGAAGACTCAAAGACAACATAGCTAAAGGCACTAGAGTCTGACCGGATATGCTCCAACAACTTTAATGAACGATCAGCAAAGTCCGTCGAAAAAACGCGCCAAAACTCCCATTAATCCATCCCCAGCAACTGACCCCTATTTTAAATCAAGTCTAACTACTCTTGCGGGAACCTCTTTGTGAACTCCCTTCCTAAGACATCAAACAAATCCATTGTACCACAACTTTCAAAAACAACTTACCTTGACCCATCTTCTGCGTAAAAAAAAAATAATTTTAAAAAAACCATAAATATAAATAAAATAAAAAAATACATAAGAATCCAAAATCTCAAAAGCATAACTCATCACCAATTTTCATTACTTTACCCAATTTTGCCTTTCTAAAGAACTTTAGTGTTTCTTCTTCTCTTTATTTCATGTAATCAAGTTCTTATATATATATAATATATATATGTGTGTGTGTTGTGTGTGTGTGTGTTGGTGTGTGTGTTGTGTGGTGTGTGTGTTGCATAGGAGATAATCTTATAAAATGATTTGTTTGTCCCCCTTTTTGTCACTCTCTCTTCTCTACTCTCTCTTCTCATCCCTCTCTCTCTCTCTCTCTCTCTCTCTCTCTCTCTCTCCCTTCCCTCTGCCCCCGCTCTCGTCTCCTCTCTCTCTCTGGCCTCTCTCATCCGCTCTCTCATCTTCTCCTCTCTCTCACCATCTCTCTCTCTCTCTCTCTCCCTCTCGCTTCTATCTCTCTCGTACTTCTCATTCTCTCTCTCTCTCTCTGTCTGTGCGCATGTGTGCGTGGTAGGCTCCGATTTCGTATATATTTTGTCATGTTCATTTTACTGTCTGATTTGATACAGGCTAAGTATTGTCTTTTATACAGTCCAGTTCAAATCCATTACAATCTCAGCTGGTCTCTCCCCCTCTCCCTCTATCCTCTCGCCTCTCTCCTCATCTCTCTCTCTCCTTTGCTCGCTCTCACTCTTTTTTTTTTTTTTTTTCTATCCTCCCCTCCCCCTCCCCCCCTATGTAGCACGCTACTTTGCGTAATATACCTTCGACGTTTTTTCATGCCTTGCGAAAAATTAATGCATTGTGCCTACCTCGTCTCGCTCTCATCTCTCTCTCTCTCGTCGCTCTCCATCCCTCTCTTCTTTCTCTTCTCCGACTCACTCTCTCTCTCATCTCTCTTCTTTCATCGCCTCTCCTCTCCTCTCCCTCTCCGCCCTCTCTCTTCTCCTTCTCTTCTCTCTCTCTCCCTCTCATCATCGCCCTCTCGTCTCCATGCTCACTCTCTCTCCTCTCTTCCTCTCTCACTCATCTCTCTCTGGCGTGAAAACGTGCGTGATTTGTGTGTTCAAAATATTACGCACCTGTCAAATTACACTTCCTTCTTTTCATAACATCCAATCGGTACTTTTAGTACGACTTACCGATGATTTCCCCCAGCCCACCTCACTCCCTACAACCGGCTCTCACCTTCCGCTTCATTAGTTATTATTCTCTTTTTTAATTGTCATTTTATTTGTGTGTGTATTATCATTTTTTTAGGGGTTGGTGTGGGCTTATGGTTATTCGATTTTTTGTTGTTGTTTTCATTTGCTTCTATTGGCATTGATGTTCCTCGATGATTACATAACCGCTTTTGGCGGGCTGCTTTGATTTCTTACATTTAAAGTGGAGTCACTGCATTTGTTGTCCCCCACTCAGGCGAGGACTGATTAAAAAGCACTTAAGTCGTAGCTATTAGCCGTCGAAAAGAAAATTTTGTGTCGGGTCTTTGTCTTGTCCTCTCCTCCTCTCGCTCATCGCCCCCATCATCCTCACCAATCTCTTCTTCCCTCAACGTCACTCTCCATCCTCCTCTCCTCTCTCTCTCTCTCTCTCTGGCGTGGATGGAAATAACATCTCCTATCTCTCACCTGTTACCTCGGCGGGGAAATGAAGATAACAACAAAACATAGATGCAGCTCTCGCTCTCTCTCTCTCTCTCCTCTCTCTCCTGCCTCTCCTCTCTCTCTCTCTCTCTCTCTCGTCATGTTGTCTGATAACTGAAATTTATTTACCACCTCCTCCTCCTCCTGCAATCATTCCGAATATCTACATCAAACACACAATCGCTGCCTCCCGCACGCACACACAGCACGAAAACACACTACACACACACACACACACACACACACACACACACACAAAACACACTCACACACAGCGCGCGCACGCAGCACGACACACATCCCCCCCCCCCCCCCCCCACACACACACACACGCCGCCTGCGCTCAACACATAAACACACATCCTCCCGCATACCGTCAAAGAAAAAAACACAGAACTCGACAAAACACTCACACATCACACATACACCTCGCACGCACACACACACTACACACACACGCACAACCACGCGCACCACACAAAATAAGCACACATACACAAACACACACACACCACGCACTCGCGCCGCCGCCACACAAAGAGAAACACACGCACACAACATAAACACTCACAGCACACAAAACAACCACGCACAGCGCGCGCGCACTGCACACACAAACACACACATATACAAAGAGAACACATACACACAAAGAGAATCACACATACACACATAAACTCACACACACACACACACACACAACACACCCACACCACACTCACACACTCACACCACGTTATTCTCAATATCAGTCGTACTTTTCGTCCCTTCCCGGAGCCAGTTCTTTTCAAACAAAACATATGCATGATTCTATCACGCGCACAAACAGAAAGAGAAGAAGAGACGAGAGAGAGAGACGAGAAGAGAGAGAGAAGAGTAGAGAAGAAGAGAGAGAGAAGAGGGCAGGGAGAAAGAGAGGCTATCAATCATATTTCTCATATCGATGACCATTTTGTCACACAGACGCACGACGATGCAGACGACAACTACAAGCCAGTAGAGAGAGGGAGAGAGGGGAGGGAGGAGGAGGAGGGAGATAGGGAGGGGAGGAGAAATGATATAGAGATAAAAAGAGAGAGAAAAGAAAGAGAACGAGGATGACGAGGAGAAGAAAAAGTAAAAGATTAATTACTGAACCAGGTAAAGGAGCAAATGAACTCTCTCTCGCTCTCCTCTCTCTCTCTCTCTCTCGTTCCTCAACTTCTCTCTCTTCCTCTCCCCGCTCGCTCTCTCCTCTCTCTCCTTCCCTCTCTCTTCCTCGCTCCTCCCATCTCTCTCTCTCTCGTCTCCTCTGTATTTGATTTTGTTGTGTTTGTTGTGTGTGTGGTGGTGCCAGCCACTCTTTTGGAATCACTACCCCACATCCGATACTTGACTTCTAATAGTATCCTGCCCTATGCCTCCCCTCTTCCAACCTGTTCCCCTCCTACATCTCACATAGAAACACACCACACACTCGTACCGCGCAACGCATCACGCACGCGACGCACCACTTACGCACAGCAACGCACGCACCAGCACGCGCTCGCACACACACACACACATACAACACACTTGTCCTTCTCCGCCGCCACTCTAGAATGTGCGATTACATCGTACGAACTGTCCATCAACAGGATCGGTCAGTAATCCGTACAATACATGGGCTAAAGGAGAGAGAGAAAAGAAGAGAGAAGAAGGAGATAGAGAGATTGTCAAAGGTTTTATTTCTATTGGCTTCCGAATTTAGCATACTTAAACATCAATCTACGGAACGACGGTTGGTTGCTTTTAAACAGCTGCTGCGACAAAACCTGACACTCTACTACGCGTGATTTAGTTTATCCATATAGACTAAGACTTTTCAAAGTGCCCTGAATCACGTTTGTGTATCACTGGTGGTTACTCCCCCGCACTGTTTACACTTAAAACTGTTCTGCCACAAGCTCCACATCTATTTTGGTTTGCCTGTCCACTGTCTGGCCCCACACACCAACCCTCTCTCTCTCGTCTCGCGCTCTCCCTCTCGCCTGCTTCGAGCTATACCCGCAGCATGCTTACTCATTGCTGAAAAACCGGTCTGGGTAGGTACGGGCTGCCGTGAGTCCGACACATCGGTATCCAACACCCCACTTCAGATGTTTCGATAATCCGACACTGTAAAAAAAGCAGACTGTAGTCCCCGACATCCCACATTCCGACATATTCCCACGCGTTGTCGATAATCGAAACGCGGAATCGGAAGTGTCGGACTATCACCCATCCGCGCCCAAGCGCGGACGGACCATTGTCCTGCCAGCATGGCATGGCTACTACGATATCAGAAATGCATAAGCCATGTAGTGTGTTGATGTTTGTGTGTGGGATGGGGTGTGTGTGTGGTGGTTTGGTGTTGGGTGGGCACCCCGCGCGCTCGGCGCCCGCGTTGTTGCGGGTGTGAGCGCCCCTCGCGAGGTATGTCCACGATTTAACCAGAAAGATTGGTCGAGTGTGTATCGTCTTTTACTCGTGATGTATATTCTCGGTGGTTAGGAGTTGTGTTTGGTGTGTGTGTTGTGTTGTGTTGTGGTGCGTGCTGCGTGCTGCCGCGCGCGCACGTCATCGAGCAGCGTGTGTGTGCCGGCCGTGTCTGTGCTGTCGCGCACGCAAACGCACGGCGGATGTAAAGTAATGTTAGAGCCGTCAGATAAACGTTAAATCTCTCTCTCCTCCTCTCTCATCTCTCTCTTCCTAACTCATCTCACCTCTCGTCTCCTCTCCGCATCCACTCCTCTCCTCTCCTCTCTCTCTCTCTCTCGTTGGGTGAACTTACAGACATATTGTGCGGGCATGGCGTACTTGGCGCAATGTGCGCGCGAGTGAAACCCGTTTGCGTGTTGCATGAGCGAACTGATTTCAGAGCATTCGAAAAACTTAGAGCGCTATATTAGAACAATCATACCACACAATGACCTTTCTGATGTACATATGCCGAAAACGATGCATGCCCCACCAGAATCTGTTCGCACAGTAAACAGTTGTGGCCCGGTTAACAGGTTATGTGAGTACTTCATGTCAGCCCACCTTACTTTTTGTGGCATATGCTATGCCAAATTGATGATACAAAAACGCTCCAGTTCCGTCGAAAATTCTGGAACAGAAGTGAATTAGGGCTGCATTAATGGCCTTTTTCAAAGCTTAGTTGCATACAATGGCTGTGATCCACAACATTTGTATGCATTTTCCGTTGGGTGTGTATTTCTTGTTGTAAAGAGGTGGAACTTACTCTCGTCGAAAACATTTCGGCACACAGTATAATATTGTGTTTCCCTTTGATAAACACTATTCAATCAGACTGCTAGATAAACTTGTTGTTCCCACTGCTTAGCACAATACATCATTGTGATAATAAATTTGTTTTGGGGGGGCGGTTCGATTTCTTGTGTGTACCACAACAATCGTGAGGTAGTAAAGAAAAAATACAACCCCCCCCCAAAAAAAAAAAAAAAAACAACATCAAAAAAACGGACGACGATGTTTCAATTGCTGAAGAAAAGAAATACGGGAGATTTGTAACACCGAAATAAGAATAATAATTCCAGTTTTGTCTTGGGTTTCCAAAATATACAATATCTATATAACATTTTCTCCATTAACAAAAAGTAATCAAGTACTTGTAATGTTCAAACTTGTCAAGCTATAATTGTTAATTAGTCTCCGGAATTGGAACATGGATGTATGGCAGTTTTAATTCAAAAATACAGCATGGGATTCAAGTACAAGTGCGGTGAAATACAGTGTGTCAACGACATCATTCTAATACGTTACTAGTACTAACGAGCGTCGGAAACACGACGAGAATTTCATAAGACAGTAGTAATTAACTACTAACTTTAGAAAATTATATATTGTTTTCACATATAGTAGTATCATAACGTTTCAGAAATAGTAGCATCGCGTTGCAACTATCTAGTGAAATTTCCCGTTGTGAAACTATTCCCTCTTTTCTTAGTATTAATACTGATCCAGGTCACTGAATAGATGGTCATTTGCCTATTAGTGTTTACGAGTTATGTGAACAATTTATGACGTTGCTGACCAATGGCCAGTGTCCTTACCAGTGGTAATTTTTGCCCTAATTCACTGTTTTGCCATTAGTGAAAACAGTTTCATGTAACAATTGAAGGACGTTGCGAGACCATGTCAGGGTCATTGACCAATGGTCATTTTGGTCCTTATGTCAACAAGGTTGGCTGCTAATTAGTGTAGATCGACTCAGTGAACATAACGACATTGCTTCCAGTGGCCAGTGTCATTTGACCAGTGTCATACCCAATGTCACTGTGACTGTTATTTATGTACAGGTCAGTTAACAATTTACGATGGGTTGACATGGTCAGAGTCCAGTGACAGGGTCATTTTGGGCCCAATTTGTATCGAACCAATGGGCATTGGCCTATTTCACAGTTTGGCTCGTGGATATTGGGTAATCATCTTTCAAGTTACAAATGGTGGGGGACGTTCTGACCATGTCATGTCATTGACACATGTCCAATGTACCCAAGGCACTGGGGTTGACTGTTATGTATGTACGATTCATGTTAACAACTACGGATGTGGTTGACCCAGTGGGTCAGTGACATTGACATGTGGTCAGGTGCGCCAATTGACAGCTAATTAGAGTAAGACAGGATTCGAGACAAGACTCGATCGACACCGCGTTTTTCTTCGTTCGATACATTTCCGCTTTTTTTTTCTGCGCTGCTTCGATTGATGTGGCTGTGATATTGTTAGGATGGGTGAGAAAGTAACCAGTTTCCCTACACCACAAATGTCGAGCGCGAGCTGAGAAAAAAGCGCTCTGTTCATTTGCAACAAGTGTTATCTCTCGTCAACAAGAACACGTTCAAACGGGAGAGTCCGCCAGTGAAAATACAAGATGCAATGTTGAAAAGAATAGAATAAAAATAACCACAATATTAGCGAAAATCCGTCCAGCCAAGACACACATGAAATGTCAGTAACCTTTTTCCACCGAATTCTGTTACTTTCCCATGTGTCTACTCTCCCATGCGCCTACTCCGAAATGTATGAGCACGACATGCCTAACGCCAGTTCGTTCATGTCGTCGTCTTTCGTCAACTCTGCGGGGGGCTTCGCCCTACTCGAACTAAAACCATCGATGTCATCTTTGGAGGATCAACTGACAACTGTGTTACGGCCAGGGGGACCTCATAGTCAGTATGGAAGAGACGAAATGGAGTATAACGAAATATATACGAAATGGGGAGTAGACCAAAGGGATGTCCTCCGAAAAAGATTGGTCTCAAAAATTTGGGACTGTGTGAACTTACCCATCGACGAGGCTGCACCAGCAAGTTCTAATTGAGTTTGTCACTTGGTGCTGTTGTCTTCGTTGACTCAAGACAGGACACCTGAACATCTGCTACAAAGGGTAGTTCTAAGGTGCCCGCCGCTGCACCCAACTCGGTTCACTCGGGTCAGGCTGAGCTGGTCTTTCCCTCTCCCCTGTATTCTGGAAAATAGTGAATAGACGGTAAATTGGACGCGATTCTACACTGGAACATTTATTTTTCTGAGATAATCCCAGACTAACTACGTGATAGATCGTGAAGGGGCAGATTTTAATGCTACCCGATAGCCAGTAACAGCCCAAAAGAGATACTAGGTAACAAAAGTGTAATCTTGCCTAAACTGTCACTGGCACACGGGTGGCAGAAACTTGGTTACCTGCAGAACTGTCACCTACCCGTCATCTCAAGATCCCCGCTTGAGATTGCTAAAGCGTAGGAACCGACATGATGTCCTTTGGAACCCTCTTCCAACTCGTTACAAGGTTTGGACAACTCTTCTGACACTGACTCACCCCGTTTCTGACTATGACACGACGTGATGCACGATTAATAACGTGGATATTATTCATCTAAAAAGAGTGAAAAGAAAAAGACTGATGTGTGGAGGAACTTCATCAGAACTGCAATTTCGCCGTCATGGGAACAGAAAAATAGAAAGAGTGGTAACCATCCAATAGGGATAAGATGTGAATAAGGAAAAGATCCGTTTGACATTCAGTTTAAACTGAATTTTGGCAACACACTTCTCGATCCAACTCCGAAACGAGACCGCTTCAACAAGAGGAGTCCCACCATCAATCTACATACTTGATAAAAAAAACTGCCAAAGCTTCCACTGCGTCGTTCAGTCACACCACAGACAGTTACAAGATGGCCATGGTGATAATGGTTGAACGGTTATGTCGGCGCATCGCGTGGAGCTTCCTTATTACCTCCCCTAAAATGGCTTTTATCTTCTCTTTAATGTTTTTTGTTGGGGTTGAATAAGGATAAGGTCTATAACAAAAAATAGGGGTTATTAGGCTACTTTTTTAATTTTGTTGATATATAGAGTTATGACGTATCTGTGATGCAGCTTTTAATTTTATAGTTCTTAAGAAATAACTGTGCATTGTGGCAAACAACCACTGTCATAAGTGTAAAATACAAATCACTTTGGAAGTCTGCTAAAGCAGGCTTTAGGTATCTATGATAAACACTACTTGAATATTTCTGTCTAATATTTAAAATAACGATTGGTGAATCAGGATAACTTACACTGGGATATATAACTCTATATAAAAAAAATATTTAATAGATCTCCCCCACTGTGAAAAGTTTTTGTCAGGAGTCACATCAAATAGCGCAGATGCAAAGCCACGCTTCTAATTGCGCGGTAAGCGTTGATTTTAAACAAAAAGAAACGTCAAATCACTACAATCATGAATAACCACAAGCCATCAGGGTAACAAAAAAAAATAACAAATAAAAAACATCCCTCTTGCACAGCGCCGTTCGCACAGACGTGATGCCACGACCGATACATTTTTTTGCCCCTTCATAGGTAATATTTTGCAACCACATCAGTCTTATATGTATTTTTCCCTGATTACAATATGTACATAGACATTTCTGTTCACATTTTTATTTGTATTCACGATGGTCCCTCAAACCATTCTTTAAAAACGGAAAGAATTCTTAACAGAAAACCAAGTGAAACGTTGCGTTGCACGGGGTACCCCTCCCTACTATACACCGCTGGCACAATAACAGATCTGGCGCAGGCGCGAGTCGCGCCCCGATCCTTCGGCGGCGCGGGATCCTTTGGCGTCATGGGTGCTTACTGTCCTGCATAAAATTCAGTGATTGAATACATTCATGATCGGCATCTCCTTACCCCAGGCGGTGACGTGTTTCCCTCTCCAACTTAAGCAGCAATGTTCAGAGATAACATTGTGCATAGAAAATAATTCTACTAACAAACGCAAGACATAAATAGTAACTCCTCCAGCTTTTATACTAAGTAAGAGACTAAGGTCAACACAGGATCATTACCAGCTAGATAGTCCAAACGCGAAGCACTACTTCTGAAACTTTGCTTTACTACTTATCTTCTGAAATTACTACTATAAATTTCATAAGTTTGTAGTAGTTACTTACAACTATTCTTATGAATTATAGGAGTGTGTTCAGAAACAAGTATAGTACGTACTTGCCGGCCAGATTTTTTTCACTATCAACTGTTAAATTTTGGCACGACTGCGGCGCTGCCCTGTAACCCATCGTCACACACAGCGCAGAACCTCCCAAGGTGTACAGACTGTTCAAAAAGGCAGGTGAAGACAGTCGTTCTTTCCTGGTAGTTTCGGTTCCTTCTTTGCCTTAACTAGGCTGAGCTGACCCATGTAGAAAGGGTCCAGTGAACGGCGAAAAGACCTCGACCACAGGGAAAGTCCGTTGACAGTGGAAAGACACAAAACTTGGATGTCTCTCTGGTAGGGCACAGAAAATAAACCGTATGCGAAACTTGCGTGTCCTGGAGTGCACTGTCGTCCATCTGTCCGTGGCAGGGGTGGTTGGGTCTGTGGAGGGTGCTCGCAGCTGGAGGTAGGTTGTCTTGTTGCCGCGCACTCCACCACTCCTCTGGAGTCGTATATTAATCGCTGTACACCCAGGATGGCCTAAGTAAAAGCTGGGCTATGGCTCAGCCTCTTATCTATTTTATCATCGGTTCATCCATTTAAGCCCGTGTTTATCGTAATTGGAGGGGCCTGTACCCACGGCATCACTGCGCTGCCGCCAATTTACAGGACTCTCAAAAGGCAGGAGAAGACAGTGCATTCGTCACTGGACCTCCCCAGCTCCTTGCGGTTTGCGTGGGTCGGCCTGTTCATTTCGTTTTCCTTTTTCTTTTTCTTCGTCTTCGTGAGTTAATGTTCATGTTGAGGACCGTTTGACCATCGACATCATCCTTCATTAACCAAAACTTGGAGCGAGAGGAAATGAACATCGTCCATGGTTCACTGCGTTCTCTGTAACAACATCAGCTGAGCATACACGTCTGACGCCGTCATCCGCCTGAACCGGTGGCTCCCTGAGCGCAAATGTATGATTTCATGTGCCTCTTCCCACACAGACGGCCTGGGAGGAAAGGAAAGGACAGAAAATACGCTGATGTAATACCTCCAGCCCCCACCCCACCCCCTCCTTTGCTCCCCCCCCCCCCCCCCCTCCCACCATCCAACAATCTTACTTGCTTTACCCTTGGGAATAAAAATCATCATCATCAGTATCCTCCTCCCCCTTCTCCCTCTCTCCCTCCCACTCTGTCACTGTTTTTGTCTGTCTGTTTCTCTCTCTCTCTCTCTCCCTCCCTTCAGCTCATCGCTCGCTTTACGCTTCAGCACTGTTCATCGTTTTGCTCACCCGGTATTTCCCTGTCAGAAACTGTTGTAGGTTCAACCACAACAAACACAGTCGAACTGTTCACATCACACTGCTGAACCTGACCGCCGATACAGTTGAAAAATGATCAGTTTAGTACAAAAAAAAGTTATGCATTCCGTAAAAATGCCTATGAAAGTGTACAAGAAGGGTGGTTATATATAAGGAATCTTTCATGTATGGCTCAAAACATTT
The DNA here is from genome assembly GCA_018398815.1 of Conus ventricosus. Lineage (NCBI taxonomy): Eukaryota > Metazoa > Mollusca > Gastropoda > Neogastropoda > Conidae > Conus > Conus ventricosus. The sequence goes on from CM031598.1 coordinate 80,783,417, forward strand.
TGCATCCGTAGGTATTATGAAAAGCGAGGTACTCCAACTAATCATCTTAAATTAAAAAAAGAAACAGTATTGTTCGTTCCGCCAGGCGACACAGGCAAACAGATTACAGGACAAAACAGAATGCATTGCAAACACAAACAACATTCAGGACAAAACACAATGCATTGCAAACACAAACAACATTCAGGACAAAACACAATGCACTGCAAACACAAACAACATTCAGGACAAAACACAATGCATTGCAAACACAAACAACATTCAGGACAAAACACAATGCACTGCAAACACAAACAACATTCAGGACAAAACACAATGCATTGCAAACACAAACAACATTCAGGACAAAACACAATGCATTGCAAACACAAACAACATTCAGGACAAAACACAATGCATTGCAAACATAAACAACATTCAGGACAAAACACAATGCATTGCAAACACAAACAACATTCAGGACAAAACAATGCATTGCAAACACAAACAACATTCAGGACAAAACACAATGCATTGCAAACACAAACAACATTCAGGACAAAACACAATGCATTGCAAACACAAACAACATTCAGGACAAAACACAATGCATTGCAAACACAAACAACATTCAGGACAAAACACAATGCATTGCAAACACAAACAACATTCCGGACAAAACACAATGCATTGCAAACACAAACAACATTCAGGACAAAACACAATGCATTGCAAACACAAACAACATTCAGGACAAAACACAATGCACTGCAAACACAAACAACATTCAGGACAAAACACAATGCACTGCAAACACAAACAACATTCAGGACAAAACACAATGCATTGCAAACACAAACAACATTCAGGACAAAACACAATGCATTGCAAACACAAACAACATTCAGGACAAAACACAATGCACTGCAAACACAAACAACATTCAGGAAAACACAATGCATTGCAAACACAAACAACATTCAGGACAAAACACAATGCACTGCAAACACAAACAACATTCAGGACAAAACACAATGCATTGCAAACACAAACAACATTCAGGACAAAACACAATGCATTGCAAACACAAACAACATTCAGGACAAAACACAATGCACTGCAAACACAAACAACATTCAGGACAAAACACAATGCACTGCAAACACAAACAACATTCAGGACAAAACACAATGCATTGCAAACACAAACAACATTCAGGACAAAACACAATGCATTGCAAACACAAACAACATTCAGGACAAAACACAATGCACTGCAAACACAAACAACATTCAGGACAAAACACAATGCACTGCAACACACAAACAACATTCAGGACAAAACACAATGCATTGCAAACACAAACAACATTCAGGACAAAACACAATGCACTGCAAACACAAACAACATTCAGGACAAAACACAATGCATTGCAAACACAAACAACATTCAGGACAAAACACAATGCATTGCAAACACAAACAACATTCAGGACAAAACACAATGCATTGCAAACACAAACAACATTCAGGACAAAACACAATGCATTGCAAACACAAACAACATTCAGGACAAAACACAATGCACTGCAAACACAAACAACATTCAGGACAGAACACAATGCACTGCAAACACAAACAACATTCAGGACAAAACACAATGCACTGCAAACACAAACAACATTCAGGACAAAACACAATGCATTGCAAACACAAACAACATTCAGGACAAAACACAATGCATTGCAAACACAAACAACATTCAGGACAAAACACAATGCATTGCAAACACAAACAACATTCAGGACAAAACACAATGCACTGCAAACACAAACAACATTCAGGGCAAAACACAATGCATTGCAAACACAAACAACATTCAGGACAAAACACAATGCATTGCAAACACAAACAACATTCAGGACAAAACACAATGCATTGCAAACACAAACAACATTCAGGACAAAACACAATGCATTGCAAACACAAACAACATTCAGGACAAAACACAATGCACTGCAAACACAAACAACATTCAGGACAAAACACAATGCATTGCAAACACAAACAACATTCAGGACAAAACACAATGCATTGCAAACATAAACAACATTCAGGACAAAACACAATGCATTGCAAACACAAACAACATTCAGGACAAAACACAATGCACTGCAAACACAAACAACATTCAGGACAAAACACAATGCATTGCAAACACAAACAACATTCAGGACAAAACACAATGCATTGCAAACACAAACAACATTCAGGACAAAACACAATGCATTGCAAACACAAACAACATTCAGGACAAAACACAATGCACTGCAAACACAAACAACATTCAGGACAAAACACAATGCACTGCAAACACAAACAACATTCAGGACAAAACACAATGCACTGCAAACACAAACAACATTCAGGACAAAACACAATGCACTGCAAACACAAACAACATTCAGGACAAAACCAATGCATTGCAAACACAAACAACATTCAGCACAATGAAAACGAACGAGCAACCACTTATCTTCTCAAATTCGGTGCTAAATGGGTTAATTTATTTTGAATGGGTTAATTTATTTTGAAATACGTTCAGCCTGATACTTGGGTTTGATCAATTGTGCAATATAGCTCTTGAGTCGTGGGAATTTTACCAAAGCGGCTGTATTCATGTTTTGACTCGGAAGAAATTTCAAGTAGATAGGCAGACTATAATGATCTAGTTTACATTGGAATTGAGCGTTTTCCCATGCAATATTTTATTGTTTATCATGTATCCCATACGTATTTCTGCTGCTAAACTTATTCACCATTGGTTTACTTTGCTAGAAACAGAAGTTAGCAGATGCATTGTAAGCGTTCAGTATGCTGTATGACTTCAATGCTAAAACTGAAAATAAATGTGAAACCGAAATGAACCTCAGTTTATCAAATTTCAAAACGGACTCGGTTTACTGAATCAAAGTTTTCGATTAAGTAACGAGTTTTTATGTCTTTGTCGTCAACGACTGGTAGATAGCAGATGTCAGAAAGCCGGAGTGGTCTGATCATATCCAGCATATGACAGGTTTCAATTTTACATGGATTTCTTGAAAACGTGCTTGATCTTAGACATAGGTAAGCATTTAAGACACCTAACAGTAAGATTCAGATTATGATTCCAATTATCTATCTAGTGTTGGGTATTGTGTATTTCATAAAAGGTGATTCTTTGTCTTCTCTGCAGCGAGTCGCACAAACACTGGTATCTATATGCAGTTCCTTGCATGTGTGCAGCTCTCATGAGCACTGGACAAAAAACCGTTATTAAGCCCAAGTATTATGAGCATCCAGCTCTGTTTAATTCAAATCTATTACTGTCATCCACTTCTACTTAAGTTGCAAGCAGATTTAGAGATATAAAAAAAGAAAACCTTTGTTTTAGAGGGTTTTTTTTGAGAATGTGTACAGTAATTCTTGTTTTGTTCCACAATATCATATCATTGTGCATAGACATCAACTTTATCTGTTCACAACGGCAGACCCCTTCATTTGGGGAGCCTTGCCCTTACCTTTTATATACACGAATACCTCTCTCCTCTCTCTCTCTCTCTCTCTCTCTCTCTCTCTCTCCCTCTCTCTCTCTCTCTCTCCAGGGGTGGGGTGGGGGTGGGCTGGGGCAGAATCGACTTGCTGATTACTCTGCCAGTTTGTGGTTACATACATGGAAAAGTCTTTAATACGAAGCAAAAAGACCTATGCAGTCAGACAAAAAGACTGTCCTGCACTATTTGGGTGTTTATCAGCAGGCTACTTACTGTTTGCTTTTGGCCCCAAAGAACCAACCACCTGATGCAGGCCCCAAAGAACCAGCCACCTGATGCAGGCCCCAAAGAACCAGCCACCTGATGCAGGCCCCAAAGAACCAGCCACCTGATGCAGGCCCCAAAGAACCAGCCACCTGATGCAGGCCCCAAAGAACCAGCCACCTGATGCAGGCCCCAAAGAACCAGCCACCTGATGCAGGCCCAAAGAACCAGCCACCTGATGCAGGCCCCAAAGAACCAGCCACCTGATGCAGGCCCCAAAGAACCAGCCACCTGGTGCAGTCACGTCCACGCAGAAAATGACCATGCTCACAATTTGATGATGATGATGTCATTCTCTAAAGATTTTGTTCTGCTTGATCCCCCCCCCCCCCTCCCCACTGCTCCCCATTTCAGGAATTCCCTCTGTTACAGATGTTTGCACGTGCCAAATTCCTACCAACGGTCAAACTTGAGGTGTTCCAGCTGAAGAAAGGGAAGAAAACTGAAGATTAGCAAAAGTGCTGTATTTCATGGGCCTGTTTCAAGCAGCGCTTCGCCTGCACAAGTCTTTTACTTTTTTTCTTCTCTCTTTTTTTTTTCTTTCTTAAATCCAGCGTCAGTCGACACAGCGTGGTCGACACTGGTTGCTTTGGCCCACCGCTTGTACCTGCATTAGTTGGTGGGAATAATTGGGGGGAAGGCACGCGCCAGTATGAGTTATGGAGCTCCCACCTGTTAACGCGTGAAAAGGTGTCTGTCTCCGTGGGGTGAAAATTAGGGGAGCGAGGGTCGCGGACAGGAGAAGGTGGGGAGGGGAGAAGGAGGGCGAGGACTTGGGGTAGGGTGTGTGTTGGACATGAAAGGAAAGCAAAAGGAATTTTGAAAAAGAACATGACAACAACAACAATGATGATGATGATAATAATGATAACAATAATAATGATCATCATCATGATAGGGTCAGACAGGAAATAAGGTGTGCAGTGTCAAATACACCTTTGTCAGTGTATGTGTGCGTGTGTGCATACCTACGCCTGCGCGCGCGCGCGCGCGCGCGCGCGTGTGTGTGTGTGTGTGTGTGTGTGTGTGAGGGGGCAGAGCCAACAACACACATACGTGTTAATATATATGCAATCACATATATGTGTACACACACACACAAGCAAGCAAGCACACACACACACACACACACACACACACACACACACACACACACACATCGCACATCCACATGTGCATGCATGAGCACACATGCATGCATGTACACACACACACACACACACAAGCAAACGCGCGCGCGTGCGCACACGCACACACACACACACACACTGTGAAGGAGCTGGTAGTTATTACAAGAAGACTGACTGCCCGACAAAAAGACAGAGGCAGAGAGAGAGAGAGAGACAGAGAGACAGAGACAGACAGAGACGCAGTGGGCGAGAGAGAGAGAGAGAGAGAGAGAGAGAGAGAGAGGGACAGACAGACAGATGTGTAAAGTACTGCGCAGGTCATGATAAATGTGAATAGCGTACTTCCGTAAGAGAAACATACCCGCAAAGAGTGTTTGAACAAAAAAAAAGAGAGAAAGAAAAAACCTGAACGGAGAAACACGAAGACATTAACGACAGACACCGAGCCATTACATGTGCACATTCCGGTCACAGCTGTATACATGTCTGGACTGAAACATCTCCACAACGTGAACAACCTTTCGTAACGCCCCCCCCCCTTTGAGAGTGAGCCAGTTCGCTATTCGGCATTGAATTCTTTCAGCAAAGCAAACTGTGCAGCGGTGAAGCATGTACACAACTCCCCCCCCCCCCCCCCCCCCTCCCCGGGTGTTGCCAAAGGCACTTGAAAACTGTTTAAGTATATATTCATGTTCTTGCTTATAGCCTTGCGTTGGGATATATTTATTCAGAAACGGAACGAATCGTTGTATCACTGGGGTTTTAATTTTCGCTTCCTGCCATCTCTCTCTCTCCTCTCTCTCTCTCTCTCTCTCTCATCTCTCCCCCCTTACCACCCTTCCCCTCTATCTAAGGTTTTTTGGGTTCCGTCTTTTTGCCCACCTACCATGTCATAATTACATGTATGAATAATCTGCTTATTGGTTATCACAATTACATCTATAGTGCAGTGTGGGTTTTATTATCAATGTGTCGAGATCAGGAATAGAGTTTAGAACTTACCGCCAATGACATTGACAAACAAAGCACAAGACAAGACACGATGCATTTCAACCACTTGGTCTTCATCAGGCGAA
>CM031598.1:80794457-80796957 GCA_018398815.1 Conus ventricosus
TGGTGGTGTGACCGTGTATGGGGTGTGGGGTGTTTGGTGTGTGTATGCTTGAGCTTGCCTGCAGCGGGTTTTGTTTTTCTGTCCTCTCTCCCTTCTCTCTCCCCTCCTCCTTCCCCTCATACACACCCTACGGGGTGCAAACACACACACACACACACACACACTCTTTAAAACCCGGGTTTTCGTTTCCAGTTTCCAATTCGATTGACGACCCCAACCTCCACCCCCCCCTTCTGACAGCCCCCCCCCCCCCCCCCCTTTTTTTCAATTTTAAATTGATACGATTTTCTTTGTTTTGGGATCAATTTCATTTTTTTATTCGTTGTGTTTTTTTTTTTCAAGCGTGGACGGCCGCTCCTTTTTGTATTCCCGGGCCCACCACCGCCCCACCCACTCACCCTCCCCCGGCCCCCCCCCCCCCCCCCCCCCCCCCCCAATTTTTTTTTCCACCACACGAACAGAAATCCCTTTTTCCCTACCTAAAATAATAGAGCTTCAAAATTTACGGACTTCGGCACGGGGTCCCCTTTCCCCTTTTTCCCCCCCCCCCCCCCCCCCCCCCCATCCCCTACCAAAATAAAACACTCCCAAACGGTGGGCCACGGCACACGTCGTCTCTCCAATTTTTTTTTTTGGTGTTTTTTTTTTTTTTGTTTTTGTTTTTGGGGGGGGGGCTGACTTTCCCCCCGCCCCGATGGCTGGCTAAAAATAAAACCCTGTGCAGCGAGGGGCTACTTTAAAAAAGGCCCCCTGAACGCGAAAACTTTTTTCCCCCCCTAACATTCATTTCTATTCTCTGTTCGTTGGTTTTAACCTGCCCCCAAATTTCCCCCATTGGGTTTAAGGGGGGGGGGGCCCCGTCCACCATTTTTATTTTCCCCCATAAAAAAATAATTTTGGAGCTTAAAAAAAAAACTAAACGGAAAAAAAAAAATACAACATCATTTTTGATTGTGGACATTGTGCAAATAATACAGCCCCCCCCCCCCCCCTCCCATCCCACTCACCCTCACTCACCCCAAAGGACAACAGGGCAACAAATGTGGTGCTTTTTTTGAGGGGTTTTTGAACAAAATTTGGTTCTGCGCTCAGGGAAATGTGTATGGGGTTTCCCCCCCCACCCCACTGAAAAGAGAGAGAGAGAGGAGAGAGAAAAGAGAGAGAGAGAGAAGTTTTTAAAAGATTTTTAAAAAAAACCCTAAGGACCCCCGATGAAATGGGGAAATACAAAGTATGTAATACACAATCATAGTTTCGAAAAAAAATGAGAAATCACTGTACACATTCTCAAAAAGCGACTGTTTCTCTGCTTTAAAAGCAAAAACAACAAACATAGTGCAGACTGAAAAAATCCCTGTACACACTCTCAAAAAAACGACTGTTTCCTATATTTAAAAAGCTTTTTGCAAAAACCCAAAAACAAAAACAACAAAAAGTTTTTACAAATTGATAGATGACAACAATAGACGTGGTTTTAAAAAAGACCTTGCAACATCATTTTTAAACCTCAGTGTGCTTTTTCCTTTTAACGTTTTATTTAAGATCAACAGGGAAAAAACTGGGGGCGGTTTAGCTTCGTGTGATGTTTTTCCCGCAGAGACACAAAAGCTACATCACAATCATGAAACATTTGCTATCTAAAAGAATGGATATTTTATTTTTTTTTAATTCAAAATTTTAATCTTTCTGACATATGTATTAAAATACTCATACAGGGGCCCATTTCTAAAGATGAAGTAAGTCGACAAAAAAATTTTAAGTGACTCCAAACCCACCTTCACCAAAAAAATGGTCAGTCTATCTGGGAACTGCCAGTCGTTGGCAACAACAACAAAAAGCCATGTAAGTCCTTTACTTTGTTTAAGTATTATGAAATTTAAACCCCAAAAAATTTAACTCTCTGAGGGCCGGGCTTGTTGGGTTTCTCGTTGTTTTTTTTTCCCCCCAGTTCTCATAGAACAGGGTACCTTTTCAGGGGAACGAAGAAAATGCTGTTGGTTTTCCTTCCCCCGTGTGTCCGTGGGCAAAAGGGGTTTTCCCCTCGCCTTTCCCGACAAAAAATTCTGGGCCGATCTTTCTGAAAATTTTAAAGGGATGTTTTAAAAAGCTCACAGATAAACCGATGTTTTATTTTTCCCGAAAAGCCGTTTTCTGATGGCTGTAACGGCCCCAAAAAGGTTTTTTTTAAATTTTGGAAAATCTGAGGACAAAAACATTTTTACGCTTTTGACGTCCCCATACTTTTTGACGCATGTTTGATTGTGACGTTTTCCCAAACCCTTTCCCCCCCCCCCCCCCCCCCCCCACCAAATCCCCCAAGGGGTATTCAAGATAAACTGCGAGTACGTTTATTGCTTTTCATCTTTTTCCTTACCATTCAAACCTCGTGACATATGCTTTACGAGGGATCTGCTAAGTTTCATTCACACCAATTTTTCAGAAAAATGTAATGCTGAATACGTTCAGCAGCTGAGAAACACATTGTGCACAAACCAACCAA
>CM031598.1:80801957-80806957 GCA_018398815.1 Conus ventricosus
AGAAACTGCAAAAGATCTTTCATTTCAGAGGGGTTGGACAAGTATTCTTGATAAAAAAAACATCAGATTTTAAAACAAAAATGAACCTTTTGGTAGATTTAACAATTTCTGATAACTTTTAATCTAGAAATGGATATGAAAAAATGAAAAGTTGTTCATGATTATTTTTTCATGTATGCTTTGGACTAAAAGGCGTTAAACAGCAGCATTGTATTTGTATAAAAATTAGAAACCTTTTGGAAAATTAAAAAAATATATCATGGTGACACCAGTGACATAGCAGTGACACCAGTGACAGTCTGTAACACCAGTGACAAATATCAGAGTCAATTTTTAGCTGTGATAATTTTAAGAGACATAGACATGTCATTATCAGCATTCATACTATACTTTTAACCCCTTAGGTACTTTGGAAAATGTGACACTACTATTGACATAAAATGTAAAGATAAATGCATTTTATGATTGTAAAACAATTGGCAGTATGGTAACATCAGTGACTCACCATCTTTAAAGTCTCATTTTGTGGACATGAATACTAAGGAAGTCACTAGTCTGTGAACATTTGAAGATAAGCAAATCACTTTGTTTTGAACAAATTATAAGCATATTACATATTATATGTCAAAATCTGAACTAAAATGGTAACATCTGAATTAAAATGGTAACATAACATGAAAAAAGTAACACCAGTGACAGTCCGTGACACCAGTGACAGTGTGTGGCCTCTGTGAAATTTCCTTGTAGCTTTTTATCCTGACAGTTGTTACACTCCCTGTACATGCATCGTTTGTTTTCAATGCAACATACAATCTGCTTTGTGAGGATGGCAAGGTTTGCTGTTTCAATGACACGCAGTTTGAAGAGACTGTCTGCCATGTATTTAGTGTTCTCGCAGGTCTTACATAAGCATGTGTCTCTGTCTCCTGCTCTTGGGTATGTCACCCAAAAGGGCTTCATTCTCCAAAATGTGATGAAGCTCAAACTTTGCAGTGACTCCGTTTTGTATTTGACGTAAAGATTGCGGACATAATCACACAACAATCTTTTCTGCTTCTTTATTTTATTCCTTGTGATTGTGTTCCGTTTCCCGGACATCATTGTAGAGTTGTCGTCTCTAAGGAAGAATGCATGGATGGAGGCTTTGGTCCTGTTTGACACACAACCCTTTTTCTTTCTGTTGTTGTTGTTTGTATAGCACCCAAGCTTGCAACTTGCCTCTGTCTTGAAGCGGTATTTTCGCAAGATTTCCCCTGCAAGAAGATCTTTCACAGGTTTTTGCGGTTTTTGTGGTTCTGCTTTATCTGATCAATTAAAGCGTGATGAAACACCAGCGTTTTTCGAACAGATTTTTTGCTCAGATGGTCTTTTCTCAAATTACTGAGTAGTTTGCGAGATTTGGATCGTGGCGTGTCGTCTAGCTTTTGTTCCGACCGTTGTAACCTCTTTTTGTACATTCGGGCCATTTTTGTCTGCTTTTGCACACAGTCCTGCAGATGTGCGATTTCTGCCTTCATTCGTTCTTTCTCTCTCTTTTGTCTCTTTTGAATACGTTTGCCTGCATGTGATGGCCCAGGTTTTGGAGAAGGACTGATCTGTGGAGTACTTGGAGTACTTGGAGAACCAGGGGGTGTTTCTTGCTGCTGTAAGTGTTTTAGTTTTTTTCTGCGGTCCTGTTGGCGTTTCTTCCATTCCCTTCTTTGTCTACGTAGTTCCCTAGGTTTCATATCCTTCACAAGTTTTCTTTTTCCTTCTGTCAATTCTTTTGCATACTTCTCATTCTTGGACTTGAGATAATTTTGCCTTTTCTCTGGGTCAGCATTCCTCCGCGCTCGGTAGCGACGCGCTCTTTCAGCAGCACTGAGGGCCATGTCCCCGTCTTATACACCAACTCCTTGAAAAACAGAAATGTACATGTTTAAACATATGGTTGAACATACAAACTACGACCTACTTGAAACAAACCTCACAAGACAACATAACACACACAAAGAATAGATCTGATAAATTGTAAACTATAAATGCTACATGAAATAGTATAGAAAATACTCTACATGCCCAAGATCCCACACTAATTTAAAAAATGCACTCAATCCACCTGATCATTGCTGGTCAGAGTTGCTTAATAAAGTGGCTGAAATTGTACTCACCCACTCCAATGCAAAGTTAATTTAAATCTTAACCAGAACTTAAAATAACTGCCTGTTAAGGAAGCAACCACATTTAAAAAATAAAAAATAAAAATACTTCCAGTTGAAGAAACAACCGAAATAAATCAATAAAAGACACCAAAACTACTCTTTACCCATCCCCCCCACCACCATACACCCCCCAACCCCCGCCCCCCATCAAAAAACAAACAAAACATCTTCCCCCCCCCCCCCCCTCCCCTCTCACCTCCTTCCTCCACCCGGCCCTCTTCCCGATGGGAATGAAACCACCGAAAGGTGGAAGTTCCCTGAGCCAATCAATATACTAACTAACTAACTAACGAACTGGTATAGAGCTTCCATGAACCCCCCCCCCCCCCCCTCTCCTGTCAGATGTCACTGGTGTCACATTCTGTCACTGGTGTCACAAAACTCAATCGTGACACCAGTGACCGTGACACCAGTGACAAAATGGAAGTAAAAAAAATTGTGACTGCTCCCTCAATGGCGTCTGTTTCACACTTCTGGTACCACATGGAAGGGGTTCCTAAATACCATTTTCTGATGATAAAAAGAATAATTTCTATGTCAATTTTAAACTAATTCTAGCCCGTGACACCAGTGATGAAAATTACAAACATACCCAACCCCACTCACCTGCCAAAGACTTGGTGAAGCTTGACCAAAGACACAACAAGCTTTCTCAGCATCTATGTAGGAAGTGAAAAGGGAAGATACTCTTGGCGGCTTGTTGATGGTATGGAAGGGAGAAGTCATTGTTTTTTCACTGGGTTTATGTGACTGTGACACCAGTGACAAAAAACTGAGGGACAAAGTAAAAAATAGTTTGAAAAAATATTTTCTCACATTATATGTGCAAACAGCGTTTAATGCGCCCTAGAACATATAATTCATATCAGAATAACACCCAAAAAATGTTTGTGATGGTCTGGAATTTTTTTTCCTGAATTTCATGGACAGTCAAAATTTTGTCATCTTTGCGAGGGACAAGCCTTTTTAGCTACCCCCTTATATTGATAACGGCCACAGCAAAAATCCATAGGAAATATTTTTTAAAGTTTGGTATCTCAGTTACTCTACACATATTGCTCTTCACATTGAAACAAATTAGGGGAAGATAGACTTCTAAATGTAGCCATAGGATTTTTTTAAAGTACCGGGACAAGAAAATGAGTACTTTTTTGAAAACCACCCATATAGGCAAGCATTAATCCCATCTACCCAAAAAAAGGGAGTGGAGTTTTGTGTGCATGACCGTTTTTTTTTTTTATCCCGCCATTAAGGCAGCCATACTCCATCTTCGGGGAATCTGTAAATCCTGTACACACGACACTCACTGATGAAAGCACCCGTCATGCATGCACGAGATGGACCGGCCTGAAAACAGACCAAGTCTGGTAACTCTGGAACATTTATCATTATCATGAATACTTATACAGCGCCTATCCTCGGCTAGAGACCAAGCTCTAAGCGCTGTACAATCCACGCTCGTTTACACAACGGGCTGCCTACCTGGGCAGCGCCGACTGAAGAGCTGCCAGCTGGCGCTTCATTCGGTCGTTTCCCGTGTCATCCAGTCAATGGCGTTCAATATCGTTCGCTCAATATCCTTACTGCCTTCATTCTTTCCATTTCTCACGCAGGGTGCATGCTATGTGTAACGTGTCATCCATGGCAACGACCAAATTGGCTTTCTCTTCCGAAAGTTGGTGATGGGATTTTACGTGTGTGCAAGATGTTGTTGTGCGTGCGTTCACACACGGGAACCTCGGTTTATAGTCTCATTCGAAGGACTGGGAAATGGAGTCACAACCAATGCTAACTTCGAGGGGGGAAAAATCCACCTGTACCGAAACAGCCCGGCGGAGATTCGAACCCGCAACCCCAGGATCACGAAGATTACGAGTCCGGCACTCTACCTCTGAGCTATTCCGGTCCCCATTTGTGGTGGGGATGTCCGGCCTTGGCAGAGAGAGACAGGGAACCTCCTCTACTCCTCCTCCTCTTCTTCCTCCTCCTCTTCCTCCTCCTCCTCCTCCTCCAAGGAGCTGATAAGTCTGACAGAAGGTCCTTTCCTTCCGGTGGGAACCATGGGTAAAGCGGCAGTCAGCACACTACACCCCCGGGCGCCATGCTCACCTGGTCCGTTCCATCAAGATGCGCCTGCCTGTGGCGAAGAGAGGCTGAAGTAGGCCTACCTGGTAGTACTGGTCGACCCTCACTGAGCTGATGGGGGTGTTCGCTGATAAGTTTTCGTGAACATGAAACGACTGTAGCAGTCAGATTTGGCGAGAGAGAGAGAGAGAGAGAGAGAGAGAAGAACGCGGAAAACCGTTCTTCGATCAAGGATCGAGATTTCAAGTAGAGCCTATTCTTCTTCCAATCTGTCCTTAGAGAGAGAGAGAGAGAGAGAGAGAGAGAGGATATTTATGGTTATATGGGTTGTTGTTTTTTTGCATACAGAATTTAGCCATGCAATTAGATCTAGATTTGTACATAAAGGATTTTTTTCTTTTTTAATCCCCTATCCCCCTTCAATCTTTGTTAAAGCCTCTAACAAATTCCCATTCAACGACCAGAAGAAGAAGAAGAAGAAGAAGAAAAGAAGAAGAAGAAGAAGAAGAACAACACCAACAATTGCGTTCTTCACCATGACTTTATACACGATTAAAAAGAAAAAATGAATCATAATCTCAGAAAGGAAAGGTTTACGGAGATTCAGCTGCCGTACAGATGTTGCCATGGCGCCTGACGCGAGACGGAAGTCGGTAAGGAGGCGGGGGATGGGGGATGGGGTGGGGGTGAGATGGTGGAGGGACTAGGGGTGGG
>CM031598.1:80811957-80821957 GCA_018398815.1 Conus ventricosus
CATTATTGGTTGGAACATTCTACAGGCCTCCTGATAATGTAGCTTACTGGGGCTTAATCGACCAATCAATCCAACTTGCAGGCAAGACTCCTCATAAATATATTGTTCTTGGAGATTTCAATGCTGATTGTGCAAATCAACTCCCATATCATCTCCAGAATATAATGATTACAAATGGTTTATTTCAACTGGTTAAGAAACCAACCCGTATTACTGAACAATCTTCAACATTATTAGACCTTATACTTACACCATGTCCCGATATGATCCAAACCACGGATGTAATGCCACCGATCTGTAGTGACCATTCATCACCATATGCTGTCTTGAAAAATCATCATAGGCCCAACACATGCTACAGACGCACAATTTATAATTACTCGAAGTTGGATGTTGCAAAATTGATTACCGAATTATCAAATACTAATTGGAATGCAATTCTGTCTTTAGAATCAATTGATGCTGCTGCTGAAAAAATGTCAGAAGTACTTATGAACACGGCAAAACTTTGTATGCCAGTTAAAGAAATTACAGTCAATGAACGTGATGCTCCATGGATAACTATTGAAATAAAAAATTATAAAAAAGAAAAATGCCATTCACAGATTAGCCAAATCCTTAAATTTCGGTTGGACATGGGCATTATTTCGTCGAATCCGTAACGACCTTACAGAAAAAAAATCAGATTAAGAAAGGGTGAGTACGCACTTGAACTTGAAAGTCGTATTTCTTCTCCTTGCAGGTTTGGATCAAAGGACTGGTGGAAACTAGTAAAAACATTCATTTCAACCAAAGGTATGCCTCAAGACGATATTCCCCAATAGAAGAAAATGGTGTAATTTACTACTCCATGAAAGATAAAGCAACTGTATTCAATACATACTTTGCTGCGCAGTGTTCGGTGGATGGTGGAGCTGAGATTCCTGGATTAAATGAACTCAACGGGTTCATAGATCAATTGACTCTTTCTACAAATATAGTATTGGAAATATTGAAGAGTCTTGACTGTAAAAAAGCAGTAGGGCCTGATTTAGTCCATAACAAAGTGTTAGTAGCTGCTGCAGATGTTATCTGTGAACCATTGACTTTTTTGTTTAACCGTTCATTAACAGAATGTAAGTTTCCATCCATATGGAAACTAGCCCATGTAACTCCAATATTCAAAAAAGGAACAGAAACAAGTGTGGAAATTACCGCCCCATTTCGCGCTTGAGCTGTGTAGGCAAAGTGCTGGAGAAATGTGTTCAAAAACATGTTTTCAAATACCTCACAGATAGCAATCTTTTAGCAACTGCTCAGTCTGGGTTTATTCCACATGACTCGACTGTCTTTCAACTTTTGAGTATATATGATGACTTTTGCAAATTTTTAGAAGCTAAAACAACTGCACAAGCAATTTTTTTTGACATATCTAAAGCTTTCGATAAAGTGTGGCACCAAGCATTATTACATAAACTATCTGCTTTGGGTATCCGTGGACAACTCGAATGGTTTACTGACTATCTAAGAGATCGGTCCCAGGCTGTTGTTCTAAAAGGGAGTAAATCGTCCTACCTTCCAATATCAGCAGGTGTTCCGCAAGGTTCTGTTCTTGGACCACTTCTATTCCTTGTCTACATAAATGACATTGCACATGATATTGAATCGATAATCAAATTATTTGCAGATGATACTAGCATATATCTGGCGTTAGATAACACCCAACTAAGGACAGAAATTTTAAACTCAGATCTGACAAGATAAGAAAGTGGGCTTCTGCTTGGAAAGTAGAATTCAACCAATCCAAAACTAAATTATTAACCATTTCCAATCACACAGTACCCCAAACACAGCCCTTGAAATTTAGTGATGTGATATTACAGGAATCAGACTCCCATAAGCATCTAGGTGTAATGATACAAAGCAACTGTAAATGGGACCTCCATATTAAATCTATTTTATCCAAGTGCCGTGTCCTTATTGCATGTCTCCGGTCATACAAGTACAGACTGAGTCGTAAATCTCTTCTTACTATGTATAAATCATTTATTCTACCTCATTTTGACTTCTCAGATGTTATTTGGGACAACTGTACGAATAAACAAAGCGAAGATCTTGAAAACGTCAATTTGGATGCTATTAGGACAATCACTGGTTCAGTTCGTGGTACTAATCATCATAAACTATATAATGAATCAGGACTAACGTCCCTTAAAGAAAGACGTCGTCGTCAGAAACTCATAATTATTGTATTTCAAAATTGTTAATGGCACAGTGCCATTGTATTTAGTTGAACGTCTTCCTCCTCTAGTTGCTTCAATCAATCCTTATCACAGACGAAATCCCCAGGAAAGACAAGTACCAAGGTGCAGATTGGAACTGTATAAATTATCATTCTTTCCTTCCACTACTGTTCTTTGGAACAGTCTTCCTGATAACATTAAGCAGTCTGATTCTCTTAGTTTTGTTAAGCGTTACCTTAGTAATACAGATAAAGTTGTTCCTTCTTATTATTATTTGCAAGACAGACAATCAGAAATAATAATTTGCAAACTGAGACTGGAAATGAGTGACTTGAACAGTGACTTATTTAAACGACACCTGTCAAACAGTGCAGCATGTAACTGTGGTTATCCTGTTGAAGACGCTAATCACTTTTTGTTGCACTGCCCACTCTTCCAGTTAGCTCGAACTCAGACAATAGCGTTACTACCTAATGACATAAAAGCAGATGCCAGAATTTTGTTATGTGGTGACCAAGACAAAACTTGCATTGAAAACTCTGCAATATTAATTACAATTGGTAATTTTATTCGCATGTCTAACAGATTTATCCGGTAATAAATTTCCTTCATCTTATTAATGATGTGACTTTTCACCATATGTTCAGCATTCTTTCCCCCTCATCTGCTACACTAGTGTATAGTCTGCTTCCAATGAGCTTACCTACTTAGTGACGTAAAGTCTCAAATATATTACAGTCTTAAAAGAGGCCTTTGGCCTACTGCCTGCCCTGGCACAGATAGTTTGTTCTAACTGATTGTTTTGCCTCGGTGTTGGATTTTCCTTTTCCTTGCTCTGCTCTTCCCTCCCTAAAAACTTGTTTCAGGTTATTATTTGTTTTCAGATTATTTCTTGAATGCAAACGTTCATGTTCAGTTTTTTTGCAGCCAATCCATTGTTTTTATATTCAGTGAGTACCGTGTATAAGCATTTTGCTTGTTGTACTCGTCTTATATGTTGTTGCTGCTTTTGTGTGTACTTCTGGAATAAATTCGTTTAAACCAACCAAAAATAATACCTGAACTAGACTAAAAGGAAGGTCAAGCAGAAAATTCAAACCCATCAAAACAGCAATATTGTGTGTGTGTGTGTGTGTGTGTGTGTGTGTGTGTGTGTGTGTGTGTGTGTGTGTGTGTGTGTGTGTGTGTGTGTGTGTGAGAGAGAGAGCAGTGATTAACCGGAATTGTGTGTTTGTGGTTCCAGAAATTATCGTCAGGTGGAATCACTGAGCACATACAAATTCACCTTTGTACTATTATGACAAAGTGTGCCTGCCAAGCGTAAGTCCACGTGGCGAAGGGGTGAAAGTCCACGCAGCGAAAGGGGTTAGACTCCACGCGGCGAAGGGGCGAAAATCCACGCGGTGGAAGGGGCGAAAGTCCACGCGGTGGAAGGGGCGAAAGTCCATGCGGCGTGGGGGCAAAAAAGAAGAAGAAGAAGAAAAGTCCATGCGTCCAAGGGGCGAAAGTCCACGAGGCGAGGGGACGAATGTCCATGTGGTGAAGGGGCGAGAAAAAAAATCAACGAGGCGAAAGTTCACGGGGAGGGAGGGAGGGGGGCCCGGGGCGAAGTCCACGAGGCGAAGGGGCAAAAAAAAAAAAATCCACGAAGCAAATGGGGCGAAAGTCCACGAGAAAAAAAAAAGAAAAAAGTCGACGACATAAGTTAGCGCGAACGAACAGAATTCCGACAAAGGCGAGTAGTGAGCGAAAACGAGCGAAGATACCCATCTGCTCTTTGTGTGTGGACAGGCGGGTATTCTGATCACAACGCGTGCATGATGTGTGCCAGATGTGGGAAACTGACGAGGGCTGTTTTAGCAGGACTGTATCAGTCGTCAGTTGCCCGTCAGTGGTCAGCGTGTTGTGTGTCCCTATCTTGTCTCATCATGCTTCCCCTGGCCAGCGCGGTCGGCTGGCCGTTGAACACATTGACACGGCTTGATCTTGTGTATGTGGCCGTTTGTTTGGTCAGCTAGTTGTATGCTTCTGTCTCTATGTATGTTTCGTTTGCTTTTGTCCAGCGCGCGCGCGCGTGTGTGTATGTGTGTGTGTGAGGTTGTGTGTGTGTGTGTGTGTGTGTGTGTGGTGGTGGTGGGGGGGGGGGGGGGTGCGCGCGTGCGGGCGCGCGCGCGCGCGCGTGTGTGAGTGTGCGTGTGTGTGTGTGTGTGTGTGTGTGTGTGTGAGAGAGAGAGAGAGAGAGAGAGAGAGAGAGGAGAGAGAGAGAGATGTGCAAATCCGTGTGTGCACGTGTGTGTGTGTGTGTGTGTGTGTGTGTGTGTGCGCGGGCGTGTGCGTGTGTGTGCGTGCGTGCGTGTGTGTGTGTGTGTGTGTGTGTGTGTGTGTGAAGGAGAGACAGAGAGAGGTGCAACTCCGTGTGTGTGTGTGTTGTGTATGTGTGTGTGTGTGTGTGTGTGTGTGTGTGGTGATGTGTGTGTGGAGAGAGAGAGAGAGAGAGAGAGAAGAAGAGAGAGAGAGAGAGAGAGAGAGAGAGAGCACAATAATTTCAGTTCAAGAATTACGCAATGTCTGAACTCAACAGTACACACACCACACACCACACAACACACAAAGAATTCTGATGAGCCCCCCCCCTCCTCCCTCCCGTGGTAGGTTTGATCATGATCGCAGACACTGACCGTCCCTCTCTCCTCTAATCTTTTTGCGCTAAAGTCTGTGGAAAGAGAGAACTTTTTTTTTGTCACATCACTCATGGCTTGACCAGCCTGTGTGAGTGGGGACAATGAGATGTCAGTGTCATGCGACGCTTTGCTTTGGGTTCGACAGAGCTGGGTGGGGGAGGGGATACTTTGTATATTAGGCGGCGGGGGGGGGGGGGGGGGGGGGGGGGGGGGAGGAGGGGGGGAAGCAAGAGAACGGGGGGGGGGGGGGGGGACGGAGGGGGGGTTGGGGAGGCGGGGGGGGGGTGTGGGGGGGGAGGGGAGGGGGAGGATGGGTGGGGGAGGGGGATGGGGGGTGGGGATGAGGGAGATGGGAGATAGGACAACATGTCCGGGTCCACATCATCGCTGCATTATGTATGGTATCCAGGGGGGCGGGAGCGGGGGGGTGGGGGTGGGGGTGGTGGGGTGGTGAAGATAGAGACATTCACAGCCAGCCTCACTGTCGTCTTGGCCTGCTGAGGTCAAGCCTGAGGGGTTGTTGAGTTGTATTGGAGTCTCTGTGGCTGCTGTTTTCTTATGAAGAAGGCTCGGTTGGGTTGGCAAGCAAGTGGACGTGTGGGTTGTTATGGGGTTATTACATCATCACGAGAGAGAGAGAGAGAGAGAGAGAGAGAGAGAGAGAGTTGCTTTTAGCCCAGCCGACCGCGAAGGGCCGTCTCAGGGTGGAGAGAGAGAGAGAGAGAGAGAGAGAGAGGAGAGAGAGAGAGAGAATGTTGCTTTTTGCCAGCCGATCGCAAAGGGCCGTATGAGAGAGAGAGAGGAGAGAAGAGAGAGAGGGAGGAGAGAGAGAGAGAGAGAATGTGCTTACAGCCAGCCGATCGCAAAGGGCTGTTCCAAGGCGAGAGAGAGAGAGTGAGAGTGAGAGAAGAGAGAGAGAAGAGGAGGAGAGAGAGAGAGAGAGAGAGAGAGAGAGAGAGGAGAGAGAGAGAGCGAGAGATGGAGAGCGAGGAGGAGAGAGAGAGAGAAGCGAGAGAGAGGAGGAGTGGAGAGAGGAGAGAAGAGAGAGAGGAATGTTGCTTATAGCCCAGCCGACCGCAAAGGGCCGTATGAGAGGGAGAGAGAGAGAGAGGAGAGAGAGAGGAGAGAGAGATGTTGCTATAGCAGCCGAGCAAATGTGCCGTATGAAGGAGAGAGAAGGGAGAGAGAGAGAGAGAGAGAGGAGAGGAGAAGAGGGGAGAGAGGGAGAATGTTGCTATAGCCAGCCGACGCAAAGGGTCAATCTGGCTGTCACCTCGCAGAAGTCAACTCGGGAACATCGGGCAACCGTCAACTCTCAAAATAGATTACAACCCCCCCCCCCCCCCCAGCATACACACACACACACACACACACACACACACCACGTTACATGAACATTAATACGCATGACATTTCATGTAGGTCAGATGACACACACGCTGTCTTAGAAGCGAAAGGAAAAAACAAACAAACAAACAAAACGTGCATTAAATGTCATGTACATTATCTACAGTAATCGAAGTGACACGTCTGACTTCCCAGTTATGATATCTGCATCGGTTTTCAAGGCCTAAAATGTCAGCCTGTCCAATGTCAAGTCTCTTTATTATTTAACTGTTTTTAATACTCAAGACACAAGCACGGAACAGAGTGAACCTTATGGTATGAGCCCCCACCCCACTGACGATGTGACGGTACAGTGTACGAACAGCGTTCTACTACAGAAAGTGCAAGGAGTGCAGAAAGCCGGGTGGAGGAGACTGGGTGTGGGGTGGGGGTGGGGGTGGGGGGGGGGGGGAGGAGGAGGGAAGGGTGTGGAGGTGGTGGCGGGCTAAACACAAGTTTCAGGCGGTCGGTCGCTGCGATCCCCTCTCTCGCGCAACCGACCGAAAGCAACCGACCGCGCAGATGCTGGCAGAGTCGAGGTCTGTCGATGCCAGTTCTCTCTCAGGCTCTCTCTCTCTTTCACTGGAGCTCTGTGCTTCTCTTGCTGCTTCTACTGCTACAACTAGGCCTACCTGTTGTTGTTGGCTGGCACTCACCCCACCCGGATTTCCTGCTACACAGTGCATGCCAGCTGCTGTGTTGCAACAGTGGAAGTGTGTGTGTTGTTGATAGAGAGAGAGAGAGAGAGTGTGTGTGTGTACGTTCTTCAACATTGTACCGGAGTGTGTGCATCGGGTGATTTTACAACAAATATACATCAGTGGTGTTTACTACGTGGGCTTCCATTCTCTTACATGTTCAGTGTGAAGTGGAGACAGACGCTGGGATGTGCGCGCATCAACGGAGAGAGCCCCGATGTGTTCGTTCATTTCATGGAAAATGCGTAGTGTGTGAAGGAGTATAATGTTTACACCCTCTGATGTGAATAACAGAACAGCGTTGTTCGCGGGTCATCGATGCGTTGTGTTCAAGGCGACTACACCTCTCGCGTGCCCGTCCAGAACCGCTGGATTACTGGGCTCTCCCTAATCTGGCTTGCAGGTCCACACGTGTGTGTCGTGTCACACACACACACACACACACACTGACCGGGACTAAAAATACTCCTCTGTGTGTGTGTGTGTGTCAATATTAATTTGCTCGCTTTGCTCGCAGCGTAATCTTACGAAGTTGAGAGAGTTGTGGGACACTCGTCGCGTCCTCCCGATCTCTCTGTCTCTCCCTCTCTATCTCTCTCTCTCTCAACTCCAAGAAACACGATTGTCGCCTCCTGGCCTAAACCGCTAAAACCGGTTTTGTGGAGTTGTGCGTGCGTAGTAGTTTAAAAAAAAAAGAAAAAAAAAAGAAAAGAAAAAAAAAACGTTTTGCACGAGAGGAGTAGCTGTTACACGTTTGTCAAGGGTTTGTAGTGTGCCGCCCTGTGTTTGCCATCGGAGGCAGAAGGCGGGGGTGGTGGTGGTGGTGGTTGGTGGTGGTGGAAGGGGGGGGGGGGAGACCAAAACCTTATTTGTGAGGATGGGGGTGAGGGTGAGAGTAGGGGTGGGTGGGGGTGGGGGACACTGTGAAAAGGCGGGGGCGGGGAGGAAGAGATGGACCGTGTATGATGCATCTGTGTAGAAAGGAGGGTGAAGGGGGGGGGGGGGGGTAGAGGGGACAAAGTATGTTAAGTGACGGGATAATGTGTAGGCGGCGAAATGTCATCGTCCCAGCTTGATATGAACGTTCTCTCAACGGCAGGATCACTCCCCTTTACGTTAGTAACCGTTTGAGAGAGAGAGAGAGAGAGAGAGAGAGAGAGACGACACGACACGACACGACACAAGACACGACACGACACGACTGTGTGAACATGAAACGAATGAAGCAGCAAAAGTATAGTTCCTATCTGTAGGGCGTACTATTTTTTGGTAGCAGTCAGACTTTTAACGAAAGAGAGAGAGAGAGAGAGAGGCGGCGGTAAAGTGGGAGTGGGGGTGGGAGGGCCTAGCGCCTTCGATGTATTCAATGGCCCGCGTGTACCTGTTTATGAATGTTACTATGCGCGTGCATGGACGCCATTTTGTATATGTGTGTGTGCATGTGCACGCGTAGGCTACGTATTGGTTGACTGTCGGTGGAGGCAGTGGGGGCAGCGAGAGTGGGTGGGCCGGGATGTGTGTGCATGGGCGGGGCTGAGGGAAGGCCGATAGGTCGAAGGATGAATGGGGGGGGGGGGGGGGGGGGAGGATATGCGTGTGTGTGTGTGTGTGGGGGGGGGGGGGTGAGGGGGTGAGGGGTTGCATGCGCGCTATGTAGACGTGTGGGCATGCGCGTATTTGTTGTGCTCTCTCTCTCTCTGTATGTGTGTGAGGTGTGTGTGTGTGTGTGTGTGTGTGTGTGTGTGTGTGTGCGTGCGTGCATGCGCGCGTGTGCGCGCGCGCGCGTGTGTGTGTTGCTTGCCCATGTTCGAGTTCCATCGATTTCTTTAGTTTGAGTGAGAAACCGCCTTTGAACAGAACCGACAGCTGGACTGAATGAAGTGGAAAGTGATCGATCTTAGGTCATGTCAGTTTGTCTGACTCTCCCATCAGTCTGACTTCCTGTCTCTCACGGTTATTTGTTCGTCTGTCTGTCTGTCGGAATATCCCTCCCCTCTTGACTTCTCTCTCTCTCTCTCTCTGTCCCCAGGACGAAACTGATCGAAATATCGATAGAGGTAGACTCAACAGAGATGAGAAATCTCTCTCTCTCTCTCTCTCTCTCTCTCCCACTCCCCCTCTCTCTCTCCTCCTCCCCCAGGACGAAACTAATCGAAAAATCGATACCGAGATAGACTCAAAAGAGAAGGAATTAAAGAAACGTGTTCGGTAGACCCTCTGGCAATCTACACGCATCCCTCCCACCGATAATGGACCCGTTCGGGTCTGGTTCATGCTGAGTCGATATTTTTGCCTTCCTCAGAAAACGTGTTGTAGAATCATTTCCAGAAAAAACACGGTTCCACAGTTTTTTTTTTTTCTTAAAAAGAATCTTGCACACTTAAACACGCCACAAACAAAATTCAGCGACATAGCTACGCTACATTTCTGACTCTTCAACAAAATGATTCAGCAAAATGCGTTATAGAAATAGATGAAAGACAAATCTCCCTCCGTCTCTCTCTCTCTCTCTCTCTCTCTCTCTCTCTCAACTGTTAGAGTCTGCGAGAGGTGTATGCGCGTGTGCGTGTGTGTGTGTGTGTGTGAGACTCTCTGTCTGTCTGTCTGTCTCTCTTCCTCCCTTCCCCCTCTCTATTCCAACTGTGACAGTGTGCGAGGAGAGAGAGAGAGAGAGAGAGAGAGAGAGAGAGAAATAACAGACGAACTAGTAACAGGCATCTATGTAAGGGAGGAACGTACAAATAAGTAAAAGAACGTATTCATATAAAACTCGTTCAAAATAGCAAGTTTTGTACCTTGGGTGAGTCAGTATGTTTCAACGAAAATTGACCTAAGAACACACGATAATTAGAACACACAAACAACAGCAACGATATCAACGTCCAAGAACAACAACAGCCACAATAATAAGAACAATTATAACAACACACACCACACACGCACACACACACACACACTCACACACTCACACACACACACACACACACAACACACACACACACTCACACACACA
>CM031598.1:80824110-80834110 GCA_018398815.1 Conus ventricosus
GGCAAGCGCAAGAACAACGACAACAAACAGACACGTGCAATGGTCGTGCGGCTGTATACACAATTTATTCACATCAATATAATATTACAAATCATTCAATACCGACGTGCAAAGAAAGATGAGATCGACGAAGTTCACGATTCCATGATGATGAGGACAATAAAGTGTTCAAAATGAGAAAAGGAAAAGAAAAAAAAAACGTACAGTTCAAAAGGCAAACTACACGCATGGGTTAAAAGGATACAATACATCTTTGATTTAAAATGCAGATGATATGCACGATTTAAAATGCAGATGATGTGCACGATTTAAAATGCAGATCATATGCACGGTTTAAAATGCAGATCATATGCACGGTTTAAAATGCAGATGATATGCACGATTTAAAATGCAGATCATATGCACGGTTTAAAATGCAGATGATATGCACGATTTAAAATGCAGATGATACGCACGGTTTAAAATGCAGATCATATGCACGATATAAAATGCAGATGATATGCACGATTTAAAATGCAGATGATATGCACGGTTTAAAATGCAGATGATATGCACGGTTTAAAATGCAGATGATAATTATGCACGAGTTAAAAAGAGAAGATGTGTGAACCGGTTTGAAAAAGAAAAGGTGGGAGATTAGCAGTGAAAAACACAAAAGGAGGGGGGTGGGGAGGGGGGTTGGAGGGGGGATATATAAGGCTTAAAAGGACGAAAGAGATATAACCTGAAATGGGCAAACTAGTGGACAGTGGTACCATGCAGGGGTGAATACCTGCAAGAAATCAACCAGGCTGCAATCGACTGGTGCCAATACACGGGGAGAGAGGGGCGGAATCGAAGGGGGGGGGGAAGCAGAAAGAAAGTAAGAAAGTAAAGAAAAAAAAAAAAAAAGGGTGATGAGTGGGTCAGGGGAATTGGGGGGGGGGGGGGGGGGGGGGGGGGGGGGGGGGTGAGGGAAGAAACGAGGAGGACAGGGAAGAATGAAGGGGGCGGGAGAGATAGGGGGAGGAGGAGGCGGGGGTTGTGAGAGAAACGCAGCTAGTCTATACTTGTTAAGACGTTTATTGGAAGGCTTATTTGTTCGTAATGGGTGCCGGGGAGGGGTTTGGGGGTTAGGGATCGACACCTCTGCGACTCCACCATCCCATCCAGCAATCTGCCTCCGGATGTAATACCTAAGGCAACAAAACACAGAGAGAGAGAGAGAGAGAGAGAGAGAGAGAGAGAGAGAGAGAGAGAGAGAGAGAGAGACAGAGACAGAGAGAGAGAGAAAGAGAGAGAGAGAGAGTAAACAACTTTGTTGCTCCCGTCTTCCCGCCCCCCTCCTCCCCCCTACTTTCTTCTGATTGTGGTTACATAATTTCGCGTTCAAGACCACACACACACACACACACACGCACACACACACACACACACACACACACACACACACACACACACACAAGGAAAAAAAATGGAAGGAAGGAAAGAAGGGAAAAAAGAGGGAAAACTAGAAGGAAAAAAAAAAGAAGAAATTAAACATCATACGAGACAGGACTTGACTTGCAGTCTATTTCAGAGGAAGTTTCTTGCACAGAAAACATATGGACTGCAACAAACTGCAGCGTTGCCTGGGAAAAAAAGAAAGAAAGAAAAAAAAAAAGAAATGCAAATCAACACACAAAACACATTGCAACAAAGTAGCGCTTATACACAAAACAAAACAAGTAGGTGATTTTTCGTCAAACTACTTCCTTTTCAGACTTCACAAACATCATAAGAGATTCATTTGAAGAAGAAGAAGAAGAAGAAGAAGAAGAAGAAGAAGGAGGAGGAGGAGGAGGAGGAGGAGGAGGAGGAGGAGGAGGAGGAGGAGGAGTAGGAGAAGGAGAAGAAGAAGGAGGAGCAGAAGAAGAAGAAGAAGAAGAAGAAGAAGAAGAAGAAGGAGAAGAAGAAGAAGAAGAAGAAGAAGAAGAAGAAGAAGAAGAAGAAGAAACGAAACAATACGCCCCACATAGCGATCTGCAGAGGAATGACAAAACTTTCACCGGACGGACCAGTTGACACACACTGGATCGCCATGACTCCAAATCCGTGACAGGCTTAAAGAGATCCAATCTATGTCGTTTCGTACGACAAAATAATGTACAGAGGCCAAAAGTGGGACGTGTTAACTTTGTACGTAACACCCCCTCCCCCTCCTCTCCCCTCCACGCCAACTCTCACCCTCTCACTCTTCTCCGTCCGCCAACTTTCGTTCCTTTCCCTAACAGTGTGGAAACATTGGCAGTCGTCAAAACTCCCCGAACGGACACACGGGGAATAACTCCTACTATAAAGCAAACTCACGATTGACGCATTTAACTCCCTTAGTTCCCCCCCCCCCCCCCCCCCCCCCATTCCCCCCCGCCTCGTCCAAAGCTTTTTGCTCCTTTTCTGATCAGTCAATCAATCAATTACTCAATCACTTAAAGTTTTAGCCCACTCGATCATTTCTATTCAATACTTTCCTTTCTCAATCCATCTCCAAACCATGAAAAAAAAATGCATTTGCATATGGTAATGACTTTGTCTCCTTTTGGACACTATAATGTTTTAGTTTTCCTTTTTATTGATGTACTGTATATTTCATTGCTGCTTTTTACCGTCTTTATTGTTCATTTTGTAACGTATTTTTTTATTAGTTTATTTTAACAAATTACTTTTAAAGTTATGAGAACAGTTTGAAGTTTTCCAGAAGAGTTTAGTCTGTATCTCTAAAAAAAAAAAAATAAGGAAAAAAAAAAACGTGGGATGAAACAAGAGAACGACTGATTTAAATTTCATGTCTTTTTCACCATTGCAATAGGGGAAAAACGGTAGATGTGGAATTCAAGTCCATGTCTTATTAACAATGAGAATACACAACATGTACTGAGACACCTTACGTTCATACCTTCCTGATAACTAAATAAAAGAGACACCATGCATTCTAAAATCGTGTATTATCATTCACCTGTGAAAAAAAAGTAAAAACAGATATTGATGCTATACAAGAGAAAATCTCTTTTTAAAGATTGGAATGAATAACAGGTACTGAACCATTTCAAAATTATATCTGATATTTGTTGGAATGAATAAATAAACAAACAAACAAACAATAAAAACATGCTGAAACATTACAAGATGACGTTCTTTAACCATTGAATCAGCAAGTCTGCATCTTATAATCATTGGAATATACAACAGATATTGATCCAATTCAAAGTTTTCACATTTGCCACTGAAATAAACAACAGATATCAACGCACTTCAAGATGATTTTTTTTTTCTCTTTTAACATTTGAAATTTACAACGTAGACTGAAGCGTTTCAACTTCATTTCTTGTTAACAGTATGACTAACAACAGATGCTCGTGTATGTTTAGGTCACGTCGTAATTACTATAGGAATAAACTACAAATATCCATACTTTAAAGATAAATTCTTATCAGACTGCACTGGACAACAGATTCTGATGATTCACTCTAAAGATTTGAACCAAGCAACCCCGAGGGCCGAAGGGCCAGTGAATTGTTCGAGCGACTCACCGTGTCTACGACACGGCATTATAAAAGACGGAGCCCATCCCTTTTCTTTCACTGTTGTTAACCCCTCCCAGAAATGAATCAGGAACCCATGTACTGATGCTAGGACAGAGAGGGTTAAAGGTAAAAAAAAAAAATCCGATCCCACCAATGGTTCAGCCATACCATTGCCAGCTCCATAACCGAACGCTCTTCCCACTCAACAACAGGACTCGTTAATGATTCCTGAAGATTCTATCTTATTAACTCTTGATATAAACAACAGACTGACATTGACGCGGTTCCAAGTTCATAGCTTTTAACAACTAAAATCAACAATAGATCCATCCACAAGACTTCGAAATTTACGGGCAGACCAAGTTCTAATGGTGAATTGCTTAGGGGAGGGTGGGGGGATTGTTTGTCAAACTAAGGTCGGGGTGCAATTACTTAGCAACAGACTTTGTAAAAGCTAGGTGAGTTGATGGAAGCGAGGGGAGAGGGGGGGGGGGTGGGAGGCGCAGATTTTGTGAAAGCTGAGTTGGGGTGAGGAGGAGGAGGAGGCGGGGGGGGGGGGGAGAGAGAGAGAGAGAGCGGGGGACGAGGCGCATGATTTGGGGAGGGCAGGGAAGGGGGGGGGGGGGGGGCTGCATATTTTGTAAAAACGAGAAAGGGAGAGAAGGAGGGGAACTCTCCACCGAAGTCATTAAGATGCACCGGAGGCCCTTCCTATCCACGACATATTTCTTGATCATTTTCTTTCTTTTTTTCTTTTTTTTTTTTGAGAGGCAGGGGATGGGGTCTGGAAGCCAGGACCCCCCCCCCCCCCCTCATAGATCCGCCCCTGCTGTCGAGTCACTGGCTGGAATAAATAGCATACACTGACCCACTTAAAGTTCACATCTTTTTAACCATTGGAATAAACAACACTCTGTGACGCCTTTCGTATGTTAAAGAACCCCTGACGAAAAAGGATGGAGTTGTCCGGGGTGGAGCATTCCTAGCGATTTGAGAAACGTACGCTGTGGAAACATGCACTAAGATTAGGAAACCTGTGCTGGAGACACCATCATTGAGATTAGGAAACACGCTGCAGAAACACGCACATGAATTCAGAAACCTTCCTTGGAGAAACAATCACTTTCATTTGGAAACACACATTGTAGAAACATACATTCGGATTAGGAAACATATACGCTATAGAAACATACATTTGGATTAGGAAATATACGCTCTACAAACATACATTTGGATTAGGAAATATACCCTCTACAAACATACATTTGGATAAGGAAATATACGCTCTACAAACATACATTTGGATTAGGACATATACGCTCTACAAACATACATTTGGATTAGGAAATATACGCTCTATAAACATACATTTGGATTACGCCGTAGAAACACACACTTGGATTTGGAAACATACGCTGTAGAAGCATGCACGTGGACAAGGAAACATACAGCCTACGCTACAGATACGTTCACTTTATTTAGGGTGACTTCATACCATGGATTTCAATTTCTCTGAAGGTGTTTAAAGACATAGTTCTGTGTCCCATATACATGATATGCCACTCATCCTAATCAGTCCATAGATGTGAAATCTTTGCAGCAACAGTGATCACCACCGTTCTCAACGCTGAAACTTTCTCTCTTGTGGCTGACAGCGCTTCACGTCATTTGAGGTTTCTCCAGTCCTGAAGTCTTTGGGTTCACAACTGGGCGAAACTGCAAGGTTTCATGAATTCTGATGACAATGATAGATGACTGATGTGTTTATCGATTAAAAAAAACAACAACCTGAGGTATCGAGGTTTGAAGTTCATGTGCTTTAGGACTTGGGTCAAAGGCTAGACCCTGAGGTAGTTTGAAGATGTCCTGGTTTTCCTGTCATGTCTTCTGAAGGAGAGAGAGAGCGAAGTGAGAACAGTCTTTCCAAGAACGTGTTTCCACTCGGTGAAGCGTGAAATACTACCTTGATTTGGCACTTGGTTTTTCTTCATTGGATGGGTTTTTGAAATACAACCCAAATCCTAACTAATAATTGTCGATGTAGTTTTCTTCTCTGCGCTCAGCGCGACGGTCAGTCAACAACAGCAGGGATATCCATAAGGAATGTCCATCATGTGGACCACGGCGGTCAGTCAACAACAGCAGGGATATCCGTAAGGAATGTCCATCATGTGGACCACAGCGGTCAGTCAACAACAGCAGGGATATCCGTAAGGAATGTCCATCATGTGGACCGCTAACTTCTTCAAAGAAATAAAGCGACTCCGAGTCAGAGCAACAACAACAAAAAGCAGTTACCATCAGTCCACAATCAAGACATATCGTCTTTTGTTGTTGTTTTTTCTGATGGGGATTGTTTATATTTACACTTTCAAGGAAGTAGGGCGAGCGTCCACACAATTTCCTCTATATGGGTGCTACTATTATGTTGGGTTTTTTTCTTCATGGATTTTGCATGAAGACACAGATGCTTATGCAGTTTCCCATTTCACGCGTTGTTTGTTACATGACATCTATCTTTCTGTTACATGACACCTATCTTTCTGTTACATGACACCTATCTTTCTGTTACATGACACCTATCTTTCTGTTACATGACACCTATCTTTCTGTTACATGACACCTATCTTTCTGTTACATTACACCTATCTTTCTGTTACATGACACCTATCTTTCTATTACTAGGGATCAGGGACTAAAGGCCAGCGCAGATACGAAGCTGTGTTTGATGCTGTTGTTCATTTTTTTTTTTTTTAAGATTAAGGGACTGACACTTGTTTGAAGAGTTCCGGAGTTAGAGTGGGGAATTCCTGTCGTTCCATGCACCAGTCACAGGACATTGCTGATCATGATGTATGGAAAAATAGAAATGGCGGCACACAATTCGGAAAGATGTCCAGCCCTAACCCTGAATCTATCCTCTAAAGAAAAGATTAATCAGGCGAGTGTCCGAAGTTCGGATTCAGTGGATTTTAGATATTAAAATGATGAATCGCAGATTAGCTTGTCAAAACTTTGTCTTTCACCTCTTTCTCTTTTATTTATACACCTTAGTGTCTTTGTCGAGTCAGCTGGATAGCAGACTAGGTACTGAAAACGTTTGTCTTTGTTTTTCATCCGCATCTCTCTTAGTTATCTACATTAACAGATGAGACGAATTACGCGATTCGCCAACTTATCTAACCTTGCTTTCGACTGGTACCTCATTAAGACCGTAATTCCCCTGTCGCACCCACGTTTTATATATAGATGCTAATCAAACGGCATGCATCCCACACGTTTGAGAACGCCGTGGAGCTTTTCCTCGGGAGGAGCTAGTTCTTCTATCAGACGACAACTAATAACTCAAGGGTTGAGCCTCAGCAAGCAAGCTGTGCTGGAATCACCGTGTCTTCAGAGCAGCTGCCTCAAGCGACGGAGACTAAGGAGGTCTTCAGATTGCCAGGTAGGGCCGGAGTAGTGGCTGGTGGGTCTGCTTCAGGTTTGGTGCCTTCGCTGAAGGCAATCCTCCGCTTGGGCGTGGTGACGTAGAAGGTGTGTAGACCTTCCTGCAGGTTGGTCAGGTCGTTGCAGAACTCGTAGACGCGGCTCCGCAAGATCTGCGCGTGCATGTTCTCCTGCTTGCGCATGTGTTGTACCAGCTGCCGCTGGATGGCGCTGTGGATGCTCTCGTCATCTGACGACGTCATGGGTACCTGGACATGGACAGAACCGCAAGAAAGGAAAAAAGTCTGGCGTGAGACTTCAGTGTGAGTCATTGTGAAGAAATATACCCACGGTGATGGAAAACTTGTTGAAACGGTAATGTTCAAGAGACAGAACTGAATGACTGCTATTGTTACTTAACTGATGCATGTACACACAGATGCAGACAAAGAAGGACAGACTCATACATACATTCTCTCCCTCTCTCTCTCTCTCTCTGTCTCTCTCTCTCACACACACACACACACACACACACACACACACACACACACACACACACACACGCGCGCGCGCACGCACGCACGCACACACACACACACACACACACACACACACACACACACACACACACACACACACAAACAGTGTGTGTAGGGGGGGGGGCGGAGGGGGGGGGGGCGGAGGGGAGGGGCGGGAGGGGGGAGGGGGCGCGGAATAGCTCAGTTGGTAGAGCGCCGGACTCGTGATCTTGGTGATCCTGAGGTTGCGTGTTTCCGCCGGGCCATTTCGGAGTCAACATTGGTTCTGACTCCATTCCCCATACACTCCGTCGAATGAGACTATAAACCGAGGTTCCGTGTGTGAACGCACGCATAACATCTTGCAGACACGTAAAATCCCATCACCAACTTTCGGAAGAGAAGGCCAGTTTGGCCGTTGGTATGGATGACACGTTGCACATAGCATGCACCCTGCGTAAGAAATGGAAAGAATGAAGGAAGTAAGGAAACTGAGTGAATGATATTGAACAATATTGACTGGATGACACGGGAAACGACTGAATGAAGCAGCTCTTCAGTCGGCACTACCCAGGTAGGCAGCCCGTTGTGTAAACGAGTGTGGATTGTAAAGCGCTTAGAGCTTGGTCTCTAGCCGAGAATAGGCGCTATATAAATATTCATTAAAGTAATGATAATAATAATAATAATAATCTGTTTACATATCAATCTATCTATCTATCTACCTGTCTGTCTGTCTATCTATCTATTCATCTATCTATCTAGTAATCTATCTATCTGTCTGTCTGTCTATTTGTATATCTATCTATCTGGATGTCGTGATGGTAATGCTTAAGTGAACTGGGCGTGATGCAAACGTGTCAACACATCAGCATTCACTAACAAATTTCTTCATAAACGCCTAATAAATGAATGCTTTCTTGCCAGAGACATCAACATAAAAAATCCCCATTACTGTCAGCTGCCAGTTAGTATCCGGTAGCTTCGTCTTTTCACCATGCAGTCTGGAGTCTACACTAGCCCCCCCCCCCCCCCCCCCCCCCCCCCTCGCTCCCCCTCACCCCACACCACACACATCCACAAACAGAGAGAGAAAGAGAGATCACACCACACACGCATGCAGGCACGCAGGCACGCAGGCAGGCAGGCGCGCAGGCAGGCACGCAGGCACACACGCGCGCGCGCATACACACACACACACACACACACACACACACACACACACACACACACACACACACACAACACCACACAACACAACACAACACAACGCCACACACACACACACACACACACACACACACACACACACACACACACACACACACACAGATAGATAGATAGATAGATAGATAGATAGAGATAGATAGATAGATAGATGCACACACACACACACACACACACACACACACACACACACACACACACACACACACATATGCGTACAGTCATTCACACAGACATGCGCACTCAATCACAGTCATTCACACATGCACATGCGCGCCCAATCACAGTCATTCACACACACACACACACACACACACACACACACACACACACACGTGCACGCGCACGCACACGCACGCACACACGCACGCACACACACACACACACACACACACACACACACACACACACACGCGCGCGCGCGCGCGCGCGCGCGGCGCGCGCGCGCGCACGCACGCACGCACGCACGCACGCACGCACGCACGCACGCACGCACGCACGCACGCACGCACGCACACTGAAACCCAAACCCATCAACAACAGGCCGCTAGCCATCAAAGACTACACAAACCAACACAGATACTACAACCATCCCACACTCAGACCAACAGATACCACAACCATCCCACACTCAGACCAACACAGATACCACAACCATCCCACACTCAGACCAACACAGATACCCAAACCATCCCACACTCAGACCACCACAGATACCCAAACCATCCCACACTCAGACCACCACAGATACCACAACCATCCCACACTCAGACCACCACAGATACCACAACCATCCCACACTCAGACCAACACAGATACCACAACCATCCCACACTCAGACCACCACAGATACCACAACCATCCCACACTCAGACCACCACAGATACCACAGCCATCCCACACTCAGACCACCACAGATACCACAACCATCCCACACTCAGAACCTTCACAGTCCTCATTACCCTCAGGATAGCGGGAAACATGCAGCTGTTGCTGGCGCCAGAGCCCGGGGGAGGAACCAGGCTGACGCTGTACCCTGAAGACCTCCTCCTGCGGCTCAGGGAGGACGTGGCACTGCGCTTGGCGGAGGAAGAAGCGTCCACCGTCCCCCCCCCCCTCCCCCTGCCTCTCCTCCTCCTCTGCCCCCTCCTCCTCCTCCTCCTCCACGTCCCCGTCCTCCTCCCCAGAGCCCTCCTGCTGGGACAGCACCTTCTGGCGGAAGATGGTGCGCTTGCGGCGCTTGTAGACCTCCAGCCTGCGTCGCACGTCCTTCTGGGCACGCTCGTT
>CM031598.1:80839110-80849110 GCA_018398815.1 Conus ventricosus
GAGGGGTGGGGGGTAACTGGACAGATAAGGAAGAGGAACTAGAGAGAGAGAGATTGATTGATTGATTGATTGATTGATTGATTGATTGATCTTTAATATACAAGGATGAAGATTTTAGGCCAAAGCCTAGTCTTACAATCTGTCCTTGTCATGCATACATTATTTCAACACAGATCATTCATACTGACAATTCAACATAGCAACATGGTAATCTAGTTCTACAATGATAAACAAACTATTCATAAAAGTACTAATGAGATGGGGGATGGTAAAACAGAAGGAAACTTACAAACAAATAAACAAAACTACAGAGAGAGAGGTCAGAGGAGGGTGGGGAAGGGAGAATGGTAGGTAGGGGGAGGAGAAAAGGGATGGTAGCCAGAGTGGGAGTGGGGATGAGCGATTTTAACGGAGTAGGTTTATGTTTAGACGATTTATTCAAAGTATGGTTCACAGAAGACTTTGCGAATGAGCGCTAATCATTGTAATCGAATAATTAAATTACTGAGACATAAAATGTTTATGCAAATGTTCCTTGAAAAGTTTTAAAGTATTCATGTTTTGTAGATTCGGTGGAAGTGAGTTTCAGACATTATGGTCCAGAGTAAGCTAGGTTTGTTTTGTATAGATCAATGCGTGGGTAGGGAAGAAGGAATTTCGTCGAGCCAGAAAAGCTGCTCGATCTTGTAAAAAGGGCATTGATGTAACATGGCATAGTATCTGTCAAGATTGTAAACATAAATGATACCTTGTTGAATTCCAATTGCCTGTTCAGAGGAAGTATGTTCAGCGCTTTTAGTTTTTCGTCTGTTGTTAGAGATAAGCTGAACGGAGTAGCTTTGCTGCACGTCTATGGAGAGAATTCAGCCTTTTTTGTGGACGTCACTACTGCCGTCCCACACTGTTGAGGCGTAATTGATACGTGACATTAGTGTGCATTGAAGAAAAGTTTAAGCACACTACTGTTGACGTAGCGCTTTAATTGAGATAACAGGAAAAGGTGTTTTGAGACTACCTTGCATACGTTATTGAGATGAGATTGCCATTTCAATTCTTTGTCTATCGTTAACCTAAAACACGATACTCATCTACCTGCTCGATAGAAGTGTCATTCAACTGAAGTTTTAGGGAAAGAGGAGTCAACTGGTGTTTTTGGCGGGTAGCTATAATCATAGACTTGGTTTTGGCTGGGTGTATGACCATTGAGTTTGAATGACACCAGTCTGACACGTCGTTTAGACTTTCCTGGAGAGAAGTTTCTATTGTCTGTAGATCACTACCATTCGTTTGGAGTGACGAGTCTTCAGCAAATAAATCTGTCGTGACCTTTTCATCTTATACGGACAATGGTAAATCATTGATGAAGATGCAGAATAGTAGGGTCCTAGTACTGAGCCCTGTGGGACTCCATGTCTGACAAAGTCTGAAGCGGAGGTTTTGCCATTAAGCACGACATACTGAGTCCTATCGTTCAAGTATGATTGGAATAATGAGATTGTCGGGGTATGGTTCAAGTAGACAGATAGTTTCTTAGAAGAATGGAATGATCAACAAGATCAAACGCCTTTCTGAAGTCAAGAAAGACAACCCCTGTCATTTGTGATTGGTTCGTATTTGAAAGCTATGAGTCACACATTCGTGATAATGCTGTGTGGCAGGAATGATTAGATCGGAATCCAGATTGGAGTGGGTGAAATAGTTTGTTTTTCTCCATGAACTGAGATACGTGTGTGTGTGTGTGTGTGTGTGTGTGTGTGTGGTGTGTGTGTGTGTGTGGTGTGTGTGTGGTGTGTTTCAAGGGGTTTGGATAGAATAGATACTAAAGATATAGGTCTGAAAATTATTTGGATCCACAGATCATTTGATTTTGGAAGGGGGACCGCTTTGGCGTTTTTGAACGCCTGAGGAAAACATTAGTTTCAATGGATAAATTATATATGCATGTAAGAGACTCAACAATGTAAGGTAGAGCGAGTTTGAGAAGAAATGCGGGTATGTTATCAGGACCCCTGGATTTTTTATTCTTTAATTGCGCTATGTGCATTCCTACTTCATGTACAGCAACAAGGGGAATTTTGATTGAGTTACTGGATCCAAGTTTTTGTTTGCAAAATGATATTAGGGAAGTTGGGCATGTATATTCATTTGGTGCTCTTACAGTCTGTGAAGCTTGAGTAAGGGTATCTGATAATGACAGAAAGTGGGTATTAAATTTGTCCGGGGTGATGTTGGTGCTTGAATTTTGTGAATCTGTACGCTTGTTGCGTACAATAGTGTTTAGAGAGGGAGAGAGACAGACAGAGAGGAAGAAAGAGAGGCAGAGAGAGGGGAGCTGGTCAGGAAAGAAAAAAAGAAAGAAAAGAGGAGAGAGAAGAGAGAGAGAGAGAGAGAGAGAGAGAGAGAGAGAGAGAGAGAGAGAGTGTGTGTGTGTGTGTGTGTGTGTGTGTGTGTGTGTGTGTGTGTGTGTAAGAAAATGAAAATCTTATTCAGATAAAGTTCCAGTCACGACCACAAAAAACAGTCTTTATTCGCAAACGCGACAGTATTAGTTTATTATTGTCTCAATCTAATCGGCCTGTGTTCATTTTCAATTCTTTGTCCGAAACATCTCGTTCCGCATCGTCTTTCTCGTCGTTCCTTCGTTGCGTGTCCTCTCACTGGATGTGGATGGTCAGCTGGTGATCTTTCATCTTGTCCAGGGTGAACGTGGACCGCAGGTTCTCCATCTCGGCTCCCCCGTTGTAGACCCGTACCTCGTAGTCACCGTGGAACCCCCGCACGGTAAAGTGGTCACCTGACGCGGCCAGGTCACGTGTTTCTCTCGTCATCCATTGGTTCTCCAGCAGGTCCACGACCCGCTCGCCAGCTGCATTGGGCTGATTTTAAAAATAAAAAAAAGAAAGAAAGAAAGAAAAGAATGACGAATGGAAGTGAAAGAATTGAAATAAACAGACCACAACAACGATAAGAAGACAGCAACAAGCACATCCTACTTAGAAAATATCAACGATGTTTGATAATGTACATTGAAAATGTGTCTACATTCCCTGGTAACACCATCCTCACGACTACCAAGAACAAACCCACACTTGGCGTTGCAGGATGTGAAGAAGGTACGATTCTCTTCATAATAACCTCCCCTATCGTCATCACCATGTGAAGATCGTCATCACCATGTGAAGATCGTCATCACCATGTTAAGATCGTCATCACCATGTGAAGAAGGAATGATTCTCTTCATAACAACCTCTCCTATCGTCATCACCATGTGAAGAAGGTTACGATTCTCTTCATAATAACCTCTCCTATCGTCATCACCATGTGAAGAAGGTACGATTCTCTTCATAATAACCTCTCCTATCGTCATCACCATGTGAAGATCGTCATCACCATGTTAAGATCGTCATCACCATGTGAAGAAGGAATGATTCTCTTCATAACAACCTCTCCTATCGTCATCACCATGTGAAGAAGGTTACGATTCTCTTCATAATAACCTCTCCTATCGTCATCACCATGTGAAGAAGGTATGATTCTCTTCATAATAACCTCCCCTATCGTCATCACCATGTGAAGGAGGAATGATTCTCTTCATAACAACCTCTCCTATCGTCATCACCATGTGAAGAAGGTATGATTCTCTTCATAACAACCTCTCCTATCGTCATCACCATGTGAAGAAGGTTACGATTCTCTTCATAATAACCTCTCCTATCGTCATCACCATGTGAAGAAGGTATGATTCTCTTCATAATAACTCCCCTATCGTCATCACCATGTGAAGAAGGTAGGACTCTCTTCATAATAACCTCCCCTATCGTCATCACCATGTGAA
The DNA here is from genome assembly GCA_018398815.1 of Conus ventricosus. NCBI lineage: Eukaryota > Metazoa > Mollusca > Gastropoda > Neogastropoda > Conidae > Conus > Conus ventricosus. The sequence goes on from CM031598.1 coordinate 80,842,946, forward strand.
GAAGGTTACGATTCTCTTCATAATAACCTCTCCTATCGTCATCACCATGTGAAGAAGGAATGATTCTCTTCATAATAACCTCCCCTATCGTCATCACCATGAAGAAGGTACGATTCTCTTCATATAAACCTCCCCTATCGTCATCACCATGTGACGAAGGAATGATTCTCTTCATAATAACCTCCCCTATCGTCATCACCATGAAGAAGGTACGATTCTCTTCATAATAACCTCCCCTATCGTCATCACCATGTGAAGAAGGAATGATTCTCTTCATAATAACCTCCCTATCGTCATCACCATGAATAAGGTACGATTCTCTTCATAATAACCTCCCCTATCGTCATCACCATGTGAAGAAGGAATGATTTCTTCTAAACAACCTCCCCTATCGTCATCACCATGTGAAGAAGGTATGATTCTCTTCATAACAACCTCTCCTATCGTCATCACCATGTGAAGAAGGTTACGATTCTCTTCATAATAACCTCTCCTATCGTCATCACCATGTGAAGAAGGTTACGATTCTCTTCATAATAACCTCTCCTATCGTCATCACCCTGTGAAGATCGTCATCACCATGTGAAGAAGGTACGATTCTCTTCATAATAACCTCTCCTATCGTCATCACCCAGGCCTGGGATATACATACACCTGCTGTGCTAGCCTGAAACACCTTCCTGCTTCAAAAAAAGAAGAATTATTCTTAGTGAGTCCGCCCCCCCTCCCCCCCCCCCAAAAAAAAAAAAAAAAAAAAAAAGAAGTGATAGTTTGCTCTTTGTTTTCATTGTCCCGAACGTTATTTATCTTGCCTGAAGAAGACCTAAGAAGTCGTTGTTGTTGTTGTTGTTGTTGTTGTTGTTGTTGTTGTTGTTGTCGTCGTACCCTGGCTAAAAGACTCCAGGCCTCATTGAAACAGCTGAAGTACTTGAACACAATGGTACAAAATGCATCAGCTGGGGATGAGAACATTACGTGTGCGACCGTTTTTGATTACCCCGCCACGTGGGCAGCCACACTCCGACTTTCGAGGGATTTTGGAGACTGATGATATCATGCTAGGAGCCTTTCACGACTGAAGACAATCCCCGCATAACTATGCAGAGCATAACAACATTTTGATGTAGCCTTGGTGTTCTAGCCAATGTCAGTTGGTCTGACACAGCCTGAAACCAAGGCGGGACCTAAGAAGTCGAAACGCGTCTTGTTTTGTCTTGTAACGTGTTTGTCCTTGTTTTTGCCTGAATCACTAATGATTAGAAATAAAATGTATTTCAATTTCCCCCTGCAGTCACCTCACTTTGAAATTAAAATAACAACAACAACAACAACAACAACAACAACAACAACAACAACAAAACACTTTCAAGGCTATGCGTACCACAGCAAAGTTCGTTGTTTATTTTTCCTGTTTGTGATTTTTTTTTTTTTTTGGTCTGCTCTGAAGAAGTCTTAAGTGGCCAAAATGGGTTGCTTCTGTGATGCCTTTTGTTTAGCGGTCTGACGTGACAACTTTTATGGTCCTGCTGCGTTCATCAGGAAACTGGACATTTGACCAATACACTCAAGGACGCACCTTAGAAGTAGTCGAGATTTCAGTGTAGAATATCAACCTTTCATATACTCTAACAGGTTGTATGATTTTCCCCTTTTTTTTTTCTCCTGTCTTGTCTCGTCTCGTCTTGTCTTGTTTTGTCTTGTCTTGCGTCTTGTCCTGTCTTATATTGTCTGGCCTCAATTGAACCTGCAATGCCCTAAATTCTGGATAAAAACCAGTAGGTCTAAAAAGTCCCACTCTGTTAACTACTCTGAGAGGATTCCAACAAACTCCATCCAGAAAGACAGACAGCAACAGACAGACAGACACACAGACAGAGACAGAGACAGAGACAGACAGACAGACAGACAGAGACAGACAGAGAGGAGACGGCGACGGGGAAGGGAAGGGGGTCACCCTGAAGGGGAGAGGGGAGAGGAGGAGAGGGTGATGGCAACTCCGAGATAAAAAAAAAAAAGTGAACAACTAACAAAGACGACACACAGTATACAACACAAACTCCAACCTCTCCGCCATTAATCTCCTCGTACCCCTCCCCGACCCCCCACCTCGACGTTGTTGCCCTTGAAGAGAGAGGCCTTCTCTCCCCTCCAGTGCTGCTGGTCCCAGAAGCCCCAGAAGAGGATGCCCTCCACTGCAGGGTGCCCGTACAGCGCCCTCAGCGCCGCCTCGTAGAACTCCGCCCGCCTCTGCTCGTCCTGCGCCTGCACATCCAGCTCCGTGGCCCATATGGGCAGTCCCGACTGCGCCAAGGTGTCCAGGTTCTTCTGCAAGCGAATCGTGTCCATTGGTTGGGGATTGGATCGAAAATAACGCACTAACAACTAAACATAAAACAAGGTGCAGTGTCACATTTATTTGATATACAAACCAATACAAACGAGTCAATGTTGGGGACAAATACGACTTCTAACGAAAGGAATAAACGGCATACAGAATGCGCAAAACACTGCTCCCCTGATGGATGTCCGCCGCAGATGATACGATCTTTTGGGACTGCATTGGATCGGACTGTACTGTACTGCAGAATTGCTGCAGCTGAGCAGCGCAGGAGGATCAGGAAGGTCAGTGTCAAGAGATCTCCAGCTGCTGCCACCATCCCCTGTCCGTGCTGTGGTAGGTCTTTCCGGGCGCCGATCGGCCTGACCAGCCATCTACGCTCTCACCCCGGATCCCAGGATGACTAGTCCTGGATGGTCTTCGTCGTCTCGACGGAAAACAAACAAAACACTGTACTGCGCTGTATGGAACAGCACTGAGCTGTGCTAACTCTATTGTAATGTTACGTAACCTACTCCTGCTGTGCAGCACTGAACTGTGCTAGCTCTATTGTAATGTATTGTAACCTACTCCTGCTGTACAGCACAGAGCTGTGCTAGCTCTATTGTAATGTATTGTAACCTACTCCTGCTGTACAGCACAGAGCTGTGCTAACTCTATTGTAATGTATTGTAACCTACTCCTGCTGTACAGCACAGAGCTGTGCTAGCTCTATTGTAATGTATTGTAATCTACTCCTGCTGTGCAGCACAGAGCTGTGCTAACTCTATTGTAATATATTGTAACCTACTCCTGCTGTGCAGCACAGAGCTGTGCTAACTCTATTGTAATGTATTGTAACCTACTCCTGCTGTACAGCACAGAGCTGTGCTAACTCTATTGTAATGTATTGTAACCTACTCCTGCTGTACAGCACAGAGCTGTGCTGGCTCTATTGTTATGTATTGTAACCTACTCCTGCTGTACAGCACAGAGCTGTGCTGGCTCTATTGTAATGTTATGTCACCTACTCCTCCTATGCAGCACAGAGCTGTGCTGGCTCTATTGTAATGTATTGTAACCTACTCCTGCTGTACAGCACAGAGCTGTGCTAGCTCTATTGTAATGTATTGTAACCTACTCCTGCTGTGCAGCACTGAGCTGTGCTAGCTCTATTGTAATGTATTGTAACCTACTCCTGCTATGCAGCACTGAACTGTGCTAGCTGTATTGTAATGTTATGTAACCTACTCCTGATGTACTGCACTGCACTGTGCTAGCTCTGTTGTAATGTATTGTAACCTACTCCTGCTGTGCAGCACTGAGCTGTGCTAGCTCTATTGTAATGTATTGTAACCTACTCCTGCTGTGCAGCACTGAGCTGTGCTAGCTCTATGGTAATGTATTGTTACCTACTCCTGCTATGCAGCACTGCACTGTGCTAGCTCTATTATAATGTATTGTAACCTACTCCTGCTGTACCGCACTGAGCTGTGCTAGCTCTATGGTAATGTATTGTTACCTACTCCTGCTATGCAGCACTGAACTGTACTAGCTCTATTGTAATGTATTGTAACCTACTCCTGCTGTGCAGCACTGAACTGTGCTAGCTCTATTGTAATGTATTGTAACCTACTCCTGCTGTGCAGCACTGAACTGTGCTAGCTCTATTGTAATGTATTGTAACCTACTCCTGCTATGCAGCACTGAACTGTGCTAGCTCTATTGTAATGTATTGTAACCTGCTCCTGCTGTGCAGCACTGCATCGCATCTCACACACAATGTTGACAACTAAATGCAGGAAGAAACTCTAAGGACAACTTGACAGCAGAAGGTCTTCAAAGAAGACGAGTACGTCCATCAACCAGTCACACACACACACACACACACACACACACACACACACACACACACACACACACACACACACCTCCCCCACACTCAGAGCGTCTGACTGACCTTAATGAGCACAGGGTCAGGTCGGACCTCGTTCCCAAAGTGACACTGAGCCCCCAGGCCGTACAGCCCCACGTCGGCCGTGGACACCTCCTGAGCCTGCGCCAGGTAGGCCTGCACGACAGAGCGCAACACAGGCTGTACACACTTCTCCCTGTCTCTGTCTCCCTGTCTCTGTCTGTCTGTCTGTCTGTCTGTCTGTCTGTCGCTCTCTCTCTCTCTCTCTCTCTCTCTCTCTCTCTCTCTCTCTCTCTCTCTCTCTCTGTCTGTTTGTGTCTGTGTCTGTGTCTGTCTGTCTGTCTCAGTCTCTGTGTCTGTCTGTCTGTCTGTCTGTCTGTCTGTCTGTCTCTCTCTCTCTCTCTCTCTCTCTCTCTCTCTCTCTCTCTCTCTCTCTCTCTCTCTTTCACACACACACACACACACACACACACACACACACACACACACACACACACACACACACACACACTTTCGCCTTTTTTTCTATCTGTTCATGTTTTCACGATTCCAGACTGAAGACCGCTATGTGATGATAATTCAGAGAAGAAAAAAAAATCTGTTTTTAAACATTGCAGACATAAACATATATACACAGATGGACGGAGAAGACACGGAATGAAGAAATGAAGTAGAGAATTAATCATACTTTTGAGTTTGTTTCCAGTTCAGGGGAGAAGGTCAACTACCAGGCGCTTCTCAAGTTTCTCATTAGGGGTGATTAAGGCCGAACAGTTCTCTGTTAAAACCGTTTGCAGTTTGGTAGAAGGTAGTCCTAAAATATCACTTTCATGTACACTGTTAATTTCTTTGAAGTCGTTTATGAAGTGGTTTCAGTTTCGTGTCAGTTTCAGTGTCATCAAGAAGGTGTCACTGCGTGCGGATTGGTCCATGTACGCTACACCACATGAGCTAAGAGTCGAGACCACGAGGCGCACGCTATATATCTGATGGAGGAATGAATGAATGGCTAAGATGAAAGAATGTAAGAAGACGGTCTCATGGCTACGGCTTATCGGATGTCTGACCTGCGCATCAGCCCAATGCAACTAGTGGGACCTTGGGTACCTAGCTAACGTTGTTTACACACTATCATTATCAGTGTGTGTGTGTGTGTGTGTGTGTGTGTTTCTGTGTGTGTGTGTGTGTGTGTGTTTCTGTGTGTGTGTGTGTGTGTGTGTGTGTGTGTGTGAAACAAAAGAGAAAGAGAGAGAGAGAGCTATGTTATTATCATCATTATCATCATCATTGTGTGTTTGTGTGAGAGTGCACATTTATTTCTTCGTCCTAATAGTAGTAGTAGTAGTAGTAGTAGTAGTAGTAGTACCAGCAGCAGCAGCAGCAGCAGTAGTAGTAGTAGTAGAGCAAGTAGCAGCAATATGATTTTATGATATAAATATGGAGTTCAAACAGTCATAGATACATGATTCAGGAAAAAAAAATAACAGCACAGCTTTTCTTCGCACAGACCAAACTCCCCACACAGTGGACACACGCCCACCCACTCACTCTCCCTTCTTCCCCTCACCTCCGTGGAATAGCCGCCGGCCACCACGTTGTAATCGTTGAGGAAGAGCTTGACGGAGGGGTCGTAGTGATGGGCGATGCGGAAGAGTTCCAGGTGGTAGTCAGGATCCTGCAGCTGGTCCTGGTACCACTGCCCGTGCAGGTTCTCGTTGTTCACGTCCCAGTGCTCCAGGCTGCACAGAAACACAGTCCCTACCTTGTTTATACACATATACGCGTGCGCGCACACACACACACGCACACACACACACACACACACACACACACACACACACACACAGCCCGCGCGCGCGCACACACGCATGCACGCATCCATTCTAGCACGCACACGCGCACGCACATGTACGCATTCACGAACACACACACA
>CM031598.1:80859110-80864110 GCA_018398815.1 Conus ventricosus
CTCTCTGTCTCTTGTCTCCTCTCCTTCTCTCTCTCTCTCTCTCTCTCTCTCTCTCTCTCTCTCTGTCTTATACTCAGTCTTTCTTTATTGTTTAATCATTTATCTCTTCTTGTTTTCTGTTCTTTTCTTTGTTCCTTCCTTCCTTTTTTTTTTCTTATTTTTCCTTTTTCTTTCTTTTCTTTCCTCTTCTTCTTTTTCTTTCTTTTTTTCTATTCTTCTACTTCATTTTTTTTTCCTTTTCAGTTTTGTTCTCTATTTCCTTTTTTTTTTTCTTCTCCATTCCCTTTCTCCTTTTCTTCTCTCTTTTTCTTTTTCTTGTTTTCTTCCTTTCTTTCTTTCTTCCTTCCTTTCTTCCTTTCTTCCTTTCTTTCTTCCTTTCTTTCTTCTTCATTCATTTTCTTTCTCCTTCTACTTAGTATTCTTCCTCTCAGTATACTGATTAGATCGGTGCATTAGGGACATCAAATTCTAAAACATCATCAAGGTTCCGCCTTCGTACAGCTCGAAACAAAATACACGCGTCGTTCAAACGTTGTCCAGGTCTGGGACAGACTCACGTGCAGCGGGCAAGGAGAAGGATCCAATCAGATGAACCCACCCATCAGACAGCTGCACGTTGCGACGAGCATCCACCTGGGTGTACTGGTGGTTGCCGTCTGAGACAAAGAAAGGTCCGACGATGATGCACGAGAGAGTCCGATAATATGAACAAACCTAAACTGTCAGTCATGTGACTTAAGATCAGACTGTATCCTATTTGAAAGGTCACATAATGATACACTCAGGTCAGGTCAGATAAAGTGTTCACACACAGAATCTCAGACAGAAATGCTCTCAGAGAGTCAGACAATTTTGCATTGAAAAGTTCAGCCGAGAGTACCTACAGAAAGGTCAGAGTATAAGAGACACTCAAAAGGTCTGAAAGTAAAACTCTGAGGTCAGACAACAAATCAGTCAGACGGTCAGGTAATAATGCACTCAGAAGGTCAGACTACAAATTAAGTAGAAGGTCAGGTAATAATGCACTCAGAGGATCAGACAACAAATAAAGGTCAGGTAACAATGCACTCAGAAGGTCAGGTAATAATGCACTCAGAAGGTCAGACTAAAAAATAAGTAGAAGGTCAGGTAATAATGCACTCAGAGAATCAGGCAACAAATAAAGAAGGTCAGGTAACAATGCACTCTGAAGGGTCAGGTATTAATGCACTCAAAAGGTTTGACAGCAAATTAAGTAGAAGGCCAGGTAATAATGCACTCAGAAGGTCAGACAACAAATTAAGTAAAAGGTCAGGTAATAATGCACTCAGAAGGTCAGACAGCAAATTAAGTTGAAGGCCAGGTAATAAGGCACTCAGAAGGTCAGACAACAAATTAAGTAGAAGGTCAGGTAATAATGCACTCAGAAGGTCAGACAACAAATGAAGAAGAAGGTCAGGTGATAATGCACTCAGAAGGTAAGACAATAAATCAACTTGACAGTCAGGAAATAATGCACTCAGAAGGTCAGACAATAAATCAACTAGACAGATAATAATGCACTCAGAAAGTCAGACAATAAATCAACTAGAAAGCCGTGTAATAAGGCACTCAAAGAGTCAGACAACAAATGAAGTAGAAGGTCAGGTAACAATGCACTCAGAGGGTCAGTCAACACATCAATTAGAAAGCGGGTAATAAAGCACTCCAGAAGGTCAGACAACAAATTCACAAGAAGGTCAAGTTTTAACACACTCACAGAAGGTCAGACAACCCATTTGAAAGGTCTGAGTGTAACAATAATAAACCCAGACGGACAGACAACAGATTAGGAAGGAGATAAGGCAACTAATACACTCTGTGGACCACACAACTCTTGACTACTTTGTAAAACATGATTATAAAGCACTTATAACAACAGAATGGGTCATTGCTGTGATGAGGTGAGCTTATTTGAGGGAGGGGGGCGAGGTAAACCTCTGAACTACACAATGACATCGATGCCAACTAACACACTCTGTCGATCGCATAGCTCTTGATTCCTTCCTAAAACATGATTACAAAGCACTTACAAAAACAGAATTATTATTATGAATACTTACATAGCGCCTATCCTCGGCTAGAGACCAAGCTCTAAGCGCTTTACAATCCACACTCTACACAACGGGCTGCCTACCTGGGTAGTGCCGACTGAAGAGCTGCCAGCTGGCGCTTCATTCAGTCGTTTTCCGTGTCATCCAGTCAATATTGTTCAATATCGTTCACTGAATATCCTTACTTCCTTCATTCTTTGCATTTCTCACGCAGGGTGCATGCTATGTGTAACGTGTCATCCATACAAACGGCTAAACGGGCCTTCTGTTCCGAAAGTTGGTGATGGGATTTTACGTGTGTGTGTGCAAGATGCTATGCAAGATGCTATGTGTGCGTTAACACACAGAATCTCGGTTTCTAGTCTCATTCGAAGGTTGGGCCATTGCTGTAAGGAGGTGAGGGGGCGAGGTAAAGCTCTGAACTGTTAGATACTGGCATGGATGCTGTGCTGTGTTGCATTGAACAGTGGTCTATTGTACCGTGTTGCGTTGGTTTTCTATCATGGAGCACAATCACCACCAACATCCATCGAATGAAAAATTCCTTGAAAACAACTTACCTGTAAACTTGAAGCCCACGACCATGTTCACCGTCTGAGGCCCTTGGTCAGTGAGTAGCTTCACGTAGCCACTGGCCTGGTAGCTGGGCTGACCACACGACACGTTCACGTCCAGAAACTGAACAGGGCCATGCCATACCTTGGACCTGTCCGGGGGGGGGGGGGTGAAGAGGAGGGGGATTCACACACATTTATTGACCGGACTTGTGGAAGGAAGCCATCTTGAGTCTAATTGCTGTTGAAGTGCCCTTGAGTTCGATACAGTTTTCTGTTCGCTTGATTTTTTTAACTGTATGATGACATGAGTGCCGCGAGTTGGGATGTGAACATTGTAATTTGAATTTTGACGTTCCTCTCTCGGGTTGGGTGTGATTTGATTTGATTTGATTTGATTTGATTTGTTTTTGAACAGCAGAATGGCTTTGGGGTTTGCATTGCTTGTTTGCTTGCTCAGTGTTTGTTTTTTTTTTGTGTGTGTTTTTTTTCTTGTCCGTGTATATTTATTTTTAACTATGTGTGCGTCATTCGCAGAATTCTTGAATTACAGGCAATGTAACTAACTGTAAGATGGAACAGTTGTAGTTAGAGCCAATTAATGTGGATTAAATTGTTGTTAACGGTTCAACTAATGAGGGTTGGTCTTTGTCATTTACATTTTTTTTTTTTTTGGGGGGGGGGGGTCAGCATCTACTTATCTACTATATTAATCTTCATAACACAGTCTATGAAGATTTTTTATGCATAACCAGCCATTGTCAACATCAGTCTCTCTCTCTCTCTCTCTCTCTCTCTCTCTCTCTCCTCTCTCTCTCTCTCTCTCTCTCTCTCTCTCTCTCTCTCAGGGAAAATGGAATTGGCGGTTTAATTGTAGCGGCAGCAATAGAAACAGCAGTAACAACAGCAACATGAGAACTACTGCTTCCACCGCTTATAGTAATGTCAGCAGCAGCGGTAGTAATGGCAGCAGCCGCAGCAGCAGAAGTAACAGGATTAGCAGCATCGAAAACAGCAGAAGCAGTACTAGCTGACTTATGATTATTATTAAGAATAAGAAACAGGCATAATCAAATGAATGTGCAGGCCTTAATAGACACATCGAATTACACAGCGAATAAAAAACAAAACAAACAAACGACAATAAACAAAACCCATAGCGCTTCCAAACGTTGGCACCACATCTCACTCTGCCACCGTGCAACCCGGTCTTCCATCCATTCACTGCCTCTCCCCACACCATCCCTTACTTCTGAATACTAACAGATCAAGCCTACAACTAAAAGCCTGCAGCCGAGCGTAGGTCACACCGCCTAACATCACCAGGTCATACAAAGGAAAAAGGAAAAGTTCTCAGGTTTGATTTGGCAGAAGGGCAAAGAAACAGAGTAACTCGGCTTTGACGTGCAAGCTGATTACAAACGAAATGGACTTGATAGATCAAGGAGCGTTGATCAAAAGTTTTTGTTCCGGTACATGGAATTACAACCGAAAAAAAAAAAGAGAAATAGCCGCCACAGCAGCTATAGTAGTAGTAGTAGTAGTAGTAGTAGTAGTAGTAGTAGTATATAGTAGTAGTAGTAGTAGCAGTAGTAGCAGCAGTGGTAGTTGTGGTAGTAGTAGTAGTGAGTATAGCAGTAGCAGCAGCAGCAGTAGCAGCAGCAGTGGCAGTAGTAGTAGTAGTAGTAACAGTAGTAGTTGTTGCTGTTGTAGCAGAGGCGGTGGTGGTGGGAGTAGCAGTAGTAGTAGCAGTAGCAGTAATAGTAGTAGTAGCATTAGCAACAGCAGTAGTATATCAGCAGTAGTAGTAGTAGTTGCAGTGGAAGTAGTGGTAGTCGTAAGGAAAGAGGAGGAGGAGGAGGAGGAGGAGAGGAGGAGAAGAGCAGCAGCAGCAGCAGCAGCAGCACAGCAGCAGCAGCAGCAGCAGTAGCAGCCTTTCGTAACAGCAGCAGTAGTAGTAACAGAGCCATTGTTGACATTGTCGTCAATGCTGTTGACAGAAACTGGATAGCTTACACTGGTAGAAAAAAAAACAACAAAGTGTCAACATCTCCAAACAGACACTCACGCAGCACAGACACCCACCTTCCAGTCACTGCCACCCCATAATGCCCAGAACGCTTGGCACTCGCAGACAGGGTGCACGTGAAACCGTAACACAGCCAACCCTCTAGAGACTCGAACCCTCCGTTCTGCAGCACTTCCCCGACAACCAGTGCTGAGACCAACACGATGGGAACCACCACCGCCGCTGTGAAGATGCTGTACAGGCCTAGCATGCTGCGAGTTGTCTCAGGCAGACACGTCGACGTGACAGGATGGTTTCAATGTACGATGACTTCAGGCAGTAACGGAAGCGTACGAGCGACAAAGT
>CM031598.1:80869110-80874417 GCA_018398815.1 Conus ventricosus
CACACACACACACACACACACACGCACGCACACAAGCGGACAACACTGCTTTTTTCAATGTTTTGGGGCAAACACAACAGTTATCTTTTAATGTGGCAAAAATACTTCACTTCGTTTCTGAGTAAAACAGCCAAAATTTACATCATGTGGTTCTGTCAGTCTGAATATTCTGGATAACAACCCTTGTCCATCAGCCTGCGTACGTTTTCTGTCTGTGTGTCTGTCTCTGTGTCTGTCTGTCTGTCTGTGCATGCCTATGGATATGATGAGAAGAAGACTGACATCGACAAACATTCAAAGAACACAATTTGTTTCTCATTCCGTCACATATTGATTAGAAACACGCTTACCAAACAGTCAACAGTAAGCAGATCGGCTATAATGATTTGGACTCTAACAATAAAGCACAGACCCATAACATGAAATCAACATCTTGAAAGGTACGTTTAGTTTCAGTTTGACAATCACGGACTGAAATCAATTTGTTATTTTTTACTGTTCAATCTTCGTGTCTTCATTTGAAAATTCTTTGTCCCAAACGTCTCTGTCCTCTCGTCTTTCTCGTCGTTCCTTCATTGCGTGTCCTCTCAATGGACGTGGATGGTCAGCAGGTGATCTTTCTTCTTGTCCAGAGTGAACGTGGACCGCAGTTCTCCATCTCGCTCCCCCGTTGTAGACCCGTACCTCGTAGTCACCGTGGAAGCCCCGCACGTGAAGCGGTCACCTGACGCGGCCAGTCACGTGTTTCTCTCGTCATCCATTGGTTCTCCAGCAGGTCCATGACCCGCAGGCCCCGCCGCGGTGGGCTGAGTGACAGAAAGAAGAATGGGGTGGGGAACAGGCGTCTGTTGAAAGAATTTGGTTTCTCCTTTTTTCCTCACAAAAAGAAAGAAATGGCAAGCAACAGCATCACCAAAAATTCATACCAAAAACAATAATTCATAAATGTACTTTCAAAAAATCTTGTTTCCTCTATTACGACCACCAACGTTGTTCGCTGATCACTTGGTGAGGGAGCAGTACAACACTTTCTCAAGGGAGCAGTCCAACAGCAGCATCACTTACAGCGAGATGCGAAGCATCATCCGGACTATCACAACGCCCAGGACAAGACACCCGAGGATGATATATCATCTGTTGTCCAAGAGAGCAACAAAGTGTCCTGGTGAGGCTCCGCACCGGCCACAACCGACTAACAAACAGTCCACCTCTGCCGAGAGCTCAAGGTGTGCCTTCTCCATCTGTCCTTGTGGCAGAAGAACAGTCAGCGGAGCATGTGCTCCAAAAATGCCCAGTACATGAACAGCCAAGGAGAGAGTGCGGCCAACAGAGACAGCTCTGATGACGAAGCTCTATGGCAGTCTCCAAGAGCTGGAAAAACGCACTGTTCATCTCAAGGGCCGGACTGACCGTGTAGACCAAAGCGTTCGCAAAGAAGAAGAAAAAGAAGAAGACGACCGCGAAGAATCGCATTCGGTTTGCCACACAAGATGTTGAAGATGGTAAGATGGCTCTGCCTGCTAGAGCGAAAACCCCTTCTTTATTTCTCTCCTTTTTTTATTTTTTTTGGTAATGCTTCCTTCTTTTCTTGCCTGCAGCAGACTTTCGTAGGTCGAAACGCGTTGTCCGACGGTGTAGTAACACAATTTCTATTCTCTTGCTAGAAATGTGACATTGAAGCAACGTCTTTGAGCCGCATCCTAGAAACAGCCAAGGCTTCAGTGTACGGCCCCAGTTTCTCCTGTACCCCTCATGGAGTTTTCTGTCTAGTCTAGGCTAGGCTACGTCAAGCTAGGCTAAGGCTTGCTAGGCTAGGCTAGTCTAGACTAGGCTACGTTTGGTTGGTATAGCTAGGCTTAACTAGACTTGGCTAGCTTTGGCTAGATCTAGCTAGGCTTGGCTTGGTTCATTTGAGCCTGCAATACACTGAATATTGATTTTATGATCTGCATAGAAACCAATAGGCCTCAATGGTCCCCCCCCCCCCCCCCATCTCTTCATGTCAATTGCTCTGAGACGATTGAATCTATGACTCACCATCCCCCCCCCTCCCCCCCCCCTTCCTAGCCCACCACCCTCCTGCCCTCTCGTGGTGATGCCGCGTGTCGTCAGATTGTTTTTTAAAGAAGAAATAGCGAGACGCACAAGGTGATAAAATCTATGTTTTAAAACATTTAAAGAAGAAATAGCGAGACGCACAAGGTGATAAAATCTATGTTTTAAACAAAGAGGGCCACTTCATCACAGTAAGGACGCAGCATCACAAAACCAGTATTAAGCTGAAAACCAGTATTAGCTGTAGCCGAATAGTCTATAGCAATAAAATAATAACAGTAGAAAACAGCACTGAACGACACTTAAGAGCGAGACTCCGCAATAAGAAAGACTGAACAATAATACCTAAACAACCTGTAATAATTGATGGAGAGACAAAAGAAACCTCCACATTGTTACAGAGAGCGTTGATAAAGAGGATGAATATGAGAAGATATATTGACAGCGTTGTGCGTGTTCTATATTTCGTGTTCTATATTTTCCCCTGTCTCTTTCACCCTCTTCCTCACCACACACTCGCATTCTTGCCCAACAGGACATTTACTTACTAAATATTTTCTTGATTCTTTCCTCCCAATACAAGACCTCACTCCCAAGTACATACATTAAGTTTACGCACACCCATCCCTAACCCCACAGTTATTGGGTTTCACGATTCAATGCCTTCACAGACTCAGCACAAACACATTGTTTTGGCTCCGACTCCAGCCACCCCTGGCGCGATACACCAAACTGGGGAGGGCCTCCGTGTCAGCAACAACTCTCTGCTCCTTCCCTGTAGGCCGAAAGACGTACAACCGCCTAATGTCGTCCTTTCAGCTAGACCTCCAGTCTACAGCTAGATCTCTCCTCCAGCTCGGTTTTACATACAAAAGATAAAACTCCTAAGACTGTGTTCTCCAATCACTAGACAAATTCCAGTCCGCTAGATTTTAAGATTAATTTTAGGTTCGCACCACTCTTCGAAGGCTTCGTCAGCCGGGCTTCGTTGCCAAGTCACAAATAACACAAATTATAACGTAATTGACTACTCATTTTCCTCTTAAACTTATTCAGAAGCACTCTCAACTGGACTACATAATAACATCAATTCTCTTACAAATGTTAACAAGTTTCCAGACTAACAAATTCATCAAAAATAAAAGTACAATAAATATGTTTTCTGCTCAGAAATCATCACTCCAAAGAGTTTCATAAACTTGTAATGAGAATTCAACTTCCTCATCACATTTCATGCTCCAAAGAAATAAACTGGCACAAAAGTAGTTATTTAAAAGGGAAAATACTCATAATAGAAATTTCAACCATCTGCTTATCTCCCTGGAATTAGGTAGGAGAAGATCTGAACAAAAATATTCCTAATCTCTTTGAATTATCCAGACTAAGCTTTAGGCTAACCAAATCACGTTTACATAAAGTTTGAATTAAGTTCTAGGCTCCTCAGATCCTAAAACGATTTAACCTAACAACTAGTCTCATCCTCAATGACACTGCATTTTTTCCCCCCCAAGTCCTAGGCTAACTAGTCAAACTGTCATTCATCAACAAAGCTTAGCCTACAGTCAGTAAGTCATACAAACACTTAGTAACCTGCTAAAAAAAAATCTGCACAAGAGGACTAATGTTCATAACATTAGTTAATATCCCTAAACTGCATAACAGAACACCAACCTGCTATAAGCAGCTTATCAAACCTCTAAAGTCTTCTTCAACCTGGACTTCGTGAGATGTAGATTTCAAGGCATGCCGTTGTTAGACTTTCCTGAGTAGATTTCAGTTCCGCAGCAAGAAAACTTAACAACCAATAAATAAAAAGGATTCATTCAGCCAATCACTAACCATCTTACAGCCCAGAATTAACACTCAAACTTATCCAAAACAGCACAACACACACAACAACAATCATACTTAAAACAGCAGTGAGGACACCACCACGTCCGTCACACACATACCAAACAACAACAGCCAGCATTTAACTCTGTGTGTGTGTGTTGGGGGGGGGTCTGTGTCTGTGTCTGCGTGTCTGTGTAAAGAGAGAGAGAGAGAGAGAGAGAGAGAGAGAGAGAGAGAGAGAGAGAGAGAGAGAAAGAGTCTTTATTTCCTAGCGTAACACGTAACCAAACACATACTATTTTCATCCGGCCCGTGTCCCGCTAAGGGCCTAATCATGACTAGCAAGTACCTGAGCATGACTGGTGACTAAAACTTACGACAAATCTTCAAACAAATATACGTATCTTCAAAAATAAAAAGTTACAAAACTTTAAACAAATATGGGGAGTTTGTGTTATACTCCCTGTTTGGCTAATATACTTACCATGTCAGACCATAGCATTCAACGGCAGTTAGCCAGCTCTGTCAGGTCGAATTTTATCCGTGGCCAATGCAGTCATAAGACAGTCACGTGACGTCACCCCACTTCCGCCTCCGGAAGAAGCCGGTGTCAACTTCTTCTACCTCATTCAGCGAGGCCTGTGCGCAAGGTAACCCCGAGAACCTTTGCGCTAGAGGGAAGGTAGGGAGGCATTAGAGTCTGACATGGTAAGTATATTAGCCAAACAGGAGTATAACACAAACTCCCCATTTTGGCGTCATATACTGTACCATGTCAGACTGTCAGACGCGCTAAGGTCTGAAGGGAAAACACCTATACTAACACCCCCCTCTCATACAACACACCCACACAACGTTGACAAATAAACAATATATTTATTCAATACAACACGCTGTCGCTCATGCACACACCACCATCCTGCACGATAGACCCTCCCAACATCAACAGTACACACAACACAAAATATCGAACCGACTAGCACAAGCATACATCACAACCAGGCTGGCCAAGAAACCACCCACTGGTGACCAACAAGTCGCATAACTCTTAGACATAACTCTTAGTTTTGATGCCCAAAACTTCCACCAACCGACTCCCCACAAACCATAGAAGTCACCCACTCATTGTCGTCTCGGATGCATGTCTAGGTGGAAAACTAGGCACACTGTAGCTTGTGGGACGCACAATTTAGATCAGTTATTCCGTTTCGCCCACTACACCTTTGATAACGGAGTAACGTGGACACAAGCGACGACGGCGACGATGCAGAAGACGATGAACACGCACTGGGTTAAAGAGGAAAAAAAAAAATAAATAAATATAAGCGGTCGAAGGTTATGCTGTAGAAACCGCGATCACAGCCCACACCCGAGACTACGCCATGAATCAGCTGCTCCTAGAAGCACCGTGCGCTACGC
>CM031598.1:80881998-80896998 GCA_018398815.1 Conus ventricosus
CTCACAACAACAACAACACAATGCAAATAGCTCACAACCAAAATTATACCGTGATCATTTCCAAACAACTCATACCCCGATCAAGTTCTCTTGACATGGCCAGATATTTCAACCACAAAATCACACAGGGAGGGTCCACACAACCAACACGACACAGCATCAACCTAATACACAAAACTATCCACTTTATTACACACACAAACCCTATGACAAAACAAACATTACAAAGCACATCACATTCCACACACTAACAATGGCAATTAGCAGGTCTTACACGCCTGAGTGCTCATTGTCTATGCCTCCACCCTTACTAGGCACGCACCCTCCAACCACCCACTAACTTCACACTAATACATAACGACACAGGACAGGACAATGAAACTGAGGTTGTGCTTGACAGCCACTCACAGTTCTAATCGCGCCGCCTCCCTAACCAAGGCGCGCACCAAGCCAACCAACCACCCGCTAGACTTACCCCCCCCCCCCCCCTTTCCCCCATAATCTACCTACCTAACCCAACACAAGAGTACCCCGCATCTCCACCACGTTGTCAGACGCGCTAAGGTCTGAAGGAAAACACCTATACTAAACCACCCCCCTCTCATACAACACACCCACACAACGTTGACAAATAAACAATATATTTATTCAATACAACACGCTGTCGCTCATGCACACACCACCATCCTGCACGATAGACCCTCCCAACATCAACAGTACACACAACACAAAATATCGAACCGACTAGCACAAGCATACATCACAACCAGCTGGCCAAGAAACCACCCACTGGTGACCAACAAGTCGCATAACTCTTAGACATAACTCTTAGTTTTGATGCCCAAAACTTCCACCAACCGACTCCCCACAAACCATAGAAGTCACCCACTCATTGTCGTCTCGGATGCATGTCTAGGTGGAAAACTAGGCACACTGTAGCTTGTGGGACGCACAATTTAGATCAGTTATTCCGTTTCGCCCACTACACCTTTGATAACGGAGTAACGTGGACACAAGCGACGACGGCGACGATGCAGAAGACGATGAACACGCACTGGGTTAAAGAGGAAAAAAAAAAATAAATAAATATAAGCGGTCGAAGGTTATGCTGTAGAAACCCGCGATCACAGCCCAAGACACCCGACGACTAACGCCATGGAATCAGCTGCCCAAAGATGTGGTCGTACGAGCCAGGATGAGACTGCACCACCACCAGCCATGGGCGCGTGCGCTTCCCAGCACGCCCACAACTGCGGCAGGGCTGCAAGGCCTGGGTCGGCTCCGCCTGGGTCGGCCTGGGTCAGCTCCGCCTGGGTCAGCCTGGGTCAGCTCCGACTGGGTCGGCCTGGGTCAGCTCCGCCTGGGTCAGCCTGGGTCAGCTCCGCCTGGGTCAGCCTGGGTCAGCTCCGCCTGGGTCGGCCCCTCAGGCCGTCACCTCAGCCCAGACGTCTGGTCAACACCGACGCTGCCCATCCCCACTGGAAACGGGGTACTAGCGGAAACGACACACCTGCATGCTCCAAATCAGTGGCTGGATTCACACTACATTTGCGCATTCCTACACCGTCATTTGTCACAAGTCACATTCAACAGAACACACGTAATACAGCTGCACTCCTGCCAGACAATTACTAACACACCAAGGACGAACCCCTCGACAGAACGTATGTTCATCATTCATTGACTGGCTGATCAATATTCCGCCACCCCATATGTCACTGACCTAACGGCCCAAACACCATTCAGAGTCACAAACACAAAAGGCATCCAACATGACAACCACAACCGGTTCTGCTCCATCAGTCACACAAAAGAAACCCCTCAACTATACCCCTGTGCCAACACAGGTGTAAGCAAACAGAAGTCTCAAGCACCATCACAGTCAACGATCAAACACCACTATAAGATTTAGACAACCATCTCAAAACAAGCAATGAAAAAAACTGACACCCGTCATACTGACATACTGACAATTACACTGGCATGGATATAACACAGCCACAGCAGCAACAGAGTGACCCAATATATAACACAACATCAATGACATCAGGTAACGCCAACGGCCAAGCAACAACAATAACAGTCGACTACCCCACAAGACCCAATAGCAACACCAACCAAACCGTAACAACACAGTCAGAATCTCAGCATCCCAACCTGCACGCAGGAGTCACACTTTGTAATGGCCACACGTAATAAGGAAAAAAAAACTAGAAACACACCGGTAGCTGCATCAATATAAACCCAGCAGCGGCAATAAGAGAAAACAAATTGACACCCCTGGACACTCCTCTCTATCAGTACTACAATCCATCAATAAATATTATTATTATTGTTATTAACGTTGCTTATACATCCAGCCGACACACAGGCATCGTTAGGCTACCCACACTGTTTACAATCGAAACTCCTCATCCACGTATCGTGCATCAACTGGCCCGAAGACGGGCCCCCGCCTACCGGAACACAAAATGGGCAGGCAACCGGAAACGAGTCAGCGTAATGATTTGAAGCCTGCAACATTTGAAAAATAGTTGGCGCCACCGGCAATTCCCAATCGTTTCCAAAATAAAACATGGCCCCAGTAACCTTAGCCCCGTCTCTACATAACAGTGACAGTACCAGCGCTACCGCCAGCCGCCACAGCCATGAGTTGGGCAACCATGCCACTTTGCCAAACATTTATCAACACGTCATCACCCCCCCCCCCCCCCCTCCCTCCTTCTCTCTACTATCACTTCCCCCCTGACCTTAACCAAAAATATACCAATAACGCGACCACAAAATAACCCCCTGACGATTCTACTTTCAAAACAAATAACACAAGTAATTTTAATATCACTATAGCAACAGCACCAATAATCTGCTAAACCCCCCACAGCTTTACATTCCGCCTTATTGAGACACTTTAGTGAAAGGGCAAACAAACAAGCTTACACATTTGTAATCCAACATTTTGTTGCTGTAGTCTGAGCAGAGGCATGTATCAAAACTTGTGTACTACTTAACTATGGAAAATTAACTTCCCAGAAAATTATGACGTCATTTTTGCACAATATTGTGTTTGTTGTCATTGTTCTAATATTGCCTGACCACTTGCGTACAAGCTTTCATGCGGCATCTATGTTATCTACAAGAAATAAACCCAGTCGAGTTTGGTATTAAAAGAATTGTTGGGAATTCGCCAATTCAGTCTTTCTCAATAGTGCAGATATATTACATTTTTCATGACAAAACTAATTATCAAACCTACAGCCCCATTTGTAATGGCCGCTCACCTTGCCGATGCATTGCGCCAGACCAGCTATGCACAGATGACATTCAGTTGGCCGAATACAGTGGGTTAGCTGGCTGGTGGGGAGCGGGCCTGCAGAAAACATTCCTTTCCCTCACCTGCATTCACAGCTTGGTCTCTGCAGCTGTAAACTCCCTGCGACTCAAAACTAAGTAACTTGCTCTGAACAGCCGTGCCCCCCCCCCCCCCCCCCCCCCCCCCTCCAGCCTAGGACGGATTCCAATAATAAAGAGAAGACTGGAGTTGACATACAACTCGGGTCATAGATAGGGAGGCCTACCCACTGCCATAATGGACTACACCTACAAACATCTATCTTCTTATTCACAACTAACCTCTCACGCACTCAACAACTAACCCATACGACCAAGACCCTATTTACAAAAGTCTACAACTCTAGCTCAATGATCGATCACTTCACTTACAAAACAGCCAAACCTTGCTTCAAACTTACCCGAGAACCTTGGACAAACCACCAATCGTAGGGAGGCGCCACACACTGACTACACCCTACACATACAATACGTGGAGTCACCGGAATCGCACCTTGATCTTGAATTGTGACCCACTTTCACATAGAACAAAGATTTCACTTGGTGGGCCAGGAACAACCTCCCAAAAGCCACACCCTTCAGGTCCGAAAGACCCAATGCCAAGAGTCCTGCTTGACACCCCAGCCAGAGACAGAACTGAACTTAAAGCGCCCTGCGCTCCTGCAGGTAGAATGCGGACACTCACTCAACATGAACTCACGTGCACAAGACAACACACACTGCACGGGACGAAACAAGACGCACAGGTTCCGGGTTTGACACTCGCTCAACCCTGGGCGTTTAACGCACGGAAATTCTGCCTTAGCAACCAACAGGGCGTCCGTGAAACGCTAAACTAATAAACTATAAAAGATTCCCGGGTGTGTCACGCTCTCCCTCCTTCCACCGCCTCCTTCTCTATCTTTGATGCCATGTCACCCAAAACCAAACTCTGGTTCATGACAAACCCCCCCTCCTAAAGATCCAATCCCCATTGGATTTCAAGAATCAAGACATGACACAGAGCGACGCCGCCCCGTAGCATCAAAACACGTATGGCCACTTTAAACAAGGACCATAGCCATCACTCCCTGGGAAACACCCAAATGCTGGAAAACCCCTCCAGCCTGAACTCCAGCAGGACACCCGCTCCAACCTGGCAAAACTCCTCTTACATCCTGCTGAGAAAATCAGCCGCTATATTGTCCCTCCCAGGATTGCCCCCACCGGGAACTGAAACGGCTGGAGCTGGAGCGCCCACCTTGTCACCCTCCCACTGGTTGACTTAACCCGGTGTAGG
The DNA here is from genome assembly GCA_018398815.1 of Conus ventricosus. Taxonomy (NCBI): domain Eukaryota; kingdom Metazoa; phylum Mollusca; class Gastropoda; order Neogastropoda; family Conidae; genus Conus; species Conus ventricosus. The sequence goes on from CM031598.1 coordinate 80,886,626, forward strand.
TACTGCAGAGGAGAGTGATCAGTTTGGACGGTGAACTGCTTGCCATACAAATAGGTGGCAAACTTCTGAATTCCCCACACAAGTGCCAAACATTCCTTTTCAATGATGGGGTAGTTTAGTTCCGCATCCACCAACTTCTTGCTGGCGCACAGCCACGGGCCACAATACCCCATCATGCTTTGGAACAACACAGCTCCCAGTCCAGTCCCTGACGCATCCGTTCTGAGGAAAAATGGCTCCCCCAGCACGGGCAGCCTGCACACTGGTGGGTGGAAAAACTGTCCTTCAACCTTCTGAAGCCCTTGCACAATCTTCGTCCATCGGACCTGTCTAGGCTGCGTCCCTTTTGTCAGGTCTGTCAAAGGTAAGGCGATGTCCGAGAAACCGGGGATGAACCGTCGTAAAAACCAATCAACCCCCAAAAAACTCTTTACCTGCTTCTTGGTCTGGGGTCTTGGCGCGTCCTTGATCTGACATGTCTTGTCCTCCACAGGCCGAATCTTCCCTTCGCCAATCACGTGGCCCAGATAAAAACCTCTCGCCCTCCCAACTCACACTTAGTTGGTCGTGCTGACAACGAGCATTCTCTCAGCCGCTGAAATAGAGCACGCAGGATTTCTGGGTGTCGCTCCTTTGTCTCTGTAGCAACCAATACGTCGTCAATGAAGTTGTCGACGTCCTCCTCCGGCAACGGACGAAGCAACTTCCTCATCATCCTCGTGAAAACAGCTCCCGCAGTGCACAGTCCAAAAGGCATGACCTTCCACTGGAATTGCCCCAGAGGAGTAACAAAATGCAGTCTTGGGGCGGTCTTTCCTTCGCAACAGGGATCTGCCAATACCCTTTGGCCAGTCAATCTTGCTGAAAACCCGCTTCTGTCCCAACTTTGCAAACAGGTAATCAATGTCGGGCATCGGCTCCGAATCGAACACCACAGCCCTGTTCAGTCGACGGTAATCCACGCAGAAGCGAATTTTCCCACCTTTTTTCCTCACCAAGACCACTGGAGATGCGTAAGGTGACACGGAGGGCTCAATAACGTCTAGTTTTCTGCATAGCCTCCACCTCCTCCCGGATCGTTTCCCTGCAGGCGAACGGGACTTGATACGGCTTGGACCGAACTGGTACGTCGGACGACAATCTCACATGACATTCTTCCAAGGTCGTACACGCTGGCAAGTCTGTAAGAACGTCGCCAAACTCCGAGTGAGTCCCTTGACATCCGCAGCGAACGTCGGATCCTCTGCCAAAATGACGACATCCGCAGGTCCCTCAGTGGCTGTTAGCGGAATCAAGGGAATGTCCCCTCCTATGGGAGCAGTCGGTGATTCCTCATCTTCTTCCTCCACCACTACCGCTTGTACCTTCACTGGGGGTTGTAACTCTGCAGGCCACTCCACAAACTTCTTAAGCAGATTGGCATGGAACAACCTGCTCTTTGGCCCCATCTGGACCTTGTAGTCCACCTCGCCAACTCTACCAGTCACATGGTATGGGCCCCGCCAGGCCAGCTCCAGCTTGTTGTGTTTCAACGGCCGTAAGACCAACACTCTAGACCCGACTGGAAACGATCGTCTCCTCGCCGGAGATCAAAGTGCCGCTTGTACACCCCAGCAGCAGTGGCGACGTGTTTCCTGTGCCAAAGTACATGTCTCAGCAATCTTGTTCCTGAGGTCCACCACATACTCAATGGATGCCTTTAGCTCAGCCTCCTCAGGGCGCCCCCACGACTCCTTCATTTATCTGCATAGGTCCCCGCACTGCTCGCCCATAAACAGTTCAAAGGGGGAAAACCCGTGCTGGCCTGGGGTACTTCCCGGTAGGCAAAAAGCAGCGCTGGAAGCCACCGATCCCACTCATCTGGCCTGTCCTGTACCAAACGGCGCATCATCCTCTAAGGGTCCCGTTAAACCTTTCGACAAGTCCATTGCACTGAGCATGGTACGGCGTGGTATTCAAACCCTTTATGGCTAGCAGACGGTACACTTCCTTCATCACCTGCCCAGTGAACTGAGATCCTCGATCCGTAAGCACCTGCTTGGGTATACCAGTTCGTGACCACATGGTGAATGCCGCCTCGGCCACCTCCTCTGCCGTAATGTATCTTAAAGGCGTCGCTTCCGGTATCTAGTGGTGTAGTCTACCATGACAAGTATATACCGATGACCTCGTCCAGACATCGGCGTCAACGGTCCGATCAGATTCAGTCCAACTTTGGTAAAGGGTTCCTGCTCCAGGGGCATCTTGATCAAGGTACCGGTGGAACCCGACCCTTGTCGATGGTGCGCTGACACTGCGGGCATGACTGGCAAAATCTCACGATGTCGGCGCAGATTCCTGGCCAGTAGAAGTGAGGTAGAATCCTGGACTTTGTCTTTGTGGTTTCCCAAGATGCCCTGACATGGGAACCTCGTGGCCTAAAGCCAGCACTGTGGGCCTGATCTCTTTCGGTACGCACACCTGAGTGCACGCTTCCTGGGTTCCCTCAAACCTCCTGATCAGCACTCCCCCTTTCTTAAGGTAACTGATTTTTCCCCGTCCTCATCCGGACCTCAGTCTTATCCTCGTATGCCTTCCTTGCTCTACTCAAGGTGGGGTCTTCTCTTTGTCCCTTGATCAACTCATCTGAAGTAGCGATCGACAACTGACTCCTCAGGGACAATGGTCGCTGGGGTTCCTTGTCCTTCCGGCCTGAGCTCTCGTCTGTACAACCGCGAGGGTGTCCAGCACAGCATAGACGGGAACTCGTTCTAAAGGCGCTCCAACGCTTCCGCTGGATAAAATTTCCAATGAGGACCTCTTCGACTGGACGCTCCATGACGAGGGCGCGGAAACTCCCTGTGACAAACGGCGAGACGATGTCAACCAGCGCCACTGGCAGACGAACCTGACACCGGGACTCGGCCAGCGTGATCAGGACGGTATCTCCTGTGTACTGATCAGGATGTACCAGATGAGAAGCACCACTGAATAACCCGCTCCCGTGTCCCTAATCCCCTGTACCATTGTGCCGTTGACCTGAATCTCGCACCTAGGGAATAGGGCTTCTTGGCACATGACACACACAGCAAAGGGGGGGACTTCAACACATCTTTAGCAGCCTCCAGCACATTAACTGCCCTACCGTGTTACGCCGTGGGCACTCCCTAACTATGTGGCCTGTCTCCCACACAGGAAACACTTTACTGTATTCCTCAAGCGGGGGGGCTTGAGGGTAGCGGTTGGGGTCGCTGCTCTCCGGGAGTCTGAGCCCTAGGCTGAGGCTCTGACTCCTTGGGGTATACGCGCCGTAACTCCTCTCTCTCCTTCCTGCAGTCGCCCCCTAGTCGCCTGGCCTCTGCCACCACAGTAGCCTCCCGGGCCACCTCTGTCGCTGTTGCCGGGAGACGCGACGCACCTCAATGGTCAAGTTGGGGGTCAAGATCCGATACATCTGCTCCTGTAGGAACAAGTCCCTGAGATCGGTCGCCGACTGCGGATCTTTCCCTGCTGCCAAGCACCACAAATCCAGGCAGGCGACCATCCTGTCCAGCAGCTGCTCAAAGTTTCGTCCTGCTCCTTCTTCATCGCCCGGAAACGTTGCCTGTATGCCTCTGCGTCCAGCCGGAAAAAACTTAAGCAAAGCCGCCCTGACCTGGCCGTAGTCGTGAGATCCTGCGGGCGTAGTCTCAGCACTGCCTCCCTCGCCTTGCCCCTCAAGAGCGCCACCAACCTCATCGACCACGACTTCTGCCTCCACCGGCACAAACTAGCCATCCTCTCGAAATGGGACAGATAGGCGTCGACATCCTCGCCATCCCGCAACGGGTCAAGATGAACACTGGTGGTATCCGCCTGGTCTTCCCCTTTCCTCTTGATTTTCTTCCTCCCTTCTATCCTCGTCCCTCAGTGCCTGAGCTTCCTCCTTGAGAACCCGCTCGTGCTCTCTATCCAGCCGCTGCTGCTCCGCCTCACGCTTGTAATTAACCTCCTCGCGCATGAGCCGCAACTTTTCCTCCTTGGCCTCGCGCTTAAACCACAACTCTTCCTCCTTGCGAGCCTCCTCTTTCCTAAAAGCCTCGCGCCTGAGGGCCTCCTCTTTCTCCTGCGCGTCTCGCTCGAGACGTAGCTCATCTTCCCTTGCCTCCTGCTCTCTTTCCTGCCGGGCCACCTCGTCCAGGCGTCGGCCTACAAAGTCCGCCAACTCCCCTCCCTGTAACCCCATGCTTCTACCTAACCGAACATACTTGTCGGCCAAGGCGTCCAGCATGTTGCTCTGCCATAACCTCCTTCACTAATCTACCTGCATGCTCCTTAACTACCGAGACGTCGCCGCAGGAGTATGACCTTCTGAGCCCTTGGGCCCGTTGTGAAAGCAACTTACTGTCACTCGGGGTGTGCGACATACTGAACTGACTATCCTACTCCAAACCGCGACTGACACGCACGATTAGCACAGAGCACAAAAACCTACGCCGATACCTGGAGAGAAAGTTAATAACCACAACCAGTTACTTTCCCAAATTGTAATGAACCCCTGGAGTCAACCTCAACCAATGTACGGAACTGAGCCCCACTACGTATACCTTTACACTCCACAAGGGTGTGTGACACCCGGGTAACAGGCAAGCTACCAAGCACAATACCTCCATGCTCATGCTTTGCAAACATAGGCATAAACATCAACAAAGCATAGTCATCATCATCAACAATCAACAACACAATGCAATAGCTCACAACCAAAATTATACCGTGATCATTTCCAAACAACTCATACCCCGATCAAGTTCTCTTGACATGGCCAGATATTTCAACCACAAATCACACAGGGAGGGTCCACACAACCAACACGACACAGCATCAACCTAATACACAAAACTATCCACTTTATTACACACACAAACCCTATGACAAAACAAACATTACAAAGCACATCACTCCACACACTAACAATGGCAATTAGCAGGTCTTACACGCCTGAGTGCTCATTGTCTATGCCTCCACCCTTACTAGGCACGCACCCTCCAACCACCCACTAACTTCACACTAATACATAACGACACAGGACAGGACAATGAACTGAGGTTGTGCTTGACAGCCACTCACAGTTCTAATCGCGCCGCCCCCCTAACCAAGGGGCGCACCCAACCAACCACCCGCTAGACTAACCCCCCCCCCCCTTTCCCCCATAATCTACCTACCTAACCCAACACAAGAGTACCCCGCATCTCCACCACGTTGTCAGACGCGCTAAGGTCTGAAGGGAAAACACCTATACTAACACCCCCCTCTCATACAACACACCCACACAACGTTTACAAATAAACAATATATTTATTCAATACAACACGCTGTCGCTCATGCACACACCACCATCCTGCACGATAGACCCTCCCAACATCAACAGTACACACAACACAAAATATCGAACCGACTAGCACAAGCATACATCACAACCAGGCTGGCCAAGAAACCACCCACTGGTGACCAACCCAAGTCGCATAACTCTTAGACATAAATCTTAGTTTTGATGCCCAAAACTTCCACCAACCGACTCCCCACAAACCATAGAAGTCACCCACTCATTGTCGTCTCGGATGCATGTCTAGGTGGAAAACTAGGCACACTGTAGCTTGTGGGACGCACAATTTAGATCAGTTATTCCGTTTCGCCCACTACCCTTTGATAACGGAGTAACGTGGACACAAGCGACGACGGCGACGATGCAGAAGACGATGACACGCACTGGGTTAAAGAGGAAAAAAAAAAAAATAAATAAATATAAGCGGTCGAAGGTTATGCTGTAGAAACCCGCGATCACAGCCCAAGACACCCGACGACTAACGCCATGGAATCAGCTGCCCAAAGATGTGGTCGTACGAGCCAGGGTGAGACTGCACCACCACCAGCCATGGGCGCGTGCGCTTCCCAGCACGCCCACAACTGCGGCAGGGCTGCAAGGGCCCGGGTCGGCTCCGCCTGGGTCGGCCTGGGTCAGCTCCGCCTGGGTCAGCCTGGGTCAGCTCCGACTGGGTCGGCCTGGGTCAGCTCCGCCTGGGTCAGCCTGGGTCAGCTCCGCCTGGGTCAGCCTGGGTCAGCTCCGCCTGGGTCGGCCCCTCAGGCCGTCACCTCAGCCCAGACGTCTGGTCAACACCGGACGCTGCCCATCCCCACTGGAAACGGTGGTACTAGCGGAAACGACACACCTGCATGCTCCAAATCAGTGGCTGGATTCACACTACATTTGCGCATTCCTACACCGTCATTTGTCACAAGTCACATTCAACAGAACACACGTAATACAGCTGCACTCCTGCCAGACAATTACTAACACACCAAGGACGAACCCCTCGACAGAACGTATGTTCATTCATTCATTGACTGGCTGATCAATATTCCGCCACCCCATAATGTCACTGACCTAACGGCCCAAACACCATTCAGAGTCACAAACACAAAAGGCATCCAAAAATGACAACCACACCGGTTCTAGTGCTCCATCAGTCACCAAAAGAAACCCCTCAACTATACCCCTGTGCCAACACAGGTGTAAGCAAACAGAAGTCTCAAGCACCATCACAGTCAACGAATCAACACCACTATAAGATTTAGACACCAGTCTCAAAACAAGCAATGAAACAACTGACACCCGTCATACTGACATACTGACAATTACACTGGCATGGGATATAACACTACCAGCAGCAGCAGAGGTGACCCAATATATAACACAACATCAATGACAAACAGGTAACGCCAACGGCAGCAAACAACAATAACAGTCGACTACCCCACAAGACCCAATAGCAACACCAACCAAACCGGTAACAACACAGTCAGAATCTCAGCATCCCAACCCGCACGCAGGAGTCACACTTTGTAATGGTCACACGTAATAAGGAAAAAATAACTAGAAACACACCGGTAGCTGCATCAATATTAAACCCAGCAGCGGCAATAAGAGAAAACAATATTGACACCCCTGACACTCCTCTCTTATCAGTACTAGCAATCCATCAATAAATATTATTATTATTGTTATTAACGTTGCTTAACATCCAGCCGACTACACAGAGCCACGTTAAGACTACCCACACTGTTTACAAATCGAAATCTTCATCGCACGTACGTGCATCAACTGGCCCAAGACGGGCCCCGCCTACCGGAACACAAAATGGGCAGGCACCGGAAACGAGTCAGCGTAATGATTTGAAGCTGCAACATTTGAAAATAGTTGGCGCCACCGGCATTTCCCAATCGTTTCCAAAATAAAAACCATGGCCCCAGTAACCTTAGCCCCGTCTCTACATAACAGTGACAGTACCCGCGCTACCGCCAGCCGCCACAGCCATGAGTTGGGCAACCATGCCACTTTGCCAAACATTATCAACACGTCATCACCCCCCCCCCCCCCCTCCCTTCTCTCTACTATCACTTCCTCCCTGACCTTACCCCTAATATACCAATAACGCGACCACAAAATAACCCCCTGACGATTCTACTTTCAAACAAAATAACACAAGTAATTTTAAGTATCACTATAGCAACAGCACCAATAATCTGCTAACCCCCCCCCCCCCCTCCAGCCTAGGACGGATTCCAATAATAAAGAGAAGACTGGAGTTGACATACAACTCGGGACATAGATAGGGAGGCCTACCCCACGCCTAATGGACTACACCTACAAACATCTATCTTCTTATTCACAACTAACCTCTCACGCACTCAACAACTACCCATACGACCAGACCCTATTTACAAAAGTCTACAACTCTAGCTCAATGATCGATCACTTCACTTACAAAACAGCCAAACCTTGCTTCAAACTTACCCGAGAACCTTGGACAAACCACCAATCGTAGGGAGGCGCCACACACTGACTACACCCCTACACATACAATACGTGGAGTCACCGGAATCGCACCTTGATCTTGAATTGTGACCCACTTTCACATAGAACAAAGATTTCACTTGGTGGGCCAGGAACAACCTTTCCCAAAAGCCACACCCTTCAGGTCCGAAAGACCCAATGCCAAGAGTCCTGCTTGACACCCCAGCCAGAGACAGAACTGAACTTAAAGCGCCCTGCGCTCCTGCAGGTAGAATGCGGACACTCACTCAACATGAACTCACGTGCACAAGACAACACACACTGCACGGACGAAACAAGACCCACAGGTTCCGGGTTTGACACTCGCTCAACCCTGGGCGTTTAACGCACGGAAATTCTGCCTTAGCAACCAACAGGGCGTCCGTGAAACGCTAAACTAATAAAATATAAAAGATTCCCGGGTGTGTCACGCTCTCCCTCCTTCCACCGCCTCCTTCTCTATCTTTGATGCCATGTCACCCAAAACCAAAATCTGGGTCATGACACAGACCCTAGCAGAATTTAAAGGAATCGGAGGAGGGCGAGCGCCCTAGTGGTTCTCGGGGTTGGCCGTTTGGCTGCATTGGCCGCGCCGCCACAAAGGAGATCCCTTTAGAACCGTCAGCTCTGGACATGCGGATATCCTCAAGTAGAAGTTAATGAAGGGATTTTCCGAACGCCAGTAGGCTGCCTCCAGGAGATGGCGCACGGGGACAGAGTACTGGAGCGCCGTGGAAGTGGCCAGTGCTCTGACCTCGTTGGCCCTGGGTGATTGGGCGGGGAGATCCTTGTGCGCCTGAGCGTAGGCAGATCTCACCGTCTTGGAGAGCCACCTAGAGATAGATCCCGCCGAGATGTCTCTAGTATTGTTGGGGTTGAGAGAGATAAGGAGTCGCCTCTGGGAGGTGCGCCTGGGCGAGTGCGCTCCCAGTAGCATCTGAGACACCTAGCAGGGCAAAGGTTAATGTGTCAAGATTTCTCTCCCTTTCCCAAGATATCCGTCAGGGAGCGGATGACGAGGGAGGGAGAGGGGGTGCCCGGTTCCTGATTTTTAGCTAAGAACTCTGGAAGGAACTTGAGGGAAACAGAGCCGTTCCTGTGGAAGGCAATATCTCTGGGATCACCGCTGAGGGCGTGGATCTCACTTCGTCTTCTGGCCGAGGCCAGGGCAAGGAGAAAGGTGGTCTTAAAAGAGAGAAGGTCAAAGGGAATAGATGTAATGGTTCAAAAGGGGCTTTCTGAGGGCGTCGAGGACGATGAAAAGGTCCCAAAGAGGGATGCGCCTAGGGACTGGGCTTCCCGTAGAGCAACTCCTCTAGAGACCTCTCTGAGCAGGAAGTCATTGTCAAAAGACGGGCCGCCCAGTTGGCGAATGGGGGTACAGATAGCCGATCTGTAGCCCCGAATGGAGCTAGCTGACAGCTTAAGTGAGGAAGATAGGTGGGAGAGGAAATTGCCTATCTGGATGTTGGAGGGGCAGTGCTGGGGGAACCGAGTTATCTGAGCACCAGGCTACCCATTTCTCCCACCAGTAATTGTAGAGGGACTCGGTGCCGGCTCTGCGAGATGCCGAAGCTAAGTCCCTCAATCCCTGAGAGGCCCCTGCCCGGCTAGTGTGTCTAGGACGGACTGGGCCTGTCCGCGTGGGGAGTGGATGAAGATGTTCGCATTTGGGCTGGCATAGCAGCCACGCGTGTAGGAAGCATCTTGGGATTGGAGTGAGGAAGACCCGAACGGGGTTGTCTCAACATGTCCTACCGAGGCAGAGCCGTAGAGGTGGAACGTGAGTGAGGGACTTGAGGTCTGGGCACCAAGACTGGGTCGGCCACCACGGGGTTATGAGGATCAGCCTGGGTTTCTCCAGCCTCGCTTTCCTGATCACCTTGTGTAGGATAGGAAAGGGGGAAAGGCGTACGCAGTAGGCCCGTCCAGGGGGGGGAGAGCGCATCGACTGCATACGCCTGGGGGTCTGGAACGGGGGAGACGTACAGGGGCAGGCGGTGGTTGAACCTGGTGGCAAACAGGTCTATCAGGGGCACAAACCAATGTTCCCACACCACAGACAGGGTTAATCTGTTGAGGTCCACTCCGTGTGGAGTAGAGACTTCGACCGGCTGAGGGAATCCGCCAGGATGTTGCGGGTTCCTGCTATGTGTCTCGCGCGGAGGGTGATCCCCGCGCGTGACACCAGCGAAGGAGGGCCTCTGTTCTGAGGGAGAGGCTGATGGAGCGTGCCCCCCCCCCCCCCCCCTTTGTTGACATAACAAGCTACCGACATGTTGTCCGTGAGAAGGAGAACATGTCGGTGTGCGACCTTGTGCTGGAAGTGGAGAAGGGCTAGCCTGACCGCTTCCAGCTCCAAGATGTTGATGTGGAGGCGGGCAGTTTGTGAGTCCCACTCCCCTGAGGGATGACCGTCCTCCAAGGGGGCCCCCCAGCCCAGGTTTGAGGCGTCTGTGTACAGTTCCAGTGGTTGGGTTGGGAGGGAGATGGGGACCCCGGTTGAGAGAGTGCCCGGATTGAG